>JANRFK010004149.1:84841018-84863476 GCA_030068395.1 Apalone spinifera
TTCCACAAAAACTGGCCAGTCTAGACGCAGCCTTAGTGTGCCGTTTCCTGAGGTAGAGTGTAGCAAAGCAATGAGGATTCCAGCAGAGGTCCATGAAGGCCAGGAACGTTCATGATCTGTGCAGTCTCAATCATATCACTGACTCATACAGTCAGTGGAATTATTGCATGCAGGTCACATGTACAATAAGGGTTGTAATTGTTTGTTTGAATTTCCTTTGCTTTCATAGGATTCCTAGCCTGGCACTAACGCTGCACAGGTGTAATGCTTATAATCAAAACCTTTTTCTCCTTTAGAAAATGTTTCACAATTGTAATCATTTTAATTGATACCAGTAAAGAGAAAATTGATTTTGTTTCAAAAAATTTTTTTAAAAAATAAAAAAGGTCAACTTGACCCACCATACCCTGCAAATTGGGGCAACCACAATTTCTTGCAAGAGAAATAAATTTGAAAGAGAAGCAATTGAGAGAGGACAAAAATTAAAGCCCAGGGAGAGCCTTCCAGAGAAAGAGAGATTGAGACTATTTAGTTTAGAGACCAGTTGAATAAGGTGACAGAAGTGTACAAAATAATGAATGATATACAGATGGTAAATCACTGACTCCTATTTTTCCATTCAAATAATACAAGAAAAGGGATATCCAAAGCAACACATTTCAAACTGACAAAAGGAAAGCACATCTGTGCATAATTAACTTGTGGAACTCGTTACCACAATATCTTATTGAGGTCAAGAGCTTAATAGGATCTAGAAAATGATTAGACAGTTATATGTATAATAAAAATATCCACAAATTACATTAGATAGGATATAAAAATAGTTTTTAAAAAGGGATATAAAACAACCACTAACTGGCTGGGTCAGGAATTTTTTTCCCCAATAGTTGGGTTATTTAATAATTTTTCCAATAAAGGGTTTGTTGTAAATTTCCTAAAATATCTGGTCCCTGTAAGAAAAGGTAATAGACAAACTGGACCAGTGGTTTGATACCATATGGTAATTGTTATGTTGCTGTCCTGCTTCCGGGCCTCTGTGCAAGCTTTGTACCAGAGTCACAGTAAATTTCACTATTTCATCCAAATTAGCTTTTACAAGAGCCAAATGGCTGTATTAATCCTGGGTCACACCGGGAATATAAAAGATCTGAACAACATATTTGTTGGCTAATGAGACTGCCAGTGTAAAACAACTACACCAGCCACCATTAAGCAGTCATCAGGAACCAAAGGGACAAATACCACATTTTTTACTCTATTTTGGGTATCAGGGCAAACTGTGCATTCTTATACTCCATGGCATGGTGACTGCCTGGTTAACAGCAATCCCTGAACAAAGAGACTTGGAGAGTTCTTAATTGATAGGAATGAAAAAAAAATGATCCTTCGAAGTTCTGCAGTTGCTTTATTTTAAATATACCAAGGAACCCAACACAGTGTGGGCCGGATTTTCTGAGCTGCTGAGCATTCACATTTCCCTCTGACAGTGAGAGCTGAGGGCTCTCAGAGTGTCTGAAAAATCAGGCTCTTTGGCATGGTTTATTCTTTGGGCCAAGGAGCAGAAGAAGAGACACTCAAATCTCTCTGGTTTTATCCTTTTTTGGCTTTAGACACACTTCAAAGGATAGTTGTAGGGTCAGCCTCCTTCCCAAAGAGGCGCTTCTCCCTCCCTCTCTCCACATCCAGTGATGATTTTGAAGTCAATTAAGAGAAAGCAGTTGATAATTTTGAAGCCATATCCATTTCTCTTCATGCAGCGAAGGGCATTTATAGCTGACATGACTGCCCATGTTACTGTTGGCTGAAGCACGCTGTTGTCGTCTTTGCTGTGCTGCTGCCATGAGGGAGAGGGCAGTAATCTTCTCTGACTGGCCCTGTCCCCTTTCCCTCCCCCTCATTCTCTCTCAGCCTCCAGCAGACTGTCTTTTGTCATTCTTGCCACTGTAGTTTTCAAAGGCAAGGGTCTAATTTCCATTGGCTACTCTGCGAGCATGTCCAGTTTATTTGATGCTTGGACACCAAACAAATGTTTGTGCTCACAGTGCAGAAATAATCCCAGACAAAAGAAGATGGTGGCTGTGCTGAGAATATCAAGAGGCAGAAGACAGTCTGAGCAACACTTAACAACAAAATCCAGGAATCCAATCAAAAATAAACAAACAAAATGCTCTTGCTGGGGCATTTAGTCATACAAAATTCAGCAGGCTTTTGAGCTCTTACTCAATATTCTCTTCCTTTTGAGCTGTATCTGGAAGCAGGGTAGGAAGCAGTTTCTGTTTTTCCTAGCAAGCCGTCATCAGTCCCATCACATAAACACACAGACAAAGCCACCCAGGATGGTTTGTTAAAGTGCACTGATTTAACAGCAACAGTATTTACCAAAAGGCTAAACGTAAAGGGGGAAAAACCACAAACAAGCAGACTAAATTATAGATTTCTAATATGGAAAAACAGTAAGGATCAGGTCACTCAATGCCTGGAGGATTACAGCTCACATGTTCAGTGGCAGGCAATGTTCTTTTCCCTGGTTTATGCTCATTTTATTAGTATTATTTTAACAACAGATGGGAACAGCAGCCTAAAGGAATCAGCCTTTCCCCTTCATTTTGTTGCTTGAGGCCCTCTCTAGCAGCTGAAAAATGGCATGGTAGGAGTTAAGGGTAAAATCAAAAGCAAAGGCGGAACAGAGGGGAGGGCAGGCAGACCACACAAATCAAAAGGAACTTGTATCAGCAAAGAACTATTTGCAAGACCCAGGCATGCTCACAATAGTCTTCGTTCAAGTTCACCTTGTGTGTGAGAGAAAAGAGGTGCCTGATGGCCTCAGAGGAAGGGGTGGGGGGTGGGGGAAAGCGCAAATCCAAATGTCGATTTGTAGACATAGCGAGGAGAGCCTGCTGGCTGACAGGCTGATTTATTGGATTCTTCCAGTTAATCACTGCCGGCCTGTGGCCAAACGGATCTCCAGCAAAGCTGAAAGGCAGCCGAGGGAAACAGGCTTATAAGCATAAAGCCGCATAATGGTGTTCAATGAAGTGTGAGACTTTTAGTTCAGTCTCACTGAGCCGGCCGCACCGCCGGAATGTCAAAGAGGGATTGTGGGTGGAAAAATTATGGATTTAAACTGCTAGCTGTAAATGAGGTCAATATGTCTGGTTCATAAACAGTCCGAGCCTATTCCAAGAATGCAGTGAGGGGGAAAATTAGCGTGAAGCCAACACTGTAGACAAACCTCATTGAGATATAATTGCAGCTATAAATACAAGCAAAAAGCTTACCGAGTGCAATAAAATACAGACACGCTTTTTTATCTCTCCCCCCCCCATATATTTCCTGCTTTGAATCTATGCATTTGTTAAGTGTTGTGCATCTATCATGTCCCCCCCCATTTCCTCTCTCTCCTTTTTCTTGTGACACCCAGTGTTGAAATTAATTGAGTGTTCTTGATCTCCCATTCCATTTTATTCAGGGAAGATTGGAAAAAATCAAAAGAGCACATCTAAAGCATTTTCTTCCCTTTTGCTTTTCTATTTGAATCAGGTTGAAATGTGTTAAAAAAGGCACTGCATCTTTTTTATATATTAAAAAAAGCCCACAGTAAAAAGCCTTTTAAAACTAATACATCTGTTAGATCATTTGAATCTCAATTTAATGAGGTGACATCAAAGGAAAGTATTGGGTTCTATGGAGAGACTTTTGCATGAGATACCTGGTCTTTGCTCATGGAACGTTGATTTTAAATTAATATGATGGTTCCTTTCCCCCCCTCCATTCTCAAATCACTGGATGCGGGCGGGGGGCGGGAGGGAGCTCAAAAGTTCAGGGGCACAGATGCCAAGCAACATGCCTCACCCAGTTTAAAATTTGATACAATAATAAATTGGTCAGGCTGTCTTTCCTCCTAACCCAATTGATTTAAATAGCAGTAATTTGACTAGCGAGGCTAGTCCTGTTTAAATTAAACCCATTAATATAATAGCACGAGTCTTGAATGAAATCCATCTGCAGCAGAGCCTCCACCGGTCAGTGGTTTAATAACTGTCCAGGGATATCCTGAAAACATCCATGTCTGTGCAAACAGGAATTACCGATTATAGTTAGGATTTCCAAGCCCTGCCTCAGCAAGGAGAGGATACTTTCAGATAACGATGGAAATTAACATTTTTCTTCCCAGGAGGATAGGCCTCTAAATCACTAATAGAAGTAGAGGGCTGTTATAAAGAAATATAATCAATGGAGAAAAATGTCACAGAACTTTATCCTTTTCCTAAGTGCTCTACATACAATTATCTTTTCCTATCTCCAACCACACCCTCACATCCCCTGACACTCTCCACACCTACACATCCCTTATACTTTCCTGTCCTGGTAATTTTCTTTTAAGTAATATTGACAAGACAAGCTATAAAAATGCTGGGAGTTGTCAAAAATATATAGACCTCGGGTCTTGGTTAGATAAATCTATATATCAAGCACCTGCCCACGTGTGTCTAGAGGTTAATATTCAATACACAAAACATCCACACAGCCCAGAGCTTCATAATGTGCTCAGCATTTATCCCCTGTGTTCATTTGCCACTGGTGTTCATCCTTGATACTCTTTAAGCCAGGTTACTATTATTATGGTGTCCTCTCTTTTGCTTCTCTTAGGGTTAAACATGGTTTTTCTTCACAGCCTTTTAATAGTAAACCCTGATTATGAGAATTAGAGGAAACACTTTGAACACCAAAGAAAGTCTCTCTCTCTCTTTCAGTCTCTACTTTGTCAGATTAGTTTCATGTTCATTCCCCTTTTAGAGTACAGCTACACTACACGCTTATTTCAAAATAAGTTATTCTGGAAGAAATACTCCAAAATAGCTTATTTCGAAATAGCACATCTGCACTACAGGGATGCCTCAAAATTAGTCCAAGGCAAGCTTCCCTAATGTGGATGTGCTACCCTGATTTAGAGCCTCAGGAGGCCCTGGTGAGTAATTACTTTAAATGGCCCTGGGGAGGAGCTATTTTGAAATAGCAGCAGTGGAACGTCCACACTACAGATATTTTGAAATAGCTATTTCAGAATAGGCATTATTCCTCATGGAATGAGGTTTACAGAAGTCAGAGCAAGCTGTCCGTTATTTCGAATTTATTTTGAAATAATGGAATGGCTGTGTAGATGCTCATATTGTTACTTCAAAATAAGACTAATTATCTCAAAATAACGATGCAGGGTAGATGCCCCCTTAGATTGCACGATCTCACAGTTTCCTTCTTTAGTTTATGAATGTTAATTCTACCTTTTTAGAAGAGACTGACTTGTTTTGTACATTGACTTATATAATGTTTTGGTTTATAATTTGGTGTGTTGGAGGCCATTCAGTTTTGAGGGGATTTGCTTGGACCACTGAGCAGGGTATTGGGGTTGTTGAGATCTAGGAATGATATTATATTTTTGTTTTAATTTAATTTTTGACCCTCCAGTGCTTTGTGTTAGAGGAGTGAATGCTTCTATGGCTGAAATGATCTCCAATGATCCCCCAGATCATACTGGTCTTTTTTTCAGGCTACCAAAACATTTTACCATAAATCCCTCAGTTGTCTTCAGTTTCCCCTACCAAAAACAAAAGTTAGATGTTTGTCCTGCTATTACTCACACCCTTTCCTCCCCCCAGAAAAATCCCAGACTAACTCTGGTGTACCATGATCACGTGAACAACACAATTTCAGCATTTATTATGGGTGGAGTTGTTAAGGTTCCCCACACTTCTCATTAGAAGACCCCGTTCTCATTTGCTTTTAATTTTACCACCTTTAACACTCTGAGCTGAAATTTTCCATGCCTGGTATCTGTCATAGGGTGACCTTTTTTTTAACCTTGGAAAATTGTAGAAAAAATGGAAAAAATGCTGTTTCTGAGATAAAGATTAAGGAAAATATGTTGTTTTGCCCATGCTAAAAAGATTTGTTCAATCATTTGTCTGAGGAGCTCCAGGGCTTGCATGCTTTCAGCAAAGTGGAGTCGGGGGAAGGGAGTGATAAAGGGGTAATAAAGATGCTGGTCTCATTAAAAAATAGCCAAATTTGACCAATATATATGCTTTTGAAAAATCTCAGTTTGCACAGGCTCACTAGAGACTTTTTTGAGTCGGACAGAAATTTTCGAAAAATTCTAGCTGCACTGAACATGGTCCAGGTCAAGTGAAGTTGATGGGCAAGACTTTTTCTGCAACTGCTGTTTCCAGCTCAGTGGTGCCAGGCACCCAAACTGAAAGCACGGTCTCTGCTGTATTCTGAAATAGGTTTGTAGTGACTTGGAAGGTAACTTTATTTACTGTCTACAGAACCAGTGAGATTGATACTAGACTACTATGACCAGTTCTAAGTGTTCACATATTAAAAAGCATATTGAAATATTGGAAAGGCTGAGGAAAACAGCCACAAAACTGATCTGAAGAGTGAGAGAAGATCCATTATAGTGAATTAAAGAACTCACTCTGTTTAGCTTATCAAAAAGACAGTTGAGGTGGCTTGATTACAGTACCTGAGTACCTTAAAGCAGGGGAGCTGATGGCCTCCATGGACTCTTGGGCAAGGTGTGTGTGGGAGAGCAGTTTCATGCTCCTGGAAGGGATAGGTTAGAAGGGGAGGGGCCGGAGCTGCCAGCCCTCCAGGCTGTGATATACAGTAAGCTCACCTAGAAGATGAGCTAATGATCTTTCTGGCCTTGAACTTTAAAGAATTTAAGGAATTCATTATTTTTTTACTCCAATTAACAAGAGTATATTAGTTAGGATTTTAGGATTAGCAGTTTTTAGTATTTATATACATATTAATATTTTATCTCCTAATATATATGTATCAAAATCTTATTTTACTTACATGTAGATTGGGAAGAAAACCTTGTTTTCTGCCAAATTTACTCTCTCTGCAAAAGATCAAAATAGTACAGTCTCACTGGCTTCTTTCTAATATTGTATTCCAAAGTCCAATAGTCAAACTCAAACCAATGAGTAAATATTGCTCCCACATTAAATAGTTATGGAAATGTGAAGGATCATAGTCTTCCAAATAATGTGTGTGATAAAGGATAGTGAGGTTGGAGCTATTTCCCTGTCCCAGCTCAATTTTACTCTTTCAGAACATACTTTGTGCATTTTTACTAGCTTAGTGTCCAATTAGGCCACAAAAAAAAAAAAAAAAAAAAAAAGAGCCCTATTTCAGCAAAGTATTTAAGCACATGGTTAAGTCCTTTCACAAACATTTTATTGAATAAGGGTGGCCTTAAACATACAATTAAAATTAAGTATATGCTTAAGAGCTTTGTTGAACTAGGGTCTCAATTCATGCAACATTTTTTATGCATACTCCATTGAAGTCAATGGGATTACTTACATAAGTACATGTATGCATCTACAGGAGCAAGTTTTTAAACAGTATCTGTATTTAAATGTCATTCAGAAGGACATAGATTAGACTACTGTTTTTAAGGAAGAATCTAGATAAGTTAGATAATGAAAAATATAACATGCCAGTAACATAATAGTTAAATACCTTATGAGCCATCCCACCAGTTTCAAAAATCACAACATTGTACCTTGTAAGTCAAGAGAGTGCACAGAAATTATCTAGAGAACTGGCTAAGTGTGACCCTTTTCAACTGTGTTTCAAACAAGAAATCAATGTAAGAAGGAAGATTTCTTGCAGAGTCCTTTCAGAAAGGAGTGTATGTACATGTGTGAGAGAGAAAGTTACAAAGTGGAAACAATCATCGCAGGGTAGTAGGAAAGACCTTCTACACTTTATCACTGGAATTTCTCATACCATCAGCTTAAAAATGCTAGGGCCCACATCTTCAATATGGAGAAACTGTGGTAGCTTAATTGAAGTCTGTGGAGTTCTGACAGTTTATAGCAGCTAAGGATCTGGATGTAGGTCTCATTTCATAGGGCACTTTGTGGGCTTTTGTGAAGTTGTGCACAGTTTTTGCTGGATTTCTGCTGAAGATACCTAAAGGTCTTCAGATCTTGCCTGCAAAGTCACACTGATCATTCATGATGACGCTGATTATAAAGCAGCTATAACTACAGTTCTAGCTGTATCTTTAGAGTTTTCTATACATTCTATTTATACAGAATATATTGGGGTGCAGCCTCAGCTGATTTAAGTTGTCTCAGCTTCACTATGGAGTGGACATGTCACCTCTTATCTCCTGGCAGAGTTTATATCTTGGGTCTTTTTTTGCTGGGGTTGGAGGGGAAACCAGAAAAAATAGTTCTAAAAATGTATTCTGTATAAGAAATTTTATTCTTATGGACATTTTGAAAAAAAAAATCCTAACTTTTTCCAGTCATCATAGTTCCAAAATGGCTTAGTCCCCAAAACTCCAAACTAGTATTGTCAGCCTTTGGGTTTCTTAGAGGGATAAGGTGGGAATAAAAAAAAAGACATAAAAGAGCTTGTGATATGATGATCATACTCCAAACTAAAGATAGGAAAGGAATTAGCTAGGGACTCATTAGAGCAGGGATACAAAGAGGAGCCAGACTCCCACTTCCCCTGATCAGAGACATGGACAGCAAGGAGGAATGGGAAACATTTATCTTACTGTTCTGTTTACAAGAGACCTTGCAAGAAGTATTTTCTCCCTCCGTTGAAGCAAGCCATTCTTTTTTTAAAAGCAGGCTGAAGAAAGACCCAAGTTTGACTTCCCATTGATCCTGAAAAGAGAAATTGTCTTGTACCTGTTGCTGACTTGAAGCTGTATTGTTGCAGTAGCTGGGCTGAGGCAGAGTTAGGGTGCATGAGAAGAGGAAAGGGACAAGTTCGGGAGGAAATGCAGAGAGCCATGAAGATGGGAACAGAGCTAGGACAAGGCGGATACAGACGCTCTCTTGTTTCCAGCTGTCACACCTACACAGCAATTAAACAGCCCTTTAGCCTGAAAACTGTGAGCCTGAGTCGGCTGGCATGGGCTAGATAGATACAGATTTTTAATTGAAGGGTAGATATATCCATGGTGCCTTCCCTAAATAGATTAATTGTAATCTCCAAGAACGTCTCTCTTTAAGGTAAATTTAGGGTAAGGTACCAGACTGGCATGGCATAATTGTATTTTTCTTTTAAAAAATTCATTTGGAATTTAAAAAAACTCCTGTCTCATAGGGTATCTATTCACAAGCAATTACAAAAGGGGAAATGTATTGCAGTATTTGCAAATGTTTACTGAGATTAATTTTTTAAAATTGCAAAACCAACTGATGCTTGCTTTGCTACAATGTTTTTGCCTTCTGAATTTGTCAGAATTTCCCTTGTGAAATGATAGAACAAATGATAACACATTTGGTATTATAACTCTGTGCATGATTTGCATTATGCAACATTCAGAATTTTTCATGTCTTCTAGTTAGTGCAAAATGTGTTCATTCATTGGTAAACATCCACTGGCTAAGTCTGTAATAAAAGCACATCTTTTGGTTTTTCTCCAATTAAAATTACTTTTTTGTTCACAATTCCGTAACCCCTTTTACCTCAATATCTGTGTGTTCATATACATGCTTTAAGGTATATCCTGGGATGTGCCATAGATCTTGCATGTATATGTGCATATGTAAGCTAATATTATATGCATTAATATATTCTGCACTGTGAGAGAGTTCATAAATATAGGCTTTGTGATGGTGGGAAGGATAGCATACTTTATTTTCATGAGTTAGGAATGACTGCATAACTCACAAGTGGCGGAGCAAAGCTAGGCCACTAATGGATTGTGTACAGTCATCCCTACTGGATGAAAATAAAAATCCATTATACTGCCCACCATCACCTATTATAGTTCTACCATACCAGAGGCGTATGTCTGCAGAGTAACTAAATTTTTTGTTATACCTTGCTGAAAAAATTAATATCATTGAAGAAATAAAAAGATGTATTGCTGTTTTTTATTTCCCACTGGCCAGGTCTAAATCTGTATTTCATGCAGTAAACACACATACCCACACATTAATAATGTGGTATTTTTCCTAGCCCTTTTCTGAGAACCACCTAGAATTAATTCATCTCTCCCTTGGATATGATGGAATTTTGGTTTCTGAGATTTATGTCTGTATTTTTGTAATCCTTCCATTCTTCAGACCCAATTCCAATCTCACTCCACTAAAGGCAACATGTAAAAATCAGTTTAAATTAGATGAGAGCTGGATCTTCACCCCTAAATTCATCAATAGAGTCTCTCTCTCTCTCTCTCTCTCTCTTTCTTTCTCTCATTCTAATAGTTCTTGTTCCATTAGTATTTCCTTTACTAATGGAAAATATTTTTCCACACATGGCATGTTAGCTGGAGTAATAATAATTAAGGTGTACCCTAGATGAATTAATTGGAGTCATATAAATGTTGGTATGACAAGGTAATTAGGACAATACAATGATGGACAGCTGGCAAAAATCACCTGCCAAACACATATTTGAAACAGGCAAGCAGTTTGCAGAAAACAATATTTAAAAGAAATTATGCTGCACCACTCACTGCAAAAATGATTTTGAAGTCAGTGTATTTTTTAATTTGACTCCCTTACTCATTACAATTGTACTACACTGCAGACATGTCTTTCTACCCCTTTCTAAGTATCTACAGTACATACCTATCTGTGCTGTGACAAACCCAGTGATTTTCTCAGATTAGACATAGTGCTTAATTTTCCTTTTGAGCTAGTAACCATTTCAAAAATGCCAGAAAGTATGATTAGTTTGACTAAGTAGATTTTCTGTTGGAGGATGTGGGCAGTTTCTTTACCAAGCTTTCAAATCAGTCTTACATTTGTCAAGGAGCATGATGATAGGAAATCATATGAGACAGAAACACCAGTTCTATTCTGAAACACCACACAATAATTGTTAGTTACGTCATTACTTTTAAAAACATGTACAGATCAATGGGGTGGAATGTCCCCTTGAGATTCAGTTCTTCTGCTGTGTCTTATAAAAGTTATTTTTCAAACTTAATTTATTACATTAGACACACCAAAAAGCAAATCCAGCCCTTGAGCCAATCAGTGGTATGGTGGGACACTATTGGAAAACAAGCCAAGCAGCCAGGATATGAAGATCTTGCCAGCACAGGCCATCTCACAGTGACCAGTGCAGCACGTGACAAGAAGTAAAATACTCCTTTAATTGTTGCCTGCTTGCATTAGTTCTGTATTTCCAGCTGGTTGAGGGGCTGAACAGGACCCTCTTTGTGCAGATGAATTGAGAACAGATTTTTATGTCCCTCGCATGGCGCAATTCCCTTAACTATACTGACTTGGATGGAATTATTCTGTTTTTGCATCGTTTTAAAAGAAACGAGCACTTGCTCAGGGGTTCATGACCCACTGTAGCAGGCATCTGTGTTTCCCAGAACACTGCTGGGCAATAGGGATGAATCCTTCTTTCTTGCTTGCACACAGAGGAAAGAGATTGTTTTCACCCTCTTTATTGCTTTGTGCACCAGAACAATACATACTCTGTACTGCTCTGTGCCTCCCAAAAGGGGTGGGGACTCAGGCAGAAGGGGCGGGGCTAGGGCTAGGCAGCCCTCAATGCTGCCCCGAGAGCACATTCCGCCCTCCCATCCCCCAGTGCTGCCTGGAGCACATTGTGCAGCCCTCCAGCAGCAATTTAACAAGGCTAGGGTTGCAGCTGCTGCCTTTGTTGCAGTAGCAGCGGCAGCCACTGGGAGCTCTAGGCCTTTTGTATCACTAGGCCACAGGGCAGTTGCCCCTTTTGTCCCACTCGCTGTTAATGGGCCTGCAGGATGTAGCCCTAACCGTGGCTTCTTCTTTTTGGCTTTATTGAGTCAAGGACTCAATCAAAGGAAATATAGTCATCCAGCCCACTGGAGTGTAATAGTTCATGTTTTTATTTGCCCACTTCAAATTAATATATGGGGTTACAAGAAAGAGGGAAAATTGCCAAATGGAATTTCAGTGCATCAGCACCTGCACCTCTCATGCAGAGCCCCTAGCTCTAATGTCCTGGGATCTCATAGTAGTATAGTTAGCCACTAAGAACCCACAGGGGTTGGAGAAAAATATTCAGATAACAATGCCGATCAAAAAGTTCTAGTGTCAGCATTTGCCTGGGTCCTGCCTGAATGCAATGAGGCAGAAAAATTGGTTCCCTAAAATTTTCTTCTCCTCCAACAAACCCCATAAAGAACAAGAGAGATGATCAGCTTAGATGCTTAAGAAAATTAGTTTAAAAAAATTGAAACTGTAGAAATAACATTTTGGTCATTGGTTTAATTTCTGCCTCAGCCTCTTCTTTCCGTCTTTCCCCTCCATCCCCCCAACCCTTTTCTTTTTTTCAAGAAATTATCTGGTTTGCAGAAATCGACTGGTTTAATAAAATTGGCCGCCTTCCTTCCACTAAAAGTTTACCTGTGAGAGCCCCGAACATAATAAAATCAGATTATGAAGGCAATCATATTTACTTGTAATAAATCAAATCTTGCAGACATCAGTTAAGTCTCCCTTACTGCACTGGGACAATATCACGCGTGCATACATCAATACTTGATGTGTCAGAAATATATTTCATAAGTTCAGAAAAATTGCACATACACTTGCAGCACCATTATGAGCAGTGAATTTGTAATGTGAACATTATGATGTATAAAGTGGCTTTGTTCCTACATTTAATAAGTGCCTCATGTCAAGCCCACAAACATAATGGAATTTGCTGGTGATTTCTTACCATTAAATGTAGGTTATTGTTTTTTTCTGGAAGAGACCTTCTCCTTTATCAACAGTATCCAGTTTTCAGCAGCCATCCTCTTCCTTCCCTCCAAGGGCACCTGCTTCTTCAGATTTGTAAAAACAAAGCAAAGCAAAAAAGACAATAATTATTGGGAGGGACACTCATATATATATATATACAATTTCTAAATTAAAGTATTTGAGTTTGGGCCATTACTTAACATTTTTTTTAAAATTTGTATTCTGGTAGAGCCCAGTTAACATTGCAGTTTTTGTTAATAAGATGATGTGCATGGACTAGGTAGGGTATTTTGAGATGTTAGACATGATTTCTCAGTCCAAACTTAAGAATGCTCCCATCAAGTCAGTGGAAACTCTGTATAGTAAGAACTGTAGGATCAGATGCACAAAGCTGTTTTAAATTGTCTTATTCCATAGTCGGGTTCTCTGTCACCATCCAGGTATTTGTCTTCTTGTGAATAAGAAAAGGACAAAGGATAGCTTTATTCCATTGTCACCAAATAAACTGACAAAAGGACAAATTGTAGCCTCAGAGCTGTATTCACTGTGGTCTACAAGTCACAAAAACCCTGATGGAGGTACTTAATGGTAAAACTACTGAGGCTTCGGTTATGGTGGCTCAATTGTGGAGGAGAGGCTTCATGGGTACCACATTAGCAGTTGCTAGACAGAATGGAAGTGGCTAGAGCACGTCAATAGTCCACTGACTCGGCTGCTAGGTGAAGACTCCCTTGTCAATGGAGCTTCTATGGAATCCTAGCAGAAAGCCCTCAGAGGGCTGTGACAGGGGACTCACCTGCTGAACGAATTTTTCCTGGTGGGCAGGACCTTCACTAGCTGGAGATGCCCCTGGAGCAGCTTTGTTAAACATGGCACATTCCTGTAACAAAAAAGGAAAGCACCCTATGGAAACATTGATGAGACTCAGTTATCACTGGATGCAAGTTTACTAAAATGTTGCCCCAATACTATTTTCCCCTTATATAAATACAATAAAATCCAGACTGGAAACTCCTTTGAAGACAATATTCATAGTTTGTATTTCTGTCTGACATTAGGAATAAAGTGTAAATTTTTTAGAGCAAGATTCTATGTATTTATATTGTACATAACATAATAAGTTTCCACACTCAACAGATCCAGAGACACCTATGACAGAGGTCTCTAGACATTACATATAGTAAAATAATGGAACTGTGTATGATTTACTGAGAGTGTCAAATCTTATATTTCACAATGAGGGTTTTTTTTAAATCTTGTATCATACTTTTCACATAAAGATCTCAAAGTGCTTTATAAACTGTTCTTTTTTAAGCCTTGCTACACCTCCATGTTCAATAAAAAGAACTTTTATAGCCATTTTCCAGGTGGGTAAACTGAGGCACAGAGTAAGTTTTAACTTAGTATTTTTATTTTAATATATTGCAGGGGAAAAAACAAAGTAAGTTCATCTAGGTATAAATAAATCGAGGACTTCTAACCTGAGTCTTTATTGCACCGTACCTTGTGTATTCTAGAGAAAATGAGTGTAAAATGCTGCCACTCTTATTGGATAGTATTTTGCAGTCACCTTGTGCTCACTTTACACAAGAGAATAGGTTGGTGCAGGGCAATGGAGAACCAGGTCCCTAGAATTGCAATGATTCAGTGTTAAAAATAGAAATGTGGTTGTGGCAATAGAAATGGTGGGACAGCTAGCCATCCCAAGGACTATTCCACTCCTGACCCTAGGTCATATGGCTAGCCAAGGCCATACTTGTATTTTTAGCACACTGGCTTGACTGTAGCTAGTGTACATCTCCTAAGCAGGAAGTCACACCTCCAGCTTGAAATGTAGAAAGAAGTACCCTGTGGGCATGTCTACACAGCAGGGCTAAAGCTGAAATAAGCGACACAACTTAAGCTACGTCAATTGCACAGCATAAGTCGAAATAGCTTATTTTGATTTTTGGTGCTGTCTACACAGTAGGATGTCCAAGAAAGAGCACTCTTCCTCTGACTTCCCTTACTCCTCGTAAAATGAGGGTTACAGGAGTCAGAGTAAGAAGTCCCCCAGCTCAACATTATTTTGAGATTATATCAAAATCACTGCTTGTAGTGTAGACACGGACTACGTTATTTTGGAATAACATCAATTATTGCAAAATAACACTGCTGTGTAGACATACCCTGTGATAATAAACCCACACTGCTAGCAGGGGCAAAATTGACATTGGCTTCAATTGGAACTGAGGTTGGATGACTAAGGGAAGCTGAGAAAAAAGGAGCACTATGATCTGTGATCCAAAAGTGTTATCCTCATTTTAAGAGTTCTGACACATTCCACAGAAATTAGCTTGTAACACTTTACAAACAGAATTAATTGCTTTCTAATGCAGTTTAGATCCTGAAAAGGTACTATTACACTGGAAAATTATGAACTCACATGTGATGCATGAAATAAACATTGCCTGAAATGAGTTCCTTTTCTTAATTATGGGTAATATGGAGCCATTTATCGCATATTGGAGAAGAGTAATTATCTCTTAAGGTACACTTCAGTGCACTGTCAAAATGTGTTTTACTGGGGGGGTGGTGATACTTTTAATGCTTGAATATCGAGTTGATGGACAATGTGAATGATAAACTGATGGTCAGCATCTTCCCTGAACAATGAGGTGTAAGGATTTTCATCAAAATTGCTTTAAATACTCATTTAAGCTCTGAACCTAGAAGGCACCAAGAAACTTTCAAAAGCTCTGAAGCTCAACAGAAACAGAGGGTGCTCGGTGTTTCAAGATCAGGAACCCCATTCATAGTGATTTTATAACTGCACTTGATAGAGTAAGATGGATTAGCCATCTTTAGAAGTGCTCCTTCATATTCTCTACATCAGGGCACTGGTTTTATTGTAACCTTTGTCCTACTTATTCCCAGGTAGGTTTATGTTCTAATGTGTTTGTGTTTCCCAGCAAAGCTTATAAGGTCAAATTTAATCAACAGAGGTTCACTTAGTCCATGGACTTCTTAGTTTTGCTTTTGTTTCTCGTCACCATATAAAATCGCCTGTGGGCATTTGTTGCTCCGTTCAATTTTTATATTTCAGTGACATTAAGCTAATCAAGCTTTTTCTTTTTAATCTCTGTAAACTTTATTTCTAGTAGGGCTTTTTGTATTAATTTAACTTGAAAACAGTTTAAATTAAATTTGCTGATGTAAGCGAAAGTCACATGTGCTAGGTTGTGCTAGGAGTAAGAATGTTCACACGAGAATTTATATTGGTTTCACTAAATTGATTTAAGCATATATTTAGTTAAATCAGTTGAGTGGTGTGTATGTTGTATTCATTTTAACTGGATTTATTATATAGGTTTTGATAAAGAAAAACTAATAAGGAGAAAACAACATCTGCTAAAACAAATATGATCCATAGGGTGATCTAGCTTTTGCACAGAGCAGTTGAAAAACTTGGTATTTAAGGAGATGAAAACATACATATAAATTGAAAATTAAAGCTTAACAGTAACATACATACAAGGGGTGGTGGGAATGACTTAATGCTAAGCTAACAATGTGCATTTAAAAAAACCTATGGGATCTACTCAATCAAAGTACCCCAATTTCAACGTGACTCAGCATCTGTGGATTGGGCACTAAAATCCACCTCTAACTTTCACCTTTATATTAGAAATCAGCAGTTTTTCCTAGGATGAATGATCCTTTTACTTCTGGAGACTTGACTTCAAATTATGAATTAAGTTACCAATGAAAACAAGATTGGCAGTCTGATCCTAATTTCACATTTGTCCACAACACAATATCATCCCTGCTCAAGAAAGATATAGGACTTAATGAGGAGAGGTGTTTTATTAGTCAGGTGTTTTACAAATCAGAAACGAGATTCATTAGCAGAACACTGTGTGAAGATGGTTGAGCACTGCCTTTCATGTAGTGTCTGAGAATTCAGTTACTGTATCTGTTTTTGTGAACACCAAATCCCCTTTAATGTATTAAAAAACAGGACAATTAAAATAAATAATTAAGTGAAAACTATATGAAGTGAATTAAAATTTAATTGCATTTCTTTTTCATCATTTGATGACGTGCATTTTGCCCATGAAAGCTCATGATAGTATACATATTTTTGTTAGTCTCTAATGAGCCACAGGACTACCCATTGTTTTTAAAATTACAGACTAACATGGCTACCTCTCTGAGACTTTCTTTTTCATGTGCATCTTGATTTCAAGTAACTATATGAAATAATAGCTTTATTTCCCTGATCATGTGAATAAATAGACACCTATTGAAGCTTAAGCTTTGGGACATTTCATGATACCATTATATTATTGAAAAGTTATATTCAAAAGAATGACATTAAAAGGTTAAGATTGCAAAACCAAAATATAGAGAATGTCAGAATTAAAGTTGTCCTTAATTCACTTTGTTGGATATACGTATCATGAGAACATAAGAGCGGCCATACTGGATCAGACCAAAGGTCCATCCAGCCCAGTACCCTGTCTGCCGACAGTGGCCAATGCCAGGTGTCCCAGAGGGAGTGAATCAAATAGGTAATGATCAAGCGATCTCTCTCCTGCCATCCATCTCCACCCTCTGACAAAGAGAGGCTGGGGACACCATTCCTTACCCATCCTGGCTAATAGCCATTTATGGACTTAACCTACATTAATTTATCTAGTTCTCTTTTAAACCCTGTTATAGTCCTAGCCTTCACAATCTTCTCAGGCAAGGAGTTCCACAGATTGACTATGTACTGTGTGAGAAAGAACTTCCTTTTATTTGTTTTAAACCTGCTGCCCATTAGTTTCATTTGGTGGCCCCTAGTTCTTATATTATGGGAACAAGTAAATAACTTTTCCTTATTCACTTTCTCCACACCACTCATGATATTATACACCTCTATCATATCTCCCCTTAGTCTCCTTTTTTTCCAAGCTGAAAAGTCCCAGTCTCTTTAATCTCTTCTCATATGGGACCTGTTCCAAACCCCTAATCATTTTAGTTGCCCTTCTCTGAACCTTTTCTAATGCCAGTATATCTTTTTTGAGATGAGACGACCAGAACTATACACAGTATTCAAGATGCGGGCATACCATGAATTTATATAATGGCAATAAGATATTCTCTGTCTTATTCTCTATGATCATGATCACATACTATTGATACTACATGATCACATACTATTGTTTGCATACTACTCCTGCCTCATTACTCACTGAATAGGTAGTTCTTTAATATTTATTTTATCCTCCCCATTCAATGCGTGTTTCCATAACACCAAATCCCATGATGAATCCAGAATTATTAATTTTCTCATGTCCTTTTCTGTGGTGCCCACCATGTAGTATCAGATATTTAAAGGTATTTAAACACCTCAAGATGCAGATAGGGATTTTAAAAATGCCTTTTTCTGATCAGGCAGAGAGGGGTTTGAACTGGTAGTCTCTCCCATTCCTACTGGTCTAAAGATTATAACACAGGTCCTCCCTTCCTCTGGATGCTTTAGGTAGACATGCACAATCTCAGCACACCATCCAGACATAAGAACAATGCCCTAAAGGCTGAATGTGAATTCAGCACAGAGCATAGCCTGAATTATTTTGACATGAAATGTTTCAAAGTTACTGTAATATTATATTTACCTGAAACCTTTTAAATTGTTTTCATAGCCATTGGAAATGCTTTGGCTATACAGAAAACTGTGTTTTGCTCCCTTTTGTTACTGCCTCTTGATAATTATTTATGGGCCAGTCAGGGGAGGCGGAAGAAAGGGACAGAACTCTTGTCAGTGAGAGAACCAGGTCTTTAGGTATGGAAAATAAAAGCAGAGAGAAAGAAAAAAATTCTGATTGAAACTCAAACTGAGAAGGTTCTTAACTGTTAGAATTAATTTTTGAAGTCTTTGTGTTTAGCAAATGTGCATGATTCAATTTGGTTTTTACATTGAGTTTAGCTATAACTGTAATTTGATTTAACCTACAGATTAAGTTGTGTGAAAATCAATCTGTTTTGCACTTTACCTCAACTGCTATGGAACAAAATAGCCTCAGTATTTTCTTTACCTAATTTGCTTTGAACTTTCTCTTGCATCACACCCCCACAATTCGGTCACGGCAAAAAGGAACAACTTTTGGGTGCTGTATATCTGATCTGCTACCATTTAGCCAGACTATTTCAGAAGTCAATAGCAAAAACACAAAGCTATTGAGGAAGAGGAAATCACTAAAGTATAAGTCACGGTCAAATAGCCAAGCAAAGTTGACTCTGGGTATGTCTATACTGAAATAAAAGTCCCTCGGTATAGCTGTAGCTGGCCCAGGTCACTTGACTCAGGCTCACCTGGCTCAGGACCTGGAGCTAACAACTGTGTAGATGTTTGGGCTCAAGCTGGAACTTGGAACATGAAACCCTGCAAGATGAGGAAGGTCCCAGAGTTATGGCTCCAGCCAAAGACTGAACAAACATCTACTCTAAAATTAGCAGCTGTACGGTCTGAACCCTGAAATCCCAAGTCAGTTGATGTGGGCTGAGACTTAGTACCACAGATTTTTTTATTGCAGTATAGACCTACCTTAGGCATTCAACAGCTTTATTTATGCTTTAAAGACATGTAGTATTCAGCATGTCCACATAACTTTTGTCTATACAACCTCAGTAAATAGTCCACATTAGGCTTCACAAATCATGCTTTTAACTGTGCTTGCAAGGAATACTGGTCTGCTATCCCATAGTTCCTAAACTATTGTTGTTAGGAGAAAGAATGCCCTCTCCCCCCACATGATTTCTATTGAACAAGTAGATTTTATAATGGCATGATTTTGTGTAACTTACAGGATCTTGTGGATGTTTATCTTTGTCTATTACTTGTGATTGCTCCAAGAATTAACAGAGAGATTCTTGTAAAATAGAGTGATACCCAAAGCTTCCTACCCTGGAGGCAGATACTGTTGCAGAATTTGCTCTTTATCTGCTAGGGATGGTTGAAAATTTTCCACTAATTTCTAGCTAATCAATAAAAAAAACATTTTCCATGGAAACTGTTTTTTTATTGAGGAAATAAAATCCAAAACCAAAGTTTCAGCTAAAATCCAAACAATTTGGATTTGGAGTACATGCCTCCATTCTCCTCTGAGAGCCAAGCTCTGCAGATGAACTACATCTGCCTTGATGCATGCTGGCCAGTAACTCCCATGATGCACTGTAACAGCCTAGCAAGAGGGGAGCTCTGGTGCATCATGGGAAACGTAGTGTTGACTCAAAGCTTGGTCCACATAGGGGAACTGGGGGCATCTGTTACCCTAACTATAACACTCCAATGGGGCACAACAGTGTCTTTTCCAAATTAAAGATGTTACCTGACATTTTTTTATTTTTCACCAAGAAGTCATTTTCTACAGTATTTTTTCCACACACAGTATCAGTCTTTAGATTTCTGATGGTAATATTAAGAGGTGTTTAGCAGGACCAAGATTTATTCCTCCCACTGCTCAGCGTGAGGTTGGGAGATGCATGGACTGATGTTGAATGGCTGAAAACCTTCCAGATGACCAAGGATACTTTCAACTTTCCCTATGCAGGGTTTGGACTGACATATTATAGCAGCAGTTTATACAATCTACAGTGTGAATAAGAAAGGCATAGGTTTATGGTTGCTGTGTGGTGCAGAGGGCAGGATCTGGGACAGCTCATATTAGGTACCTTACCAACACACAGGCAGACAGAATCCCTGACCCCTAAAGTTTACAGTCTAATCTGAAATAAGCAACAAGTAACTGTAACAAACACAAGAGTTTGGGAGAGGGGACGATAGAGAAGAAAATTGTTCATTTGGATATTTATGCGGTGCACGTGAGTCTAAAATGTGTCTACTTGGCCTGAAACTGTGGCTAGCAATAAACAAGTTCCCATATGTTGTTTCCATTAACAATATCATTGTAGTAATGGATAATCTAAATATGAGTAAGACTGTTCATACCTATGGAGTAGGGAGAGAATGACAAAATACGCTTTATCTGTATTTGTCCACCTCTTAGTGTATTACAGTCAAATGTATTTCTCTGTGGTTGCACAAGCTCTAACACACACCATCATTGTTTCACCTGACAAAGAGACAGCAATACTAGAAATTTTAAGAATTCCACAGTGTACTCTAGGTTCAGAACAAGACACTTCCCACCTTGAATCAGAGAAATTAATGTGATTGAAGTTTCTGCTGTGAACTTTTGGTACCCTAGGTAATCAAACCATGCAGCGATTACTCCAGTAGGAATGAGCAAAGCTTCATCTATTGTCTCAGTAAGAGCTGGATGGGGGTGGAATGTACTTTTTTTGAAGACTGAAAGGCAGGTGGAGATGTCATTACTGTTGTGCTTCAATAGACATTAAATACAGTGGAAACGAATGTAACTACATTTCAGCAGCCTAACATTCCTGCTGTGAGGAGGCAGGCATCCATGACAGAAAATACTAAAAGAGCACCCCAATAATACTTTGCTACAACAGTGACATGAGGAGATGAAAACATGAACTGAAAATATCTATATACTGAGCTATCTATTTCCCTAGCAGCCTTTGCTATAGAGAGACAATAAGATAGTGAATTTAAAAACATTCTCAAGGATATTACACTAATAATAAATGATATCTGCTTTTCAGTGTTGTTGTCTTTAACTTAGCTCACTGAAACATACATAGGAATGACTTCCCAATACATTTTAGTAATTTTTTTTATTTTGTATTTGTGTCACTATAAAATATCAAAGTTATGGCCTAAGCTTGATTGTTATTGCACAGCTATAATAAAAATGCTACTATTAATAGCCTTCTCTATGTCCAATAGATGACTAAGTTCTCTGCTCTAAAAACATGGACACATTTGGTTTGTTATACTGGTATACTCACCTTCACGTAATTTATAGAGTTCAACATGTTGAACTTGGCCTTTGTAAATCTGCACAAGAAAAAAACTTCCCTGCCACACTTCGACTGGCAAAATCTATGGATCGAGATTTGTATTTAACCATTCTACTGCAAAGTTCCTTGTGGCAAACATACAAAGTCTTGTTCCAGTGAAATCATTTGAAGATTTGCCATTGACTTAAATAGAACCATGAAGAGGCTTATTGTACTTTGTCAGTGACGTGTCAGGCACATTCATGGTCCTTAGTGAATATTGTCGTAGAATTTCTTTATCCTCTGACCTGCTCCAGCTTAGTGTCTCATGTATTAACTATCTCCAGAACTTTTCTACTGTATTTTTTCCTTGAACTCAGAAGATTGCAATTTTGGCTCCACACCCGCTTATTTTATGTCTAAGTTTTAGATTTCAAAGGGCTCCTTTCTACTAAACAGGGTAGCTAATGGGTTTTTGGCATTTTTGTTTTTCCTTTTTGAATTTCCCATCTCTGAATCATCTTGCTTATACTTTGGCATTAAAATGTGCTTCCGTGTTGCTCCTTATCATGGCTGCTAGAGTTACATCACTTCTATATGTTAAGAATCATAGTTGTTGTAGATTAATGGAGCTGATAGTTTTCTTAGAAATTATCAGAAGCCAGGTTTTACTGTTCCGTTCTGTTTCCATGCTTACACAGAATATACATTGCATACAATGCTTTAAAATACAAGTCATAACAATGAAAATTTTGGAGCATGTATACTTCTGGGCTGTGTCTACACTGGGCCACTTATTCCAGAAAATCAGCCGCTTTTCTGG
>JANRFK010004149.1:84880187-84908094 GCA_030068395.1 Apalone spinifera
CGCACAAGAAGCCGCGAGTGTAGACATAGCCCAAGAGTCTTGTAGGTAACAGTCCTGTAAGTGTCTCAATATATTGGCATGATCTAGCTATAAGAGCAACAGCAGGCTATGCTCACCAAAGATAAGGCCAGAGATAAGTCTCTCATAAAATGCTCAGCAGTAAGGAAATAACAATGTCAATGAAACTAACAATCTCTTCTATTTAAAACAAAAACAAAGCAACTTTTAGTTCACCTGGATTTTTTTTTTCTGATTTCAACAAAAATAAAAATAAGTCAAATTTAATTAAAATAGTGAAAAGTAAATTGAATGTCTGGACCAACTGATGTTCTGTGCACATGTGTGAGTACATGTCTGTGAATGTGTGTAATATAAAAAGCAATAAAACTGTAATGGATCTGGTGCAGAAGGCGGTAGGCTGCAGAGAAAACATGCGGGAGGAATTTCTGACACCCTACATATCAGGAAGCCAGTGGTCTTCTCTGTGACTCCATGATGGGGTGTGGCAGCATGGTTCTATGGAGAAAGAATCAACGGCTCTAACAGTGCATAAATCTACTAGTTGTGATTGCTACAATGGCAGGCCTTATGACAGTGGCTGCAGAAAGATCGTACTGCCATCCTTCTCAAAGCTGTCAGGGTGAATGTAGGGTGATTTCATCATCCCCCACCCAGCATTATACAAAGCTCATGTACTTGGCCTACCTGTGTAGCAGTGAGCCAGGGCACCACCAAATTTTTCATAAGCAAACTCCTTGTGACAGTCCACTATTCTTTCTACCCTAAACCAAATCAATTCACAAATCAGGGCTTAATCCAGTCAAGTAGCTTACTCCCCTAATATATTTAATGGTTATCTTTTGGATTAGGCTTCTGTATGGTATTGTCTCAAAAGCTTTTTCTAAAATCCAGGTACAATATGTCCATGGCTTTCTCTCTGTCAAGGCTTTTAGATTCTTACTCAAACATTCCTTCAGATATGTTAACCATGACCACATTGTGTGAATTCATGCTGATTTATGTATAATTCAGTCAAATATTTCATGGTGTGCCCTCAGTGTAGCCTTCCTGATTAATTTTTTATTTTAAAATCATTATTTAAAATAATTTTACTTAATACTTTGCAAAAACAAGAAAAACTGAAATATCAACACCACCTCAGAGGCGGGTCATCTGAGTTATGGGTCAGTATTTCTAAATTGGTAAACCTTTTACACTTAATTCTCAGGTGTCCTCGGTTACACTACTATATCTGTTAGTAAACTTTTCTCACCAAACAATGTATAAAAGGGTGCGTTCGCAATACTATGAGTAGAGGTTGAATTGATATTATTTTGGATGCTCTGGGACAGATCTTCTGGTGTAAATTGGCATGCTTACATTGACTTTTGGTGGAGCTATGAAGATTTATACCAGCTAGAGAACCAAACCTCTAAATTCTGCTCTTAGTTTATATTAACAGATGTAAAGAAAGGAGTCAAAGCTACTTGCTAATCCTTAGTGCAAGGCTTACTTTTGTCAATGAATTGGTCCAATAACCAAATATCTCAGCTCTTGATTTAGAATTTTGAGGTACATGTAACTCTTATTATTTCAAACTGGACCTGTCTGAGCTTGAAATTAAAAGGGGGTAGTTCTTTTTGCATTTCCTCATTGCCTGTGGCCTAATAGATCTGGAAGTAGTGTGTTTTCATAAGATTCCTTCCACTGCTGAGGTGACTCTTAGAGGTTTGTGACATGATTGTAATTTCACAACGTTTTCCTCTATGTCTTCTCGCATACATGGATGCTTTGGGGGTTGCTACAGTCTAGCATACTAGGTGTAGAAAATGGGGAGTAAGTACCATTGATTTTCACTTTTGGAAAAGATAATTAGTCTCCTCAATCACATTTAGGTGTTGCCCCTTAGCTTCTTGTACAATATAGTTTTCATTTTTTCATCCTAGCTTGTTTTTTTTTTACATACCACTATTTTCTGCAATCTTTCCATTCCTCTTCTCTACCTACTTATTTTACCTCACATATAGCTCTCTTACCCACGATTGATTTTTGCAAGAACGTGTTCATCCACATAAACCTTTTTAGTTAGCCCTAGTTTATTTATCCATCGCAAAAATGGCATCTTAACTCATGTTTCTTGTTACCCAAGTGTTCTTCCTCAGAGATTTCTACAGTTGAAACTGAAATTATCGATAGGGGCAGGCATTATCTTTTTTCAGTTCTAATTACCAACCTGACTCAACTGTGGTTATTTTGGGGAGATCCTGCCTTTCTCTCTTCTCTACGTTTCATTCATACTCTTCAGCGTTAGAATTAAGAAGAGAATTAATTTCTATTTAAAAGTTTCAGAGGGGTAGCCGTGTTAGTCTGTAACTAGAAAAAACTTCAAAAACAGTGAATAGTCCTGTAGCACCTTAGCGACGAAGAAAATATGTAGATGGTATTATGAGCTTTCATGGGTATCACCCACTTCTTCTTCTGTGCCCAGGAAAGCTCATGATACCATCTACATTTTTGCTAGTATCTAAGAGTACATCTGCACTGAATGCTTATTTCGAAATAAGCTATTCCAGAATAGTTATTCCAAAATATCTTATTCTGAAATAACACATCTACACTGCAGGGAAGCCTCAAAATTAGTCTGATGCAGGCAGAATAACTTAGACTGGCCCTGGTAAAGGGCTATTTTAAAATAGCAGCAATGGAGTGTCTACACAGACCGTATTTTGAAATAGCTATTTTGGAATAGGTGTTATTCCTCATAGAATGAGGATTACAGATTTCAGAATAAGCCACCCATTATTTCAAAATTATTTTGAAATAACGAAATGGTTGTGTAGACACTTGCATTGTTATTTCAAAAATGACGCTAGTTATCTTGAAATAAGGGTGCAGTGTAGATGCACCCTAAGGTGCTACAGGACTATTCGCTGTTTTTAATTTTTTTTTCCTACTTAAAAACAGCCAAATCTTGCATTTCTTCCTCATGCAAGTGGTCCCATAGGGTGAATGAGGAAACCAGAATTGGCCCTAATGCTTTATTCTTTAAAGGATCAGATAAATGTAGTCTATAAAACTGCTTGATTAATATCTTCCTTTTAGTGTGCCTTCTCCCATTGCTACTAGTTCATAATTTTACCACTCTTTGCAATTTCTGTTGCCAACACATCTTGTTCCTTTTTCTGAACAAGTTACTGCTACCTAATTCCTTTATGATATTTAATTACAGGCCATTATGATTCCGTTGGTCATAGTGTGCCAGAATTACTCCTAGTTTGATAATAATAATTTGCAGTCGTAACACCTCTTCTGCTGTTTTAGTTGGATACCGTGTTCTCTTTTACGTGTTTGTATACTATTGCTATGAAACTCTAAAGAGCTGCTGTGTTTTGCTCCTCTCCCCTCTACTTTTCAGTGATGTGCACTGACACATACACAAATATACATATGCATGCACATAGACATGTACCTGTGCACATGTGCACACACACACACTGGCATCTTTAAAGATGCAGACTATTGTATAAATTAACAGTTTCCAGTTTCTTGTTTCAGTTCTTTATATATTTAAAATACTTACCTTTTCCCTCTGTTTTAGCTTCATCTGCCAATTCTTTTTTCTTATCCTTTTTTTCTCTCCTCCCCTCCTCCCTGACCCCGTTCCCCAAACCTCCTAGGCCTGATGATTTCTGTTTCACAGCCTGGTAATACCACCCTTCCTTCATCCTCCAAAATCTGCTCCTCTGCGTGTGATAGCTGCTTCTTTCTTCTCTTCCTCCACTGACCTCCATCTAGTTAAACCCCTGGCCATATGTTTGGCTGTGCCCTGCCTACTAGTTTCAACACAGCATCATCTATCTTATCACCCAATGTATCTACATGCCTTCTGTTTGGATGAAGCATTTCACAGCCTCTATAACACAATAGGTCTGCAGTGCTTAAAGCTTTTCTGCCTGTGCTGCTTTTTGTAGCCATACATCCAGGTTTCAGAGCTATCACATTTTATTTGTGTCTCACTATGGCACAGTTACTATTTTGATTTTGTGTTTGAGATTTCATTTGCCAATGACTAAAATAGAAATGGGAACTGTGTCGTTTTCTCATTTTTCACCATTCATATGGAATCTTCCACCTGATGTGATTTGAATACCAACTCTTTCATCAAACATCTTTGAAGTACCATGCTCGAATTTATTGGATATACTGTTTTTGTTGTCTTAAATAGGTACTGATGCTACTGCCTCTCTCCCTAATTTCTGCCTAGCTCCTTCAATTCCTGTGAGATGAGAAGGCCCAAATTTGCAATAGCGTGTGCTCATTTTAAGGTATCCTTTTGAGTCACCTACGGCATGATTTCCAGAGGTGCTGAACTGGTCCTACAGATGCTGAGCACCTCTGAAAATAGGCCAAGGGATCTCTCAGGCTGGACAGTTGCAAATAGGGGTACACAAAATTAGAGAACACTTTTGAAAAGTTTACTTGTTAACACCTATCTGTTAAGATTCCTAAGGTTGAAAGTTGGCTACTCTGACTAATTGCCATCTGTGGTATCTTAGGCTATGTCTGCACTACAGGCTTCTTGCGCAAGATCTTCTGCAAAAACTTCTTGAGCAAGTGTGCATCCACACTGCAAAAGCGCATCGAAAAAGCAATGAGGTTTTACACAAAACAGCATCCACACTGCATGCATGCTCTCTCAAAAGAAACCACTGATAGCTATCCACAGAATGGCCACCAGGGCACTTGTGCTTTTTTCTCTTTCCTGTTTTTGCGCAAAAAACCCCAGTTGTTCGTCCACATACATCTTTTTACACAAGAAGTCTTGCACAAAAAGGAGTTATTTCTCATAGAAGGAGGAATGCCTACACCAGAAAACCCCTTTGTTCTTTCATTTTACTTGTGCAAAAACGTGCTTGAGGTGAGTTTTTCGCAAAACCGGCCATTTTTACACAAAAATTCTGTAGTGTAGACCTAGCCTCAGAGAACACCTAGGACATGTGATGTTGTTTCAGCTCTCTGACTGGGCTCAGCGGAAGACTAGTGAATAGCAAATAATAAATACTCTCATTGATGCACAAATTCAGTCATTCAGAAAAAGATTCCTAAACACTTATATGAACAAACCCATTCACACAGAAGTTTCTGAATATCAAACAAACAGGAGACTTGAGCAGGACTCAATTAGAAGGACTAATAAAACTAAGGCTCCAAGTCAGGAAAGCACCAATCAGAAAGGATGCTTAGATTACATGCTTAATTTTAAGCAGATACTTCAGTGTTTTTCTGAATTGTGACTTACATAATTAACCAGTAAAAGAGCAGGTGTAGACATTTATAAGGTAATGCACATGGGAAGGAACAAACTGAATTATTCAATAATATCAATAAAATCTACATATTAATTGTAGCTACTAAACAAAACACCTAGACAGAAATTTGGACAGCTCAATAAAAAGCTTCTCATTGAGCTCAAGTGATCAGAAAAGCCAATGAAGTATTAGGATGTATTAAGAAACGGCTAAAGCACTAAACAAGATGAATATTATAATGCCATTATATAAATTGATGAGACAGCCTCATTTTCACTATAAATGTTCCCTCTCTGGTAGCTTCACCTCAAATAGAAAATATCAGAAAAGGAAAAGGTGCAGATAAGTACAACAAAAATGACTAGAGTCACAGAAAGATAAAAGATTAAAGAGATAAATTAATGCACTGTGTTGCTATAAGCTGATAAACAGCTCCCACGTTCCAGCTCGAAGGTGGCTACATTTCAGTGATGGGTGATGTGATTCCTGTGTAAAGTTTGTAAAGTGAGCTGAAGTGAAAGGTATTAAGATAAATGTGTGATATTATTTGTATTATTTCTAATATATTAGATTCCTTGATTTTCTGGGGGAGTAATTTAACAGTCCGTACCTTTGTCACGTCAGAAGCTTATTTAGAAGCCATTTGGCTTTAAGGAATGGGTAAGAAATAGGGTCATTCTCAATTTTAAAAAGTGATTTCATCTGTGTCTAACATAATGCAAAGCAGACATCATACAAACTTCCCTTCACAGGTCAGTAAATTAATCTCAGTCTGAACCCTCAGTGTACCTTTATCACACTACTCTTGAAACTCTACTAAGTAGAGAATTGTGATCAGCCTGGATTTTTCCTTATGATTTGTTGCTTTTGTGTTGAGCTGACAAAAACTGCATGGAGACAACAATATATTTCCCTTATGACATAATTTTGATTTTAACCCAGAGGAGAAAGAATAGTGTATTAAGTCACCCTTACACCCGTGCACATTTTAAAACAGAGAATGGCATTACTGCAGAGCAGAATTCCTGTGTTACAATACAAAATCACTTGGAGTTGTGTACTCAGCTAATTTATGTATAGTTATGTCTTTAGAAAAAAATATTACATTCCTGAGGGATAATCAGTTTTCAAAGACACACTTTTAGCTCATTAAGAATCAACACAGGTATGAATTCAGATCAGGTGTTGATTCAGCATTTTTTAAAAGTTACACTAATAATTATTTTGTAATCGTACAGAAACAAGAAGTGGTTCTGTTTTTTCCCCCATTTGACAGTGTTATTAGATGTCAAGAGAATTAGATTTCTGTGTCTCAAATTTCATTTAACAATGGAGATTGCTTGTAAAATGATAGCTCTTGAATGAGTTGTTATGGCTTCTGTATGATGCTAGATAAACTGTTCATTCTTTTCCTGTTACACAGAGCAGATGTGATAAGGGAATTTTTAGGTTTTCCCCACACTACCAAATATGTCTTGTTGATGGTAACTTCAAGATAGTGTAGTGAAGGTCATCAACTAGTCACAAGAAAACATTTTAATTCATGCTCTCTTGTTCACAATTTCTAATGTGAAAACTGGTTAAGAAACACAGCAGAGAATGGACACTCAAAGATGAAATCCAAAATAGGAGATATACATAATGTAGTTATTTTTTTTGTTCAAATATTTATCTATGCACTTTTTCTGTGTGCATGTGCACACACACACACATACACACACACACAAATGCTGTCCCTAATACATAGAAGCAATTTGCCTTTTGTTAAAAAATGTTTTTAAACTGACTTTCCATGAAAGACCCCAGATTTAATCTATATTTTTCCCCCAATGGAGCCAAAAATAGTCCTTTGGGGTCAAAAAATTCTGAACTGCACAAGATTTACCCATTTCTTGTATCTGGTGTGGTATAAGTGAGAAAGTTTAAAATCTGAAAATAGTACCATTTCTGTAACAGTTAAATTATACTAAATATTGTTTTGTCCTTCCTCTCACATTTTTTATAACAGAACTATTTAAGCAGGAGTGTTTTAAAAGTCAATGAGCTATGTCAGTGGAATCTCTTGAATTGTACATTCATAGCTGGTATTTTTTGTCTGGGACACAATTTGTCAATATTAGGGGTTGCTGAATAACTACATCTGTAGTCTTGAGTGAAGTTGATAAACATGGCCTCTCACTGTGAAGGAGAGAGGAGTTACGTGTCCTCCTGTTCTTCATTGGAAGATGGGAAAGACCAGTGAGGTGCAGTAGGGGATGGAGTTGGATCTGATTGTACTTTCTGCAAAACTGAGTAGATTTATTCCCTTCTTATAACTTCATGGATGTTAGGAGGAACAAGATAGGAAAAGGCAGGATATTTTATGGTCATAGCAGAGAAATGGAAGTGAGGAGATGGTCTAGATTGGTATGCCATGTTGATCACTATGGTATCAGTATCAAATCAAGCTTATATATAGTCAACAAATAAATGTACCTAAGCCTTTGCTTTCTCTTTCCTCAATTCATGTAGCTATCAGTTTTCATTTGTTTAACCTTTTTTTTTAAAATCCTCCTATAATATAGTACTAATTTCTTACTCACTTGCTACTGAGTTGTTACTTAGTTCCCTTTTAAGTGGGGCTGTTATTATTCATGCAAAGCTGCAGGAAAAGATGGATCTTATAGTTCAACCTGTAAAATCTGTGGTTATTCTGATCTCATCTACGGGACATCTTTAGCCATGGGAGAACTGCTGAGAATGTCTCAACTTGGCTGGTGACATGTCCATCAGTCCCAATTTAGTTATGATGGTAGGGACAATGGCAGACCCTAAGGTATCTTGGGCATAACCATTGAATGCTTTGAAGAGGAAAAAGTAAGGCCCTGGAATTTGATGGCAGAACCAGAAAGGCAGCACAATATTTGGAACAGCATACTGATGTGCTGGCACAGTTCTATGTGTGGTAGTACTAAAGCCTCAATATTACTGGTGCATTGAACTTGTGGCCAGATGCATCTTCTCCAAGATGGGGCATATTTCTCTGGCAAGCTTTGGATGGTAAAATGCATTTTTAGTAACTGGTGCTATATGACTATCCATTTGCAAAAAATCTTGCCACCAGCTTGGCAATCAGGAAGTAGATCCCGTACACTGAGAATGAGGTCGTGATGTTTCCTAGTTTTTCTGAAACACATCCTTTTTCTCATCAATATCTCTTCCATCTGGGCCCACCTTAGTTTGTCAGCTTCTTTTCATCCAGGTTCTATTTAGTGTTTGAAGAGCAAATTTTGGATGTTTTCATTTCTGGGTACTAAGCCTGAGACCCAGAGTTGATAAGCACCCTCAACCCCTGTTAAATCAACTGTCTATATTTGTGAACAGTATTACTGAAATCAGGTTACCTAAGTATCTCAGACTCCAGAGGCACCCCAAATGCACAGACATTTTCATTAATTTTATTTTTTTAATAAAAAAATCAAACAAAACAAACCAGAACATTTGAAAGCGGTCCAAGAATTTAGGGGAAAAATGGTCTTGAGAAATTTAGAACTACTTCATGCCATGTGTCAAGCCAATAGAGAAAGAAAGCAAAAAATAGAGTTAATTTAATATTAGTAGTAAAGGATCTTGACTAGAAAGCATAATAAGCTTTCTTCTTGTGATGTCAGAGTTTAGAACATCTATATGGCTCATCAGAGCAGATCTCAATCCTAATATTTCTGTGTATGCCAAGTATAGAAGACTTTTAGGATATCACTACACAACAAAGAAAAAAATATGGCTGGCCTGTGTCAGCTGGCTCAGATTTAGGGGCAATTTCATTACTTTATACAGAGCTCAGAATACAGCTGAGACAGCTTCCCCCACACACTTTGCAGGGTCCCAGAGCCCAGGTTACAGAGCCAGACCAGAAATTTACACTGCAATGGAACAACCCTGCAGTCTGAGCCCCATGAACCTGACTTGGCTGGCGTGGGCCACCCATGGGTTTTTCTTTGCTCCGTCGATGTATCCTAAATGGCAAGACATTTGAAATTAGGCCATGATCTGACACTGCATTAAATATGTGCATAAAGTTCAGCATCTGAGTATCCCCTGAAAAGAGTGCTTTGCCAGATTGGGACCATAGTGAAATGCCTGGCTAATATCCAGTGCAGCGCTCAGCATGCCACTGTACAGTCATTGGGCTAGAATTGAAATTGTTGCAAACATATATAATCAGCAATATCAAGGAAGCTCCCCTTAATCTTTACAGAGAGACAGAATGTAATGAATGCTTCATTTGTTTTCTCAATTAATAGATATCTTCAGCAACAAGTTACAGGCAATTGAGAGTAATTAGGGTAGGAACCCTGAGGGATTATGACGAAGAATATCCAATACAATCTGTAGGATAACTGTCTTCATTGTGGATGATCAGGTTGAATGGGGTCACTTGGATACAGTTCAGAAGACAGTAAGCAAAACAGTCTGGCTCAGGCTAGCTTACAGCTTCAGGCAAGTGCCGATCTAAAGCTGGAAACTCTTAATTAGAAACAGTAAAGACAAAAGCAATGCAAACCTAATTTGGGGAAATGTAGGGGAAATTGTTTGGCTGTAACCAGATCAGTTCTCTGTAACAAAACCAACCCTATAGAGTATACATTGATAAGAGCATTTAGATTTGTTTCTTTCCATTTAGAACACATTTTGGTGGGAAAATGTATAAAAATGCAGGAAAGAAATAAAGGCATCAATATAATGAGTATAACAACTGAGTTTCTTCTTTTTTAAAGGAGAGCCAAGAAATAGGCATTGCCTTGTAAGCCTAAGGCTATGTCTACACTGGCCGATGTGAAGTGGTAGGAGTAACAGCATTGCTCACAGAGTGCTGCAGGGAAACCACTGTTATGTAGCCACACTGTACTCCTTGCAGTGCCACAGAGAGCAGAGCACTGTGGTAGTTATTCCATTGTGGAACTGGCCGCAGGGTGATTTGGGAAGGGTTTGCAATGCCACATGAGGCAATCAACATCACGTAATGCAGGTTGCCCAATCCCATTGGTCCATGGTCATCCTACTACATGGACAGCTGTACAGACAGTCCCCGACTTAGGAACGGGTTATGTTCTGAACACCTGGTCATAACTCAATTTGGTTGCAAGTCAGAAATACCCTTAAACGCTCTGTTTGAAAAAACTTGATGTACATGGTTATAATGGGGTTAATGGGAGTTTGGTCATAAGTACAGATGGCCCTAAGCCGATATGTTCGTAAGTCGGGGAGTGGCTGAGTCCATGGGGAGAAGGGAAAGAGTGTGACACGGAGTGCACGTGTGTGTCTATGGGAGGAAGGGGGAAGAGGCTGTGTTTTGGGGGACATCAGCATGCTGTCTTGTAAGTTCAGACAGCAGCAGAAAACAACCCATCCTGAGGGGGAGGGGCAAACCCTAACATCAGCCTTTTTTTTGCGTGTGAAAAAATGCAACTAGTCAAAAAAGCCTTTTAGCACTCAGTTTCATGTGTGCAGAGAAGTAATGTTTGATATTGTTGGAGGTTCTGATGCTATGCCAGGAATGGGGAACATCAGGCCTTGGGGCTGGAAGTGGCCCCGGCTTGTCTGGATCCGGCACCCAAGGCTCATGGCCCCTCAACATTGGGGAGCCCACGCTGGTGCTCTAGCCCCTCTACTACCCTACTGAGGGGCTGGAGCATACAAAATCTATTAGCCTGGGCACCCCAGTCTTGGTGTGTGATGGGAATGTGGGGAGTGTCTTTCTCCTTCTCAGTTGAGGAGCCCCGTCAGTGAGGATTTGGTTTTGGTTTTTTGCTTCTCACTTGCTTCTCACTACCCTGACAGATTTTTCTGTGGGTCAGCGACCCCAGACCCAGAGAAGGTTCCCCACCCCTGTGCAATGTGAAAGTGTCTGTAGAGAAAGTTCTCTCTGCAGAAATAATTCAGTACTGAATGCTCAGCTTAGAATCTAGTTAAAAGGTATAATACAATGTGTGCAAAAACTCATATCATTTAAGTGATCAGAAATGACTATATGGAAATGTGTAAGCTATATGCAGACATACAGTATCTTTTAGACTAGGTGTTTTTTAACCTTGAGCCGTGGATTTGTGGAATGAATTAAAGTGCCAACATTTTAATTAGCTAGATGAGCCTCAGAGGGAATGTTTGATAAACAGCAAAACTGAGCCAAATTTTGAGTAACAACTTTGGATTTTAACTAAATTGGTAATTTGAGAGTCCAATAAAAACAAAATAATAATAAGATAAAACAAAACTGATCATCTGGTTGTCTAGGTTCCACAAGTGTGTTTATTAAAGACATTGTTGGCCAAATTCTCCATTCAAACTATAACCCCTTCACACCAGTCTGCCATTGCAGAGGACATAAACACTATGCATATGGTTACTTGATAATTCCTCTATAATGGCTTCTGTGACGGATGTGGAAGCTGCCTATAATATTTTATGCTCCATCTGTTTAATTGCTATTATATTGTTTGCTATAGGATTACCAGGGGTTAATTCCTACACAGGAAAGTGGAAAAAGACATCTGATAGCCCCATTAAGCAACATGTAAAGGACAATACAGATGTCATTCTTTTGTAAGTTTTACCTCTGATTATGTTGAGTTCAACATTTTGCCTTGGCACAAAGGAGTGAGAGACAGGAACTGTGGGGACGCAGTCTGCACCGTGTTCCCCATGAGTGAGCAGTCTATGGAGTAAGCTAGGGCTACCTCAGTTTTAGATAATAGAGATATGGATGCAGATTGCTTGTAGTATTAAAAACCTCTCTCTTTTGTTATGCTTTGTTCCTTCTGTTGAGAATAATACACTGTTCTGAATGGCTGGTTTAGGTCACTGTAGTCACTGCTGGTTACAACTCCTGAAGGGAAGACTTGGAGGTTTTGAACCCAGTTGGTTCAGATCTCACATTTGGTACACAGGGGGCTGTAGCCTTGCCTGCCTGCACAGAGGAGACTCCAGGTATTCCATACCAGGACAAGCGAAGAAAGAGGCCTAGCACCTGAGAACAGGTGTACAGTTAGAAACAAGGACACATTTTTATGTTGCTAATTCAGACTGCAAGGCCAGGATGAACCATCAAGATCAGCTTGTCTGACTTCTTGCACATTGCACGCCATAGAACCTCACCCACTCACTCCTGTAGCGGTTATTTCTGGCCTCCACTATCGGGGGTGCAGGCAATTCCTACATCAATGTGTGATGTAACAGCTATCCCCATGGCACCTCTTGAAACCTCTGGGTGTCAGATACTTTATTCATTATGGACAGGCTTGTGCAACAGAGAGCAGCCTTTGTATTCCCCTAACTTATGTCAGGAAGCCAAACAAGGAATCAGGGCTGCTTTTCTTTTCCCTAACCCTGGTCCTACACCAAGTGCTGCTCAGATGGATCATGAAACCTAGCCCTTAGTTCTCATATAGTCAAAATACAGCCAAACTGGACATTAGACTGGAGTAATTTGGAAAAGATGGAAGCAATTGAACTGAAGAGTTATAAAATGCTGTGAAACTGTATCTGAAATGAAATTCTGCTCCTTTCTTACCTCTAAACAATTGAAGAATCAATTAGGCTGGATTATTAGTACCATAAATAGGGTCTACTTTCCTAATTAACAGTGTCTAAAAAGTATCTAGGAAACAGCAAGGAGATTTCAGGCTATTCCAACACACCCGTAGATCAGTGAAAGGTTTAATTGACCTGAAGCTTTGTTGTTTCTTATTCTTCTGTAGATTTATGCTATTCAACATGCTGAAGGAAAAGACACAAAAGAGAGCTGCTGGTCAAAGTAGATACTACAGGTTTTTTGCATAGCTACCAGTACAGCCAGTGGTTTTCAGGTGTTTGGCTTCACAATTTGAGGATGTTTTAATAACAGCATGTTGCCTGTAGGCAGTCTAATGTCGTGTGCAGCCTTTGAGATTTTAGCATAGTTTTACAGAGGATGGTAACTGAAGTGTCTAGTGTTCAATCTAATTTGTATTCTTTATGGGCCAATGCACTGATATTACACGTGTGAGTAAGACAAATAGGATTTGATCCATGGCTACTTCTGTTCATAAGGCAGGGAAAGGAAAATTCAGTACAGATTTTTCCAGTGATGGCTAGATATTTTGTTATCCCATATGTCCCTATGAGGACTGAACTTTATAGCAACAGCTTTCCCATTCTTTGGCACTAACTAGACTCAAAACTAGACTCAAAATGTAGACACTCCCTTGCACTGCAGTGTCTCTATGCCATGCCAAAGCAGAACAAGCCCAGGAATTTCACTCCAGCATGGTTGGGGGCTGATTTCTTTTAGTACATGCATCAAGCATAACAAACATACCATCTACTCTCTGTGCGACAAAATAGGGCACATATATAGTTGGGGAAAAGAAGGAATGGCCAGATATTTCCCCAGTTAGTATCCCTGGTTACTGTAGTCAGGAACGCTGACAACCAACATAGTTTAGAACATTCTGAAGAGTGCTGAGAATTACATACTTAACCAATTTAAAACCAGCCAAAGATCAGGGAGGGGTAAATTGGATTAAATGTGATTTTGATCCTCAATCTCCATCCTGAGTTGTGCTGGGAGCTCCTTAGTTTCAGCCCAGAACTTGGGCTTGAGCCTAGACTACTAGGAATGCCAAACAAATAAAGTTTATAAAATGTTTGTGCATAAGGCAAGATCAGGAAAAGAAAGTAGCCCCAAAAGCTTAACCACAAGGCTATCCCAGTGGGCCGGGCTTTATTGTCAATGGTTAACAACAACCTGTGAGGTTAAAATAGCTCATCATTTTATCTAGATTATTGAGGGCATGACTGAAGACTTAATAGTCTGGTAGTGCTTTGTCACAATTTAATGGTATATTGATCTTGCAGAGTGAACAATCATGACCTTCAACAGCTTACAGATGCTTTTGAAGGGAAAGGCTTAAAGAGCTTATTTCAGTGGAACCGGGTATGCTGAGCCATCACCGGAGGAGTGGGATGCAGACAGACCATCTTACAAACATGAGAATTTGGGACCCACAACTCACTAAGTTTTAAAGAGAGAGAGAGAGAGAGAGAGATCACAAAAATTAATGAAAGGCCACTGTTATTATGGGGAATCAATAAAACAATTATGAGTGTCATTAGCAGACAGCAGATTCCCTTCAAATACTTTGGCTGTTTGTGTGTCTCACTCAAGGTACAGAGTCCATCAGGCCTCAGTTCAACTAACCAGCCAATGTTGAGTAGTCCAGTCAGTTTAAATGCCCATTGTGTCAGGGAAGGAGAGAAATAACTGTCCCTCAAATGTGACACAAAACCATTTGGAGTTGATGCTGGCACACTGGTTCACAAACTATTTTTTAGCCACTTTGTCATTTGGATGGTTATTCTTTTGTGTATTGGTTGAAAGGTGAGGGAATTCAAGAGGACCAAGTAAATACCCAAAGGCTCAAGTATTTATTAAAAGCTCCTAACATGTAGAAACCTCATCTATCCACCTCTACACCAGGCAAACGTGTGCCTTCCCCATCCTTTGCTTAACCTGCTAACTGGTATTTCAGGCTCCTGGTCTTCAGTTTTACTGCTCCATTGAGAAGGGTTGCAAGACATCTGCTCCAGTGTAAGGTCATGCTGAATTTACCTTGAGAGGAGAGGGGGGAACTGTGGTTTAGGTGTTACCTAAAAACTTCTAAAAATAATCTAGTGAACCCAATCAGTATGTTCTCCTCTAGCTAATGCAAACTAAATTACCCTTTCAAACCTAGAACACAGCTAGCAGGACACTAGAGTTGGAAACCCTGCAGAGCTGTTGCCTATGCTGTGTTTGTTCTGTGAAAAGAGAAGAAATTATTAACCAGATTTGTCAATCTTACAAATGTTACAAGCACTGCATTTACACAGCAAAAATAATCATGTTTTTGAAAACATGTAGCCAGATCCAGCAAACACTTGCTACCAGACCTACCACTTCCCACCACAAGCACTCCCATCAACTTCAGTGAGTTCTAGTGACATAACTAAGCATTTTCAGAACAGGACTAAAAATACTATTTCACACACACACCATAATAACATGACTTAAAGGTACGATATAAAGATAAATTAAGTTGTCATATTGAAATACTCCTAACTACTGTAATTAGGCACTTGAGTTGGCCTTGGGTGGACAATCCATCTTATGGCCAGATAGGAATCTATGTGATTTAATTTTTTGCATTGTTTAGTACAGTTTTGGTTATAACCATTTTTCTACTAAAGAAGAAAAACCGTGCTTTACTATTTGCCTCTCAATAATTTTTTGTAAGTGTATCTTATATCATTCATTACACTGTCTAACATTTGCAGTATCTACCCTTTTGAGTGACAGGTCTTTTCAGCAAGGCACTATCTTGTCTGTTTTGACAAAAATACAAATAGGAATTTTAAGTCTGTCAAAAAACCTCACACATACACACCCAAAGACCCAGCATTGAATATTCAACTGATATATTTAGCCCTAATTTCAAAATAACAAGTGGAGTATCCACTCTACCAAGCCTGTTATTTTGAAATAAGGGGCTGATTATTTTGAAATAACTCCTGCTTTCCATGAGGAATAACACTTATTTTTAAATAGTTATTTCGAAATAGTGATAGTGTGGATGCTCCACTGTTGCTATTTCAAAATAACTACTCCCCAGAGTCAGTCAAAGTAATTTCTCCCCAGTGTTTCTTGGGGCTCTAAGTTGAGGTAGCACATCCACATTAAGAGAGTCTGCCTCAGATTAATTTTGAGGCTTCCCTATAGTGTAGGGAGACAATCTATAATTTTGAGGCTTTCCCTATTTCGAAATAGTTATTTTGGGGAGTTATTTCAAAATAAGTTATTTTGAAATAATTTCCTAGTGTAGACATGCCCTTAGAGTCTACATGCCTAATTCCTTAGTTCTAATACACTTGATGTGATTTTTATCATCAGCTTTGCCTTGAGTGAATATTAGCTCAAATGAGCAAGGAACCATAGTGACCTTTTAAAAACTCTCTATATTTTATTAAATAAAATGCAGAGAAAACTGTGCAGTGCAATAAGCCACATTTGAATGTACTTTTCAGGGGAGGCAGAGAAGGGAAGATTTGTCTAAAATCCAGTAAATAGCCACTAAAAATTCACCTTGCCTATATATTGTCCTAGGAGAGACAATCTCATTTACATTTATTAGAAGTAATGATATAGTGTCCTGCGGATAATTAACACAATAAAATGCTGCTAATTTCACAGTGTCATTATAAAATTTGCCAGTTTAAATTAGAAAGTGATTAACCCTCTGAGTGAGGCAATGACATTTCAATTCCCACTCTGTGAATTAATTTTGCAAGATCTTCCCCCCTCCCCCAGTTTCATAGTTCAGCTTTATCTCAACCGACATTGTTCTTTACTTTTACAGCCTCTTCCTGTCCAGTCAGGCAACATCTCAGCTAAAAATAACTGAATCTGTGACTTTTTTTTACTATTAAGCCAAGCTCGTACAATAGGCATGGCCATATTGGCTTCTAGAGGATCAAATCTTGTTTTAAAGAAAAAAAGAAATCATAATCCCAGATAAGCAGAGGGTCATTGAGTAGTGAACTTCTCATTGGTGCATATACGAGAGGAAGATTTTCCATTAATGAGTTGCCTTCAGAATGAGTTTCATTTCGTATAATGAGAGCAAATCCTTAACCTTTTGCCTGGACACTACTTTATCCATTTATTGTATCTCTCACTTCCACAACCAATTTTAATTAATATTTTAAAAAAGGAATAAACTCATTAAAAGAATAGATTTATTGCATGGTAAATTAAGGGTTCTGACTCAAGTGAAATCCTCTTGTAGAATGTTTAATGAGGGAATGATACCAAAAATGAATGAAAACTTGAGTTAATGATAGAATTGTCCAATCTTTAAAACAACTATTAATTGAATAATTCAAATGCATGAATTTATAATTCCACTAAAAATATGGTTGGTTTTCTCCACATCTACAATAAATTTAGAATAAAGGACTCTGTCAGGCGTATACATAAGGCTACTTCTGTAAAATGAAGGAAATACATTTCCAAAGTACAGGAGTTAGTGGATAAATCTTGCTAACCAATAAGGTTTCAGTCTCAAAACTCACATACATTTTAATAAAAGTTAACTCCTAAACAATAAACCATACATTCAGAATGCCTTTCTATAATCTCGTTGTTGGTTAGTATGAATCCTTCCATATGAATTGAACATTTGTATATATGTCTTGTACAGATCCAAGCACACTGTCCGTGACTAGTATGATTAAAATATACAGATCTTGATACTGCAATTTATTTCTTCATAGAGGGCGCATGATACTCATACTGAATTTCATCGTACTCAGTTAAACTCTCCATGGGTGCCAGTATCTCCTGACATAGACCTATTCAGAACAGTGGAGGTAAAGGCTCACATGGTGTAAACTGACATAGAAGTTTTTACTTCATTTTACTTTACTATATCACTAATATATGTCAGCTGCAGATCTGACCCAGAGAATGCACTAATAGGAAGTATTAGGAAACCAATTTAGCTTTATCTTTACCTTTGGGAAGGAAGGGATTGATTATCCATACAGAGCAAAGGGGAATTTTTTTATCATCAGTAAAGATTTGCTCCTATAAAATAGTTCATACACAACAGTGTTGATAGATATTTTGGTACAAATATAAAAGAGACTTTTTATATTCATGCTCCCTCACATGCTAGACTCATGTGATTTGGTGAAGTTAAACTTCATCCCACTGGTTCAAAGTGCTATAAAGAAGTAACAACTGCTGCACCATCCATAAATACAGGGTCTGCAGCCCCTTGCAAATGAACAATGCTACACCTATCTGTGGCCCCATTAAAGTCAATGAGCCAGACTGTGCTCCCAAACCCAGTGGTGAAGAGGAGTCTCCATGTTCAGGTCCCATGGAAGACTGGTATTGAACCACCTTTACTCTTTGGAGTCAGGCTCCTCAGTGACATAGGGCAAGAGCTGTGAAGGAGGAGAGCAGGTGGTCCTGGTCCTGTGCTAAGTAGGATTGAAGCAGAAAGATCACTGTTCGAACAGGGATATTCCTTGTTTTTATTCCCCTAGATCACCTTTCCTGTGAAGCCAATTCCAGGGTAAGGGTCTCTTCAAAAAATAGTCCCTGAAAATGCCCAGGCCATTTCAGCCATGCTGCTTGGAAGCACAGGTCTGCCAGGACCAAACAACAGGTTCAGAATTACAGAGCTTTCATGACTGACTCTGGCCTCCCATGGATCTTGAAGGGTCAAATGATTGAGATCTAAGCCCTACAACCCATTGCTCAGGGAACAATACCTTGTGCTCTTGATGGAACGATCAGGGAGAAAGCCAGGAAAGTTCATCATGCAGTAGTGGAGCAAAATGACTCATCAGGCCCCTGGGCAAGCCCCCAGAAGGGGTGAGGCCTTGGTCGGAAGGGGAGGGAATAAGGTTAATTTACCCCAGGCAGCCCTCCGCACTGCCCAGATGGTGCCGGGCCTTATCCAGGCAGTCGTGAGTCCTGCTGAGCGTGCACCACACAGTGCTCTGGTGGCAATTTAAAGGCCTGGGGGTCTGTAGCAGTGGTGGCCAGGAGCCCAGGGCCCTTTGAATCGCTGGGCACTGGAGCAGTTGCCCCTTTGCTCCCCCCCATCACTGAGCCTGACTGCATCCATCTTGTTTCTCTTTTCCCATCAACTTTCTAAATGGCTCTAGCTTTGAATCCAATTAAACTGCAAGAGGAAACACTTTCAATTGGCTGTCTTTTAACTTTTTTTAAAATATTGAACCTGTTTTTTTTTCAATTGAGGCTTGAGTCAAATCTTTATATGATTTTAAAATCATACCAGATTTGAAGAAAATCAGTTAGCTGTGAATAGATGCATTTGGTAAACAACTTTTGAGCATAGCTTTTAATTTGAATATTTTATTTAATACCAAAGACACCGCTCCAAATTGAAGAAGATGTCAATGGTGAGTTACAAATTTCACAGGTGAAGCACTTTTTCATTTTGTCCCACCATTTTAAAAATAAATAGAAATGTTTTTAAGTGGGAACATTATTTTTTTTCATCCTCACTGAACTCAAATAGATGAAGGAATTTTCAGAAATATTCATCTTTAGGCAGAGAGCAACAATAAAAAAATTACAGCCCCAAACATGAATGTTCCAGAGAGGTATGAGTGTCTGACAACAAGGAATTATAATGCAAAGTGTTTTGCAACTTTACATACAGCAGGTGCTACTCAGAGCCCGCTATAATAATATAAAAACACAGCTATATAGAGAAAGAGAAAAATATCACAAGGTACTTAGAAAGAAGATTAATAGCAATAATGTCGGTGAAGAAAATGTCTGTTACTCAGATTTGTAGTGCTCTTGAACACTCATTCAAGTTTACCTCACTAGCTGCTGTCTATTCTCTGCTTTAACAGCTTTCCTTCATGCATATGACAAAATGTTGCATGGAAGGTGTGTTTCCACTGGTTTGGTCTCCCTTTTCACACCACCATTTCTCCTTTCATTTGCTAGGGGCATTATTTCTCCATTTCAAAATCAGAAAAGGTTGTTTTGAAAGTTCATAACAGACAGAAGTATCCCTACTTGGTGGGAAGTATGAGGTGTGCCTGAACTTTCAAGCACTTGTGCATGTGAATGCTGTCAGGGTGGACTGGCCTATTTCATGGTAAACCTCATTTGAGAGACATAAGGAAGAGGAAGGGAACTCATGACAGGCCCACCTACAGGGAAGGCAGAGGGAAAAACTGCCTCGGAGCTCAGTGATTCCAAAGAACCCAGGGATTCCAGCCACTGCCATGGCCTTCTGGAACATTGGACCTTTAAATCACCACTCGAGTGCCACATGGCATGCTTAGGGCATCTCTGAGATCTGCCTGTCGGATGGGGAGCCCAAGATGTGGAATGCTACCAGTGTCCCTGAGGGTTGACAGCAAACCCCACCCCTTCTGCCTAAGGCCCTACCTTCTCCAGGAACATGGAGCCACTCCCCACCCACACCTTACCCAGGGTCTCAATGAGGCTGTCGGCCCCCGTGGGGCTGTCTGTGAGAAAGAGCTGGATGGGGAATCAGGATACTATAAGTGGAAGGGACCTCAAGAAGTCTTCAGGTCCAGTCCCCTGCCCTCACAGCAGGACCAAGCACCGTCTAGACCATCCCTGATAGATGTCTGTCTAACCTGCTCTTAAATATCTCCAATGATGGAGAGTTCACAACCTCCCAAGGCAATTTATTCCAATGCTTAGCCACACTCTCAGTTAGGAAGTTTTTCCTAATGTCCAACCTAAACCTCCCTTGCTGCAATTTAAGCCCATCGCTGCTTGTCCTATCCTCAGAGATCAAAGAGAACAATTTTTCTCCCTCCTCCTTGTAACACCCTTTTAGGTACTTAAAGCTGCTATCATATCTCCTCTCAGTCTTCTCTTTTCTAAACTAAACAAACCCAGTTATTTCAGTCTTCCCTCATAGGCCATGTTTTCTAGACCTTTAATCATGTTTGTTGTTCTTCTCTGGACCTTCTCCAATTTCTCCATCCAATTTCTTCACATCTTTCATGAAATGTGCCCAGAATTGGACACAATAATGGGTCTAATCAATGCAGAGTAGAGGGGAAGAATTACTTCTTGTGGTCTTGCTTACAATAATCCTGTTAATGCTTTTTTTTTTTTTTTTGCTTTTTTTTTTTGAGAACGGTGTCACACTATTGACTCGTATCTAGCTTGTGGTCCACTATGACACCTAGAACCCTTTCTGCAGTACTCCTTTCTAGACAGTCACTTCCAACGGAAGAGAGGAAGAGCTATCAAGCTCTGGCATTTTCCTTGAAGGAGGACAATGAAAGTCTATGATACAAAGGATGAGCTGAGAGACTGTTTTTGTTTACATTCTGGAATAAAACTGCATAAAAGAAACTGTGAGTGTGGCAGTAAATCCATGGCAAGTTGTGGAGAACCTCATACATGAAAGTTTTGAGTAGGAAAATTTGGGATAGCCTGTCCACATTGACTTAGGAGAGGCTAAATTCTCCCTTAAAATGTAGAGCTTTCAGTCACTCCACTGCTGGTATTCTAATTCCTCAGCTATTAACACCTCCATTTCTGTAGGTCCTACAGATACCAACAGAATTTGGGCACCTAATTCTATATATATTAGGTACTTTTATGGCCCCCATTTTCAAAGTATGTGAGCATTTCACGGTCTTTAATGTATTCATTGTCACAATGTCCACGTGAGATAGGCATGATAGATATCCTGCTCATCTAGTCGGACCGCCTAGCTAACAGATCTAATGGCACAAGAACATAAGAAGGGCCATACTGGGTCAGACCAAAGGTCCATCTAGTCCAGTATCCTGTCTGCCGACAGTGGCCAATGCCAGATGCCCCACAGGGAGTGAACAGAACAGGGAATCATGAAGTGATCCCTCCCTTGTCATCCATTTCCAATCTCTGAGAAGCAGAGGCTAGGTCATGCATGTCTCTCACTGCTGATGCACAAACTCCCCTGCCACGCGACTAGGGAAACAACTGCTTCAAAAAAACCTGCTCTATAGTGCAGAAGCCACCCTACTCAGACTCTCCATGTAGCTTGCCCCTATAGCACCAAAATCACTGGCATTCAGCTAAGTTGCATACTTGGAGTATCTGGAGAATGGTGAACCAGGATTTCCTCCCAAATGAGCAAAATATTAATGCAAATTCTAGTTTGTGTCACATCCTGGTCTCCACCTTTAATGGTTTAATCTTGAGCTGCCTGCAGTAAAGATATTTTGTCATTAGATATCAGATAATAGTTTCTTTGATTCTCTGGCTTGTGTGAACTTTGGAAAAACACCTCTTTCTAACAAAGCTAACTCTCTGCAGCTGTTTGTAAGGCTCTCACATTTCTAGCTTTGTTCATTTAAGTAGTTCCTTCTGATCCTCACTTTGTAATGAACATAATGATACTTGGCAAGCATCCATGGAAAGTGTTAGAGGTAACTTTTTTTTAGATCCTATTTCTTAATGCAAATGAAAATATCAGTCACCTACCTTGTGAATAGTTCTTTAAATTAGTCACGATGCTCTTGGCAAGGATTGCTTAAATGGGCGAACCCAGAGTGAAAACCTGCAGCTTGTTAATTGCTTTGCATTGTCCATTAGAGGTGAGAAATTCTATGCTTACACATAACTTAGTAAATACCGCTTGCCAATCCCTTCATTAGTGATTTGTCAAGGTTTTGTTCATTCTTTAGTCTTTCCTTTGTGCATTTACTAATAAAGGTGTTAAATGTATACTTTGAAATATTATAACTATTATTTTGCTGCCATCGGAAGTGAACTTTTCTTTTCACGTTCGGATGATGGAAATCTAAGGACTAATCCTGTGAGAGCAAGTACCATTGAAAAGGTGCTGAGCATTTTCAACTTCCATTACACTTGAAAGGAAGCGAGCTCTCTCAGCAGCATTGTGGAAGGTGCTCAGAAGCTTGTATAATCAAATCCTAAATGACAGTGCTTATAGAATAGATGAACTTAAACAATATTTTTCAATTTTTAAAGTAAAATCTTGTTTCCTATTTTTCCCTATCCTTCTTTATAATATCATTTTTTCTAATAGTGTCATAAATCTCAGCTATTTAGTCAATTAATCCAGGACCCTAATGCATACTATAGTTATTTATCATTTCTTCATTCTTTCTCTGCCAATTATAGCTGTAATTAGGCTCTGTTCCTGTGGGCCAATGGAGAAATCCATGTCTATTCAAGCATACTACTGTTACCTTATGGATTGGTTGGCATTGATGGCTTATCCATGGTGCCTCACCAATACTTCAAAATACTTATGACTTTTGTCCCCCCTGCATCTCCTTTTCCAAACTCATTCCACCCATTTCTTGCATTGAATGTCTAGGTTTGCTTTCATGTAGTCTTAGTTTACTAAGAATATATTCCCTTCAAGTTGTTTAAAAATCAGGTTGTTGCAAAAACTGGAGCAGATTTGCTAATGAGAAAGTTAATGTATATGTAGGTATAGTACCCACAACCACCAAATATCTGATTTATTGTCTCTATTTATACTGTGACACTGTGATGGACACTACAGCTGTAGAAAGATAAGAGCTTGCTCCAAAGAATGTATCTAAATAGAAAATGCACAGATGAAGGACGAGATAAATGAAAAGGGTAAGCTGAACATCAATTTTTAGTTCTCCTTTTTTGTTACAATCCATTAGTACTTTATACTTTGGTCTTCTCTGGAGGAGGACTGGAGAAAGTTATTTATTCATATTAATTGAAGGGCAAAATTTAAAGGATTGAATAGTTAACACTACTTTAAGGTCCTGATTCTACAAAGCAATTAAGCATATGCTTAATGTTAAGCATGTGATTAGTCCCACTGAGAGTCATATAATTTAGTAAATAATGCAATCCCTAGTACTATTCACATGCCCAACATTACACATGTGTTTCAGTGCTTTGCTGAATAAGTAAATAGGATCCAATTTTATGGCCTAGCTAACATTTCTCAAAAAAACAAATAGTCATATTGGCATTTGCAGAATGTCAGAACATTATGTAGGATGCACCAGACATTGCAGTGATAAGAATATGTTATGGCACTTACTTAGATGTTATGGTGAATATACTACAGTGCCAAAATGACTGGTGAATGATACTTCCAGGGTAAGTTATTTCAGAAAGAGTCCTTCAAAGAATCCGGTAATTTAGTAATTCTGGGGGAGAGGGATTATAGGGGAAGACATTGGTTGTTTCTGTCTTAGAATAGAAAGAAATAAATGTACATCTTTTCAGGAGTTGCTTTTGGCTTCCTAAGTGATTTTTTAAGTACTAAAAGAACATCTTACTTTACTAGCAGCGGCAACAGAAATTAAGTGTGCTAAGCATAAATAGATGAAACACAAGGCTTCTATATAGTGCATAGAAGACAGCAGAATGACCTTTTACCTCAAATTCAAAGAAAAGGAATACTTCAGCTTGAGACCACTGGAAGTCCATTCTGGGTTTTTCTCATCTTTCACATTCATTCTAAACTTGTCTCTCAGATGCTGCCATAACTGGCCAAGCTTCGAATTAATTATTAAAGGCCAGATGCTGTACCATTGCAGTCCATTTTTGCTATAGACTATATTGAACACACAATCAAGGCCTTTAACTTGTTTTAAATTATTGGACAGAGTATTTTAAATGGTTAAACATTGTTGAGCAACTATATACTTCCTGGACCATGAATGCAGAGCTTCCAAAAAACGTCCATCTCTAAAGACATGCAGAAGTCCAACTGTCAAGGCAATAAAAGTCGACAATGAAAATTGAAGTTTAGGCTATCATCTTTCAACCAATCCCTTTTCAGGTGGACAGAGTAGAAGAAATTCAACTTCCTCACACAACCAAAAGCATAATAGCAACCAAGCATTTCCTTAGCTTACACAGAGCCTGTGATGGTGAGGAAAAAAATGAACAGATGAAAAGCGAAGCCACAGACTTAAGAATTATGAAAAATGGCCAGTTCTGTAACTGCTGCAATGGAAGTTTTGTGAGTAAGGATTGTATAACACACATATGGGAAATATGGTTTCGAGACAGGAACTTTATCAAGGACATGCCATTGTTTTTCAAAACATCAGAACATGTCAGAATTCTCTGTCGTTATTAAATCGAACAAATTTGTTAGTGTATTGACAACGTCAGAACCATGAAAGCTAGTTGCTCCTTTCAAAATTAAGGCAGTGGTGGGAGGGGGAAATCCAAACCACAAAAATACAGGACTCTATCAAGCACTCTGAAATCTAGGCAAACATGAAAAATATGAACGAATATTTAAAAGTAATTAAAAAGGAAGATATCAACGGGGAGAAAAATCTATCAAAACCAAAATGATAAACACACATCCTGACCTCTGCTACTATTGAATCAAATAAGCTGTTAATTACAACAGGATGAACACCCCCTGGAGATAACAGCAAACACAGGCAGTCAATAGGATGTGATAACATCCAATACAATCAAGAAACATTTGAGTTGAGCACAGGATTATACATGAGGATTGGAGGATTATGAGACAAGGCATTTCTGAATCTAGTAAACAGAAACCCCAGCATGCCAGCTGAGGTAAGTTGGGTGCAAGGAACACAGTTCTGTTGAATTAATCCCTGTGAAAATAGTGAGATAGAAGTCTTCAGTATCTTGGGTTGACTTTCAGCCTATCTTCAGGGAAAGGACTGTACCTTGCTGCTTATACAATATGTAATACTGGAGGACTATAATCTTACTGTTCTCATAACAATTAATAAAGAAGAAAAGCATCTCCCCCACCATACTTTCCTTTTTGCTCAGTTATTCTGAAAATTTAGCACACAAATCAGACCAGTAACTCTCAATTTTTTTGATGCAACAATCTCCTGGGATGGATTGGCAAATAAGCACTCCCTCCACACACATCTTATGTGCACTGTTGCCAACATCTTTGTCCTTCCTCCCTCTGCTTTAATAACTTCTCCCACCATCTTTGTATGTTTTTCTGAAAACACCTGAGATACAGATATTTAGGTATTTAAATATCAAAAGGTATTTAGGTATCTAAATCCATTAGCTAGGTGCCCCTGATATTTTCAAAACTGCAGCTCAGCGGCTGCCTAATTCTGTAAGGGCTTCAGTCTCTCAGGTCCTTAAGTTTCCTGGAATGCATAAACCAATTAAGCCTTCACATCCCCCACTGCCCAGCTAACAAGTAGCTAAGAGCCCAGAAATCTCAAAGCATAATATCAAACCAGGCAGAGAAACACCTATCTCATCAGAGTGCCTGATCCTGGCGGCATGCTCTGAGTGCACCTAAGCCCTGTGTCTGCAACATAAAGACCAGCTGCAGGCAACCTATAGGTGGGAGACACCAAGCACCCACCCAAGACAGCTGAAAGTGCAAGAGAAAAAAAAACATGCATTTGGTCTGTCAGGGCCCGAGCTACCTTAGTCGCTGACCTAGCTTAGGTGCCTAACTCCTGGAGAGGGCTGGTAGCTGTAAATCCCAAGCTGACAGAGTCACATTGGTTCATCAGTCACTTAGGTATCTAAGCTGATCTTCTCAGCATTTCATTCCTTGTTAGCATAGGTGGCTCCCTGCTCAGCTTGCTGACTTCTAAGAATCCTTTTCTTGAGTATACAGTTCTCCCTATGGGTTGTATGGGGAGCCTAGGCACCTAACTTAAGTCTGAGAGAGACACTATATGGCAGGCTGCCTAGAGGTTAGGCATTGTAATTATAAGAAAAGCAATATCTAAGTATCTTCGAGGATCTGGGCCTTTTACCTCTTACATTGGCAAAAACTGAACTCTTGCTTCTGTCATAACAAGCTTCTTCCAGGATATCCACTGCTTCAGGATCCTCACTATGTATAAATCTCTCCTTGGCACTTGTGCTTTTGGCATGATCAGAAACTGGGATTACAGAAGGGGCCCCTCAAGCCTCCTCAGACATTTCTGCTCATTGAATACTTAGGGGGAATATTCAGATTCAGGGCTCTAATGGAGAGGAGCGGGGGTGGGAAGGAGAAACCCTATGGCATTCTCCCTTCTGATCCAGCCATTCATACTATAGCCTCCACTGAGAATCTAGAATCGGATATTAATTCCCACGTATTTAGTCTGCCCAGAGGCAGAAGGGAAGGGAAGAGATGGTGGGAGCCCATCATTATTAAGCTTATCAGCCTAATTACAGCCTAATACATGGATACATGTATGCCAATAATAGATTTATTTTTAATTGTGAGCTTCTGAGGGGTAGTGAGTTAGTCTGTAACAGGAAAAACTTAAAAAACAACAAATAGTCTAGTAGCACCTTAAAGACTAACAAAATGTGTAGATGGTATCATGAGCTTTCGCGGGCACAACACATTTCTTCAGATGTCAGGAGTGTTGGCAACATGGAATAGTGAAGTTCTCTTTTTAAGTCCAGTGACCAGAAAAAAAACAAACAAACCACCATACAGGTTGTCATACAATTCCTCATGCTGCCACACCAACATCTACTCCCCAATGGAAAAAACCCGCTTCACCATCCCCAACCAATCAGCTGAATCAACCAATCATCAACTTCCCAATCCTAGCTGTCATGGGCCCCCATGCTTTATGAAAACTGGTTTATGATTATGAATAACTCAAAGATATTTTTTAATGGATAAGTTACATGAGGTATTTTGTCTAAAGTTATGATCTGTTGAATGAGTATATCCTGTTTTTTTGCACATGTATCATTCTTGTATGTGAACTTAAAAATATGAAGTGTGGATCTATTTATAATTCCAAATGTGTTTATGAGAGCCATTACTGATGCTCAGGAAACTTAATGGCTCAGTGAGCAAGTCAACAATCTGTGAATGGTTCTGTTTTTCCTGTAAGCCTGGATTGTGGTTGATCATTCCAGAACATGTGGCCAGGCCACCTGATGCTGAAATCCATTTTAAATCTTGTACTTTTCCACTCATGGTGAGAAAAGTTTGAACCGAGCGGAAAGAATTCCTGCTTTGGGCAAAAGGGAAATAAGTGAGGGCGGGGGGGGGGGGGGG
>JANRFK010004149.1:84911212-84929074 GCA_030068395.1 Apalone spinifera
CTGCCTTTCTGTAACCTTAATCATTGTGACCCAGTGCACTGCCTAATGTGCTAGAAATAAAACTGCAGGCAAATGAGAGAAGAAGGGTCACTTTACAAGGACACTCTCTGACCACATTGGCATGATGTGATATGGCATGCAAAAATTGTGTGCTGTGTGACCCCCTGGAAATTGGAAAGAAAACATGCTGTTATTGAGAAATCGATGACAGAGTAAAAGCTGTAAAAAGAAAGAGGAATGTTTTCACTCAACTGGGAAGATAGGAACTACTTAACATGTTGGTGGGCATCCCTAGAATGGATTTTTAATCAAAAACTGTTCTCATTTACTGGAAGAGTGAGCCTACGAATAGACTAATACTACTGACTGACATTATGGCCCATTCATCTGCTTAAGTTGACTGAAAATTTCAGCCACTACTGAAGGATTATTATTGATTTTCAGGCTGTCTTCATTAAATACCTGATATACTGTACCACTCTTATTCCCCTCTCCCTCTATTGTCACTGATATTAAAATGAAACCCACCTATTATCAAATCAATCATAGCTGATAAAACTACTCAGAGAAAGGTGGCGTGCACAGTATTTACACACAGAGACTGAAACATGGGATTTCAATCATTTAGAAAACTCACTTTATTTATATATTGCTTTTTGGACACTTTGGAACTAGTGGGGTAGTTAATTTAAATTGTTTTCCAGGTACAGTAGCCTCTAGGATCTCTCTCAGAAAGAGACATTCCTGTAGTTAAGGTCCTAGTATGGGACTTGAGTTCTGTTCCTAGCTTTGGCCCAAGCTTCCTGCAAAACCTTAGGCAAGTTCTTTTATCTCATGTGACATCAGTTCTCTATATGTAAGATGGAGGTAATAATAAATCTCTAGTTCTCAGAAGTTATGGGGAGGTGAATTAATGAATGTGATATGTATCAGTATGATGGTGGGAAGAGCCATAGAAAATCCTTTACATCAGCACAACATCATCTTCAAGACCATATCCAGGCAAAAAGGCTTTCCAAGTTTTGCACACTATGAGCTCAAACTATTTACTGTTACATTATCAACTACTGGCTGCTAACCTCAAGGCACATGATTGCGTTGACAAATGGCCGTGTCTTTAAGGGCCAAATCTTCTGTCAGCTTCGCTCTAATGAATTATAAAAAGGAAAGATTGTTGTCTCTGAGTCAGAAGGCATGCCTGCTCTCTTCTGGATATTGCTCAGGGCCAATGTTCCCTCTAATCTTTTTCATCATGTGCTAAGTATTTCCATCAATGTGCAGAATAAATGTATGTGCACCAAATCATGTGTACCACCAGTAGAAATAAAAAACTTAGCGATGGACACTCTACCAACGAGCTGGATGGCATTTGAATTTCTCCTGAGTGGCCGCACAAGCACACAAATTACAGAGGACACTGCTCAGGGGCATCTTCAGGTTGCATTCTTGGGCTCCTGAAGACTAGCACACAGTAATGCCTTAGTTTAACACCACAAACTGTTCCAATACAATAGAGTCCCAATTGTATCCTTCCCAGCACTACCTCACTGAATAATATTCTCACTTGGACTCTTCTATCTGCTCCGGCTCTTAGTTGTTTTCAGAGCCATAATTATAACACAATCAATCCTTATGCCTTCCTCCTTAAGACAGAGAAGGCCCTTCTTGTCTCTGTTGCTTGGATCTGGAGTTAGGCCAGTATAGAAACTCCTCCTGTTTCCCTTCCAGTTGATTGTTTTCCCACTTCCCCAATCACTTTTTTCAACCGCAGGCTAGGAGGGTTCAGCAAACAAGCATTCCTCTGGTATTTCAGGCAATTCTCAACTGCCTTCTTATTTAAAACCACTTACGGTCAGCAGACTGGTGCACTGAACTCTTTCCTTTTAAAGGGCCAACTTCCCCCTGCAACAGAGTTGAATATGCTTAGGCCTCTTGCATATCACTCTTTTACATTAATCAGGCCATCACCATTTCCAGAATATTGTAACAAAGAGCTAATTTGGCATCTGCTGAAATTTGCACTTATACCTCACCCTTTCTCAGTCCAGGTACAGCAATTATACTCTTTATCTTCTTTCTAAATTATTGCTCATTGGATTTTATGGGCCGCATTCATTTAGGTTCTCCATCTCTTTCCATTTTTCTCTAACAAAGTCAATGTCGATTCAATGTATGTTAGGCAATTGCATTGCGGAGGGTGGGGAGACGTTCTATGAAGAACAGTGGAGATGGTAGCCTGCTTAGTAGAACTCAGATGGTTCTACCACTGCATGCCATCTCTCTTCCTTTGTGGCTCAATAGATTAGAGTAATCCAGTGTGCTGCACCTTAAATCAATAGAATTTTGTTTCAGATGCCAAGAGCATTGTAGCTAGAGAATCCCATATGCAAAAAGTGACATTATATCAGTCAAGTATGCAGCTTCCACACAGACTGGTCTGCCATCTGTCTCCAAATAAAATTCAAGCTTAGTCTCCTCGTTTCCAGATTTCTCTACCTTTCCTTTTTAACCTCACATCCTCCTTATCTTCTCCCAAATCAATTCCTCCAGTCTTGATCCTCTCTTCTCACTCTTCAGAGTATGGATGGGAGGAATTCATGTGTATTGCTCCATCTAGCTGTTTCTCCAGTCATCTGACCCGCAGAATCATTCATTTAAAAACCTCTAACCAACTGTTCAGCTTTTCCTTCCCTGTTACTGCAACTTTTTTATTCTTCTCACCATAAGTAGTTTTTAAAAGAACAGTGTTACATATGTACTGCTTTTCAAAGGAATCTTGCATGTTTCCTTTACTCCAGATCTGTACTTTATTTCCCTTATATGTCTGTTAATTTTAAAGCACTCTCTTTCCATTCATTTCCATTTCATTTCATTATATTGTTCCTGGCGAGGCTCAATCTGAAGGATGAGATATAAAAAGGAATCAAACTGTACTGACACCATTAGAAGGTAAACTCATCACCTGAGCTATCTTTTCCACACCAATCTTTCTTTCCTACCCAACATGGCCATAAGCAAAATCCTCATCTAGTAAAGTCAGTAGGAGTTCTGCCACTGACTTCCATGAGGCCACGGTTTATTCAGTTTCCTCTTGTGAGCAACCAAATTCTACATCACCTCTTGGTCTGGTTAATGGCACTGTTTCATTTATTGCTATAATCAATGCTTTTTGTTAAATATAACACTATCTCAAAAAAGCAAAGAAGCCTTCTTATCTACAAGTCTCTCTTTCTAGGCTTTCTGAATAGTGTATACCTAACACTGGACAGGAAAGCACCACCACTCTGACCTGCCCTTGCTGACAAAATAAAATGAAAAAAAATCATTTAATGGCTATGTTCACTTGTGTAATTGATTTGCTCAGTCAGCTTCTCATACTCTTGGTGTTGAAATCTTCAGTGTTTGCATCCACTGAATAAACTGTAGTCATCCCTGTGAAAGGCAGGTGCTCTGTATTCTATGTGATGGTTTATCTAGGATAGCTACCACTTAACAATATTTTCCCTTTATGTACCCCAATTCAAATACAAAATAGAGCCCTATTTTCAGGTGGTATAAAAAATATCACTGTAATTTCAGTGGAGCTATGCTGTTTTACACCAGATGAAGCTCTGACACTCTTGTTGAATTTTGGGGTGGAAAAGGAGTGTGATGCTGCATGAAGAAAGAGCATGTACATCCTTTATTTAAAGAAACTCAACAACAATTTAAATAGTTCTAGTAACTTCATATTTGTCACAATTTCTTTGTGTAGACAGGTATTGTCATCATCCCAATCTCACTAACATGGAAGCTGAGGCAGAAGGTGGTTAAGGCAAATGTTTTCAAATATAGGTGTATTAACTAAGCATCTAAATACATCTGTAGGCTTCTAAACAAATATAATAGCTGAGTTATCAGATGTATGGAGCATAAGCTCCCATTGATTCACACTGTAAACTAGGAGACTTATTTAGACTTCTAAATATAGATATAAGTCCCTAACTTTGGCCTATTGTTATCTACTTTAAGAATCCAAGATCTGTTTAAAAAATAAAACAGAACTTCATGTCCCATATATCAAAGGCATCTTTGTTTCTTTAGCTGTTCCCATGCTGGTTCGCCACTTTATCTTCACAGCTGCATTGGCGTGAAAAATAAAACTTTATAGAGTTCCATTGGAATCCTCATTGGATGTACATGGCACATTAGGAAACCAGAAAGTGGTATTATGATAACTTTAGCTTCCTTCATATCCATGAGATATTAACCTCATTATTTCTGGTACAGTCTTCAACTGTGACCTTAAATGGGTTAAGAGCCTTTTTGTGCTTCTGTTTTCCATCTTCAAAATGAACGTAACTACACTTCCATACTTTACAGGGATGCTGTAAGGATATATTCATTATAATTCTGATTCTTTGAGCTACTCCATTGCTGGGCACTAAATAAATGCCTAAATGGATTGATCTTAAGTTGAATAAACTCTGAGGCCAAAGGCCAAGATGTTTGTAGGAGGTTAACTGTGAGGCTGACGCCAAGGTGTGTGTTACCCTAAAATCTGATTATTGATAAGTTAGCAGAAAGCAACATCCAGTTAAACGGACCTAGCTTTTCCCTTTTGACATTCCTCCTCCCTTTCTTTCTCTGTAAATTTCACAAGTGTTTTCTGTGGGGAAAAGGAAGTGAGGTGGATTTTGGAGTTTTTTTGTGTCAGCTGAAGTCATGGAAAGCTAAAGTGTCAAGCTGCTAGCAAACAGCTTGAAAATTCTGAGTATTGGAGGGGAAAGGGCTGATTAAAAGTAGACATTCAGTGTAGAGAAACACACATTTGATTTAAGGTTCTGGTTTTGATTCATCTCTCAGAGGTGAAAGTAGGGCACTACACTCTGGTGCACAGCTCTGGTAAGAAAGGGGCCAGCGTGCTCAGCACCTAGAGAAGGATTGGCCAATCAGCTACTACATGAGCGGCATTGTCAGCTATTTCCAGACTTTACAGCCAATCAGCTCTCTATCTGATCAATTAGCTCTCTTTGGCACAAAGCCCCTTATCATCTGTTTGGTCAGAATTGATCTGTTTTCGCATGTAAGAGCTGCAGTTCCCAACCTGGCTCTGACTGTAGGCAGGTGAGCCTTTTTCCAAGGAGAAAGAGCCAAGCTGGGGACACAGTCAATTTCTTGGATGGCTACAGAGACTAGGGGGAGAGTGCTTGGGAAGGACAGCAGTTTCTTTGCAGGTTGCAGGGGGCAGGGGCTTGGGAAGGTGGTCACTTAAGCAGATGCCATGTCTGGTACCCTTCTTTGCATGAAAACTGTAAAATTCCAACTTCCCTCCACCCTGAGGCCCATTCTGAACCTCCCAATCCAACTCAATAGTTTATGCGCTCTCTCACAGGTTCAGTGGATTATAGTTTAACTTTTGGGGAACCATATGACATTAAAGCAAAGAACAGAAGTTCCTTTCCAAAGCACTCCCTCCCACTCACAAACACATTTTAACCAGGCAGCATAAGAAGTAGAGCTAAGCAAAAAAAAAAAAAAAATTCTGAGCACAGTCCCCCTTGCACACTCCACATGCCCCCAAGCGCCTCCCTGATCACCTCCACACCCGAAAACACACCAACCCCCTCGCTCCTTCTCAGTTACATTTTTGTAGGTACTATCATGTTGTAGCCCCCCCACAATTCTCTACCCTGACTTCCACCTACACCACCACCCCAGTAACATGACAGTACCTGTTACTTTCACTTATATTCATCTCCATACTGTAACTTGGCTGTTTAAAGCTAATTGGTCCAGGGAGCATTATGGGGATGGGAGAGGGGGAGTCATACTATAGGAAGTTTAGGAAGGCAGGGTTGTTTTAAGTACCTGTCATGTTGATTGCTAGAGTAAGAGTGGAAATGAGGTTTGGATTATTTGATGGGGATGGAAGTTCACAGATGGTTTAGAATTTTACAAACTCCATTTTTTAAAACTAAATTTACAGTCTTTTCCTGGCCTGTAGGGGCAAAGGTCCCTTTATTTGAAGAGTCAGACAAAGTGGTTGAAAAAAACCAACCCACACACTTAGATGCCTATGTCTTTTCTTTTTCAAATCACTTATTAAACCCAGCAATTTCTCACACTAACTCTCAACTATGGGATAGAGTATAATACCTTTTCTTTTTAAATGAAGTTCTACAATATAATAATCATTATCAAGCAGTCCATACCACTGCTTCTTTTGGAGAATGACACTATCTAGAACAACAATATTTCCATAATGTTCAAACCCAGTTATATTTGTATCATAATATTGTACGTAGGGAAGTCATAATCCACAGCTCATTGCAGGTTAGGTCAAATCTTTCAGTTCTCAGCTGAATACACTTTTAAAAAGGTTAAATTCAGGAGCATGAAATAAGACAACATGTCTATGTATTTCACATTACTCAAGTGGCTTGTATGGGCAGGATGATCCCGGTGATGGCATCAGAGGTTTGCGGTAAGCAAAGGTTGAGGCAGTTGTTGTAGAGCTAGAGGGAGGTGGAGAGTCACACCGAACCAGAGATGATGGTGCTGATGGGCACAAAGGGCCACCTCAGGTTTGGTGAACAATAGGAGAAATTCCTGGAGGTGTTAAAGCAGCTCTTTGTCATTTGTCAGAGCTTCTCTGTCAGGTATCTAAATTGGTGGCAGCGTGGATCTAGTTAATACAATGCACCAGGAAAGCCTATGTCTGGTCTCAACTTTTTCCATTGACTAGTTGTGTGATTTGGGGCAATTTTCTTAACCTCTTTGCTCCTCAGCTGACCCACTGGTGAGTGCTTGTAAACAATGCTTACCCGCTCTCAAAAAGTGCTTTGCAAACAAAATATATAAAGTGGTATGGAACTGTTAAGTAGCAGTAATATCTAGCTAGTCTTTCCTTAGAGCAGCATTACAGGCTTACATCCAGCTTCTCAACTGGTGTAAATCAGCATAGCTCCATTGAGATCACTGTAAGTATACTAATAAACAGCAGCTGAGAATCTGGTGCAAACTGTTCATAAAATTAGGACCATGAAAACAATGCCAGAACTTGGCTTTGTCACAATGAATACAAATATGAAGTGCCGCTCCAGTGAAACCAGAAGGAACTGTGCCTAAGCTCTCTCAAATGGAAATAATTGTTCCATACAGTGTATCTCAATCACATGAAATACTAGTTATATGGGAGGCCAGATGTGCCTGTGTGCCCCTATATGAAGAGATCTCATCTATTTTAAGCCTAAATCACAGATAAAAGCCTTGATTTTAATTCAAAAGGTCGCCTTCCATGATATGTTTCTATATTGTAGCTTCTGGGTATGAAAAAAATATCTTAAAAGAATGGAAAAAAGTTAACAGATGTATTAATTAAACCAGTAGAGACAGTAGCAGCAATTTTTAGTATTATCAAGCCATAATATATAAAACACAAAACTACCCCTTCCATCTCCAGGCTGAAAGTTGCATTTCTCTGTAATGACAGGTTGAGAAGTACTCAGCTATTCTTTGAGTCAGTTGTAGAAACCAGCAGGATAAGACATTAACAAGCTTAAAAGGTATTACCTGTCTAGCCCTACCAGGAGGTTTATGCTGACTGTAGGGGTTTCACATATCTCTTGTACTTTCATGAGGGAATTAGTTAAAATTGCCATAGTGGAAAGTATTTGATTTAGATTAATCTCGCTTTCCCAACCAGTGGAGACTCATTACTCTGATTGGCTGTTCTACCCATATTGCTCTTAATGCTCTAACTATATACTCTGGAAAAAAAGCCTTCAGTTAAAAGCTCTTGATGGGTAAGCAAAATGGATTATTATGTTTTTCAAGGAACCCTTAAAAGGCCAAGTAAAATAAACTGGAAAAAACTGAGAGATGTACTTCTAGATTCAATGTGAGCATGTGTCACATTTTAACTTTTGCAGATGACTGAATTTTATCCTACTGGATAGTGAGAGATTAAATGCTGTTCTTTTTATCTAAGAAATATTCTGTTCTGCTGTCCTCCCTCACATGACGCATTTGTTCTATATATCTAGTTTAACTGTACAAGACTGGGGCCAAAGAATGCACTGTTAATCAAAGTAGTATGCATTCACACATTTGATGTAATTTTTAAATTAGAAATGGATCAGATGCAAATGGCAGATATTTCCTTGCCCAGATTCTCCTGGGTACCAATGGGAAATTTTCTTATTATTGAGAAAAACATTTTTGAAATTATGAACCACTGTGTAGTTGTGCAGACAGAACTATGTTCTCATTTGTGGTTGGAAAAATGTGACAATTAGCAAAGCTTAATGAAATCATGTGTGTGTTTATTTTAAGGGTTCTAGCTCTTCGGTTAGGCAACACAGTAAGTTTGGGGTCTACTATAAAAAAAACTACTTTTATTCTTTGGATTCTGAGTAGCACCCTGTTCCCGATAATCTTAGGTGAACGGTTTCATAGTTCTAGAGACTAACATGAGCTAAGACAGCTAATGTCCTTTATTTTTTCCCCTGATTTACATATAGAAAAGTCACCAGACAGCTGACTGAACTCAGTGAAATGATTTTTAGCAACTATGACAGGTTTTAAAACAGATCAGTGCAATTGTGACATCATAAGCCAGTAATTCTTCCCACCTATATGTTTGAGATCCATGGTACAAATTTTTAATGCCAGAATAACCCACAGTCCAGTGATTCAGAAGAAGATCATTTGACAGAGGAAGCCACATTTTAAAAAGTGCTAACAGAACTATCATGTGAAGTCTTGACCTGATTCAATTAGAGTTCTGCCCTTTTGTTACTTGGGGACATATTATCCAGCATTTATAAAGACAGTGGCTTTATAAATTACTCTTTTGAACATATACCCTGACAAAATCTACTGGTGGTACTATACCTAATCTATAATTACACAGTTTAAACACAAGAAATGAAGTTGTGCCTTTTTGAATTCTTATGGAACAACAGAGCCCTTTTAGTGGCTTATACGCATGTACTTAAGAGCTTAATTTCCTCTGTGGCTAAGTTAGCCCTATGATTTTATTTAACAACAAGCAAGAGTTTACTGACATCAGTTAGGTTCCCACATCAGTTTTAGCTCTGTGCTGCCCTCTGTTGTTTTCGGAATAGCTCACTCAGTCTAATTTAACATCAAAGCACCAGAACTACACACTGTAATCGGGCTGTGGAGAAGTTGTCTGAGAGAAGGCAGTGGGAGGAAGTAACTCCTTTAAAATCATATTTGGGGAGGATTTCCCTGTTTTTAACCCCCAAGCCACCAAAAATGAAATAAATAAAGCCGATGCTGCTTTTTTTCTAGATCTCCTAGATACTAATCATTACTGTATCAGTCTCATAGCAGGCCCTTTATTTCAATTATAGATTACATTGTATACAGTCCCTAAAGATGAAGAATATAAAGTTGTATAAAGCGCATCCATCATGCCTGAAGCATTATGATTACTCATGATTTGCCTCACTCTAATGAAATCTAATTTAGGAGTTTATATATTACTTAAAAATATAATTTAACAAAGGAAACAAATCCATCAGTTGTAAGTGAGTTACAGTTTCTTAGAACACAACATTCTAACCACCAAATTCTGCCTTGAAGGCTAATTTGCTGACAAGACTGCCCTATGCTCTGATTGCAAAGGCTCATTCTTCTAGGTGGCTCAAACATCCACCTCCCGAAGTGTCCTTATATCAGCTGACATGTATATGTCATCTTTCATCTGAAATAATCAATATTGTTGGACAGATTTTACAAACAAATTATATACAAAAGGGTGAAACCTTGGCCCTATGGGAGTGAATGATACAATTTCTTTAGCCTTCAATAGAGACAGGATTTCACCTCTAATACTGACTGCATATCAGTTACTGAAATGCAGCCACTTCTGAAGGAAAGGTAACAGTGCACAGCTTTACAACACCTCACTCTGAGACAAAAAGACAATGCTTTATCCAGCTGAAATTGCAAGATGAATTTTAAAGAGGCAAAATGGAGTTTGTCATGAACATTAGACCTTAGTTTCCAATGAACCTAAGAAATTACAGCTGGCATCACATTGACCAATAGGCCTATAAATCTGACAGAAAATTAAAAAAAAAATTAACTTGAATCAGCAAATTCTGACAGTGTCCCTGAGATCTACTCAAAGAGAAGGCCTTATGAATATGGATCTCACTTCTCCCATGTCCACTCATGTTGGAAGTCAACTAATCCTAGTGGTAGGTGGTCACCTTTAAATGAGCTTAACACATTGTTTCCTGCCCCTCTCCTGTCTCCTTCTTCCTCACAGAAACCTCACCTATTACTTCTAGTCAGTAGCAAGCCTAAATTCAAGGAAAGTGTTTACAGTAATCAGAGTGGTAATTCTGCTCCCCCCTCCACTTCTCTGTATAAGCACTTTTTCTGGTTCCCCTCTAGATTTCTACCAGGTTATGTCATACCAAGCCTGACAAGATATGCTATAATTCAACCCAATCAATATCTAAAACAAAAAATCCCCACGGGTCTACATGTGATACTAGGAATTTGGGTAGTAAATACCAATGATCCTACATGTATTTATAGCAGGTTACATACAATATCAGGCACTTCTTGATTTTTCCCATAGAATGGGGCACAGTTTATTCTTTCTCTCCCATGATGGATCCAAAAAAGCAAGCACACTGTTCCAGGTACTTCACTGAAAATTCTTTTTGTTCAGTTGTAGTCAAGCTTCCATTGTCTGTTTCACATGGTACCTTACATTTGCAGCAGCCTCTGCATAGCTCTGAAAGAGACTACCATTACCAACAATGGTCTGTGACTTCAGGTAGGGGTGAGAAATGGAATGTCATTATAACTGCATTCAAAGATATTTCAATCACCACTGATTGCTGCCTCTTTCTAAAGGAGGCATCATTTACTAAGTATATTCGGTAGTGGTGATTTCCCACTTCTCTGTAAATCCCCTTCCCCCATGAAAAGAGTGCACATACTCTCCTTGTATTCTGGTTTTGCCATTGCTTAGCCTAATGTATTATAGAAGGTCAAATTTTACTCTAAAATAGTGAACTAGATACGCATTGATTTTAAAAAAATACTTACTAGAACAATTTAAATGTGTTTAGAATTTCTGGTACTTCCACAGATCCTAATCACAGAACAGGTACAAAGTAACCACCTGTCATGCAAGCTTCCTCAACCCTGACCTGCCCATGTGCCTCACTCCCTATTTAGCGGCACTATTCATTACAATGAGATGTTTATTATCCAGACCCTCCACTTTTACTTCTGCACTCTCCCTCCACTTGGAGGTCAATTGAGATGATGGTTTCTGGAATGCAGACACTGCCACTATTGTGATAAAGCACCATAGGTTGTATTCTTGAACTCTCAAATGTGAATTCATGTCATTAGTAAAAGTAAAAAAAAAAAAAATTCAAGAGTTTTAGAAACTACATGTGTTGCAAATGAAAGTCATTTCAGCAGTGTCTTTCCCTTCCTAGTCTGCAAACTCTGTCCTCACACTATGAAAAGTCCAAACTCAACCTTCTCTTATGATTTGGCAAGGAGAGAATGTGAAAGCCATCTCAAACCTTCTCACCTCAGCTGGCTGTTCTTAAGAATCCTCCCTCAAGACAGCTCAGCCTAAGCCCCAGATCCTCTGTTTTCAAAAAGTCATTCCCAGTTTCTTTATGGTGTGTGTATGGAGAGGCGGAATGGGGGGATGAATGAGACACATGCCTTAATGAGTCACTAAAACCTATACAACACTTTCCTAGCAAGATCAATATATGCCAACTAAGTGCAGTGTTTCAGGAAAACAGTGGATTTCAGTTTCAGTCATTTAATTTTAAACGTAAACTTAACATAACTAAAAGATCAAAATACTAGGAGCTGGAGAAAGACATATTCCAAGAATCTTCTGGAACCTGACAAGGCCTGAAGATACATGCCCTGATCTGGACTGCTTCTGAAGTATCAACTCTGCCTCCAGAGATTTAAAAAGATATTACCCAATTAAGATATAATGACTCTCCAACCTTCCCAGGCTGTGAATGAGAGCAGACATATTTACAATCAGAGACTATAATAAAATTTTATCCAGTTATATCAAATCAGTGGGGCTAAATTAGCCAGCAACTTCCTGATTAGGTGCTGCATGTATGTGTGCTGGATGTTTTATGATAAGATCAGTTAAAATGGTTGAGGGAGGTTTATCAGATGCTGTTTCAGAGAGAAAAAGAGTGGAAGAGAGCAATATGGAAGTTTCAGGTAGACAACTGGCCTTACAGTGATAGATTGGAGTGAACAGAAGTAAAGAGTGTTAAATTTTTCCAAGTGTTGATATGATGCATACAGGCTTGCATAGCATACCATACACACATAGAGAGGAGGAAAAGTTATTTTTGCAATGAGTAGTTTTGATTAGCTATGGTTTGTAGTCACCATTTAATTATCCTCACATAGGGATTTCCCTTTTTAAAAGAGATGTTATTAATGCTCGTGGAGGCTGAAGGACTGTATGAGCACTGCAAAGTGGAATCCTCTATTTGTCCAAAGGTCAAAAGATGAGGGTACGTAGGTGGCCCATTTACTCCAGGAAAAAACAAAAACCTTTCTCTCTCACTCTCTTGCCAACTACTTCAGAAAAAATGGTAAATGAACATTTAACAGCTTGTATAAAAGAAGCTTTAAGTCTTTTGTTTTTGAAGAGAGCGGGAGTACAATTTGGAATGAAGACAGTGTGTTCTCCAGTCCAACACACAAATCATTGCATTCAGGGTACTTCTCAAAGGAGGCAGAAGGCTCTTCACTCAGCTGAGAGAGCAACTGCATCTCAAAGGAGAAGAAGATCTGACCAAGGTTTTCTTTGTCACAGAGCCACAGTAAGGATCATAGGCCATAGGGCAGAATCTCAACAGGAAGAAGACCTTTCATAAGCCTCTTATCCATATTTTTACTTCCTTGTAGAATGGATGTAATCCTCTCCCTGTGGGATTTCTGTTCTTTTCTATTAACTGCAGAAGTCTGAGATCTTTCGGTTCCTCCAGCCACTCATTTCCCCCCTTCATATTTGTTCTAGCTCCTATACCACCATGAAACATCTCGGTTGACTGCCTGAACCCAGAGGGTAAGACCCATACCAAAAAGGGCTTTCTATGGTTGTTAAAGCCTTCTTGTGCTGTAATCCTGCAAAGTATTTTCACAAGGCAGTAATCCATGTTAGTATTCATCTTCCCTAAAATATGGCTGAGAAATGGTTTCAAGTGATTGATAAAACTCTTACACTGTCTTCTGCAAAGAGAAGACTGTCCTCTTGACCATCATTACAGCATAGTAAAAAATAAACAACCACTGTGCATCAAATACAGCTTCTGGAGAAAACTGCACGTGCTGTGGAGATGCCATTCATTGTACAGATACTTTCCTATGCCTTCTTTCTCTAAAGGAATTCATGATGCCGAGCAAAGGTGCCCCACCTCTCCTTGACTAGGAGTCTCTTATACATCTGAGACAATACTAAATCTAACAAAACAAATCCATATCGCCAACCAACAGAGGTCTAGCCTGCATGCAGTAACAGCAGGGCTGATTTCTAGCCCAACCAAAATAAATGGCTTATCTACATGAGGCTATGATTGACCATCCTTGACTTGTGACCCATGTGGAGGAAAGAAAGCAATTACAGTCTGTGGCTAGAATTAAATACTGGAAATGGAATCCTTGCTAGCTTGAGTTTTCCCAGATCTTTTTCTTAATTAAGCAGAATTGAGATATATCAGAGAACACTGTCTTGACTTATGATGGCATATGCTCCTCAATTTGAAAGGTGATATAAACAGAGGCGTAACAAAGGCAAACAGTAGGGAAAGCAGAAAATACCAAAAATAAATGAGAGCCAGAGTCAGCCCAGACTTTATGCTACTTCAGTGGTGCAAGGGGAACTTAAAGCTATCCTAAAGGCACATTTGGGGAATTTCCATCTCCAAAGGGAATCCTTCAGTTGTGCAACACATCACAGCCAACTCTTCCCCAGGGACTTCTAAGGGAGCATTTCAGGCAGCCTGAGATAGATCAGGTCTGTGGCTGATATAACTTGCACTGAAGTCCAAATTGGTCCTCCTCTGCCACCAAGATCAAGGAGATGAAAAACAATGAGATGCCTACCTCTGCTGCACCTGGAAATCCAGCCACAAATGGCTCATTAGTACAATAAGCAGTATGAATAGTAATGACAATGCTATTGTCATTGAATCAATGAATATTCAGCATGAGCACGTACATAATCAGATAGTCCAGAACACATTAATTAATTATTTAAAATGATCAAATGATTTGCAGAAACAATAACACCCTTGGGCTGTGTCTAGACTGGCTAGTTTTTCTGCAAAAGCTGTCTACACTGGCCGCTTGAATTTGCGCAAGAGCACTGACTTTGTAATGTACAAAATCAGTGCTTCTTGCGCAAATATAATGACTCTCCCATTCGGGCAAAAGCCCTCTTGTGCAAATGCTTTTGTGCAAGAGGGCCAGTGTAGACAACCCAGAATTGTTTTGCTCAAAAAAGCCCCGATGGCTAAAACGGCGATCGGGGCTTTCTTGCGCAAAAGCGCGTCTAGATTGGCACGGACACTTTTCCGCAAAAAGTGCTTTTGTGCAAAAGCATCCATGCCAATCTAGACGCTCTTTTCCTCAAATGCTTTTAATGGAAAAACTTTTCCATTAAAAGCATTTGCAGAAAATCATCCCAGTCTAGACGTAGCCTTGTAGTATGGCTAAAGGCAATGGGACTACAGATTTTTTTCCCTCTAAATTCACCAGAAGTAGAGCATGTGGGTATCCACCATAGCAGTGTCTTCCCTTTTGATGTGGTTTACTTAACTATCCACTGTTGTAGCTGAGTCAGTTCCAAATATATTAGAGAGACCAGGTGGCTGAGGTAATATCTCTTATTGGTCCAGCTTCTGTTGGTAAAAAAGACAAGCTTTCAAACTCACACAGAGCGGAAAAAGAACACTGTATAAGTGCCAAAGCTTGTCTCTCTCATCAACAGAAGTTGGTCCTGGGAAACATATTACTTCACCAACCTGCTGTCTAATTACTTAAATATAGCACTCTTCAATAGCCAAAAGAAACAATGAAAGTATAGAAAAAAAAGTTTGCTCTTAAAAAAGCAAAAACAAAAAGTCACTCATAACTTTCAAGAAGTTACCCTGAATTTTTCTATGACAAATAATAAGGGCCCACTTCCATGAGGAGCTGAATGTTTTAACATTCCACTAGCACCATGTAGGTAATATGGTAATATGCATTTGGGATAGACATGCCTGTGTTGCTAGAGAACCAAACACAAGTTTCCTATATGCCTTTATGTGCTCAGTTAAAAGTTGGAAAGAGTGCAGCTGTATAAAGAAATGGCTAGCACCTTTTTTATGGATACATTTACAGAGTAAGGGATCTACTTTTAGCATGACTATTGTTAAACCTGGAGATCAAGCAAAGTGACACTGAGTGTATTGCTTTATCAATTGGATTCATTCGAGTGAAAAATGCTGATCATGCCATGTCTATCCCCTGGGTGCTAAAACACTACTTCACTACGTGAACGGTCGATACATAAAAGTCAAATTCATTATAATTTGTAGCTTTTTTCTTGAAGAAGAACGCAGTTCTCAGTACATCAATATCAACTCTTAAATCCACATTGGATGGAGAAGGTACAGCACAGTAATTCAATCTCTTTACACTTAATATGGTCAGGAAGGGAGAATGAAAACAGCCTCTTGTAAAATGATGGAAAAAACAGGATGCAATCATTCTGATGGAGCTGTGCAAAGGAGTCATTTTACACCATTCGTTACCATGGCAACAAAATATAGTGAGCCCCATACATCTAACAGGTGACATTTTAGCTAAGAAATTGCTTCTTTGGTATTTTTTCTGTCTATGAAAAACAATGTTACCAGCATTTTCACTTGTCATGTACTATAGGGCAACATATTCCTGCTGACAGGCCCATAATGGAAAAATAGAGCAGTTAAATAGTATTAGTCTAACTTTTAGGATACATGCTAATCTGCTCTTTAAAGAGACTTCAGACATTTTCAAACACCCTGAAGGCTTGAATGACTGGAAATTTCTGTGTGCGTATGTATAGATGAGCAGACAGATGTGTTTAGTGGGAATATTTTTCAAAAAAAACCTTCTCAGTGTTTTGGATTTAGCTAAAACCAGGAAGTTTGCAGATAAACACACCACACTGCTGTATGCCACATATAAATAGCCAAGTATAAGACACATAAAAAAGAGTGCTATACATATTTTTGTTAAAGTGCTCCTGTCAGATATGTTTTACCCCATGCGTTGTCAAATTTGCCATTGTATTCACATATATGGTTCTTATTGAATTCAAATATAAAGAGATTGAATTACCATACTGAACTTTGTCTGCAGAGGTTTAAGAATTTATATTAAATTCAGTGAGATCTATGCCTGAGCCTCTTTTAAAACCTGGTCTTTTAAAGCTAGAGTGGACTTTAAACTATTTTGAGGTTAAAACTTCAAGAACTGACATGATACATTATGGATTTGTATCTCTAATGGGAGAATAGCTGAATATTCCAATATGAAAGCTATTTGAAGTGCTAGATGTTTTGTGGTTGTTGATTAAGCTACAATCTAAACAGCGTCTAGACAGCGGTGCTATTTCGGCATACCGGAAGTATCCAAAATGGCCATTCCACATCTTTAAACATGCCCGTTATTTCAAAATAGATATCAAAATAATGGGCGCACTATTCCAGCATCCCTGTAACTCTCATTCCATGAGGGTTCAGGGAAGTTTTGGAATAGCATTCTATTTCAAAATTTGGTGCTGTGTAGACAGCGCCAAATTTCCAAATAAGCCATTTCAAAATTTGGTGCTGTGTAGACAGCGCCAAATTTCCAAATAAGCCATTTCAAAATTTGATCAGCTCAAATTGTGCATCTTATTTTGACCTACAGGTTCAGTGTTGATGCACCCTTACTGAGCACTAATAACATCACCACCCCTCCATTGGGAGTCAATTTGCAGGACTCCTGCAAATTGACTCCCAATTAGCTACCTCTTCCAGGGCCCTTAAAAGCTTGTACAATCTCTTGTGGCTAGCCCAGATCTGGTTTAATATCCAAAATGGTTCAAACAATCCTCAGGGTCCCAAAACGAAGTCCATAATCATAATATATATCTGAGTTCACACTCAGTGCTGTTTTTTCTGTCACACACGGAACTCTTTCTATGTCCTAGTCTGTTCCACCTAAAGCAACCAATCCCAAATGGTTATTGTGACAGACGCCTCCCCCTCCATCCCACGGACATGAATTTATATAACTCAAAGGTGCTTTGAGTGAATTATTTCATGTAACCCATCAATCTGCATGTCATGATCCACTGGTTCTGTTTATCTTACTCTGTTGTATATATCATTTGTGTGTGTAAAATTAGACACGTGGAGTGGGGAATAATTTGTGAGTTTCAAATTTGTGAATGGGAGACGTGGAAGGTGTTACCTGCAACTTCTTCATGAGCCACGGTTAAATAATCTTTTGTCCTTAAGTCTGAGCAGTGGTTTGTAGGGAGTGGCCTCAACTGCTTAACAAAAAGAATAGGAAAGGAGAGGCCTTGGCCTTTTTGCTGTGATGCACCTGAAGAAAGGAGCCTGAGACCCCAGGGTGGGGGAGACAGCCCTGTTTTGGAGTGGCAGCTGGAAAAGAGGTTTTAGGGTGAGTTTGAAGAGTTTGTACTGAGGTTTCAGTGTAGAATTAGCCAAGCATTTTTGTTTCTTTGATTTGTAACTTACTTTGCTCTGCCTGTTCTCACTGATTACCACTTAAATCCTACTG
>JANRFK010004149.1:84929174-84944818 GCA_030068395.1 Apalone spinifera
TCCAAACTCCCTGTTAGCAGTGCCTGTTCGCAAGCCTCAGACCTGGAGAGGTTCAGTGTCTGCACTACTTCTCGGTGGGGGCAGGGACATCAGCTCAGGGCCTTGGCTGAGGGAGACCAGTGGAGCTGGCCCAGCAGGACCGGGCAGTGAGGAGCTCCAGGGAGCAGGAAGGCGAGTGGCAGTGGCCGTGTCAGCACCCTGTGAGGCACTCCCGGGGGTCATCTGTGACCGCACTCCATCACAGTTAGATCTCAGTCCTAGGGCCTAGTTACTTTCTCGTGTCAGCCATATCCTATTTCTAGGCCTGTTTTCAGACATCACCCTTCAAACTAACCTCATTGGTACCTTCCCAAACCTACCACATTAGCGCCTCAGGACTTATACTCCTAATCATCACTGGTATCAGGTTTCTCCCTGCATGGGCCTTTCTTACTTCCTGTAGTTTCCCTCAGTTTCCTCTTTTGGTGAAGCCACCTTTATAGAGAATTATCTGATTGAATTCAGGTGTGCCTTTTTAATTATCAGGGTTTGTTGGCACCCAGGCCACCCGCCCTTAAGGTCCAAAGCACCCAATTACACTGGGTTTGGCTCATCTCTCTTTCTGGAGTGTTTTATCTGCACCCAACAAAGAAGAGTGATTTACTGTTCAACACTGCAGAGATCATAGGTCAGATCTTCAGCAGGTGCAATTTTGACATTGTTCCGTTGATTATAATGGGGCTATACTGATTTAAACCAGCTGAGAACCGTGTCCTATATCCCATTTCCTGTGAACAATGCCTATGAAATAGGGAGGAGGAAAGATGGAATGGTAATATCCAGTGGTAGATTAGAAGGATGAAGAGATGTAGGATGATAGATAAAGTAAGGTGATAGAAACAAGCTGAGGATAAAGTAATACACAAACACTCCTTTGAGAGGTGAGGAAAGCATGCAAGTGACACACTTGTGAACAAAAGTGAAATTCTAAAGAGGCAGGGAAAAATAAATGAGTCTGAAGGGAAAAAAAGAAGAATGTTTGGCTACAATCGTAGCAACAGAGAGAATAGGGAAAGCAAGATATATGATAGAAAGGCTGAGAGACTACAGGCTTTATTGAAAATCACCAGTATTAGTTACTGAACACAACCTGACTAGTGGAGTCTTGGTTATGATATGGAGGATTAGAGAAAGGTCAGCACAATACATAGCACGCAGAGAGAAGGAGCCATTCACTTCAGCAGCAAAACAAAGAAGTGGAATTATATAGAAGGACAAGGAGAATCAGGTTCAGGGTTAAATATATATACAGTAGACAAAAAGACCAAGAATGACACACCAATAGGAAATAAGGTCATGTGTTCATGCAATAGGAAACTAAAATAGCAGATCTTCACAAGGTTTGAAAAGATTAAGGTAATTGGAGACATTGTAATGGATTGACTTGCAATTCTTCTTTCCTGTGCTTAGCGGAATCAGACCTTGAGGCTGTGTCTTTCGAAAATAGAAGCCTTTTTTGAAAGATCCTGTGAACCTTATTTTTTTGAGGTTTATGAGGTTTACAGGATCTTTTGAAAAAGGCTTCTATTTTTGAAAGAACCGCATCTAGATTGCGGTTTCACTTTCAAAATAGCGCTTTTTTGAAAGAGCGCCAAGACGCAAATATGCACTTGAAGTGTGGAAAATTCAAATCATTTGCAAATTTGAAGTTTCTAATTTACATCCATCTGTCAAAAGAGGGATGTAGTCTAGATACACCCCAAATGTCAGCAAATAGCTACAGATTAATAACTATCAGATTTAGCTCCAGTGAAAGTCTCATACCCTACATATAAACGGTATACAGAGAAGTGGTAATGAATTGATGTTTGTCTGTGTTTAACAGTGACTTTCACTGAATAGAATCAGAATTTCTTAAGAGTTTATCGGTAGATAGATAAAATAAAGACACTTTGGATTACAGTAGATAGCCTCTTTCATCCAAGGATCACATAACTATACTAAGACTGGTAGCATTATTTCTACCATTGTGCAGTTTTTGGTAAAACAAGCAGTGAAGTAGCTAATGACTTGCCAAAAGGCAATGTAAATCAAAGTGTTTGGTGTTATCACTGTGTTTATCTCAAGATAAGAAAGGGACAAGGTAGGGGAGGTAATATCCTTTATTGGACCAACTTCTGTTGTTGGAAGGCACCAGCTTTCAGGCTACACAGAGCTCTTCCTCAAGTCTAGTGGAGGTAATCAGAGTGTCTTAACACACGGTGGGACAAATTGTTAACCCTAAGTGGGTCATACATGCTTTAGAAGACCACTTAAAATAAAACGAGCAATTAAGGATTAGCAGGCAGTAGACTCTTTTATAAATTGTTGTAATAAGCCAGAAAGCTAGTGTCGCTCTGTAGAGTTCATGGTTTTTAGTGTCCAGCAGAGTTATAAATTTACCCAGTCTCATTTCTTGAAGGTTTTATACAGGTTTTCTTTGACGGCAAAATCTCAGAAGTTAGCCATGGAATAATCATTTTGTGAAAAAAGTGTTGATCCCATAGACATTATGGTGTTTTTGTCTTTAATAATTGTTGATTCAAGGCCATAGTGATTGTAGGATACATATCTCCTTTTTCTTTGTCTCTGGCTCTAATCTCCAACCATAATACAATGTATTATGTACATTGTAGAGAGCTTCCATGGTCTCTAAAATGTACAAAATACAAGAAAAAATGCTGCAAAAACATTAATCTTTTCCTGGACCTATAAAGAACACAGCAAGACAGATATTGCAGTCAGACGCAATACCTTTTGGGGGCCAAATTGTATTAAGTTTATGTATCACTGCAAGCCAGGGGATGTATGCAAATCCAGGGGTAGGATAACAACTCTTCCAGTAACTAAGAGCTGTGGGGGGGAGGGGAGAGGGGGGGTGGACATGGAGGTGTATCACTTAGAATGATTGTAAATACTTATAGAAAGGAAACACTCCCTGAGGAAGTTTGCATATGTTGGTGCAAACCAACAGACTAACAGACAAAGAAAGAGCTTTTGATAGAAAAAGGCTAAGTTTAAACTTATTTGGGCCCTTTTTTTTCTGATTCATCAAATAGACAGAAATTTCTGTCCAAAAGGGGTCCCAAACTTTGTGGGTTGATTGGGCCCCATGTGATTGCAGGGTAACTTCTGGTATGTTTATTATGTGCTCATTATTTTTATTATGTTTCCTGTGTTATTTTTTCCCCTAAACAATAAATGTGCTGCCTTAGACAGAGCTATAGGGTAACTTGTAACTTATTGCTATACACTCTTCATAGTTCTTTGAGAGAAGACAACACATAGGTGCTGGTTGTTAGTCAGACTGATTGTAGGATATGTCACAGGCTAAGGGAGCTATGAAGGTTTGAAAAAAAAAACCCAGTCACAATTGAGTAGGACAAGGATCCCTGACCAATGATTGGTGATGGCTGGATCTGAGACCTAATTGTGCAATCCTTGAGTGGTCTAGAGAGAAGGGAGATACAAGTCCAAATACCCTGAAACTGACAGTATGGTAGCAGAAGTGGGATCTACGACAGTGGGGAATTGCCAGTAAAGTGCCAGCAGCAGTGAAAGCAAATAATTAGAAGGGAAAAGAACAGAGACCAGTCCTGTTTTAGATAGGCAGAGAAAGGCAGCTCAACACTAAGGTACAGAAAAGGCCCAACTAATCAACTTGCTATGCTGCGAGGACCAGAAAAGTAATGATCATGCTAGACTTCAGGAAACATCCAGGCTACTGGCAGGGAGTCCAGTAGGTAGAGGAAATCTTGGATATGCCTTTTGAGAGGGAAGCCGGGGGGAAAAAGCTAACAAAAACAGCAACTGAGTTCCACCTAGATTTCAGCAGAGATTGTGAACAGATCTTATAGGCAGACCAAGCCCAGGGACAGAAATTTAAAAACTGTAGCAGCAGCCTTGCTCACTCTTGATATTGCATAATTGTGCTATGTCTGACTCTGTAAGTCCCCTTCTCAGCCCCTCACAGGGATAATATAATGTTTGGCTCTCTGAACAGGAAAAGGCGAGTCTGTGTCCTGTGTACTTGCATTTTACATGACCCTCTCTTGTGTTATAATTTATTAGCTATGTCTACAGTGGCCAGTCTTGCACAAGAACATATGCAAATGAAGCGCAGCGATGAATATCACCATGCCTCATTTGAATTCTTAATGAGCCACCATTTTTGCGTAAGGGGCTTTTGTGAAAATAAGCGGCAGAATGGCTCGTGCAAGAGGGGGGTTTTGCGCAAGAAGGAGCAGTGTATGCTTGCGCAAAAATGGCGGCCCATTTGCATATGTTCTTGCACAAGACTGGCCAGTATAGACATAGCCTTATTGTCTCTTTACAAACAAGCTAAAAATATATCCCTATGGTTCAGCTTACTTGCTAGTTTCATAAATGTGTGCGTGCAGATGTGAGAGTGCATAAGCTCTCTCAAGAACAAATCTTACCACTCAGTTGGGAGAGGATTCCATACTAGTTGCAAGTCAACTGATTGCTGCGTGTGAATATTATGATTATGCAGTTATTTCATATGGGCAAGCTGTCTGTAACTAAGTGGGATGTACTTACCTACTTACACACATCTCAGAGAGCCCATAGGTGGGGAATTCAAAATTGGCCCACATCTCCTGCATTTAGATCAGTTTGCACTGAAAGTCTAGAAAACATATACTAAGGAATGTCAAATACTGATAAACAACTCAAGGTTAAATTCAAAGAAAATATAGCCATAAGCACGATGTACATGTACCTCATTCTGTGCTGCTATCCCTAGGTCCCAGCTTAAGAGGGACACTAGCCACAGCCTCCACCAGAGCCACAATGTCGCCACTTCTTTTTTTAGTATACTAGCACAAACCCTGCGAGTGCAGTCTTTCTGTCTAAGGTGGGAGACTCCACTTCAGGGCACAGCATAGACCTATCTAGGGCATTCTTCGTTTGAACTTAAATGGTTAATCAGCATTAAAAGCCAATTAGCACCATCTTTCTGCTCTTTTAATCTGAGTTAGCTAATCTGAATTAAAGAACATTTTCTTTGTAGTGCAGGCATACTTGTAGCCTTTTTTTCTTTCTCTTGCAAATTGTTTCTTTTTTATTAATATTTTGTATTATAATCGCTGAAGATTGAGATATGTAGATCTTTAAATATGTGGAAACAAGTAAAATAAAACACAAACATACATTATTGGTTCTGAGTTATTCAAAGAGCTAAACATTAAACATTCTGGGACAAAGGTAAAACAAATTTACACAGGAACTCATATTTCATATAGAATAAAGACAGACTATCAATATGACTGACTTTTTAGAACCTACATCTTATCTACATATTAAGGCCTGAGTGAAAAAAGAAAGATGTAGGTTCTTTTTGGTATAAACAATTATGACTTTATAGGCTCAGTTTCAGACGTTCCACTGCTTTGCCCTGGGTCATTTGAGATAATGATGTGTTGCTGATACATGATAACTAATATCCTAAATGTGAGAACACCACATGATCTCACATTTGCAGTGTCAAATAGCTGTTATATTTACACAATAAGGGTAAGATTTACTGTGTACTTTGTGTTACATCAGCCATTTATTTCCATATTACAAACCTATTCCATAAGAACAACAGAGCCAGCCTAGTGACTCATGCACAGCCATAGAAAAGCAACCCCATTATTTTCTATAGACTAACAAACTTGATGATGGATCTGAAATATGATGGATCTGAAATATTACACTAAGAACATCCTAGCAATCAGACTTTTAAAATTGTTTTATGTATGTTTTGTGCATGCAAGTGACTCTCCATTCTCAATTTGGCACCCAAACTTTTGGAACCAATCTTGTATCCTTCCCTCCATCATCTCCCAACAGACCTGGGTTTCCTCCCTACCTCATCTTTTTCAGGAGCTTGCTAAGTATCCCACTCCTTACAACTAATTTTACAAGGATATTCAGGAAACCCAATCCTCCCTTTGCTTTTTTTGCATAGCTGGCCAATAGAAGAGGTCTGACTCCAGGCCCTGGTCTATTCTATATCACCCACTGATGTATGGGTGGCCTCCCTCCTGGGGAGCATCAGCATGCCAAAACACTGTGTTGAACCCCCAGTACTTCTAATTATTTACCAGCTAAAACACTCAAGAACTCAATTTCACTGGAATATTCCTGCAACATTAATTGGATGGGAGTACCAGTGCAGAAGGAGAGAAGAGAGATGAAATCTTGGTACAGGACAGATTTGAGCTTATTGGGATATAGGTACGTTTTCAAGCACCCTACCTCTTGGGTATGCAGAGAGAAGGTGGGTGAGGTAATATCTTTTATTGGACCAATTTATTTTGGGGCATGTTGTGACGGGGCGAGTGCACCCCGCACTCAGGCCAGTGTGATGCCGGTGCTGCGGGACCGGCCGCGGGAGAAGCGGCGGCGGTCATGTGGGGGGATCAGGGAGCGAGCATGACCCACACTAGACCGGTGTGATCCCGGCACAGTGGGCCAGCCGTGGCCGCGAAAGAAGCAGCAGCAGTGCGAGGCCAGCACAAGGTGACACGGGGGGATGACATCACCCTGGTGGAACAGCTGATCCGCCAGAACCCTGCCACTGGCGGTCGGCGGACAGCAGATAGTTTAAAAGGGAAGAGCAACACGACGGGAAAGGAGGAGGCCAGAACTGAGAGCAGCGGAGGACACGGAGGCGAGAGGCAGCAAGAAAGAGAGGCGGACCCAGACTGACAAGGCATGGAGTGAACACTGGAGGTGGGTAGGAAGTGGCCCAAGGTGGGGTCATGGAGCCTGTGGGCTGACATGTTTAGGGGCGACTCTCCCGTCAGCTGGTTAGAGGAGCTTGTCTCCCTGTCTTAGGGCCCTGGGCCGGGACCCAGAAGTGAGGGAGGGCCCGGGTCCCCCTACCCTGCCATCCCCGACTAAGCGGGCTCCGGTGGTGTTTGCCTTTGATCTGGAGAACGCCAGCCAGGCAGCGCGTACGGTAAAACGGGGCCAATGAACTTAAGCCAAGTTGCAAAGACTACGGGATGACCCGATCTGACTGAGGGCAGGCCACGGTGCTTTTGGGTGGAGGGCAACAGGTATAACAGAGGTGTACCTAAACAATAAACCGACTGTAGTGTATACTTTGAGTGTTCCCGGTGGGGTGCGCCCCAGGGGGAGGGATGCGCACCGTAACACATGTTGACACAGCATGGCTAAACTCAAAATAAGCTATGCAACTTGACGTATATCAATTGCATAGCTTAAGTCAAAATAGCTTATTTTGAATTTGGGCATATCTACACAGCACTTATTTCAAAATAGAGCACTTTTCCTCCAACTTTCCTTACTCCTCATACAATGAGGTTTACAGAAATTGGAGTAGGAAGCCTGTTATTTTGAATTTATTTTGAAATAACGGGTTTGCTGTGTAGAGGCGCAATATGTTATTTTGGAATAATTGGCATTATTCTGAAATAACGCTGCTGTGTAGACATACCCTTGGTGAGAGAGCGAAGAGTCACACAGAGCTCTTGCAGACCTTCTTCTAAGGTATAACCTCACACCCTGGTTGGACGGATCTAGGTGGCTTTTTTCACTTGAAAACTTTCTGTCCATCCTACATTCCTCAGTTGCCCTTGGCTCTGATGACTAATGGAAGAATTAGTGATGTTCCAAAACCACAGAAAATAGCATGCTAGACCATAAGTTTTCAGATGAAAGCAGTTTTTCTTTTGGATATGAGTTCAGGTCAGACCTAACCAGCATATGAATTTATGCATCACTAGAATGGAATATTAAAGATAGTTGAAGTTGGCGGGGACAGTACCGTGCAGACAGCTTAGAAATGACATAGCACAAAGCCTGATGTGACCATAAAAGCTTATGCTCAAAGTAAGCAGCCACAGAGGCAGTTAGGAATGAGGGCAGGAAAATGTCCAGTAAATTGGATTTTTTTATGTGGTTTATCCAATAATACAAACTGAAGAGAAAATGCATTTGGTTTGGGAAACCATAAGCAACTTCAAATGAGGGATAATCTTCATTTGATATTTTCAGCATCATGCTGAAGAGTGGAAGCAGATAAGTGAGAATGGGGAGGAAATGGGACATCAGGGGAACATGGAAAACTATTTCAGTACGGAAAGAAACTAAATGAGGGGAAATTAAATCAAAGATTATTCTCACTGAGACTTTCAACACTAGTGACTGGACTAAGGCCTAAATTGTCAACTGTTGGTGCTTGAAATGAGGCACCTAAGCCAATATTTAGGCATATACAGAAGTGATCTAAATTTCAGAGGTGCAGGGCACCCTGAACTCCAACTGACTTCAGCAAGAACAAGGGTACTAATTACCTTCAAATATCAGGTATGTTTAAATTCCTAAATATGTCCTATGAGACACTTTCTTGGGGTAGTGAGGACTGTGTCACCATGTTACTCCCATGCTTCAGTAAGGTGGAATCTTTCTTGTGATAGCTGGGTGTCAGCTCCCTGAAATTGCCAGCCCTTCATCCACTCAAGTACTCTCCTCTGAGGTCTGAGAGCCCCAGCTTTGTCTTGTAGGTTAATATTTGGTTCATTCCAATCTGCTAACTCCGAATTATCTCCAAGACACTGGACACTTACAAAAATTACCAGGTTCTTTGTTCCCTTTTGAATTGCACACATAAACTTATTTATTCATTTGACTATCAAGCTCCAATATAATGATGCGGCATTATAATCTATTTATAGTGACACAAAATATCAGTTTATTAACAAAGGCTCAGATTTAGAAGCTAGTTTTACACATATAAAACAAAATATAAAATACAATCTTGCGTCCACAATGACTAACAGTTCTCTTTCCTTTATAATCAAGTAGATTGTCTTCCAATGATTTAGTCTTTGACAGAGTTACTGGTTTGTAGTTAATAATCAGGACCCAAATTTTCACAAATATCCCCACTTCCTTTCAGGAATTTCCTTAGTAAATGGATGACAGTTGTCATGGAGGGCTCTGCATATTGAGTGCAGCCACCCCCATTAGCTCAGTGCATGCTTGGTACATCCCATCATACAACTATTGGGATGCCCTGTTGGATCAGGCCATTATGATTAGAGGAATTCAGGGCCCCTGTGAGGCCTGGCAACCACTGAGTCTATGCTTCCTGAGTCTCCTAAGCAATAGCAGTTGCGGGGCTTTGGGAAAAGCAAACCGTGAGTTAGTTGCCTCTGGGCAGGGCAGAACTGAGCAAACTGTCTTATGGACTGGGCAGGCAATAGCAATTGAGGGGCACTGACTCTAGGTAGGGCAGAACAAACAATTAGTCTGTAGATCCAGCTAGGCACAGCAATCAATCAATATATGGCTGTAGCCCCCAGTAGCCACATCTTATGGCAAGTGTGGGAGATAGGAGAACCTGGGCCCATGCTAATTCACCAGCTTCCCAATTAAGGGTTCAAGCATCAGTTCTACTATATTTCCCGGGCCATTTCTTACCACAAGGCTCATCTCAGGCACCTCCTTGGCTGGTAGTGGCTGAGCATCCCAGTCAGTCTTTACCGTTGGCTCGTTGCTCATGGTTCCCATCACTCTGAGGTGCTATGTCCTTCTTCCTTTCCAGAAAGCCAAACTGAGCTGGACTGCCTCCTTTTATCTGTCCTCCTGGAGAGTGTGCAGCAGGGGTGAGGGCATAGGCAACTCATGGTAGCACCCAGGAGGTGCACTGCCTCCCTCCGCCCCTACCAAAATTTTGATCACTAACTAGGGTGCCCCTTCAGGCCCCCTCCCTATTCCTCTGTAGCCCTCCCTGCATCCCCTCCCCTCACAGACACCCAATGCCTGTGAGAGGGGTTATCATTTGGGCCAACAGAGATTGGTCCAGCAATGTTGGCCCAGTATGGGGATCATAAAAATGTCTTTTTGTTTCTCCTTTGATTTCCCAAAACTCATTGTTTTCTCCTCTCAAATACAGGATCATGGATCCTCTCTTGGGGGTAATTGCACCAAAGTGTGCTCCTGTATCCCAGTGTGTGTCACCTTCCTCACTGACCTATTTTTTCTGATGGTTGTCACATGTCAATTCAATTTCCATTGTTTTCACTTTACAATGCTTCATTTTCATATGGTAGAGAGATACCCATCCCATTCCCTGTCTAGAAGAAACCTGTTTGTCATCTCTGCCTGCTTACAAATATTAAAATATAATTCCTAGACGTACAAAAAATTTTAAAATATCATCCGTACTTGCATTTCTCAATGAAATTCATGACCAGTATGCTGCCAACTTTTCATTTGATGCTTTACAAGACATTCTTTATGGATAAATACTGTACTAAGAAAGCAATGTGTTGTGTGTAGTGAGTTTGTCAGGCTTGTTAGGAGTTCTTGTTACAGAACAGAGACTTTTTCTCACTGAGGGACTCAGAAGGTCAATAGCCTACACGGTTTGCCTAAATGCCTGTAAATTTTTTTATTGTTTGACATTATAACTGGTGATCAAACTGTTAAAAAGCATATGAGGTTAGTTGTTCATATGACATTTTGGCAGGTCACTGTGATCATAAAAATGAATATAGAAAAACTGACATTTTTCTATATATCTGTGGTCTTTATGATGCTAAATGAAGAAGGCTAAATTTCTATATCAAAGACAAGCTACGTTTCAATGACATTTTTGTGTAGGTTAGGGGAAACCCCTAAAATCTGTCCAACATTCTCTCATTGTATTGAACAGATTCTGTTGTTTATGGCTCTTTATAAAAGTTATAGTTGAGTGCCTAATCATAGAATACTAGAACTGCAAGGGACCTCAAGAAGTCATCAAATCCAATCTCCTGCCCTCACAGCAGGTCTGAGCACCATCTAAATCATCCCTGACAGATGTCTGTTTATTGTGCTCTTAAATATCTCCCATTATGGAGATTCGACAATCTCCCTAGTCAATTTATTTCAGTGCTCACCCATCTTGACATTTAGGAAATTTTTCCTCATGTCCAACTTAAACCTTGCTTGCTGCAATTTAAGCCCATTGCTTCATCCAGATTAATCAGAGGTTAAGGAAAACATTTTTTCTCTCCTCTTTGTAACGCCCTTTCAGGTACTTGAAAACTTCTATCATGTCCTCTCTCTCAATCTTCTCTTTTCCAAAAGTAACAAGCCAAATTCTTTAAGTCTTCCATCATAGGTCACATATTCTAGATCTTTAATAATTTGTATTGCTCTTCTCCAGACCTTCTCCAACTCTTTCCTGAAATGTGGTGCCTAGAACTGGACACAATACTCCAGTTGAGGGGAAGAATTACTTCTCATGTCTTGCTTACAGAACTCCTGTTAATTGTTAATGCATCCCAGAATTATGTTTGGGGGTTTTTTCCCCAACAATGTCACACTTATGACTCATATTTAACTTGTGGTCCACTATGACTCCTAGATCTTTCTGTAGTACTCCTTCCTAGATAGTCACTTCCCATTTTGTTTGTGTGAAACTGATTGTTCCTCCTCAAGTAGCATACTTTGTATTTGTCCCTATTGAACTTTATCCTATTTACCTCAGACCATTTTCTAGTTTGCCCAGATCATTTTGAATATAACCTCATCCTCCAAAGGACTTGCAACCCCTCCTAGCTTGGTATCATCTGCAAGTTTTAGAAGCATACTCTCTGCGTGATCATCTAAAGCACTGATGAAGATACTGAACAGAACTGGTCCCAAAACTGATCCCTGCAGAAACCCACTTGTTATGCCCTTTCAGTATAACTGTGAACTATAACTTATAGTAGCCCCCTTTGCACTTGTATTTCCCTAGTTTATTCATAAGAAGGTCATGCAAGACTGTATCAAATGTTTTATTAAAGCATATACCGCATCTACTGCTTCTCCCTTATCCACAAGCCTCGTTACGAGTATCCCATTTACCTAAATACCTATTGCATTATTGTTGCTTAACTTGGTATGTTATAAAATGCTTAAAATACAGTATAAAAGGCTAAAACTAAATTCTATTATACAATTGAGGAAATCACAATAAAGCACCTTTCTGAGGAATTACCTTTTTTTACTTAGAGGTGTATAGTAACATTAAAGTAAATGAACTCTGTTCATTTCAAAACTGAGCCGGATCTTCTTTGAAGAGATGTTGGCCACTTCATGCTAGAAACACTGGCATATAGGTGTTTATGGGCATTATCTCATGGGCAATTGTAACTGTCTCAGAGCTGGCAGAAACTCTGTGTGTTCAGAAATACTCAAATATTTTCTGTTATATCAGCACCACCTTTGCTCCAAAAGACATAGGGCCAGGCTGTCAGCAAGTATGGAATTAGACCAAGTCAATGAAAATAGTAAGTAAATGAAAATGCCTTAGGAAATCCTTTAGGCAGTAGGCCATTGATAGTAACAAGCAATTTTTTTTTGGCAGGATGTGGTTCAGTATAAAAAAATTAGACCAAGCCCAACAAGTTATGCCACAATATTGACCAGCCAGAATTCAGAAATTCCTAGTTCTATTTTATAATGTAGATAAATCTATTCCATTTGATTCATTTAGCAAGTAAGAATGATGACTATGCTACTCTTCTCCTGTTTTCAAGAAGTGATAAATGCAATGTGTGTAATATTGTACTGCTTAGATAAAAGTTATGTATTGATGCCACTTTCACTTTTTATACCGAAAATAGTTTCTTATTGATGTTAGTGGAGCTACACCACTTCACACAGCTGAGAATATGACTTTGTATATACAGGTGCCAAATAATCCTTTTGTCTTTCTACACTGAAAGTCTTTTGAAACTTAGGGTGTATCTACAGAGAAAAGTTATTTCGGCATAACAGCTGTTATTCCGAAATAACTGTGCGTGCGTCTACACAGCAATTCCATTATTTAGAAATAATTCTGAAATAATGGATAGCTTATTCCAACTTTTTCAAACCTCATTCTATGAAGAATAAAACCTATTCCGAAATAGCTATTTCAAAATAAGGCATGCGTAGACACTCCACTTCTGCTATTTTAAAATAGCCCCTCACCAGGGCCATTCTAAGTTATTCTTCCTGGAGCACTAAATCAAGATTGCACATCTACATTAGGGAAGCCTGCCTCAGACTAATTTTGAGGCTTCCCTGCAGTGTAGACATGCTATTTCAAAATCAGCTATTTTGGAATAACTATTCCTGAATAGCTTATTTGAAATAACTGCAGTGGAGTGATGAAGGGAAAAATCACAGGTTGAATGTGTCCTAGTGCTTTGCTAGATTATATCCTGAAGAAATTTGTGTCAAATTATCTTTTAACAGGCATTTGTTCTTCCTAAAATTTCAAATGGCATAATGAATTATTATAAGGAAGACAAAACTTTTGTGTAGAATCAAAAGACTGGAAGGGACTGTGAAAGTCATCTAATCCAGTCTCCTGTGCTTGTGACAAGATTAAGTATTATCCAGACCAGTGTTTCTTAAACTTTTTAAGACCGAGGAACACCAGGGATTTTTTTGTTGAGAAAAAAAAAAAAAAAAAAGTCAGGCGGGGGAGAAGGGTCGTCAGAGGGAAAGTTATCGAGGAAAAAAAAAAAAAAGGGTCAGAGGAAGTTATTGAGCCAAAAAAAAAAAAAGTCACCTGCCCCTTGAAGGGTGACCATTTTGGCTTCTGTTGCTCTCCACGGCACACCTCTGGCTGCCTTAGAGTTTAAAAAACAGTGATCTAGACCACCCTTAATAGGTGTTTGTCTACCCTGCTCTTAAAAGTCTCTAGTGATGGAGATTCCACAACCTCCCTAGGCAATTTATTCCAGTGCTTAAACATCCTGACAGTTAGGAAGTTTCTCCTACTTTTCAACCTAATCCTCCTTTCCTGCAATCTAAGATCATGGTTTCTTGTCCTATCCTCAGAGGTTAAGAAGAACAATTTTTCTCCCGTCTACTTTAACAACCTTTTATGTACTTGAAAACTGTTATCATGTCCCCTCTCAGTCTTCTCTTTTACATACAAAAAAACCACCACCTTTTTTTCCTATCCTCCCTCATAGGTCATGTTTTCTAGATCTTTAAGCATTTTTGTTGTTCTCTGGACTTTTTCCAATTTTTCCTGAAACGTGGCACTCAAAACTGGATACAATACTCCAGTTGAGGCCTAATCAGTGTGGAATACAGCAGAAGAATTATTTCTTGCGTCTTGCTTACAACACTTCTGGTAATACATCCCAGAATGATGTTCATGTTTTTGCAGCAGTGTTACGCTGTTGACTCATTTAGCTTGTGAGGCATATGACCTCTAGAGTCCTTTCTGTAGAACTCCTTCCTAGGCATTCACTCCCCATTGCAAACTATGTCATTATCTAAATCACTGATGAAGATATTGAACAGAATATTGGATCCTAACCTGATCCCATGGAATCCCACTCAGTATGTCCTTCCATCATCACTGTGAACCATTGATAACTACTCTCTGTGAATGGCTAGCCAACTAGTTATGCATTCACCTTACAGTAGCTCCATCAAGGCTATATTTCCGTAGTCTGTTCATGAGAATAGCCTTACTAAATTCAAGATACACCATACCTGTCACCCTCCCCAACCCTCAAGATTTGTTACCCTGTCAAAAAAGGTTTTAAGGTTGATTTGACAAATTGATGCTGACTGTGCCTTATCACCTTATTATCTTATAGATGTTTGTAAACTAATTAATTATTTGCTCCATTATCTTTCCAGATACAGAAGTTAAGAGGACTAATTTGTAACTCCCAGGTGTCATGGGGCTGACTCACCACCCTAGCTCCTTCAGGAGGCAGTCCTGGGAATTAGCTCTCCTGCCTAAGTAGTGTCTCACCGTGTTCCGGTTGTCCAAGGTGTCCTCTTCAGGACACTGCCTTCCTGGGGGAAGAGGGGGGTGTTATTTCCTCCGCATGTACTCCAGGGTCCTCCCTGTATCCCCTTTGCCTCAGGGACCCACTGCCAGTCTTCATCTAACCCCTGCCTCAGGGGCCAACTGCAGTCTGTAATGGCCACTCATCACTGGCCAAGGGGGTATGTGGACCTGCTGCCCCAGTAGTTAGGTCCCTGCTACTCTCTGCCTAGAGCCACAGTCAGTTCTCCTACTCCTCCAGGAGTCCTTCATTATATAGCTCCCAGCTGGGCCCTAATTAGCAAGACCTGCCTCAGCTGGGGCTTTACTCTTAGCCCTTGCTCAGGGCTGGGGTTTTCTCTTAAAGGGCTAGTGCAGGGCAAGTGCCCTGTCATACCAGGGTGCCCCTTATTTCCCTTTTATAGAATGGCATGATATTTTCCCTTTTTCAGTCTTCTGGAATCTCTCCTGTAGTCTATGACTTTAATTGCTCAGATAGCTCATCATTCAGCTCCTTGAGAATTCTAGGATACATTTAATCAGGCCCTAGTGACTTGAAGACCTTTAACTTGTCTAAGTAATTTTGTATTTGTTCTTTCCCTACGTTAGCCTCATTTTGAATTTCATTCACTATGTTAGATATCTAAGGGCCACCGACCTTCTTGGTATAAACTGAAACAAAGACACCACTAAATACTTCTGCCATTTCCACACTTTGTTATTGGGTATTTTGCCCCTCATTGAGTAACAGCCGTACCCTGTCCTTGTTCTTCCTCTTGCTTGTAATGTTTTTCTAGAATGTTTTCATCTTACCCTTTGGCTGTGTCTA
>JANRFK010004149.1:84944918-85006292 GCA_030068395.1 Apalone spinifera
ACTTTTCCGTTAAAAGCATTTCTGGAAAATCATGCCAATCTAGATGCAGCCTTTATGTTTCTAGCTAGGGTGATCTCATTTTGTGCCTTGGCCTTCTAATTTTGTACCTACATAATTGTTTTATTTGTTTATATTCATCCTTTGGGGAAACTCAAGCAACAGTGACTTGGGAAGCTCAGGCAAAGGGTTATAAATAACCTTTAGAAAGAGAGCCTTGGGAAACTAACACATACAAGAAGGAAAATGTATTGATTCTACCACCCTGACCGACATCCTCTCTTACTTGTGCTCTGAAGTGCATTGCCAGCATTGTCAGTTTAGGCACTTATCTGCTGCATCAATTCTAATCATGTGCTTGTGGGATACATAACTGTTTCTGTTGGAGCAATGCTGGTTATTGGGAAGGTGTCTTTGCATATGTGTGTTTCGCCAGCCATATAATTTTGGATACTCGAGTATTTTTGTATTTATTTTGATAGGGCTCATATAATGGAATCAGCCTCTTCCTCAGTAATGCAGAAAACATGTGATCATAATTATAACAATTAAGCAAAAATTTATAATGGAATAATTTACTCAGGAAGCTTACCCTCTATTTTTGCTCACAGATTGCAATTTCCCAAATTTGTCATTATACTGTATTTGATTTTTGGCAAGCTTTTTTATTTTCTCTGAATTGTTTGCAAACAGTTGGCTTGATATCCAAAGTTTGTACTGATTATTTATGAGTGGTCAGATAGTATTGTTTCAGTTCCCTGACTGACAATAATCTAATTAAGAGAAGGTCATGAAAAAGTCATTGGGCTTTGAACGACTTGATAGGGAGAGGTCACAGACCAAAGGGAATAAGTAATTTTAGAAAATATAAAACCCTTTTCCTTTCTCATCTTCATAAACCTGGCCTGAATCATCATTGCTAAACAATTAGGGTATTCTGAGTTTTATAAGATAGATACAAAGTTTACACTTAATTTTATTATCACATTCACTCAAAGCTACTGCTTGGCTTGGAGTGTTCATAGATTATAAAGCCAAAAAGGAGCCCTGTGATCTTCTATCCTGACCTCCTGTATGATGCAGGCCAGAGGACTTCCCTGACTTAGTTCCTGATCAAACTAGACCATCTCTTTTAGAAAAAAGATCTTGTCTCAATTTAAAAATGTCTAGAGATGGAGAAGCCCTAACAATCTGTGGTAACTTGTTCCCTTGGTAGCAAAAGTGTGCATATTATTTCTAGCCTGAATTAGTTTAGCTTTAACTACCAGCCATTGGATTGTTTTCATAACTATGCAGCCTATCTCACTGCAGTATAGATAACCACTCTTTCATTTAGCTTAGGCCCAAGTTGATTTACTTAACATTCTTTTGTATGTTGCCAGCATCTTTCATCTCCATGAGTAAGGCTGTGTGCCCATGTGGGGGCAGATGGGTGACAGTCAGTCCTCTATACCTTTTCTCTAAAGATCCTCCCGTTATTGATCCATTTAAACTACCCACCCACTATCAGTCCACATTTCACAGGTGCCAGATGAACTACTACTTTATGAAGCAAGGCAGTCTCTATTTCAAGAGACCAAACTTACTGCCTCACTAAATATCCCAGCCCTTATAGCCCAGGATGTGAGATATTTATTGGGTTTCTTTTCCATTCACTGTGATATCACAGTGTCCTGTCCTCAGTTACCACCCTGATACAATCCATGCCTTCTTTTCTGAGGCTGCCAAAGAAAGATAGTGACAATTGTACCAAGGACACTTTTTCACTGGGAATCAGACTGAAGACATGGAATCATTTAATATGGCCATGAAAGAGCAATCAAAAGTATAATAGTTTTCAACCACTACCAACAGGGCTCATATTCACTCACCCTACAGCTGAAAAGCTCCATAATTTTGTTAATAAGCCCCTGTTCCATCCATCTTTCAATCTGAACTATTAACATTCATTCTAGGCTAAAACTAATTCCTACAATATGTGCACAACATTTTTACTAATAAGATTTCCTCCAGTAAGTAAGCATTCAGAAATATCAAGGGAGAATAGTAAAACAAAAACAAAAATACCCTACCTCAAATAAGATTTTTTTAAAAGGCTGATATAACAGGAATTTCAAAATAGAAAAAAAAAAGGCCAAGTTTATAGGCAAAGAAGGAAGAGGTGAGGGGGAAAAAACTGTATGGGTGCAAGGTGCACCATGTATTCTAAAATACTTGGGCCATATTAACAGACAGTTTCAGATGTTGTTCCCATTGTGTTGCCATCAGACATACAAAGCACTTCTGTGTACTGTCATAAGTCAGCTAAAACATGTGTAAACATATGCCATGTCAGTCATTAAGAAGAAGGGTATAATTACACTTTTAAATATGGCAAAGCATTCTGAAAGTAGCATACAATTTTCCAGAGCAGGAACCTTTATGAAACATATCTTTTGCTGAGTGTTTATACAGCCTGACATCTTCAGGTTTGTTCAGATCAAGAGCCCCACTGTGAACAAGCAGGCTTCAGACAAAGGAGGCAATTTGTTCTTTAGGTGCCATTTCAACAAGAGAGAAAAAAGGAGAGAGACAGAGAGAAGACAGAAGGGTATGCCATGTTACTGCATGCAACTCTGAAATGTGCAGGATCCAGTGTAATGTTTAGCAATCACTTTGTGTCAAGCTGCTGCTTTCAGTGCTGGCAAATGACAACCCTGTGGTTATGCCCTAGAAAGGGTCACTGAAAGATGTTTTTTAAACTTTTAATTCCATTAAATAGACTCACTGCTATCTTGGGGGAAGAGGAAATGTGGGCTTATTAGGACAGGGCAAAGAAATGCTAAGGAGCAGCCTTTTGAGCAGTAACTTCTGCATGTGACTCCAAGGCTATCAGAGTGGGATTTACAGAGCCATTTGAATTGCCATTTTCCATTAATTCTAATGGGAATCAGGCATGCAAGTCCCTTAAGCAAACTTGAAACTATCAGCCTGTTTGTATGCTAGAAACCACTTTAAAGAATAAACAAGGACTGATCAACATTATCCGGCCCACTGTTTTGCACTGAAATTCTTTCTCGGTTGAAACAAAGGAAATATTTTTCTGCATCTCCTACTGTGAGCAGAGTGGCAGTGCATCTGATTTAGAAAAGGAAATGCTGATGTTTGTTATGTTACATAGCATTTGCATCACCGAACAAGTCCCATCCATGGTCATTAATAGTGACTCCTCCCTGCTTAAAACAAATATAACAATGGGAAGAATGCTACTTTTATCTCATTAAATAGTTGGAAGAGATGGGTGGATAAAGAGATTAGCATCAGTGAATGTTAGCCCCACTTGTACCTTGAGATATTGTTTCCTAATACTCAATTTCTTTCTGATGGGTATATATTTGATCTAAACTACCCTTTCTAATCCTTGTGGAAAAGAAAGCAAGTGCCCTGTTATGTTATCTTCATGTTATAAAAAGACCCACATCTTTTTAAGATGTGTAAAGACCCACATCTCCTAGCACAGTGTCCACCTTGATCACAATAATGCTTACGTCAATAATTTTATAGTTTGTCCACATAAGCAACCCAAGAACCTTTTAAGTCTATGCAAATGCAGGAGAAACTAAAATATATACAAATATGAAAGGAAGTCCTAGAAATTATCATCAAGATAAATCCCTAAATAAAATGTGAATACTACATTTTCAAGGTTTTTGTTGAGGGCTGCTTAAGTACCTAGTTACAGCCTCCCATCACCTTAATATTTGAGCATCCCGCATGTCAATTAAAAAAAAACATGTTTTGTACTCAAAGGAATTACATGGCATAAATAAGCAGTAAAGAATGCTGTGTTGTTTCCTTCAAAGGAAAGTGATGTATAGCCTGGAAGTGGCTGGAAGTAGATGTACATTAATGATGGGCAAACTTTGTATAAGTTTAAGGCTTTTTGGCTTTAGTTTAATCCCCTTATTCAGATACTTTGATGTTCCTTACTAGACTCCCAGACTTTGACATCTTCCATTCCTTCCTTCAAAGAAGCTTCCAATATATTTCAGCTCTCTCCTTACAACCCTGAAATAGCCCCTGAACTTTTTCATGGGTTTTTCAAAAGTGATAGTGATAATGATAATGGAGTAGAGAGAGAAAGTTATGGGGTTTCACAGCCACATTGAGGAACCTAGAAGCTATGGAAATGTTGTAGGCAGATAAGTTCAGTCAGGAGTCTATTGGAAGTTGTCATGGAGGTTGGCCCTGAGGGACTTACTTAGACACCCAGCTTACCTGTGACATGCTCCGCTGAGAAGAATGGGCGAGCTGAAATCCACCAATGGGGAGTGAATCATCTTAATTGCTTTATGGCAATTAATTAGACCAAGAGCATCCTCTGTTCATAGACTGACTGACCCTTTATTAAGCTCAGGTGCTCCTTACTTAATTAACTGCTGCCCACCTTCCTAGGCAATTAACTATCCACAGGTGGATCTGGGTTGGCTCATTCTTCTTAGTGAAACCTGTCACAGGTAGCTGGTGATTGACCACCTTAGGTACCAGCCCTTATGGCAGAAAACTACACCGCTAGTACTACTAGTGCAGACTATTTAAGTGATGGAAGAGAGCTCTCCAGTTGACTTAATTACTCTAGCCTCTGTAATCTGTCAACACTGGTGCTTAGATTAGTGTAATTTATGTCAGTTAGGGTAGTGGTTTATTCACACCCCCTGTGACAATTGATGGGGACTTAAGCTACAATGTGTATTTAGCCTTTGAGTCACACTGGATGTTAAAACTCTGACCATTCATTGATCCAGAGGGCTATGGGTAAATCTCTCAGAATATGTTAGATGAAGAAGGCTGCTTCAGCAAACCACACACTGGCAAAAAGCAACACTGTCTTACCACTGAAAATCACTCACCAAGTTGAAAATGATGCTGCACATATTTTCCTGGTTAAAAATGAAGGACTACTATTCTTTTCTTGGGGAAACTAACACCATTCTAAGCATCCTGGTTTGGTTCTAGTGATTTGAATGGGATACAGTTCAGGCCTTGACTGCTTCACAAAACTTAGGAGGTAAAGGGTATGTCCACATAATAAGCCTGGATCAGTGTTTCCAAGCCAGTACCCAAATAGTTGAAGGAAACTGAGGCTCACAACTATGCTGATGAGTCATTGTAACAGGGTGGCAGTCACTTCTCATGAGCCAGGTGCATATGCCTGCATTGTCTGATATGAAGGATTTTTGTGACTCAGGCCTCTGGCCAAGTCTCACACACTGCCTGTGTGTTAAAGCAAACAAATCCCTGAGGAACTACACATTTAATAGGGGCCCATCTTAGGGGGTATGTCTAGACTGCATCCCTTTGTCGGCAGAGGGATGCAGATTAGGCAGGTCGACATTGCAAATGAGGCAGGGATTTAAATATCCCACACCTAATTTGCATAAAAATGGCCGCCACTTTTTGTTAGCAAAAAGTGGCAGAATAGAAGGGGATCTGTTGAGAAAGAAAGCCTTTTTCGACAAATCCCTTATGCCTCCTGCAAGGAGGTTCACAGGATCTGTCAAAAAAGGCTTTCTTTCTCAGCAGATCCCCTTCTAGACTGCCACTTTTTGCTGACAAAGTGTGGAGTCAGCAAAACGCGGTGGCCATTTTTATGCAAATTAGGCACGGGATATTTAAATCCCTGCCTCATTTGCAATGTTGACAGAGGGATGCAGTCTAGACATACCCAGTGTCCCTTATAATTTCCCTTAGTCTGTTCCCACTCTGGAGAGAGAGGTGCTTCCAGGCTACCTTTCTGAAGGCAGCACCTTTGCCCTTACCTCAGGGCTTTAGCTCAGTCCCAGCATAGTCCAGTCTTCACAAAACTCTCCATAGTGAGCTGTCCATGGTACTGCAGTTTAGTCAGTCAGTCTGCACACCATGAGGAATTTTCCTCCAGGGTAGATTGGCAGAGGCCCTGGAGGTTTTTCACCTTCCTCTGTAGCATGGGGTACAGATCACAGCTGGAGGATTCTCTGCATCTTGGGGTCTTCAAACTATTTGAAGGCTTCAATATCTGAGATACAGGTGAGAGGATTATTCTAGGAGTGGGTGGGTGAGATTGTGTGGCCTGCATTGTGCAGGGGGTCAGAATAGATGATCATAATGGTCCCTTCTGACCTTAAAGTCTATGAGTCTATGAGCTCCTAAGAGGAATTACCTGCTACTCTGTCCTGTGCAGAACTGCTTATATGGCTTTTCTGACCCGTGATTGGCCGCTTCTCCTGCAGCCACTCTAGCTTGCTTGGAAGACCTCTATATTGCCTTTTTTGGAGACAAGGTGTGGCAGGACTACAAAGGGTGGATCTACACAGCAGGGCTTAACTCAAAATAGGCTACACAAATTGAGCTACATCAATTGCATCGCTTATTTCAAAATAGGGAGCGTCTACACAGCACTTATTTTGAAATAGAGCACTCTTCTTCTGACTTCCCTTATTCCTCATACAATGAGGGTTACAGGAATCAGAGTAAGAAGTCCTCCAGCTTGACAGTATTTTGACACTATTTTGAAATAACTGCCTGCAGTGTAGACACGGACTAAGTTATTTCAGAATAGCACTAGTTATTTTGAAATAGTGTTGCAGTGTAGATGTACCAAAAGCCTCCAACAGGGAGCTTCAGGGCTTAGTCCACCCCATCACACTACACCCAAGTCAGAACTTCAGCATCTAAGGGCATGTATTCCAGGGTTCCTAGAACTCTTTCCAGCTGAAACTACTATATGGCTTTAGTCATAGAGGTTGTGGGAGACTTTATGTGTCCATCCAGAAGAACCTGTACAGATTTGCTGAGACTGGTTTTCATAATCTCTCATCTGTGTAAGGTGTAGTACTAGTTGTGGCATAGGAAAATCTGCTGTGTCTAAGGGTTGCTTGTGTGATATCTTACTGGCCAGTGTGTAGCTGAAGTGTGACGGACCCCAATCTTAGGCTATAAACATCCCTGTCTTTAATCAATCTGCCCTGGTTTGAGCCTCTCAGCAGTGCTCCCAGGACCCATCATATTAGAGTGGAGACACTGGCCAGCAAGAAGTCACACAAGTAATAGCTAGACAGGCCAGTGATGTCCCCAAACATATTGGGTACTACAAATGTTCCTGAAATAACTGTTAACTTTCCAAACTGCACCGAGGACACTGATGCAATTCATGTGCCTACAGTTTGCAATTTGCAAGGATAATATGAGTAATTAAACTGAAAAGGATATTACTCCATTGTTATGCAGATCACAGTCAACCACAGGGCCACAATCATAGACATGTATATGGGATCTCCTGGCAGGGTGCATGATACCAGGAAGTTTCTGGAGACCCAGGACTTTATATTCCTGATAAGATGGGACACTATTTCTATCAAATGACACCATTCTAAATGAAGCCACTGACCCCACTGTTATTCTAGGGAACCCACTTACCCCCCCTGTTGCCACACATCCAACAGCTCTAAGATGATGGTGTATTGCGCATTTGGCAGATTGAAATCCTATTGGTGCTGCCTTCAAAGTTGGGTGCTCAATGGCACCTGCATTATTGTGGCCTGCTACGTTCTGCACAATGTCTGCAAGAAGAGGAGAGAGAGAATATTTTTATCAGGAGTAGACTAAACACATTGCTAGATTTCTGAACAATTGGATAGTGTATTTGTCATGACAGGTGCTAAATCCACATGCACAACAGAAACCAGAGATGTTTTTATGCTCCCCAGATTGGGTTTGCACAATCCTATCCTATAATACAACAAACTAATTTAGTGACAGAACAGTGAAAGGGGCGTATTTTCATATTATATGGTCGGTTATGACCACCTCAGGGACCAGCCCCATCATAGAAAACCATAGATGAATATACAAGTTATATTTGTTCATTCCATGGGCTACATTGCCAAGGGTGTGGTTCAATGAGCCCCAGAATCATCAAAGGCTGCATAGACTTCAGGACATGATAGCATGGGGACTGAAGGTATTCTGCTGAAGACGGCAATGGATCCTATAGTCTGGTAAGTCATGAGTGCAAGAAATTTCCCAGACAACTCATGTTATTGCTTTCTATCTTCCTCCCTCAATCTGCAATCATGCTCCATTAGTCTCCCTCCACTCATCTCTCCGTGTGCTGTGCAGCTCTGTTTCTCTTTCCATCCTTATTGCAGCCTTATCTTTTTGATACTCCATTTGATCTTCTGAAACAATCTGCTGATTCACTTTCTCTAGAATCTCTCTCCTCATCCCATCTCTGATTTTCTCTCTCTAACCACAGTATGTGAGTCTGCATCACATTCTCCCGGTGCTATGCATTTGCCATGTGGAGGTGGAAAGGCTTTAAGAGGAAAATGAAAGAGCACATTATTATCTGACTTTGATAAAAAAATACATTTTTCACTCTGTCAAAAGTATTGCTTTAATTCAAAGTCCAAGGATGCTCTTTTTTGTCAATGGGTATTTTTTTATTTACACTAAAATCATTGGCCACTTTAAACAACCTTTGGAGAACCACTGGAAGACATCACACACCATGGGAAGATACACACATTAAGTTCAATTGAAATGATTTCTTTATTCCCTTCAATTTTCCTGGGGTGAGAAGAGACTAATGAGAGGTTTAGTAATAAGCAATGGTTTTTCAATCCTTTCTGGTAGAGAAGCTCTAGAGAAACATAGATATACTGGAGGTCTCCTAATAGAAACACGAATTATGTTCTACCTTGGTGGAGGATAGCCATCACTGTATGCTCAGGAGATATTTAGGGATCTAGTGACCAACCAGCAGATTTCAAAATGGAGAGGGCTTGCAAGTTACAGAGACAGTCCTAATAAATATGCCCTCCCCCAAAACATAATTGACTACCCTGTAAGAAGTTTGCTTTCATCACCAGACAACAATTAGTAAAAGCTCATCTTAGATTTAGTATAGAAATGCAGCCCACACTCTTTACAAGCATGCTGGGTCTATGCAAACACCTGATTCACTGTTCCCCATGGAGAGTCCTAACTCAGCCAGCCAGCCACTCTCCACTGTAATTTGGACTCTCATATGAAAGTCAACTATGGGCCAAGTATATGCTCCAGTTTTGTTTGAACTCAAACAGTTATTTATTTGGGGATTCAATTTACAGATGTCCAGAACAGTGTAGGCATGGCTGATTTATAAAATGCACTCTCTTAATCAGGAGGGATCCAAGAGTCTGTTAATAGTGGAGCCCCAACCTGTACTTAAAATTATCAGCTAGTAAGTGGTAAACATTTCATGAAAACTACTGTGTTAGTTTTTCTTCTTTTGCAGTGACTCTCATGTGACCTTAGGGGGAATGTTTTGGGGATGGGAAGATAGAGGAATGGCATAGGGTCTGCCTTGAATGAAAGCACACCAAAACTTCAGCATGTGTTAGTAACTTAATAGGACCATAAACTCTAAATCCTTCTTATCCATATATTAACAACAACAGACTTCAGTTCTGGCATTTGCTCTAAAGCTGTTTCTACTGTGAGCTTCTCCTCAGGGCTGTCCCCAAGCAATAATCTGGGTATGGACCTAGAATGTGCTCAAACTTCTTCAGTGGCATAGCTTCTTTAGTACGGGCCTCAACAGCCAGGTCTCCTCTTGCCCTTCATTCAGGAACTAGTTCTCCTCCAGTCATGCCTTGACTGGAGACAATATAAGATACCTCAGCAGATAGCAAGGTATCACTATGGGCTCAGCACTCACTACAGTTCCCAGCCCCCAGTCAAATTCCTTGTAAAAGAGGCAGGAAGATGGGGAGCTCCCAGAGTTGTCATCAGAATATTTGACTTTGCAGTACCCTGTCTTCCACCACTTGATTCATTCTCTGCATTGTTCTACTCTCCATTCAGTCCCCAAGAAATGCCACCAGCTGCTCAGGTACAACTTTGTACACATGCTCATTTACTGTGCTCTCACTTAAGTTGTTTGCTTTGTTCCACAGGTTAAATAGAATCCAGCTCTGTTCCTCTGGCCAACTAGCAGCATGCTTCATGCACAAATCTTACTGCTTGCAATACTAATACATGAGAGGATTGACTGTGTTTCCAGTTGAAAAATCCACATGGAAATGAAGGGTTAAATGCCAAGCAGCTGCATTTGAACCAGGAATTTGCTTCAAAGTCCTGAAAAGTGAGTGGGAAAGGTTGGGATAGAAAGATGGGGAAATGCTGCCCCGGGGATTGTGGTATAGATTGGCCAAGTCTCCAGACCCAACTGCAAAATGTCTAGGATTTGACCCATATCACTTAGGGACTTGGACTCTAGCCCACTCTCAGGGGCCCCCATCCAGAGGGGTTCTGACCCTGAATAATTGATTTGTATATACTTAAACCTGAATCATATCTTGGGATTAAGTGTGATTTAGACACTCCTATAATGACCTAACTTTGTGCTTCTATGCTAAATGCAACAGAGTTTTTGCTTTTCCTTTTCTGTATACTTTTATGTATTTTAATAAATATAGCCAGGATTTGATTGGCTGAAGTTACGGTTTCTTAAATGCTTGAACTTCCTTTAGAAAAATGGAGTATGCACTTCAGCCTGATCTAAACTCCAGTGATATCAATGGAAAGATTTCCTTGGGCTTTTGGTTATATCCAGAAAGCATTACTTTGGATTGGTATCCAGAAACAAAGCCCAGGGACTGACAGAATTGGCAGTAGTGGCCAGGGGCTGTGGGTCCTTTAGATTCACCGGGTCCCAGGACAGTTGATCCCTCCCCACACGCATCATCAGACCTGAGCAAAGCCAAAGTGTTATATCCAAAAGGAAAAAAATAGAGAAAAGCTTTTTCACCCAAGGTCTTAAATGTGGCAGCATATATTCACCATGCTGAAACTGAAGAGACTTGATATTTTAAAAAATACTGTAAACTAATTCTTTAACTGTTTTATTATTAATATCTCTGACCATTAAAAGAGAAGTAACATTTAACCATTAATTAGATGGGTTTTGTACCATATTCATTTAAAAGAGAAATTAAAATTTAAAATGAAATGTCCATCTTTCCAAGGAGCATGGCTCATTTTAGTTCCAATGCTGTCTACAACACACAGATTTGATGTTGTCCCCTTTCCTTACCACTATTATTGTAAGTTATTTCCATCCAAAATAAAGAATGATGAATCTGGGGTTCCAGAAAGAGTCCTTTACAACAAAGGAATGAGTTTCAAGAAATTTTCAGATTTTTCCCATGAATAATTTTTGTGTGTCCTCTTTTTGGATCTTTTTAACACGGTGCAACCCACGTTTGGGCCTTGGCAGCTTGTAGATACATTTAGAGTACAAAAAATACTTGAAACAAGTAATCATAATTATAACCTTAGATTATAACATCACTCTGACAGTTAAAACATTTTTCTGTTCTTTCTTTAAGGTTAAAATAGCATCCTTTATTTGCCTAGCCACCAGCACATATGTAGCTTTAACTCCATAGTTTCTCTCTGCATGAGACTTCCATGTGCATGCCTAATTGATGGAGTTTATTTTTGTTGCAAAATGCCACATTGTCTTCAGATCAGGATGTTGGTTGGTTCTTTACTCAAACCTGCATACAGAGCCACGAAACTCAAGAAATATGCATTATCAGTACCTAGCCCTATGAAATCCAAGACTGATTTCTGATGAGTTACATTTAGGTTTCAAGTTAGGCATGGCTTTTTCTGAATACTGCATTGTCAGTGACTTGCATGGGGACCTCATAGACCTTCTATCAGAAAGAACAGATGCAAGACCTTCATCTTTGTATCCTGCAGGTGCATCAGAGATTGGATGCCTATTAATCCACAAAGCAATCTGTAATTATCTAAGCATAAATCCACTCTCACTCTTTCGGTTTTAGTGTGGGCTGGACCTGAAATTTCTTCTCTATGCAACAGTGAATAGCTTGACCTATATTCTCAAAGAGAATGACCATTTGAGTATAATACTTGAAAAGCATTTACTACTGTGATTGTATAACTGGTCTCAGCAGCCCTGCACACATGGGAAGGTAGGAACAGAGAAGCAGGAAGAGGGTCAGAAAGGAGCAGAGCTTTGTAGCAGAGCATGGGTAGAGCAGGGTGGTGGGGCCTCAGTCCAGGCATTGAGGCCTGTTCTGGGTGTGGGCCTGGTGCTACAGCACCATTGCTGCTATAGTAAACCCAGTATTGGTAATCAGATATGAAATATGCTGTTTGGTCATACTGTGTGTTAAGAAAAATTTTGAGCCATTTTTAGGAAAAGCAAAGTGCTCCAAAGGTTACTACAGTGTTGTCTTCTACATTAATTAAATAAGGTACATGGCAGATGGGCTAGTGGAGAGGGCACTGAACTGAGACTCAATAAACCTAGTTTCAACGCACATTTCAGCTAGAGATTTTCTTACAGACCTTGAGCAAATCACTTAATCCCTCCTTATGAAAGAAGGATAATACTTCCCTCTTTCATGGGGGGTGGGGTTGTGAGCATAAAATCTACTAGAGGCTCCTCAGAGACTAAAATGAGGACAGCCATGTAGGCAGGGAGTTATGACCATAAGTCCATGCTGGTCATCCCGGGTGAAACCAATTAACAGTGCACACCATTGCCAATGTGACAGTCACCATTTGGATGCATTGTGGCTGGACTGACCTCTGGTCATGCTTCCATGTCGGTGTCACCACCCAGCTAACACATCTACCTTCTTCACACTCGATTAAACCCACGGGAGATTGACTACATTGTTGCTAGCAATGTTCATTTCTGCCCTGGCACAAATTTCTGCAGCTTAAAAATGTATTTTATCTGTTTTTGGAAACTAATGGAGAGAGTAGAGAAGATAATGAGTAATGTGCAGTTTGCTTCGTGGATGAGAGGAACAGAGATGTGACCAATTACTGCTTCAGACAGTTCAAAATGTTTGTTTGATTGGCTTGATATAAATGCAAGTGGACAGATGGGCCTGCCAAATAAAAAAGCAGGATCACAAACCTCTAGGGCTTACGTGGAAGACCACAATGACTTTTTCCCTCCTGAATGCAGCTTGAGGGTGGGGAAGCTGGTGTTTAAAGATTTAGTGAGAGAGATTTTCTATTAAGCTACTTTGGAAACTGTCTACATAAGACGGTATAATTCATGAATGTACACTCTCCCTTAGATCTATTTAATTTGATTTTCACTGATGTTTAACACAGAGCCTTTGGGGTGCAACTTATAGCACATGCTGATGAGTTAGCTACTATTCTTTCTGCACCTTAATGTATGAGATACACCAAGTCTCTCTTACACATCAGCAGAGCAGGTCTGCAGGCGTCTACACCTGTATCATTTATGAATTTGGGTCTGACTCTGCAACACTGCAACTAAGAGCAAAGCCAAAATATCATATTAAACCAGTCACAGTCTCACCGAGAACAGAGCTCTGAGCAAAATCCCAGACTCGCACTGTCTTTTCTAAAAAGATTTTTCAGCAGAAATGGAATCTGTTTTAAATGTTCTTGACATTTTTGCAAGGAAAAGCTCTGTGAGAATGCTCTCAGTTGTGAGGTTTCTCTTTGGTTTGTTTTTGAAAGATGTTGTTCTAATTTTGCACAAATCTTCCCAAGAAATCCAATTGTGTAAATTGAGGTAATAGGTATACACAGTCATATATTGTTTTATGTTTTTAACTTGGCCATGAACCATTTCAGTCAGGAAGAATTTGTACAGCAGCTGTCCACATGCTTAGACAATATTTTTGGCTGTAATGATATGTTAAGGGATGAACATTGCAAATAAGGGCCTGCACTTTTTTAACAAATGCAATGAAAATGCAATATGCATAACTAGCCAACCACCTGCTTCAATCAGAGGTTCTTTTATTTTACTATGCTTTAGGGCTTGTCTAGGCTAGAAATAGTTTGTTTTAAAATACAACCTTGAGAAGTCATGTTAATAAACAGGATGTTAAACATGACATAGCAATCAATGCAAACAGAGACCATTTGTTTAACTCTTCACCTGGTCATAAGTAAACCCTACGGGAACTATAAACTTATCTGTAGTCAGCTGACAGGCTGTTAAACAAGACTTGTCCCTGTGTAAGCTGATTGCAAAATTGTGTCTAGCATTGTTTAGTTAACATAACACCTCAAGATGGTGTTTTCACATGACCTAATTCTCTAGTGATAGTGTGGAGAACAATAGATTAATCTATGATTTTATTAATATTATATATATCTTAGATTTTCTGCTGGATATTATTCAGTCTGACTGTGTAGGGTTAAATAAACAGGGGCCATTAAGAAAAGCAAACAGAATATGAGACAAAGGCTAGAGATAAGATATTGCTAGGGAAAATAACGGTTCTTGAGAGAACAATGGTGGGCTATTAATCAGGAAATGCCTACATGCCTGACTCCAGCCAGGTTAACACATTTATTTTTCCAGGGCTGGGGCCTAAGACCAAAGGACACCGAACCATTAAAAATCTCTGCCCAGAGAGGAAGTGGAAGGAGGGTGAGCGGTCAATTGCTGCACAGGGAAAGATGCTGTGGGGAAACAGAGAGGCAGAGAATGCAAGAGACCGGTTTGTCACTTCCAGACCAGAAGTAGGATCTCTGTGTTTAAGCAGAACTATCATAGGCTTACAAGGAAAGCATATAGTTTAGGTAAAACCAGGTGCATATAGAATTTTGTTGCTTTAACCCTTTTCTCTGCTTCTTATATACATACCCTTGGCTGAATGAATATTCTAAAAAGCTAATTGAGTCACTTTAATCAGCTGTTTGTCACAAGTCCTCAGAGAGCTGTTTTATATATGTGCCAAATACAGGCAGGTTTGTCATTTTAATGCAATTGCAAAACAACCCAGAGATGGCTTGTAAATGAGAATACACTGTGGGGTTCCACCCCAAAAAAGGTTAAGCTCATATATTTAGAACCCTACCAAATCCTACATTGCAAGAGGATGAGAGGGAGAAAGAACCACGTGACGTATGTTGGTCACAGCACCTAAGGCACTACTGGAAGGTGCATAGTTATTATGGAGCATGCATCTCCTGAAGGATGCAGTTGAGAGGGGCTGGCAAGCAGTGTTCCCTCTAAGATACAGGGCCACACAGCTTCACAGGTGATTAATCAGCTCCGCTCAGTCAGTCAGCTCCATGCATGCAGCCCTGAGCCTTTGACTGGGAGGGGCTGATTAATCACCTGTGAAGCTGTGTTGCCCCACAGCTTAGAGAGAACACTGCTGGCACAGGGTCTAAAGCACAACTCAACCTGTAACCATGACATATGACAAACTCCCTAAAATGAATAAAAGTGCATGTAATGGCATGTACAAATTATTAAAGAATGGAACTTCAAAGGAATTGAGACCTATGTTATGGCTCTTTCACACATGTGAAAAGACCTGAGTATAAGAAAGAATCAGTTCCCAAATGGGAAGAATCAGTTTCAATGTGCATGATAATATTTAAAGACAAAATAGTAATCAGTGTATGCTGTTTGTGAAAAAATAACCTCTAAAACACTCCTCAAATTGCATTTAATTTTATATCGTATTTGAAGCTATAGTATACACACAGTTTTGCAGTTTGTAGCATGATATATTCCATTTTGCTGAGGAATAATGGGAAAGGGTGGATGTGCTTTAAAATTGTAGGTAAAGAAAAAGGGCCCTATGTCTTGCAGAGTCACATCAAATTACATGTATAATTCCCATCATTTCACACGTTCTGGAAAGCAGATTAAAAATTTGCTAGAATTGAATAAAAATTTTCATTCTCTTCCATCTGAGTCTTGGAATCAAGAAAGACAAGAAAAATAGAAGTAAGACTGTTTTCACATACAGTTGTTGGAAAAAGTCCCGGATGGGAGAACCAAACAGATGGATGTTGAAGAAGAGGGAACATTTTCATTTAGAGACTAGTAGCATCCAGTAAAAAAAAGATTAAGTATACTGTAGTCTTCTACATGTGCCAAACTTGATATTTGCTTTCCATGACCTTTTATTATTTCATACACAGAAAAGAATAATGTTATTTATTTTGTTCAGTCTGTATTCCACATGTCAATTCCCATAATTTTGCATTTCTAGATTTGATAGATTTGGAGATAGGAGACTGCTTATAGATCTCCCAGAAAATTGGGAGGAAAGAACTCTCTGGGGTTGGCATTTAAACACACAAGTATATTGAAGCGGGGGAGGGGGGACGTAAGAGGAGCATGGAATGTAACAAATAGGTTTCTTTTTTTGAACAAGTGATGTTATTAGCACTATTCTGTATAGATTTAGCCCCCCCCCCTCGCCATTACAGTAATACCTTAGCATCTTCCAATAGTGCATTAGGTGTTATGACTGAGGATACGTCTCAACTACGGGGGGCGGGGGGTGGGGCGGATTCAAAAGAGGGTATGCAAATTCCATGGGAATTTTCATATCTTCTTCCAATCGCTTTTTCGAAAGTGGGTCTTTCGAAAGTGAAAGTAGTCTGGACTAGGTTTTTTTGGGGAAAAAAAATTTCCTTTTTCGAAAAATTGCTCTTCCTTAAAAAAGGAGGTTTCCATGGTTTTTCAAAAAAGGGGTTTTTTCCCCAAAAAACCCCCACGTCCAGACTACTTTCACTTTCAAAAGACCTGATTGCTCCAGCACCCCCTTCTGGTTGAGGACATACGTCCACAAGTTCCCACTCCAGTGACTAGCTCTAGGAATGGAGGGTATCCCAGATGCCCTTTCTTCTGGGTTGTCTATGACCTGGTTTTTTCCTGTCCCCTTGAGTAGCTTCTCGAGTTAGGGGGCACCCATGCCTACCCACTCCTCTGGGTCTCAACCCAGGGATCCTGTTAACAGCAGTTGTCTGCTAAGTGTAAGTGCTACTTCCCCAAGGACTTTGCTCTGTCCTTACCCTCCTTCAGGGTTTTATCTCAAAGTCCCCTTAGCACCCTGTCAAGGATTCTGCAATTCTCCCTACTCACCACATATGGTCTTCAACTGGGTCTGCAATCCACCCTACACACTGACTTGTTCAAGGTACTGCTGCTTTCCCAGTCAGTCCTTGGGTCTGCTTGGTTTGCGCTCCAAAGAGGAATTGACAGGCCCTGGCCTAGTAGCGTCTTTATACTGGCTTGTTGGGCCCTGATTGGTTGCAGCAGAAGCAGCCACTCTAGCTTACTCACTGAAGGAACTGCCATTTAATAGAGGTATCCAGCCTTTTTTTAATTTGGATTGCTGAGCCCTGATTGGCTACTCTCTGTTCCTAACTATTCTAGCTGGTAGAGGATGAGGGCTCACTGATTCCATCAGTGGGTGACTCAGGGAGACCTTTTGAGGAAACCATAGAGGCCAAAACTCATTGCCCTTCTCCCTTTCAGGAGTGGCATGCACCAAGGCAGTGAGCAATGAATAGCTGGTGCACACGTTTATACCTATACGCAGGGCTTGTTGCAAATTCTAGCTTTATCAGCCTATTCAAGAAATGACAAAGTCCAGTTCTACAATTATTTCATGAAAATTGAGAAGAGTACAGTCTACATTTTACCCTATGACTGCAGACTATTGTTGGAAATTGTTGCACATCCACATATTATTTATAACATGTGTCTTGTGGATATATTTCAATGTCTGACTCTTTCTTCCCTTTATTTCATTAACTGTGCTACAGTATAGTATATTCTTTTCTGGTGCTGTTGTGCATGACTGTGGGACATTTTTGCTGAGAACATTGGTTCTTTTATGATATTTCATAGCAAGGACAACTCATCAGATACTTGCCATTTCTGTTAGCTTGAAAGTTGTTCAGCACATACAACTTCCACATTTTCATGTATTAAAGCATAAACCAAACTCAATTTATGTGACCAAAATCCACCAAAGCAAAGAAAAAAATTGAATTAAGGCATGGTGCACTTTTTATTCTGCAAGTAGTGGACATTCTAGATGAAATGTTAGCTTTGCTTGATTTCCTAAGCTTTTATGGGTGAATTATAGACCATTATATTTCAATGCAATGTGCTTGGCTTCCTTGCTTGTCATTTTTAACCTAAATTTTATAAAATACTTTAAATCATACAAAAGGGACTCAGAGATCTGTGAGTTGGCATAACCAGCATACAAAGGGGTAGATTTTTTTATCCTATTCCACAACTTCAGACAGTGCAAAAAGGGCACCCACAAGTCTTCTGCTGGGGAGTTCCCCTGCATGGGGGACCCCATTTTGCAGATAGTTGGCATAGCCATTTCCATGTCACTTACCTCAGAGTATGTGATGGACATAGCTAGAACACACTGCACTCTAGCTATTCCCAGTAGGCATATGGCACATGAGGAGGAACCATGGCCAGTGGACCCCCAGACTTGTATAACTTGCTAGGAGAGTAGGGCCAGAAGTAACATCATGGGGCTACAATGGACCTCTTCTCAGATCCACTTCTCTACTACATTCAGTGCTGCAAGCAGCAGAGAGCCCAGCCTGCAAAGTTACAGAAGTCTCTAGGAAGTACTCTGCTTCTGTTATAAATGCTTTGAAATGCTTGTAAACTACATAAGCTTGACTTTTGAAGGTGCTGTATATACCCTTAAAATGGCTTTGGCATGACTGAACTAGTATCTTGATGACAGTCATGTAAATTCTGAGAGATGAGCCACAATCAGTAATGTCATTTCAGAATATTAAAACCTGGATGTAATTAAAGACTTGTTGGGAGAACCTCCGGTATTATTTACCATGATTGGTATTAGATAAATATGTACTGAGAGTGTTTTTAATGTGCATGGTATATATTATCCAACTCTTGTTAATATGCATTTCATTTATCCCTAAGGAGCTATTTAAAACTCTTGGGTGAATCTACATTTGTGACTGTTTTTATAAAACGTATACTATTTGCCCAATACTTTGTAACAGCTCTGAAGGAGCCACAGGATTGTAAATTTGTATTTCTGGTTGTAATAAAGGACTTTCTCATGAGTCTGATTCTGCAACTTTTACTCATGATGAATGATACCATACTCTGTGAGTGAAGGCAGCAGAAGCAAGGCCCAAATCAGTCAGAGCTCACAATATCAGATACATTTCACTAGGTTAAAAAAAAAATCAGCATGATTGAGCAAGCCACCAGTGAGGAACAGAAGGACAAAAAGGGGCCAGTGAAAGAGTTAAAAGGTAGCCTAATTATATCAGCTTCCCTCCTGCAAGTCTAATAGGGAAGCTAACAGAGAGAAAGAGAAGATGGAATTTTCCAGTGTCCTAAGGATTCTGGGATTGTCCTGGTACTAAACCACATTTCCTGGATCCCTGCTGATGACTGATCACTCCAGGGGCTTCTCAGCTTTCTCTTCCATCCCTGGTGTGCTGCAATGCATGTGCTATATAGTAAGGTTTCACTGTCTGCTTCCCAGCTGATCAGCTCTGGAGTGAAAGTATACATTTCCAGCTATAGACAAGAGATGCAGCTTCAAGAGCAGCTGTTCTTGGCTTATAACTCAACTTTGTGTCTTGGCCCCAGAGGGAGACAATAAAGTGGAGGACAATGGCGTATTAGAAAGGGGCTACAGCATTAAAGGTAAGACTTGAAGCTTTGAGTAAAGGCTTTAAAATACATAAATTGTGTGGATGAAATAAAATAATGTAATGGCGTGGAAGCGCTGTGGACAGGTGTATATTGGCTGGGTGAAATCCACCCTTCCCAATGTGAACTGGCTGTGTAATGGAAACTCAGCAGAATTCACTTCAGATCCCAGGGAAAGTGACGAGGTAGCAGCACAGCCCCTCAGCTAGAATATGATTTCCTTCCTTCTAAACATGAGTTAGTGGGACAATCATTGCAAATGCAATGCCTCTGACCTATCCCTACTGCTCCCACAGCACACCTGCAATTTGGAACCAGAATGAGCCCAATACACACATAGTACAGAGGTCCTTCATTGGCCCACACTACTTTCTGTACAGAACTGCTGAGACTTGGAAAACCTTCCATAAATCTTCCATAACAAGATCAATTTCAAAACTTAAGATGACATACAATTTGTGGAATGAAGTGGGTTTTGAGCCTGAAGCCACAAACCATGGTATGTTGCATTCCAACTTCAGTGGAGCTACATCACCCAAGAATTTGTTCAGAAATAATTACTTTATATGGTGAATAGCCCCTCTGAAGTCAGTGGGGAAAAGTTTAGTGGGAATAAGGATTGCCAGAAGTGAGAAATCCAGTAAAGTGTGAGGATTTTTTAGGGTAATGTGCCCAGGTATAAGGGCAGGTAAGGTAAGGTATTCTGTACAGTAGGCACTCATAGAGTCATAGAATACTATAACTAGAAGGGACCTTGAGAGGTCATCAAGTCCAGTCCCCTGCCCTCACAACTGATCAACATTTTTTAATTGTTAAAAAATATTTCCTAACCTGTGACCTTCCATGTTAGATCACATTTTTATGGCTAAGTTATAACTTCATGAAAATAGAAGTTTAGTGACTGCTAACAGATCTCTTAAATATCTACATGGCTGACACACTAATTTCATGTATTATTTATTAATTTGTATTAAAATATAATAAATATTAGTGAAAGTAGTGGGAATGTTTAGCAAGCCACTCTTTATAAAGCTGCCTGACATGTCAAACAAATGCATTTAGAATTAGTTTTTATAAATTTTTATTGAATTCAAACTTTTAAATAAATTTTCCAATATCTAATACATCTTATCAAAGCACAAAACCCCATTATCAGATTATAAGAACCTCAGAACTCACTGTCTTCAAATTTAATGGACTTCTGATGCTTTTTGCCTGCCAAGACTGTTTTTAAGACATTTTACAGTATTTTAGACATTATAAATGGAATCCATTCTTGGCTTAGTAATTCACCTAATGGACAAAGGATACAAAAAAGCTCTAACTCCAGGGACATTAAATTGGTTCTAAACTCTGAAAATTACAGCTTTTACAAAAAAGAAGAAAATACTAAAAACATGTCTAATGCAACACTGCATCTAATTTTCCACTACCTTCAGATTATGTCTAAAAGCTCTTAAACTTCTTAATGACTCAATATGTTAAAATTGCATTCCTTTATATTTAGATCTCTAAAACAGTCCCTCCCCCCCGACACACACACTTTTTGCAACACCGTGGTTCACCAGTACAAGAAATACACACATGGAGTTCCCTAGAGAAAGTAGGAAATACTAGACAGTGCCAGTTCTTCTGCAGTGTTTTCTATCTCTACCAGTGGCTAATGATAGGTATGTCCTAAGATAGTATAATACTCCTATGTAAAGAATGGGACTTTGTATATCACCCTGAATGTGTAGAGCCACATCCCACATAGATGCAGTGCACCAAAAGTGTCCTAAGAAAGGAAAGACTGTAGGCTGAGTTACAATTTCTCTGTTGGTTCTTTCCCAACTCCAGAAGCTTAATTAACATAAGAAACTTCTTCCTTATATACCCCTGCTTCTGTAATTTCCACTCTAATCTATCTGATGAAGTTGGTTTTTTCCCATGAAAGCTTAAGCCCTAATAAATCTGTTAATTTCTGAAAGCTTGTTTACACTACAGAGAAGAAAGAAGCTGCCGCAGCAGTCAATCTTCTGGGGTTCAAATTAGCAGGTCTAGTGAAGACATGCTAATTCGAACTGAGAGGTTACTTCCACTGGTGCTGGGAGTCCTGCTGTGTGGATGGCGCCAAAACATGAGTTAAGATACTTTAACTCATCTATGTAATGAACGTAGGTGAAGTTGTGTTTCTTAAGTCAACTTTCTCCTTTAATGTAGACCTGGCCTAAGGTGCCACAGGACTCTTTGTTCTTTTTTCAGGTATAGACTGCCACAGCTACTCTCTGAGACTTTCCAGAAGAGAAGTTATTGCCACTGGCATATACTAGCAGCAGGCTACTTTCTTCTCCAGGCCAGCTCACCTCCCTCACTGGGGGTGGAGCTAGAGATGTACTATTCTTCTCCCTTCTTTACCCACTCACCCATTTGTACTGATATAAGCAAAGACTGGCAGTTTGGAAAGGCCACATGAAGGGGTTAGAGGAAACATACTCCAATATACCCTGTCAGTTACAGACAGGTCAATAGATCCTCCTTTTCCATAGCAGAGTGGAAAGGTTCAAAGAAGCAGTGATTCAACTTTTCAATACAGTTTTTATACATGGAATACAATATATACAAAACTATGTAAGTGATGAATAAAGATAATTTGGAAAATAAAGCTACTCCCACTTACCAACTTTGCAGAACTTACATGTGTACAATGGCATAAGTAATATAATAGGAGCCCCATGACCCCAAGAGACGCATGTACACAAGTGGTGTAGAAGTGAACAGGCACTGTGTGTGTGCATTTCACTGAATTATTAAGCCTGCCTCGTGTAATCAAATGAAGCTCCCCTCACCCACAAAAAGAGAGGGAGAAAAGGGTGCAAAACAAGAGCTGCATGTGCGGGGAATCATTGCACATAGAGTTTTGCATGTCAGATCACACCCATCTTCAGGGCTGCAGATCCCTCCCCATACAAAAACATGTGGGAAAAACCTGCAAAGAAAATGAAGTTGCTGATGTTTTCAGGTAAGTTCTCTGTTTAGGAAGAGAAGTCTAGGTCAAGGACTGTTTCTTCTCTTCTACCATATGGCTCTGAATGAGCTGCTCCAAGAATAATATTCTTCCCAGCATTTGTTTGACTATTTGTAGTTTCTGATTTGATTATTTGTCCTTTTCCAGTGTGCTCTTTTATTCTGATCTGTTAATCTGATTGGAATTTGAAGGGTTATTTATATTGGTCTGTATTATCTTGGTGGATTTCTCTTTTTTGTTCTCTTCCCATCCAAGTGATCCAAAATTCTGTCTCCATCCTAGTTGTCTGACACATGCATTAATTTTATTTGTACTGGTGGTATTCTAAGCTGAATTGTCTTTTTGATGTCTGTCTTCCCCAGCTCATAGTTTAACCTGCCTTAATATTCATTGCTACCTGTCTGTTCCCTTTCGGTTATGGAGGAGACTCATCCTTTATAGTATTTATTCTTTCTTCCTCAGATGTCTCCCTAGTTTCTAATAAACTCAAATTTATCTCCTCAATCTTCTTAATCATAAATGAAACCCTTTTATGCACTTCGTGTCCCTCAAGCAAGAGGCCAACAGCTCAAGTCATGGCTCAAACTCAGAGGCAATGAGCTGCAGTGAATGGCCAGGTGCCCCCTTCAGCTATAGTACAGGGAGAGCAGGAAGAGTTCCATCTTGTTTGGCTGTTATATCAAGGGTCTTGAACCCCAGCCAGTCAATTCAGGAGCCTGTCACAGGCATCAAGATTAACCAATGAGAACTCACTTCTTAAAGTAGGTTCCCCATTGGCTAACCTGGAATCACAGGGCAATTTAGAAGATATGGCATGCCCTGGCATCCCAGGCTGATTGGAAAAAGTAGCTTGTCTCTTCAGGAATGGGTAATAAAGGAAGCTCATGTAAAAGACTGCCATATAGTTTGTTTATAGTAATTTTAATTTGACTTCCTGGATCTCTCTCCCATAATTCCCTAAATCGCTACTACAAATATACAATGGCTAAAAGCTTATCCCAAGATTGCATTCTATAGAAATTTCAGTCAGAGATCTACCACATTCTATAAAATTTCATTATAATAACTAAAGGTAAGTGTACATTTAAGAGTCACATTTCTGAAAACACCACTACACATACAGATATTTATCTTACTAGAGCTAGACAAAATATTGCAAATGAAAAATAGTTTTGATGAAAAATGGCCTTTTTCTGAATCAGAAATGTTCATGACTTTTTTTTTCAAAATGTTGTTTCTCAAGAAAATTAGAATATATACATGTCTTTATTTTTCCAGTTTGGGGGTTCTCTGTTTTCTAGTTCCCCTTTCTCTCCCTCCCATTTTCCTCTTTTTTTTGGTGGAAAAATGGAAAAAAGATAATAAATGTGGGAAGGAGAAAAAGAGAAACATGGAGAAGAAAGAAAATGCACACATTAAATTTTTTAAAGGAATAAAAAGATAGAAGAGATATTTTTCACAAAAATTTTGAATAAATTAAAAATTATCTCCAGAAGCTCTAGAATGAAAATGACAGAGTATTATTGCAAAATAAGATGTTTTCCAGTGTTTGAGCATCTCTAGGTCTTAGTTAATTATGTGAACTGGGAATTGTGTGTTCAGCACCATATTTTTAAGTATTTAAAAGAAAATCCACCATAAAAAATATTAGTGAAACAGACAATTGCACATGAATCTTGAAAACTATAACACTATGAAAACAAAAGTGTATAGAATCATAGGATACTAGAACTGGAAGGGACCTCGAGAGGTCATCAACTCTGGTCCCCTGCCCTCACGTAATATGGAACTAATCAAAATAAAGATACAAGTCCAGCAATGTGTCAAAAGAAATATAAATAATGTCATACATTCGTGGTCCCAATGGTAATTTTTGCTTTTTTGTTGTATACAGCAGTCTTACTTGAAAAGTTTCTTTCATTTTGAGAGCTGTTGTAAGTTCCAACAGTATTCCCCTTTCAAGCATAGGGAATTACTCTGTAACCAGCAGACTGTTTCAATACTGAAAACTTTTAAAGTGTAACCACTATAGATTGCATTTTACTTGTACAGTGTGTGGATTCAGAATAGGAAATCAATTCTCTTCACCCAATCCATCTCCCTGTGACTTTGACTAAAACTGCCATGTTTTAGAAGATGCAGTGTTTAGCAGAAATACAGTTCTATCTAAAGTTTAGATCAAGAAGTCAAACTGCACTTGTCAAAGCAGAACGTTCTGATGTTATAAAAAAGTCAGGTCTAGAAGGCTTCCCAATATACATTTCTGCATAAGCTCAAGCTGATCATTTATATCCCTTTTTATCAGAATTTCCTGTCATTTGAACAGTTTAGGTATTACCATGTCATTCTTGTCTTCATCAAGTGAAATCTTTCTTCCTAGAGCCTGGGCAACTTTCTTCCTAGATCTCAGTAACTTGTTAGGTTGCATGAGGTGCAGCTTCAGCATACAAGAAAAGAAAAGAAGAGAAAGTAGGAGATAGGAAGGAACAAGTCAACATAGTTAATGGATATAATAAAGGACTTAAAAATGAGGAGCCTCCTACGTGTCATTCCTGGTCTTTTATTGATTTGCAGTGTTATTTTTGGCAAGTCTACACATGGGCACATAAGTTACATTTACAAATTATGTGTAAACACTTAATACATGTTTGCATACAGGAAGTAAATGATTGTATGCATCAGTATTCTTTGTAAGAGGCCTTCTGACTAAGCACATGCAAGTATTATGCCCAGAGATGGTATGCATGTATTTTTTGCTGGCACAACTTATAACTTAAAATGTGAAAAATTTGTCCCAGTTAAATGAGTTACCATAACAATATCTACCCTGCCTACTTTGCAGGAAAATCACAAAATACAATGAATTTATATGTATAAGGCATTTTGAGGTCTTCCCATGAAAGCTAGCACTAGAGGAGCACAGTATTTTTATTACATTCATTTGCATAAGTCTAAGAAAAATATAGTATGAAATTTAAAGCAGGCAACTCATAGCTTTATAACTTATAATTATACAACAAACCTAACAAAATGCCATAATGTCCACAATACACCATTATAACAGAGATTTTCAGAAAGAGACTATATTTTACTGCCATTATCTCCAATGCATGAGGCATGAGCAGAGATTCTGTATGCAGCCACAGTGTATGTTTTCTCTTTTCATTTTCACTTTTCTTTCTTTGGCACTGGGAAAAAAAATTCACCTTTTGTTTCCTTTTTCAGTGGAAGATTCAAACCGCCAAGCCAGAAAGAACTGGTAATGTGCTGTGCTCTTCTCCCATGATATTTCCATTGTGTGAGAATGTACTGAGAATCATTTTCCTTACCCCAACATTTGAAAGGCCAGTATGTAGTCCCTAGTCCCACCTTTTAAGAGTGACAGGGATATTAGCAATAGAAAATCCAGAGACAGTAGGAGTTTTAGAATTTGGGGAGAGAAATCACAAGTGCTATTAGAGCTGCATGAGCAGCACCAGGAATTCAACAGACAGTAGGCCTGATTCTCTTTAACACTAAGGCCCCCTTTCCTGACAGTGCAGTATAAAGTGATATGAACATAAATGAGAATTAGGTCCAGTATTTTTTGGGAGGGGGGGAGGAGGAGGATATTTCTCCTGATCATTAATTTGAAGATAATGCTTGGAATTCAGCAAAACACATGGCTCTAAAAAGTTGATTTACTTTTCATAAATGATTGGAACTGGTGTGATTATATTGCATCATTTTGACAAATAAAATACACAGAATTTTGCAGAGTTTTAAAATATTGTGTGCATAATTATAATTTTTTGGCACAGAATGCCCCCAGGAATATTAAGATGCAATGATTCTGTAAACGCCAAAGGCACAGTCACTTTGGAACTTTTCTTAGCTTGACTGATAATGGATTGAAGCACTAGTTTATGAAACCAAGATGCACTGTAACTGATTGAGGTGGAACAAAGATGACTTAGCATGGTAAATTGCTGTAATATAAACAAATGTTTTGGTTCTGAATAATGGAGAAAGGGAAGCAAAGGGACAAAGAGGGAAATCAGACAACCTGGTTGCTCTCAGTAAAAGGAATCTGGTGTTACTGAAAACAGGAGTTCAAAAATAAGCTATATCAGAGCATAACAAATAGAATAGATGGCTTTAGTAAGTGACTATGTTACTGTATAGCTAATTAAATAGCAATAGAAGGTGTAAAGAATTTTTGTGTTGTTCTTCTTCAGAATATAGTAGGACCAGGATCTCTGATGGGAAGGAGTGAAAGGGGGCAATTTCCCCAGGGCCCAGCAATTTAAAGGGACCCAGGATTCTGGTAGCTAGAGCATCAGGCCCTTTACATCACCACCAGGCACTCTGCGAGGCTCTGAGGGCTGGGGGAAGGCTACCCCTAGCCCCACCTCTACCACTCAAGCTGTGAAGCCTGGCCCCTCCCCCTCCGCCTCCACACACACACCTTGCCCAAGGGCCTGCAATGACTGCTGACCCATTGAGTAGGATTTATATAAATTCGCCTTTCATCCTAATTAAAAATTCACTTAGAACTAGTGTATATCTATGCACACAAAGAAATTAATACAATAAATTATTAGTTCCACTCAGTAATTAACTCTTAGGAAAGATCCTAATCACAAAACAGGGTAGACGACAGATCAAAATGTAGTCATCTGTAGATGGTCACTTGGTCTGGAGAGGTAGAGGAATTGGTCATGTCTCTTGCAGGTTGTACTATTATATAGTCTAAAAAAAAAATTAAAACTTTTTGGTTTGGGATTTTGCTCCCCAAAATAAAAAACCCAACAGCAATGTTTGCCATTAGGACCCATTTAAAAGTAATTAGGTAGGTGCTTGGGAGAAGCATCTGTATAGTGAGCCTCACTTCGTTTTAAACTGGGAAAGTATTTAGATTCATTGTTGGTAACCAAGGGTACGTCTACACAGCAGCGTTATTTCGGAATAACTGATGTTATTCCAAAATAAAATAGTCCGTGTCTATACTACAGGCCTTTATTTCGAAATAATGTTGAGCTGAAGGACTTTTTACTCTGACTCATGGTAACCCTCATTTCACGAGAAGTAAGGGAAGTCAAAGGAAGAGTGTTCTTCCTTTGACCTCCTGCTGTGTAGATAGCGCCCGAGTGAAGGGCCTCATTTCTATTGGTCTGTGGGAAAAATAAATAAGATAAGCAGTAAAAGAAAAGGAATTAAGATAAGGTCTAAATGGTGCAACAAAATATGGTGGTGACCCTAAAAGTAGAGTTATTTAATGAAAATTTTGTAAATAAAATCTTGCAAGGCCTAATGGCTCTTGTTCATTCATAAAGAATAAGTATTCTTATAATCTAATGCAGTTCTATTTTGCATAGCATCTTTCATAGGAATATTCAGTTTCTGCACTTATCTTTGCCACTACCTATTCATGCCAGAAGGAGTCTCACAGTTAGATAAAACTATCCAATTAGCAAGTATTGAAGGGTTTGCAAATGGCAGAAGTGAAAAATATCCAGCTGATATTTGACCAGACAACAAACCATTGGTAAACTAGAGCTCCCAACATCACATCTCCAGCTTTCTCATGCAGTTCTTTAAAGATTACATGCATAATCCAGACAAATAGGCCTTCAAGGTCTTTTCTAGGTTATGTACCAGCAATTTATTTCAAATTGTCTGTGAAAGACTGAAAATTCTTACTCTACTACAAACCATGAAGAGGTACTAAAGTGAATAATATTTATCCTTGTGGGAAGCTCTGAGTTCAGACAGCCTAAAGACCTGTTTGTTGGAACCAGTGATTACATATTTTAAGAGTATTGGTTCAGATGGAAGGAGGGATTACTATAGGAACTATTAGAAACCACAAGGAGAGGAAATTATCAGGAAGAAGGAAGAGTAAGATTGAAGACTTACTAAAGAGATACTGAGTTCTGTGTGGGCTTCCAAATATACTCTCCTTCAAGAAGGGTAACCACTTCATATTTACACATTGTTTTAAAGAAGTTGTCCGTGATTTCATAGGTGAATACAGGAATGTGAAAAACATACTCAATCATTGTACACAGAAATCTGAGGTCACACTTCCTTTACAGTGTCACAGTTTGTGACATCCATAAATACAAACCAAGCCATCCCTTCAGTAATTCAGCCAAAAGATATTGATCAGATAAATGCTATTGTCAACTCTCTATGTGTTTGAAAGAGGGGAGGGAAGGAGGACGAAGAAATTCAGCATACTTCTTTACTCAGATGAAGGTAAAAGCCTTCCCACCATTTTCTCGTTGGCATCCCATACTCTCTAAAATTCATCCTGCAACTCCATTTTCTTGTCTGACAAGAAAATGAAGATCTTGCTATCCTTGTCTGCTTACTCATATGGTCAAGGAAAGGCATGTTACTGTATTACAGTATGATGAGCCTCTGTGCTCCTAGCACTTTCAGAGGAAGATATGTCCAGTGCAGAACATTTATTGCTGTTGAATCTTAGCTGCCCATCTTCAAGTGTTTACTCTGAGCATGTTTTAGTGCTGCTGAGGTCATTATCTGTGACCAAATAACTTGTTTTCCACTACCATTATCTAGAAGCTGCTATTTATAAAAACAGATGTTGTTCACTTTCAATTTATATTATACCTTACTCAAAGCTCTAGATTCATTGACAACTGAGGGACAGGTGAATGAAGATAAAGACAATGCAGAAGTATTATGTTGTCACAAATAACAGATTATTTGGAGACAGACACTGGGCTCAGTGCATGCTGCTTTCATTGTTTTGGTGCTGCTCAGTTCAGGGTGGATTTGTTATTACAGAGCAATTGTTCCCTCTCAGATTTTTAAAAGAGCACATATCGCTAGGATATCAGAGTACTCTCTTCTAATCTGCATGGGGATTTAAGCATAATGTGCTCACTGTTCTGATGGTTGCTATTTGTTAGCTATTGTCAAGTTTTAAAGTGAACAAAAGAAATAATGCAATGTCCTCAGAAAGCTACTATGGGATAAACAAACTAACGACAACTGTCATCTTTTCTGTTATATCTTTTCATTTTCTGGGTGAAAGCATCAGGCACTCAGATGAAAGACTAAAGTAAGACTATTAAGTCCTTATTTATGGTATGTCTACACTAGGAAATTATTTCAAAATAACTTATTTTGAAATAATAACTCCCAAAATAACTATTTTGCAATAGTGTGTCCACACTACAGGGAAGCCTCAAAATTAGTCCGAGGCAGGCGCCCTTAATGTAGATGTGCTACCTCAACTTAGAGCCCCACAAAGCACTGGGGAGTAATTACTTTGAATGATTCAGGGGTGTAGTTATTTTGAAATAGCCGTGGAGTGTCCACACTACCGCTATTTTGAAATTACAATTTCTAAATCAGCATTATTCCTTGAGGAAAGCAGGACTTGTTATTTCAAAATAATTTCAAAATAACTGGCTTAGTAATGTGGATGCTCTGCTTATTATTTCAAAATAACTCCCTAGCGTAGACTAGAGCTTAGACACTTACATAAGTAGTTTGATGTTCAAAAGTACTTGCTACCTAGTAGTTCCCCTTAACTTCAAGTGCCCATTATGGCCACAATATGTTAAACATAGCCTTACATGTTGTATATATCAATGAGCAAAAGTAATCTCACCTCAGGAAATACAATCCTAAACTCATAAAACCATAAACCTGCAAAATTTCTTCATATTTGCAAGGTTCACAAAATCTAAAAAAAAATTAATTTTATAGTATTTTTTACCTTAATGCCTGCATTTTCATAAAAAAATAAACATGGTAAATCAAAAATGACGTTGTTCTCATCTATCCAAGTTTTCATACCAGACAGCAACAGAAATGCCCCTTACTCCTCACAACACATTCTGGTCATTACCCCTACATTAATTATTTGGTTCAACTCAGGAATTACTGTGTGAAATATCTGGCCTGCACTATGCTATAGATTAGAGTAGACAACCATAATGATCTCCCATTCTGGTCTTAATCTGTGTGTGTGTGTGTACACGCGCGCATGCATATTTGTCCAACTGCTGTCAATCTATGTTACTTAGCTATGATTGGTCACATGGATCATATGATATTGTTCAAATATCTCACTGCGAGGCTCTTGTAAGTAGAAGTCTGGTATAGAGGCTTCTGTGTCATATGCTTGTAAAATGCTATTTAAAAATCACTTTCCACAAACATTTTGAATGTGGAGTCTTAATATTCACTGCCTGTGATCATTCATGCTTGTAAAACTTGACTGTACAAATGTTTATAGACAAGAACACAAACAAAGGTGTGACCAAGTCTGTAGCAAATTCATTTAAAAATAAGAATATTGGCAGAAAGCTTTTGGAGGTGTTCTATTTGTCAGGCGTGTTCATCTCTTGTTAATGCAGACATTCAAGGCATGTATTTAAAGATGTTCAAGTTTTATTATAATGCTGCTGGTTTAAAATATGGCAAAAGAACTCTGAGAGAGACATCTTCATTGATTCAGCTTGAGACAAGCCACTGACCTAGAAATTGTGGAAATAACAGGTTATTGACCAAAAAATATTGAAATACCATGTCATTATAACACTTTCTATGTCCTGAACCTGTTATTTCCACACTTTATAGGTCATTCATAAACCACAGGATTTATCAGATTGACTATGTCACTGTTTTACACTTGTGGTGTATATATACTTTTTCTAAAATTCCCCTTTTGAAAATATGACATATTATATTTTTCAGAATGTATAACTCCATTTTGTCTAAAGCTTCAAAAGTAAAGTTTTCTAAAATTTTATTTTAAAAATTTAGGGAGGGAAGTTAATTGACATGACTTGCTTAGACAGGAGTTTTAGTGAGTAACTGTTGATGGATTAATATTAATCTAAATTATTGATCATCTTTTTAATTCCATTTAGCACTTTGTGTCTCTGATATCTTGAGTTTATGCATTCCACAAAATATTTGTGTGTGGTATAAACTCTGCTCTTTATCAGCTTTTGCCTTTTAACTTCATTGGGTGACCCCTTATATTCTTCTATAATCTATCCTGTCTTTTTTGAGATGTACCAACCGTGACTCAACTGAAGACTGATGTAATCACTGAAATCAATCTGCCTGACTTGGGTATTAGGAATGTTAAAATAGGTATTAAAACTTCAAGAATATGGTTAGCATTTATACTTTATAGAATGCTGGTAAATTTCGGAATGCATTACTCTCTCTGAGATTAATACCTATTCAATATTATAAGGTAATATTTCAGTGTTTGCATTTATAAGCCTCTGTAACTGTTTAAATTACCAGCCAGGAAAGAGATTATGAAGTGCTGACCTCTAACAGTAAAGTGTTATGTCCTGGCTGACAAGGAAGGCCTATCAACAGCAGATGGACAAGAGTGGAACATTAAAAAAGACTAAATATTTTGTTGTTTGCTCTTCCCCAACCCCATCCCTTATAGAGATGTGTCTTGTAAATGAATTCCTCCGATCAACTGACTTTGCAGCTCAAAGCAAGAAAATATATATATGTTCTTGCTTTTGCTTAATAATCCATATACTTATATATCCATATACTTATATATATATAATACTTATATACAGAGAGTATCCATATACTTATATATATATATATATATATATATATATATATATATATACAGAGAGAGAAAGAATATATATATATATATATTCTCTCTCTCTCGGTGTATATATAAGTATATGGATTATTAAGCAAAAGCAAGATTGCATAGTGATTAGTCTGGATTAGCACTAACAGACACATAGAAGTTTCTATTACTTTGGAAACTTATTTCCTTTTCCTGCAGGATACATTTGTAGTTAGTTTATTATAGGATAGCTACAAGCACTGTAATTGGGCATGAGATATAAAGTGCAATTGATCTGGAGTAAAGGACAGCTTCTAGGGACTGGGAGTAACCTGAATATTGTTATGATCGTTGGTGTAAGGGATCATCTGTCACAAAGGTAAACTTAGATGAGAGGCCAGACAAATCAGAGTGCCAAAATGACTGTCTATGACTCTGAATAAGGGTGCCTGAGAAGTTGACACTTAAATTGGTTGGTGAAATCTAAGCACGGAATTCCCCACTAATATGGGGTTTGTGCCCTGGCTCCTAAAAGTCTGCCCTGAGGTTGGTACTCCTGCTCATGAGTCACTGTAGAACAGCTTGACATTAGATACCATTGTACTCTCATTCACCTAATTATTTTAGGTCTCCCAATCCATTCATGCATTCCAGTCAGAATCCATTCAAGTCTCAATCCACTGATAATACATTATTCACCCGAGAGCATTAATTCACCCGAGAGCATTCAAGTCTCAATCCACTGATAATACATTTTTCACCCGAGAGCATTAATAGAAATTTCCAATAGTTCTAGGCTTCGTATGCATTCTTGGGAAAGGCCACTATTATAACTTCCTTCCAAGAAAGAGCTAGCAAGCCCTATCCTAAAAACTCAGTGATATCCTTACAAAAACACTTCTCAAATCTCAGCAAAATGATCAGGATTAACACGTTATTTGAGTTTTTCCCAGAAGAAAAGGGAAGGAGATGTACCATTAGGCTTCAAGAGAATAAAGGGATTCACATTGGTTCTCCCAGTCTTTCACATATTGGATTACCATGCAAAGAGAGAAGATGAGACAGGATTTCTCAAAACGGGTGCTTATAACTTGTATCAAGTTGTATCTATTTGTCTCTGTGACTAATATTTCCAAGAATATGAACATAGGTAACAGGAATGTTTACCACTTCTATACCACTCACATGTTACAGTGCTGCACAAACTACCCTGCCAGATAAATAAATCTTAATATACTGGTTTCACAGTAGGGAGACTGAGAAATGAGGTAACTTATGCAATGTTAAAAGAGAATAAATGAGAGCGCCAGGATTAGAACCAAGGACTCCTCAATTTTATGCATATTCCCTAGATTATGTCATCTCCATAAAATATGGGACAGAGTTTAGTGATACACTTTCTGTGTTTTACTTTTCCATTTCATTTTTTCCCTATATTGTGTGATTTTTGACTTTGTAAGTTATCTATTTAAAATGCCCAATTTATTATTTTCCATGGGCCTGGGTTTCTGTTGACACACACTTTGCAGTTGCACAATGGGCAAAGTAGAGATAAGATGCTGTTATTCTGAGATGATAGAATTGTACACACATTTTGCACTTTACAGTAATATAAATGACTACACAAACTAGAGTCAGATCCTGGATGCATCACTGTATTTTAAGGATGTGTCTTCTCAGGGCATTTTATTAAAAGTCAAGAGGCAAGCAATCCATTGTGGAATAAATTAATCTGAGGAGGGAGAAGAGCATTTCAACTAACGTCCCCAAAGGATAGAGGAATATTCTTCAGCAAGCTAAAGATGGACTGTAAGGCTGTAAAGGCATGGGCATATGTTAGAACTTCCTGCTGAGTTATGTGCACTCCTTGTACTCATCTGACATGTTTTCAGTGATTTCTATTTTCAGCATTAGACATAGGATAAAAGAAAAGACATCGTGTTTATTTCATTGAGACAGGGCATCTGGGAGAGCAGGAGACTGAAATGTACACACCAAGCAAAGAAGAAAAAGGAGAATAAGCAAATACAGGGAATAATCTGGATCCACAGGAAGCAAATCTCCTAGGAACCAGAATATGTACTTTTTTGCCTACACAGTTAAACTAGTTGAATTCACTCACTTGGGACATTACAACTTTCAAGCTTCTGCCTTTGAAACTCAAATTTATGGGCACCTGAAGAGGCATAATCTGCAGTGTGGTAAAATCAGAATAAAGAAGTTTCAAATGTTTGTCAATTACTTTTTAGAAACCTATAGTATTGGTGTAACAATAGTGGGCCTACTGGGTCCACTACAATTGCTAGTTTAACTGTAGGAAAGTGGGTAAAGGACAATGGAGTGTTCCACTCACTGATAACAAACAAATGTTGAAGAAACAAGGTTCAAAAGAGAAACAGAAATATTGAATTGGTCCAAAGAAAACTATTATTATAACTCAAAGTCTGTACTGATATAAGACCTAATAAAAAAAAACTGGTGTGGGAACTCACAAATCTGTGTATCAGAATTAGTATATTACAAATTAAGCCTAACTGGAGAATAAAATGAGAGGATAAGTTATTCTATCGCTTTTTTAGTGTCCTTAAAAAAATGAACTTTGCATGGAAGGTGAAGGGAATGGCCAGCAGGCCTTTAACTTCACAGAAGCGACTTTGCTCTTCATTTGCAGGTCTCAAAAGCAATCACATCGTCTTGACTTCCAGTGGGGATACTTGTGTCACGCATAGGACCATTTATAGTTCAGTACTCTGTGTCAGCAACTCATGTCGGGCCTGAATATTTGTTCCACCTCACTCATACTGGTGTCAGAAAAGTTATTTTTAAAGGTGACATGCAACATATACTTTGCACTCTAACAACACACTTTGTTCAATAATGTCACTGAGAAATCTTACTAAGAATTTGGTAAGTGAAATTATGGATACTTCTGATATTATACCCTGGAAACCATACACAAACAACACTGACAAAACAGGTTTCTTTTATATATAGGGGGAAAGAAACTATAGTGGCAGGTGCACTGTGGGCTCTGATCTACAGCCTCCAGATCAGCCAGTGGCTAACCTCCATGTTGCTTTTTAAGAGCGGAACACAATGACATGTGACCTAGAAGAATGCCAGTACCAAAGGGAAAGGGACTCATTGGTATCAGGCAATGAGCTTCAGCCAACCTAACCAAGTCGCTGCTTACCAGCTCACTGTGATTATAATCTATCTAAAAGGTGTCATGTAACTTATCATTGAAAAACTAATAACTCACTGTGTGTTAATTCTCTTGCATGATGTATACAAAGGGTGTGTACAAAGGGTTATGAATGCGTGCTAGAATTATATTCTTAAAGTATGTGCATAAATACTGTGCCTTAGACAAAGGAATGTGTATGCAATTCTCAGATCAGCCCAGTCTTCAGGCAAAGACAATGACAATTAATTGGGCAAACGAAGTTAGCAAGCCAAAAGGGAGAGAGTGGGAGGGGAGATACCATGATGCCTGTGCCCCAGCAGGAGAGAGAACCTTGGTCTAGGTTTTAAACTTGTCAAAGAATGCATCACAAAGTTTTATTGGTCTATAAAGACAGGGGAATGGATCTGAACTTCAAGTGTTAAGCAACTGAATCAGCTGATGGTTTACAACGTTACTGAAGCTTATGGTATATAATATTACTATAGCCACGGATAAAAGGTATTGGGTATATCTAGGCTATAGAGGTGAAATATAAGTTTTACTTAGTGCTGAGACACAGGGCCTTCATTTATCACCTCTGTACAATATTTATCTTTTCAAAATTAGGATTTAGGATGAATTAACAAAATAATTTAATAATAAACCTGCTGAATTTGTATCCATATTTGTGACTTCCTGATGTTTTGAAAATATCTGCTGAAGTTTGGCTAATAATGTCTACATGTAGCTATTAGACATCACAAGATGATTGTTGGTAGAAAGGATAACATTTCCTTAAGGAAGTTACTGTTACTAAATACAGCCTCTTATTATGGTGCTCAGGTGACTTAAATGTTAATGAATAATAGGGGGCTGCATCCTTTGCTCGCTATGCTCGCCAACCCCCTTCTTGCTGTCTGCTTTCGCAGCCAGAGAGCCAGTTAATATTGCACAGAGCCCAGCTGCGCTCTCCATGGCCCCAAATCACTCACAACTTCTCCGTTCCTACCCCACCACACCCCTAGACAGGCCCCTCTATCCGAACACTCTGGGCCCATCCCATCCACTTGCGCCCTTCAAACACCAGCCCTTCCCACTCTTTCCCACACCTGCCTCACCCTCCAATAAAATAGTTTATTTGTGTGCAAAATTTGGAGCCTCTCTTGGCAGCTAGCACAGGTCTACTGAGAAGAGACCTCTCAGGAAGGGCTATGCTCTGCAGGCTTGTGGGCCTCACATGTAAATGAAAAAACAAACAATTAGAAAAATGGGGCCCAACTCCAAATGAATCCCCTTCGTTCCGGGTGCTCTTGGGCACCCGGATCACTAGCAAGGAGAAAGGGCTGGTTATGTGCAAGTGGCCAGGTAGAGAGAGAATTCTCCACTCTCCACGCCTGATTACTGCCCATCTTTGCAGGACAGCAGTTCTCCAGATGTGCCTTGCCAACAGGCAAGCAAGCTCCCACCGTGGGGCTGGGACATGCTGCATGCCAACAGGGAGGAATGGAGAGACAGGAACCATAGGCGTGCCCCCAGCTTTACACCTGTGTACCCTACTGAGAACCAGATTTGGGTAACCCAAGAAGAGAGCCCAGTGGGGTAATCTGGGCTGCTAGCCTTATCCCAGAGCTCCATGGCCCACAGCCCATCCCCTTTCTTCCAACCCTACCTCCACCTCCATCCTACTTAACCCTTCCTCCTCCCCCGCCCACACTGCCTATCCCTAACCCCACCTCCTTTCTCCATTCCTGCACCCCCATTCTTCCCTAACTCCTCCCCCATCCACACTACCCATCCCCCTGCCTCCATTCCTATATCCCCCTCATCCCCACCATGCCCCCCTTACCTCACCAGCCATCCCCACATACACCCTAACCCCTTCCTCCCCTCCCTACACACATCCTGTCCCCACCCAGCAAGTCTTTGAGCTTTGCACTTGTGTTTACCCAGCCTTTTCCAACGGGCCTGTTGGGCTTTGTGTAACATGATGTAAATGGCCTCTAGGGCAGCTTTGCTTCGTGGCAAGCCCAGGGAGCCCAGAGCGCAGAGAGGCCACTCTGGAGAGCTGGGGAGGCAGCCAGGGTGCTGCATAACCTCGCCATCCCCAAAGGGCCAGGTTTGCAGTGTGGCTAAGACCTGCCCAGCTTGTGGCAGTTCCGGGAGAGAACTCCTAAGCCAGAGGCCTTGAAGTGTTACTAGCACACCAGAGCTGCTTGCTCAGGGGGAGACCTGCAGCGTGGCCTCCAAGCACTGTGGCTGAGCCTGGGCTGCACAGAACAAAGCCGCACAACAGGCAGGTGGGCTAGGCAGGCTCAGGGCAGGGCCTAGAATCAGGCGGACACTGCTTCAACAGGTATGCTGGAATGGAGTCCCCCCACCCCATTTCATGGAGCAATCAAGTGGTCAGGGCTCCTGGGGCAGGGTCACCGGGGATGGGGGAGGCAGGCAGTGGGATGCAGAGTGATATGATGACATCACTCTGCTGTCCCACAGGAAATTTTTTTTTAATAGAGAAAGAGCGATAAGGGGAGCCAAGGAGTTAGCCTGTGAAAAATGGGACCACCTAGAGGAATGTGCTAGTTCAAATAAAGGAAAAGAATTTAAACCTTCATAAATGTGTGTGAGCCCCAGTGGCTGTCAGCATAACCCATGATAAAAGCAGTGTATGGGAGAGATCAGAATGATGACAGCGAGGATAAGGACTAACACTTCAAGGCATGGTGTGAGTAATGAAAATATTGTGCATTCTGTATTGGTCTATCTCCTTCAGCTGACAGCAGTGTATGTATTGTTTGATTGGTCAATAAAAGGAATTGTAATAGAAAGGGCATCATGTAGTCTCAGTTGTGCATCCTGGAGTCTCTGTCTCTCTACTGTAGTCAATCCTGGGTTCTGAACTCTCACAGTTTAAAGTAGGTATAAACCCTCATGGGGAGTGATTGGTTAGAGTGGCCCATAACCACAAAGAAAGTTGCAATATGTAGAATGGGACCTTTTCTGAAAGCTAACGATGCACTGATGATTAATATCATTGTGAATTGCATGAATTAGCACTACATAAGAAATTAGGAATGATCATTAGCAGTATGCTTTGCAGTCTGTGACCCAAAGAGAAAGATAAGGCAGGGAGCATGACGTATTGCTAGTTATTTTACTTAATAGGGTTGTGTCACTTTTACCTTATCCTCCTGCCACAACAATATGTCTTCCTTCACTTCTTGCCTCTAATCACAAATTCTAGAGTCTTTTTCTTATATATGGGTGTACAACACTGAGACTAAGTCTAGACTATGCTCTTTTTTCAAAAGAGGATAACAACATAAGAGGAAAGAGGATAAGGCCGTACAGGATCAGATCAAAGGTCCATCTAGCCCAGTATCCTGTCTGCCTCAGTGGCCAGTACCAGGTACCCCAGAGGGGGTGGACCGAAGACAATAATCAAGCAAATTGTCTCCTGCCATCCTTCTCCAGCCTTTGAGAAACAGAGGCCAGGGGCACCATTCCTTACCCCCTGGCTAATAGCCTTTTATGGACCTAACCTCCATGAGGTTTAAAAAAACTCTTTTTAAAACTCCGTTAGGGTATGTCTACACATCAAAGTTATTTCAAAATAACAGCTGTTATTTCGAAATAACTTTACTAGTGTCTACACAGCCAAACTGCTATTTCAAAATTAAATCGAAATAGCAGAGAGCTTATTTCGAAATTGGTAAACCTCATTCCATATGGAATAACACCAATTTCCAAAGTGCTATTTCGAAATAAGTGCTGCATAGACACTTATTTCGAAATAGGGGTCCTCCAGCCCTTCCCAGGGTGCCCTGCTTGCCACTCTGGCTGAAACCAAGAGCACTCCTCTCCCTCACCTCCCCTCTCCCCGCCCCTGGGGCCCTTAAAGGGGTAGACTAGCCTGCCAGCCCAGGAAACAGTCTTTCCTGCCCCGACCCAGTGGCCCCAAATCATGAGCCAGCAAGCCACTGGCAACCAGCCCTCCACCTTTCCCCAGGAGCAGTCCCCCAGGTCCCAGGAGCCTGCCAGGGGCCGCAAAAGGTGGGCTCCTGCGTGGTCTAGTGCAGAGATCATGGACCTCATTGAGGTTTGGGGGGAATCCTCCAATGTCTATGATCTCTACACTAGATGGAGGAACATGGCCATCTACAGCCAAATGGCTGCCAGCCTGGCCACCAACGGCCACATCCGCACCCAGGAGCAGGTGCGAATGAAAATCAAGGAGCTGTGGCAGGCATATGCCAGGACCACAGGGAGCAGCTCCCAACCAGGGGCTGACCCAGACACCTGCCCCTATTTCAATGCCCTGGACCTCATCCTGGGGGGCGGGATGAGCTGTGCCCCCTCAGGTGATCATCAGCCCTGCAGCAGAGGGCCCTGACCAGGGCATGGAGGAGGAGAGCCAGAAGCCACAGCAGACCAGACGAAGGGTGCTGAGCAGCCAGGTCCCCTGAGCCACCCCAGCGGGCCTGTTGCCGATGTCATCCGAGGCCAGGGAGGCAACAACAGGTGAGTGCCATCACTGTCCCCTTATGTAGGGGTGAGGGGGGGGGGGAAGGTACGGAAACCAGGAACTGCGCGTGTGGGCCTTGCTGTCCACGGATCACGCAGCAACCCGTGCATGTGCTGCACCACCCCGGGCATGTGGCCCCAGCTGGCTGCCACACAAGGGCCTTACCCTGTTAGCCACACACGTGTGAAGAGACATGATATTCTCCTGACTCCGAGGTGGGACACAGCAGGATACCCTCTCTCCACAAGGCTACTCTACACAGAGTCAGGGGACAGCTCCCCCCCACACACACATACACTATATAGCATAAGGGCATGGGTGTGGTCTCGAGGTAGCTCCCACTCCCGGGGATAGCAGGACATTCCAAACATGTCCTCTGTGCAAGCACATCGGCTCTGATGGTGCAGGGCACGGTCATCCTCACCCTGCACAGGGGGGCTCGGCTTCACCCACTGTGTCCCCAGGGATACCTGACCACTTCTCTTGTTTCTCCACAGCCGCATCAGCTGCACGTGCAAGGTGCTCCACCCCACCCAGGACATGCGCCCACACTCAAGGGCTCCGCAGGACCACCCGTGCAGTGGAGGGGTATCAGCAGCAGCACTTTGGGGCTCTGCAAGCCCTGCACTGCACCCTCCAACATTGGGTGCAAGAAGACCTGCAGCTCCAGCGGGAGCGGCTTGCCCAGGGCCATGCCATCTGCCAGCACCTGCAGACCTTGGTGCAGAGTGTGCTGCCTCCTTCTGTCTCCCCAGCTACCGCTCCTCCTCCCACTTCTTCCTCCACCTCCTCCACCTCCTCCCCATCCTCCATCCCTTCCCCATCCCTCTGAGGATACCGAGACTCCTGCACCCGTAGTGCTGGGAGACAGTTGGCCCGGCGAGACCCCCAACCCTGAGCCCTGACCTTCCCCTCCCCCTTCTTCCCTTTGTTTCCGCCTTCCAGCTCCCTCTTCCCAGGTTTCCCCCCCCCACTCTCTCCCTTCTCCCGCCTCCTTTCCCTAGTCTCACCAGAGTTTCATTCCTCCCCTCCCCTGCTTTGTTTAATAAAGAGAGTTTGTATTTATGAAAATATGTGTATTTTATTTTACACCAGGAAGGGGGTTAGGGAGCGGTAAGTGGAAGAACATGAGGGAGGAATGAAGCACAAGCCCCCAGTGGGGCACACCAGGGAGACTGTTAGTGCTCCTCAGGGTGGAAGCTCTCCCGCAGGGCCTCCTGGATACTGACAGCCCCCCCGTGGACCTCCCCGATGGCAGCCTGCAGCAAGTGCAGCCAGGCTTGCAGCAACGCGTCCAAGAGAAGCACCAGAATGCCCAGGGGCAGCTCTGGCTCCATGTTGCAGAATGCTGTGATGTCCCGAGTGAGGGCAACCAGAGCACGGAGAGACAAAATGCTTTTCTGTCCCTCATCAAGGTAGACAAGCAAGCAGGGAAACCTAAGAACTGGCTGTCCGGGGTAGGGAAGGGGTCCCTTTAAGCACAGACCTCAGTTAGCCTCAGGCAGCAGCCCCACAAAGTAAGTCCTGACCTGGTGCCCTGCCGGAACTAGTTCCGGCCAGCCTTAAATGTGATTCAGAGTCCACTCAGTGTGGAGGCGCTATTTCAAAATAGCAAAATGCTATTTCAAAATGCATTTTGTGTGTAGACGCATTATTTTAAAGTAACTATTTCGAAATAAGATATTTCGAAATAACGCTATAGTGTAGACATACCCTTTAGTCCTAGCCTTCACAGCCTCCTCTGGCAAAGAGTTCCACAGGTTGACTGTGCGCTGTGTGAAGAAGAACTTTCTTTTATTAGTTTTAAACCTGCTACCCATTAATTTCATTTGGTGTCCTCTAGTTCTTATATTATGGGAACAAGTAAATAACTTTTCTTTTTTCAACCTCTCCATACCACTCATGATTTTATATACCTGTATCATATCCCCCATCAGTCTCCCCTTTTCTAAACTGAAAAGTCCAAGTCTCTTTAGCCTCTCTCATATGGGACCCATTCCAAACCCCTAATCATTTTAGTTGCTCTTTTCTGAAACTTTTCTAATGACAAAATATCTTTTTTGTGGTGAGGAGACCACATCTGTACGCAATATTCAGGATGTGGGCATACTATAGTTTTATATCAGGGCAGTAAGATATCCTGTGTCTTATTTTCTATCCCTTTTTAAATAATTCCTAGCATCCTATTTGCTTTTTTGACTGTCGCTGCACACTGTGTGGACGTTTTCAGAGAACTACAATAACTACAAGATCTCTTTCCTGATTAGTTGTAGCTAAATTAGCCCCCATCATATTGTATGTATAGTTAGGGTTATTTTTTCCAATGTGCATTACTTTATACTTATCCACATTAAATTTCATTTGCCATTTTGTTGCCCAGTCACTCAATTTGGTGAGATCTTTTTGAAGTTCTTCACAGTCTGCTTTGGGCTTGACTACCTTGAACAGTTTAGTATCATTTGCAAACTTTGCCACCTCACCACTTACCCCTTTCTCCAGATAGTTTATGAATAAGTTGAATAGGATTGGTCCTAGGACTGACCCTTGGGAAACACCACTAGTTACACCTCTCCATTCTGAAAATTTACCATTTATTCCTACCCTTTGTTTCCTGTCTTTTAATCAGTTCTCAATCCATGAAAGAATCTTCCCTTTTATCCCCTGACAACCTAATTTACACAAGAGCCTTTGGTGAGGGACCTTGTCAAAGGCTTTCTGAAAATCTAAGTACACTATATCTACTGGATCCCTCTTGTACACATGTTTATTAAACCCTTCAAAGAACTCTAATAGTTTAGTAAGACATGATTTCCCTTTACAGAAACCATGTTGACTTTTGCCCGACAAATTATGTTCTTCTACGTGTCTGACAATTTTTTTCTTTACTATTGTTTCAACTAATTTGCCCTGTACTGATGTTAGACTTACTGGTCTGTAATTGCCAGGATCGCCTCTAGAGCCCTTTTTAAATATTGGCGTTATGTTAGCTGTCTTCCAGTCCTTGGGTATAGAAGCTGATTTCAAGGATAGGTTACAAACCATAGTTAATAGTTCCGCAATTTCACATTTGAGTTCTTTCAGAACCCTTGGGTGAATGCCATCCGGTCCCGGTGATTTGTTACTGTTAAGTTTTTTAATTTGTTACAAAACCCCCTCTAATGACACTTCAATCAAGGACAGTTGCTCACATTAATCACCCACAAAGGATGGTGCAAGTTTGGGAATCTCCCTAATATCCTCAGCCATGAAGACTGAAGCAAAGAAATCATTTAGTCTCGCTGCAATGGCTTTATCGTCTTTGATTGCTCCTTTTGTATCTTGATTGTCCAGGGGCCGCACTGGTTTTTGGATATGCAAATTCAGTGGGAAAGTAGACCTTTTGAAAGTGAAAGTAGTCTGGAAGTGGATTTTTTCACTTTTTGAAAAAAAAATGCTCTTCCTTAAAAAATGAGGTTTATGTGGTTTTTTCGAAAAAGGTTTTTTTCCCCTGAAAAAAACATGTCCAGACTACTTTCACTTTCAAAAGCTCCACTTTCAAAAGTGAGATCAGAGGAAGATATGCAAATTCCCATTCCTACAATCTGTCAAAAATAGAGCGTAGTTTAGACATACCCTAGTTGTATGGGGCAAGAGGTGCTACTGTATTACAAAGTAATAATAATACATCCTTTGCATGAGGTGAGGGAAAACTAAATTTAAAAATTCTGTTCTTTCCACAACTCCATTAAAACACATTTCAACAGAGACTCCTATAACAAGCATTTCATATAATGTTTCAAAAGAGAGGCAGAAACCCATAGAGATTACAGAGATGCTGGATTTCAATTTGTAATAGACACAAATGGACATTAATATGTATCTCTGAAGATCTTCAGACTCACAAAAATCACAGAGGAGAAGCAGAGAGCAATAATAGCAAGTAGGAGTCATGCATGTATCTGATATGCTTTTAATCTGAATGACAAATCTAAAAAAACCAGAAATATACAAAAATACAAGGGTTTCCACCCCCTACTTTTGTTGTAGTTGTCTGTTAAGAAATTCCCAGCTACCTAGTTTTATCCCCTTTGAGACCAGTGGTTTTAAACTTCATCCAGCCAACTGGAATTTATGACAAAAAACATAAAGCACACAAGAGATCAAGCTATAGTTGGGTATGGCAACTTGCCAGTAGGAAAAATACCCACAAAGACATGACAAAAATAATAGAGCAATATCAAAAATCTACACAAAACACTTCCTGAGAGTGACATTACAACCCATCACAGAAGGATGATGTGAAAGCAGACAAAGCACATCCTTCAGTGGGCACAAATCAGAACAAAGCCTAAAGCCCCCCAGGGGCAAATCCTTCAACTTGGGTAAAGGATATGCAAAGCCCTGCTTGCGTGTAGCAATGCTGCTGCAGTTCAACTGCAAGGGCAGAGAGAGAGAGGATGAAACAGGATGTGGATAACCCAAGAGCTGCAAAAGGACTGTAGGGACAGTAAGATCCAGCAAGGGACTTTGGGGAGTTACTGAGAGATCCTTGTTAAAATGCCATCACCCAACTGTGGTGTTTTCCCTGCTTCTTTAAGAGATTAGATTATCTCTGGAGATACCATTCCTTCTCAAAGATTACTAATCCTTAGCATAAAAATGCTGCCAAAGAACACCACTGCTAAAACTACTGAAACCATTCCCTCTTCCTTCACCCCCTCTTCTATGAGCATGCATATCTCCACTAACATCGTCTTTATCACTAGCTATATTAGGAAGTTTTCATGGAAGCTGTTTGTTAGCATATGGGTGGCTCATCTCAGAGGCTGGGTCTATTAGATCCAGAAGGTCAACTGAAGGTACACAACTCTAGCTATGTAAATAATGTAGCTGGAGTCGACATACATTAAGCCGAGCTTGTCGCTGGTTCCACAGTGGGAGGTTGAAGGGAGCAAACACTCCCTTCAACTTCCCTTAGCCCTCACAAATTAAGGAGTACCGGCGCCAACCGAGGTTGCTTTCAATGTTCGATGTATGGGGTAATTACTAGCCCTGCTAAATCAAATGCCAGAGATCAATCTCCTGGCGTGGTAAGTATACATGTGGCTTGAGTGAGAAAAGTTTGAGAAACATAGGGTAAAAGTGAGGGAATTCCCGTTCTTGAGCTTGCAACAGAGAAGATTTTTCCCTGTGCTATATAGATACCATACAGAAATGTGGGAAACCAGAAGAATTTCTGTAGCCTTTCTTTGAAGCCCCAAAACACCTCAGCAAATATAGCTTCTGCTTTAAAAAAATTGGAACTATTATGCGTGGTTGTGCAGGTGGTGTCGGAGATAGGGCTTTGGTTTCTTTGACCATGGGACTCTGTTCCAGGCACAAGGATTGTTAAGAAGAGATGGAATCCACCTAACCAAGAAAGGAAAGAGCATCCTCGCAGGCAGGCTTGCAAACCTAATGAGGAGGGCTTTTAACTAGGCTCGTTGGGGGACTGTGACCAAAGCCCTGAGGTAAATGAAGAAGCTGGATACTGGGAAGAAGCACAAGGAGGAACGAGCAATAAGGGAGGACCCCTGATTTGGATGGAGAAGGTAGGGTGATCAGCTGATTATCTAAGGTGTTTGTACACCAATGCAAGAAGCCTGGGAAACAAACAGGAAGAATTAGAAGCCCTGGCCCAGTCAAAAAACTGTGATTTGATTGGAATAAAGGAGACTTGGTGGGATGACTCGCATGAATGGAGCACTGTCATGGAAGGGTACAAACTGTTCAGGAAGAACAGGTGGGGGAGAAAAGGAGGAGTTGCATTGTATGTAAGAAAGCAGAATGATTTCTTGGTGCTTCAGTATTTAGAGAAAAGCCTGTTGAGAGTCTATGGGTTAAAGTTTAGAGGTGAAAGCAACAGGAGTGCTGTTGTGGTTGGTGTCTGCTATAGATCAGGTGGATGAGGTAGACGAGGCTTTCTTCAGACAACTGAGAGAAGCTTCCAGATCACAGGCCCTGGTTCTCATGGGGGACATTAATTACCCTGATATCTGTTGGGAGACCAATACAGCAGTACACAGACAATCCAGGAAGGTTTTGGAGAATGTTGGGGATAACTTCATGGTACAAGTGCTGAAGGAACTGATCAGGGGCCATGTGCAGCTTGACCTGTTGCTCACAAACAGGGAGGTACTAATAGTAGAGGTAGGTGACAACCTGGGAAGCAGAGATCATGAGATGGTAGATTTCAGGCTCCTGACCAAAGGAAGAAAGGAGAGTAGCAAAATACACACTCTGGACTTCAGAAGAGCAGACTTTGACTCCCTCAGAGAACAGATGGGCAGGATTCCCTGGGATGCTTACATGAAGGGGAAAGGAGTCCTGGAGAGCTGGCTGTATATTTTAAAGAAGCCTTATTAAAGGCTCGGGAAGAAACCATCCCGATGTTCAGCAAGAAAAGCAAATATGGTAGGTGACCAGATTAGCTCACCAAGGACATCCTTGGTGAGCTTAAACACAAAAAGGAAGCTTACAAGAAGTGGAAACTTGGACTTGGAAGTGGAAACTTGGACAGGGAGGAGTATAAATATATTGCTCGAAAATGCAGGGGAATTATCAGAAAGGTGAAAGTGCAACTGTAATTGCAGCTAGCAAGGGATGTGGAGGATAACAAGAAAGGTTTCTACAGGCATGTTAGCTATAAGAGGGTGATCAGAGAGGGTGTGGGGCCCTTACTGGATGCGGGAGGTAAGCTAGTGAGAGATGATGTGGGAAAAGTTGAAGTAATCAATGCTTTCTTTGCCTATGTCTTTACAGACAAGATCAGCTCCCACACAAATGCACTAGGCAATGCAGTATAGGAAGGAGGTGGACAGGGCTGTTTGATGGGGAAAGAACAAGTTAGGAACTATTTAGAAAAGCTAAACATACACATATCCATGGGCCCGGATTTAATGCATCCGAGGGTACTGAGGGAGTTGGCAAATGTCATTGCGGCGCCTTTGGCCATTATCTTTGAAAACTCATGGAGATCTGGAGAGATCCTGGATGACTGGAAAAAGGCAAATGTAGTGCCCATCTTTAAAAAAGGGAAGAAGGATGATCCAGGGAACTACAGACCAGTCAGTCTTACCTCAGTCCCTGGAAAAATCATGGAAAGGATCCTCAAGGAATCCATTTTAAAGCACTTGGAAGAGAGGAAAATGATCAGGAATAGTCAACATGGATTCACAAAGGTCAAGTCATGCCGAACCAATCTGATTAATTACACTGGAGGGCAGGGACAGGGTCCAGAGTGACCTGGACAGATTAGAGAATTGGGCCACAATCTGATGAGGTTCAACAAGGACAAGTGTAGAGTCCTGCACATGGGATGGAAGAATCCCAAGCATTGTTATAGTCTGGGGACCAACTGGCTAACAGTTCTGCAGAAAAAGGCCTGGGGATTACAGTGGATGGGAAGCTGGATATGAGTCAACAGCTTGCCCTTGTAGCCGAGAGGGCTAATGGCATATTAGGTTGCATTAGGAGGAGCATTGCCAGCAGATCCACAGAAGTGATTATTCCCCTTTATTCGGCTCTGGTGAGGCCACATCTGGAGTATTGTGTCCAGTTCTGAGCCCCCCACTATAGAAAGGATGTGGACGCATTGGAGAGGGTCCAGCAGAGGGTGACAAAAATGCTAAGAGGGCTGGAGTGCATGACCTATGAGGAGAGACTGAGGGATTTGGGTTTGTTAGTCTGCAGAAGAGAAGAGTGAGGGAGGATTTGATAGCAGCCTTCAACCTCCTGAAGGGAGGTTCCCAAGAGAATAGAGAAAGGCTGTTCACAGAAGTGACGGATGGCAGAACAAGGAACAATGGTCTCAAGTTACAGTGGGAGAGGTCTAGGTTGGATATTGGGAAAAATTGTTTCACTAGGAGGGTAGAATGCGTTGCCTAGGGAGGTGGTGGAATCTCCATCCTTAAAGATTTTTAAGTCTCGGCTTGACAAAGCCCTGGCTGGGTTGATTTGGGATTGGTCCTACCTTGGGCAGGGGGCTGGACTTGATGACCTCCTGAGGTCTCTTCCAGCTCTATGATTCTACGATTCTATACCAATTGAAATCATAAAAGATATAACACCTAACACCTTAATAGTCTAAATGACATTGTAAAACCCACTCTTCTAATAATGAACAATATTCATTAATATTCATTAATAATTGTTGCAATATTCAGTTTCAATTATTTACAGAATTTACACTTTTGTTATGAAATATAAATGTAAACTCTTAACAAAAACACTAATTATCCTACTAATTTATCATTTTTTACATTTATTCTGTAAAATTTGCTACCATTTACTTGGTAAATTCAGCAGAAAAGCTGAATTTACCAGATTCCTTATACAGCAATCAAAAGACAAGTGAAATAAAGTAAAGAATTCCTGTTTCTCAAGAAGTAACTGCATACAATAATGGGGTTGGGACAGATAAATGACTGCACATTTATTTTAAAATAATTATAATTCCTGTAGCAAATTTTCCTCTTGGTCAATATTTTGTACATATTCAGCCTGATTCTCCACTGCCTTGTGGTTTCTTTAGTCAGAGAGATCTGTTAATAATAAGTGCTCTGTAAAAGTCAAGCACTGTTATGAGCTCCTGAGCTAAGGAAGTGTAAAGTGGGTGTAAAACTCTATCCAATCAGAATTCTCCAGTTATTTACACCAACAGTGGTATTTTTATATTCAATTTACAGCATCACAAATGATTACACAAGATACAAGGCAGCTGAGAACCAGTGTATCTTCCTGTAGCAATCCTGTTTCCCTTGAAATCAGAGTTGTGAGAGCAGGAGCAGAAAAAGGCCCATTGTTTTCATATTCTGACAATGGGTTTTCATTTTCGGCTGATTTGTAGGCCATTCCTGCAAATACCACTGAGCATGTGGCATGATCCAAAACCTATAGAAATCAGCTGAAAGACTCCCATTTATTTGAATGGATTTTGTAGAAGACACCCACTCCCCATTATTCTGGGACTACTTACAGTAGAGAGAGAGAAAAGAAAGAAGGGAGGCAATAGAAGAGGGAGAAGACTGAATCTTACTATTCAATAAGTCCATTGAGTTGATCCTTCTATGCAGAACTGGCAAATATTTTCAAGTGAAAAGTTGATCTTTTGTCAAAATCATTTTCTTGATTTTGTGTGTGTGTGGAGGGGGGAATTTTCATTGTTTGACAAAATAGAAAGCAAACACTTTAGCCCGTCTGCTGGTTTTCAGGTTTTTAAAATTTGTTCTGTTTGTTTTTAATTTCAAATGTGTCTGAAATACTAATTTCCTTTTTCTGTGAGTTTCAAAAGATCAAACATTTCAATTTTGGAATACAGGAACAATAACTGAAGGAAAAAAAGTTCAGAGAGAATATGGAAAAGCAAACCATAGTCCCTTGGGAATCCCACAAGTAAAAAATTTGAAATTTCGTGAGAAATCATTTTTTCCAATGAACTCTTTTTACTTCCTTTTAAACGTGTTTAAATGCTTCAGTGAAATTAAGCCCAATATATTGTAAACATGAAGTTATTGCTGAAAATAGACAGTTACAGATAGAATCAATTTTTCTTTAAAATCCATTACTTGATTTCATGTATGAGGTACTGGGGGAAAAGCATGTATCTGCTATACTGTATATTGCTCTATGCTGCTGTGCTCTATGTATATGTGTGCCTAGTAAAATAGATGAATGCCTGTGTGTATTATTATTATTATTATTATTATTATTTTTACACACAGAGAGATAAAAAGATTATATAGAATACAGTTATAGGAAGCAATATATTGTAGAGTAGATATGCTTTTGTTCCACTATCCCACACCTACAGTAAATGACAGTGGGGATCAGGAAATGGAATACAAAGGCAGCTCTTCAGTTGAGAGATTCTGTTCCTATACTACTTGAAGTATGCTCCTACCCTTGTAATGTCAAGCCTAATGCATTCTGGTTCCTTTCAGCCTCCTACAATCTATTGGGAAGAACTTTATTCCAGTTTTATACAATAATGAGAGCTGCCCTTGCTACCTCTTTCTAGTATTTATAGTACACACAGGAACCTTGGGTCATTGTGAATCACTTCAAGGTTACTTTTTTTTCTCAGTACTTCTAAAGAAATGTGAGCTGCATCATCCTGCACAGACCACATATGAAAAGAGTTCAACAAGCTTGCTAAGTGGCTACTGAACAATATGCTACATCACATGATGGAGGATTAAAAATAAGAGCATTTCAAAGAAGAATGGATGGAACAGCTAGCCCATATATTAAAAGCTGACTTTTCAGAACCCAAAAGGTGTTTTAACCCTTTAAATTCATGTTTACCTCCTGGACCTCAGTGTTTCATTTCTGGGAGCTCCCCCATAATTTCAATCAAATACAGAAAATAGAACTAGTTGGATTTTTTCTATTTTTGAAGATTTTTTTTCCTTGACATTTTCAACCTTTTGATGAAAAAATTGAAACCTGAAAAATGCTGGCTGAAAAACAAAAATTTGTATGCAGAAATGCTGCCATGTTGCCTGATGAGTATTGCAGTTTGAGTGTTGACACAGCTTGGAGTTATCTGTATCTTTGACTCCCTTCAGTCTCTTTGACTTCAGTTCCACCAATTGACAGATCCTGACCTTCCAAACTGTTTGGAGCAGAACCCCACAACTTTCCTATTCTTTAGACCAAGCCACAGGGATGCAGATCCCAGTTAACCAACTATGACTCCTCAGGAGGCCTGACTGAATCTTGTTGCCCTGCATGTTTCCCTTTTAGGAGCTACAGCCAGTGTATGAAGAGGGACTTTAAACAGCCTTTTCAAATCCACCATATTTTATTTAATAACAGCAAGCAACAAAACATAAGAAAAAGATTGTCAATCAAACTTTTTACAGATATCTGTCTTGCCTAAAGGTTAGGTAGGCCTAGCTCATCACAGAGAACTCTTGCTTCTAGAACAAGGGGGACAGGCCGTACCCTCTGCACTTCCTGTGATTCTCTCTTCCGATCTAACTAATTTTAAATCTTTAGTTTAATTTCCCCTCCTTGATTCTCACCTCCTCTATGCCAAACTAGGAGTTTTGAACTCAGCATGGTCAGATGTAAACTTCTAAGACATTGTCACAAGTATTGGCAAATTGTGCTGATTATTCTGATTTCCCTTCCTGCCTACAGGCGAGACAACTTCTTCTGGAAGCCAGCAACACAATCACAATCAAACTAGCACATGGAATGTATAACATGTATAAAATATTGCAGCCACTTTCCATATCCTTTACAGCTGCTTCATGCCCTCACTTTTTATGGATTTAGCTCCTGTGATGTACCACTGTCTCCTCTCTTGCTAAGCCACTATCATCTCTAATGACTGTCCTTGGCCATGGTGCATAATTAGAGACAGTCCATCTGGGAAACCAGACCTAGAGAGGAGAATGAGGACATGAGACACCTGAATGACAACTCTCAGGAGGAACTACAACGACATTTCAAACAGAAAAATCTCTCTAGGACAGAGGCAATGGGAGTGATTAACTCTTGTTCCACATTTCTGAGTCCTGCCATCAGCTTGCCTACAACTGGACAATGTCCTCCTTCTTGGACCTATGTTCTTGTTTGTGATCCTAGTGCTTCTATGTCACCCCTACCATTTAGCCTGAGTAAGTTCGCTTGTTTTTAATTCACATGAGGCCGTGTGTGTGTGAGAGAGAAAAAGAGAGAGAGAGAGAGGGCTCATCTAGACTATGCTAGAGTGTCAAAAGAGTATCTTCTTCTGATTTCAGTTTGGAAAGCGAAGCTTTCAAAAGTGTAAGTAGTTTAGATGTGGCTTTTTTAGCGAACCTCTTCTCCCTTTGTCGAAAAGCCGCGTAAACCTCATTTTTTGAGGAAGAGTGGCTTTTCGAAAAGGGGGGGGGGAGCTCGCTGAAAAAGCCACATCTAAACTACTTTCACTTTCAAAAGCTCCATTTTCCAAAGTGAGATCAGAAGAAGATATATCCTCTTTTGACACTCTAGCATAGTCTAGATGAGCCCTCTGGAGAGAAAGAGAGCGACACAGAGAGAGAGACAGAGAGAGAGAGAATGAGAAGGTAGGAAGCAGCTAAAGTGAGGGTCATACTAGGTTGGAAACCACATAAAACTGTCCTGAGGATCCTAAAAAATGCAGAATTGGCCTTTCTAATAAATTTGGCATTCCAGGGTATATAGGGATTGTTAAGTCCTCTAACCTCTTCTGAAATTTGAACTGCAGCAGAATAAAATATTTAAGTATGTTTCTATGCTGAAAAATGATGACTTTAGCAACTTCTTATGTACCAAATTCCCTCCCTCCATACATTCAGTATCATCTGCTGCTTACCTGACTATCACTAATAAATTTGTACTCTTATTAGCACAACAGAGTCCATTTGCTTGCAGGGAGAGAGATCACATCTATTGTGGTCAGCCCATCAAAGAACTGACACCTGAGATTCCATTGAAGAGCTAAATTTTGTCCTCAGTTACTTCTGTGCAACCCCATTAACTAAGGAGAAAATGTGATAGACAATGAGGTAGCACAGACATCACTGAGAGCAGATATGAGGTGGATTGTATTACTGGTAACAATATCTAAGAATGCAGTTTAATTTTCAGAGTAAACAGAGCACATTTACTCTGCAGTCACCGAGAGACAAATTTAGACCCCTCTAATGTCAGCTTTATACAGTCACTTTTCAGAATGGAATCACATCTCTGACTACAGGCACCACCTTATTCCTGACACCACAAAGATAATCACTGGCAGCTCATATACTACTCAGGTGCTAAAAGACGGACGTTATGTTTGAGTCATCTTTGGTTGTTTTTTGTTTGTTTGGTACAAATGTAATATTCTCTTCAGATTATTTTCACTGTTTGGTGGGCAGGGGAGTGCAGGGGGGTGGGAATGAGGCAGTTGCCCCAGGGTCTGGCAATTCAAAAGGGCCCAGGACTCCCAGCCTTTGCTGCCACCACCACCTGAGGCTCCGCCCCTTCTGCAAGTGGGCTCCTGTCCCACCTTGCCCTGGGGCTTGACAAGTTTTCCATTGGTGGGTGATTTTTCCGCACTTTAGTAATATGTTTGAGACATGGGGTATGTAATTTACAGACTAACTAACAAGACTACTTGAAAGACTCTCAGAACCAGATAGACAGTAATATGGACAGTAATTCTCAAAGGGGACTGGCTCTTACATCTGCTCCAGCATCGATGCAAAACTCTGCAAGAGGCTACACTCCCCAAAGTTGTACCATACTACCTGAACACCTACAGGAGATAACACAGCCACAGTGGATGTCTTTGAAATGCCCTGGAACACTGCTAGGGCTCCTGTGATTAAACTGAGTCCCTGAACTATGGATTGTCTTCTTGCTAAAATGCATTCTTTACCTCTCAAGACAATAAATGCCACGCCCACCCCCTCACGCCTCCACCTTCTTCTGTATCTCATTACATTTCAAACAAATAATTAAGCCTTCAGACTCTGCATTTCTGTAGTGTCAAATGAGTCTGTTTTTACATAGCAGCAGCCTAAAGGGTTCCATTGAGGGTTGAGGCAAGTGGAATTGTTTTTTCATTGTGAAAGCCCCACAGGAATTAATTTAAAACATGTTGTGACTAAAAGCGTGAACTTTGAAAACCAACTTGCGTGTCATGGGTGGCGCCAAGTTGCCTATAAAGGCATGGGGCTCAGTTACTTCCCAATGTGTGAGGGGAGCTATCCACCTTGAGTGTACACAAAAGGAAAAGACCTTCAGGGAGAGCGAAAAACATCTCTGCAATCCATTGCCATTAAAGGAGAACAAACATTTCTTGTTAATGCAAACTTATCCCTGATAGCAAGCATTTGTAGGGCTGGGTAATGATAATTGCAACCTACTATATTGATCCATTTTGGTCTGACTATAGTTACAGACAGACAACCTATCTTTTATGTTCTTAACTTCAGTTCATCCTCACACACACAGAATTTCTCAGGCAGAACCAATATGTACAAGGTCACTTATTTTCCTCAGAGTTTCCCTAGGCAACTAGGAATAGGTCCAACACATATGTTATTTGCCCTGGCTGCTCCTTTCCGAGGACACGAGCACAACTGGATTTGCCTTTTAACTGCTCAGTCCATTCCTGGTTGCTATTGCATGCCAGAGATACGCTTTGCAGGTATGTCATCTGCAAATTCCCATTGATGTTTTCACTGTGTGGAAGAAGGCAACGACACATGGTATGGGTTTTAACCAGGCCAAAATTTTTTTAGTCAAATTAGATCCAAATTTCCTGCCAGAGAATAGTCCAGCACAGTCACTTGCCCCCTCTGATCCTTTGCCAGTTCTTGAGGGCTCCCACCACAGAGAAACCAATCATCACATTAGCAGGGCCTCTGGGCACCTCCACTCACTTGCTAGTGCTCATCTCCAATCTGGGGACTGAGGCAAGAGTGTACCTAAACTTTTACCCAGCACTGCCATCAAGCACACTGGTACCATTGTAAACCCGGTCCTGAGCACCCCCCCAGTCATAATGCTGCTGACAGTTTCATCCAGAAAACTTCAGTGAGATATAATGTCTTTAAATTGGAACATTAGCGAAGCCAGTTTGTAGGTGAGTGCAATGATTTTAGTACACTGCAGTTCATGATAATGTAATTATGTTATTCATTTACTATTTTAATAATGATAAAATAAAGATACCAATGTACATATTCAATAGCTAAAATATGAAAGAAGCATATAAATATGCTGCAAATAGCCTCCAAAGGCAAAGTCAATGCCTGTGAGTCCACCAAACCTTGCACCTTTTAACGTGCCACTAGCTTCCTGATATTGTGTAGCCCTGGCCCAACCCTCCCACATCCTGCTGTTTGTGAATCCCCTGGAGGGGTCCAGATGACATGGGTAATGATGTTTGCAACCCACTATATTGATCCATTTTGGTCAGACGATAAAAGACTACCCTAGATAATTGATTAGCTATACCACAAACTGCCAAATTTGGAGTTCTGGTATACCCCAGCCCTGGGTAGATCCTCAGCCTCCCTGGAACTCCTTAAATAATGTTGTGTAAGCTAAAAAGAGGAGAGGTATGAGTGCTCCATGGACACAAATGTTGTTTTTAGCAATCAGGATGCTATAGAGCTTCTGGCATTTGTTCTGACACTTAGTAGTGCTCCAAAATGGTTGTCTTGCATTCTAGAGAACATTGGGTATGCCATTGTTAAACCCAGGCACACACTTGGCAGTGAAATGAATATTGCAGGCACATCTCTGTTTGGTAGTGTTAATTATTAAACATTCTAGGTAGAAAAGTGTGCTTTGAAAGCCTTAGTCACAGTAAGGATTCCATGTGAAATGCAGAATGCACTGAGAATAAGCACCGATATCTTGCCCTTAGCAAGAATGGAGCTCTCATATCCCACCCACTGCGCTAAGGAAGACATATTTCCCTTCCTACTGTGAGGTAGTCACCCCCCGTTACTGTGGGCTAGTCTACATATCAGCACAGCAGCCCTTCACAGTCTGATGAACATTAAGGGACAGAGGTATATCAGGGCTACCGTGTTTATCCATAGCTCCAGCATGGCAAGATTCTAGAATGAAGGTGGCACCTTACACAATAAACAGTCACATTAGCTCTGTAAGCGAGGGTTCACTGGAGGGGAATGTCTCTGCTAAGGCATTACACCAGCCAAAATAAGCTGACAACCAGATCAGTTCTGCACAGCCTCACATACAAGTGCCTTCCCACCCGCTCACACTAGTTGTTTGCTCATTGCATGGATATCACAGGGCGTTTCAAGTAGCTTTCACCGGATGAGCTATTCTTACCCACATTGTCTTGGTTTCCATTAGGAGAGGCTCAGCAAGATGTGGGAGTACTAATTTGCTTTCCAATAGCAGATGATTGTCCTCCCTCAGTTTGTACTAAACATTATACTTTAAAAAACTGCATTATCATGGACAAAGACTTCTGCACTTCAGGGGAAGGAACACAGATAAAGAGAAGACAGCTTCTTTCTTTCTTTCTTTCAGAGAGAAGCAACTTTTATAATCCCTACCCCAACTGCTGCAAGGATTGTGGATTTATGCTCACCGACAGCCAAGTTCATGAGAACTCACTGGAAAGTGATAAACACAGAAAGTTTAAGAGTGGCTATTTGCCATCTGTATGGTGGGACACACATGATACAGTCTAGCTATACCATCTGAATTAGGGAACTTTGCCATCATGTGACCACACAGGTGCACAAACCTCAAACGAAAGTTCATCAGTCTGAAGCAGGAAAGGACATCACTCCATATGTGTCTGATTATACTATTCTTGCTGAGCACATCTCAGAGGGACAAAGTCACCAGGAGCATCAACAACAGACATGTTACCTCCTGCCAGCAACTGTATGTTGCCCCTGTCACTTACAAAGGTGCCAGTTTCTATGATTTGCATAGGTTAACAGGGCAGGTAGGGCTAGTGCCCCACAGGTGGTTATGGAGAGAACACAAGCACAAGGGTATGCTCACAGTGAATGGGGCTCAGTACCAGGAGCAAGGACCTCACCAAGGGGTATCACACTCAGTCCCAGAACAGGAGCTCAACACGGCCACCCCACTGCCCTGTTGGAGCAACAATGGGACCAGGGAAAGAACCAGCTAAACGAGCGCAGCAATGCAAAGTCACCAGGTGCATTCTCCCCATGGAGGGGGAAATACCGGGCTCACTCCTAGTTGAGTGTTTACTGGATGAAGCCAGCCAGCAGGGGTGGATTAGGGTATAATGCGGACCTGGGTCAGAGCAAGTGGAGGTCCCTCTTCACCCCTTCTACCAACAATTCTCCTGCAGTCAAGGCACAGGGAGTGGCAAGTGGGGCAAACCTCCATGCTCCAACCCTGCTCCTCCTGATGGAGCAAGTCAGTGTGGAGGGGGGGCACCATTGTTCATTCCCCCCACTTGGTTGCTGCTGATCAGGGGCCCCGTTGTGCCAGTGGCTACTCTGCCATTAGCCAAATGTATAGTCAACAGCTGCTTCTTCAATTCAAGTACCAAAGGGCAGGGAGCAGCCCCTCATAGGTGTGGTCATAGACAGCTCATAGACAACTAGAAATCTCCACCAGGGCCACTGGGTTCAGCCTTGTCCTCACTAGCAATTCTTAGGGTACATCTAGACTACAAGCCTCTTTCAAAAAAGCCTCTTTTGAAAGAGATCATCTAGACAGCAACACAACTTTCGAAAAAGCGATCCGCTTTTTTGAAAGAGAGTACAATCTGGACACTCTCTTTCAAAAAAGTCCTGTTTGCATTCAAGAACGCCTTTTTTTTGAAAAAAGTTCTTTTGAAAAAAGGTGTTCTTTCTTGTAAAATGAGGTTTACCGCTGTCAAAAAACCCGCCTCGTTCTTTCGATTTAATTTCAAAAGAACGCGATGGCAGTTTAGACGCAGGTGAAGTTTTTTCAAAAAAAGGCCACTTTTTTTTTAAAAGACCCTGTAGTCTAGACATACCCTCACTCACTACTGCCTGAAGCCCATCAGGGTTCACAGGGAAAGGACAACAGCATTTACCTTGGTCCAGTACCTAGACCCTGAGCAGCTCTGCATGGGGTACCACGAAAGAATCTCTCTGAGGTAAAGTCACCTAGGCATGGCAAGCGGCAGCTATTCCATTCAGTTTTCCCACAGGTTTTAATATTCTGGAAGGAGTCACTCTCAAATGTTCCTAGCCGGAGGGCTGCGACACTAGTACACAAGAACATCAGCTGAACATAAAAGACCCACAGCTGAGTGAGACATACCACAACCCAGTTACAGTCAGAAATGATGTGTCTTATAAAGTGGAAAGGAGAGATTTATGCTATAAATTAATTTCATAATTTAAATTTTACTTCCAGCAATCAGTGTGCCCTGTATACTCAAGCTCCCATCCTCGAGACTAATTGTATGTATTTTCCAAGGGAAGGGAGGTATCACATTTTCGGGGGGGAGACTCGTGTTTGTCATTAGAAATGTAATGGGGACAGATGGATTAGTTCTGATCCAGCTGTGATCTTGATTCAGTATTTTGTTAAAGACATATCAAATTAAAACACTTTCAGGGATAGTGTGAAAAGAGTTACCCATAAATTGACTCATAAAACACAGACTGGCCTTTAGTTCTAAGGAAATCTACCGAAATGTCATGTTTTTACATCATATAATTTGATACTTTTATTGACTTAAAAGATGTTGTGTTGGGGAAAACATGCTGTTTTATTGATTTCTAACAACATTTCTGCATAACTAAAATCACGGGATGGCTGTGTTTCATTCAACACAATGAAGCTTAAAATTCATTTGTTTGGCTGAATTGAATACTAATGACTAAGAATATTTTTCTTATTGCCTTAGCTGGTGTTAGCAATATTTGTGGGGGGTAGAGAGAAGGGAGTTCATCTTCACATGTAAACAATATTAAAACAATGAACTGCAAATGAAATCCAAATTTCTGCCTCCATAGCCACAGCTGAATCTCCCCCAGAGCTCTCTTCCACTTGCATCTTAGAAGGATGGAACATGACAAAAGCCACTAAGTAGTTCCATTTGAAACAGAGACATTACTAGTTCAAGCCAAATCCTGCTCACTGGATTAATGAGTAATCACAACGGGCTTCATGTAATACACTTTTGTGCAGAGTCCATATATAGCCGGTGGATTTGCTGCCTTAAAAACAGGACAGTTTGCCTTTCTAGGGGATATGCTTTAGCTAAATATGAGTTATTGGTGTCATTTCAGTAGTAACTAGGTGAAATTTAATAGTTTGTGATACACAGGAGGTCAGACTAGATGATCTAATGGTCCCTTCTGGCCTTAAAATCTATGAATCTATGAACCACTTAAGTCCCATTAAGTAGGATATCAGTGTTGCATATCCTTTGTGCTGGCTTTTTGCACAGTATGTGAATGTCAACCTCTGATTTAATTAAAACATCAGAGAAAAAATAAAATTTTAATGTGTCTTTAAAATCAGTTTAATCTAACTGGTATCTCTATTATGTACTAATCATAATTGCATTTTTATTTCATAGCATCATGACAGGGCAGAGTTAAGGTTGTTTAGGGTTCATATACTGTGCCTTTCTATAGAATATTTTCTTTAGCTTTCTTTTTTAAGATTAATTATGAATTTTCTGGGCTCATACTACTTGCTCAAGGGACAAATATAACATCCTTGCAATATAGTTTACCATAAATTATTTATTTGTACTGTCAATCTTTATCTATTTCAACCCAATTGTAGTTTGGCATCTAAATAGAAAAACAGTGTTCCAGTTAAAAAGTCCAGTATACGTAAGTACTGAGAAATTCCTAGTCTTAGAGATATAGTATGATAGGTAATATTTGTGTGAATTAATAATCTAAAGAAATTATCAGAAGAAAATAACTTGCATTTAAACATTGGCCTAATTTTTATCTTTAATATACCTTAGAGGTTTTTTACTTTCTTTACTTCAGACTTCAGGCAGAGTAAATTTAGACCCTGAAGGTCTCTTGGGGTTTCATAAAAGGTCAAGAGACTTTTTGGGGTTCAATTGCAGCTTGCATTTCAATTTCAAATATAGCCTTTTGTATATTACTGATGTTTAATGGTATGAGTAAATATGATATTCCCTAACCCTGTGCTTAGTAGAGTACAAAAAAGACAGGTTAGAATACTGTACAAATCTTAGCTGTTATGAAATATTCATGGGACACTTCTAGGTTGGTTTGTTTGTTTTTTACATAAAAGTGCTTTTATTTGCTTGTTGTAGCTGTTGATATTTTCAGAACTGGAAGATAGGCATTTGCTAAAACTATTGTTACAGAAACAAGTAATGCTGTTCAGTGAAGCTATGCACTGAAGAAATAATCATATGCAGTGTGTTCATTGTTAACTCATGATATTTAATGTCACATTTTTCACACACAAATCCGTTCCTGCATGATTAAGGCACAGTAGATTATATACCAGCTGTCTGATAGAATTCTATCTTATTACTAATATAATATTACAGTCATTAAAAAGATCAAGAATAATTTTTCATGGCCCCTAAGTGCAGATGCATGTGTCTCGCCTTTACCACAAAACAGTTCTTCTGTTGGCAAATAATTCTGATAGTATGTTTCTTTTTCAGGATGAAAGAACAACTAACACTAATTGTTTTACCCCTAAAAAGGAAGAGTGAGATATAATTAACACTTGCTGCTATTTTACAGAAAAGATGGCAAACCGACAACCACTTTTTACGATAGTATAAAAAGTGGTAATAGCACAATGAGTCGGCAGTCTCCACTTGTTCCCTATTTCAAGCTTCCTACAAATATTTTAGTTAATTTTGTTCCAGGTGAGTTTGCATTGTCTACATTTCATTTTGAGCTTTGGGTTCATAGGAGGTATAAAACCACAGATCATATTTATAGATTACCATGGGAAGTGGAGCATTGCAAAGATTTTTTTTTATTTTGATAATACCAGAAGCTATTAGTGCACAGCATATTTGAATTTGGAGGTCAGGTTTATTACTGTAATTTTTAATAACTGAGTTATAGCTATAAATCAGATCACCACCACCACATCTTGTGTTTTAGTATGGGGATTTATAATAGTTGTGTTCCATGAACATAGATAAAGTCCAGGAAAACTGGTGTCAATTGAGTTTAATTTTCTTTTGCTGAGTGTTAGGGCTCCTTTTAAATCAGGATTATGCTTTTGATATCCTTCGTCCAATCAAATGCAAATATATAAACTAACCCAGACTTGTAGGAAGGTTTGATGACATGATTAAATCTTTCTCTGACCTGACACTGAGATTTGAGAGTTAGATTCTGACTTTAACATCTGCCCTGAGCACTTTGTTGCACTACTATTGGAGCAGCCTGGGGGGGATATAGTGACTTTGTGGATTTCCTGCAGTCTGGAGAAAATGTAAAGTGTTCTGGATCTAAACCCAATGCAGCATATACAGCTGGACATACCAATACAGCGATGCTGCTTATTTCTGCTGACTCACATAGGACGGTGGGATGTAACAGCTCTGTGATGCCTGCTTTCCCTCCCACACTGCTATCCATGATGCAGATAGATAACGGGGTTGCCAACCCTCCAGGAATGGACTGGAAACTTTAGAAGTTGAAGATTATGTCATGTGGTGAAATCTCCAGGAATATACCCAGCCAAAATTGGCAACTTTAAAAAATAGGGCCCTACAAAATTCACAGTGATGCAAAATGCATCACAGACTGTGAAATCTGGTGTCCTCCCTGGAAATCTGGCCTTTTGTGTTCTTTTACCCTAAACTATTACTGATTTTATGGGGAAAAACCAGTGTTTCTCAAATTGGGGGTCCTGATCCAAAAGGGGAAATCACAAGGTTATTTTAGGGGGAACACAGCATTGCCATTCTCACTATTGTGCAGCCTGAACTAACTAATAATGATTCTGTTTCCTTGTGTCCCTTCTGTCTATATGCATTTGGCATCTCTTGTTTTATACTTAGATTGTAAGCCTTTTGGGGAAGACACTTTGGCTACGTCTAGACTGGCCCCCTTTGCCGGAAAAGGCATGCAAAGGA
>JANRFK010004149.1:85030437-85043292 GCA_030068395.1 Apalone spinifera
CCTCCTTTGCATGCCTTTTCCGGCAAAGGGGGCCAGTCTAGACGTAGCCTTTCTTTTTCTTTTGCTTTGGTATAGCACCTAGCACACTGAGATCTTAGCCCTTGACTGGATCTCCTATGGCAATGCAAATAAGTAGCACTCATTTTGAGTAAGGATGTCCAAATCTGTCCATTGACAATGTAAAACAGAACGGGAGCTGTTCAAATTACAAAGGGGGATATGTTTTTTTCCATGGACCTGGAAATGGATATTATTTGTGTGTTATATCTGTAAAGTTAAATATATATCTGCAAAATTTAGGCTGGGATTTTCAAAAGAGCCTAAGGGTGTTAGACACAACACATCTTTCAATTCAGTGAGATTGAAGGGGGGGGAGGGTCTTTCCTCCCTTAAACTGCTTTGAAAATCCCAGCCTAACCATTAAGAAGTTTGAATAAGATGTTGAAATGGAAAACAGTAAATATACTTTATAATTACACACTGTTACTGGAACAGAGGTTTACAGCAGTGTTTTTGTATGGCTTCCTGTCTTGCTCTCAACAGTGAGTCTTTAGACACAAAGAAACTATAGCTTCAGGCACACTCTAAGGCAGCCATTCACTGGGACTTCTGCTGGAACAGAAGAGAGGCTACTTCAAAAATTCATTGTTAACATTGCAAAGCAGAGACATGTGTATCCAAATTTTCTCTTAAGCAATAGTGAATCATGGTTTGGATGGGATTCATACAAGCACTTGACTGTTTCTCTGGCAACCTGAAGGGTACCTAATGCAAGAAAATACACCAAAAAGCCTGGGCCACTTCATTCAACAACAATAAAAAAGAGAGGTTATCAGGGTGAAAGTCTTCTTTAACAACAACCAAACATTTATTCAGTTTCCAATTACTCATTTTGGGACTTACTAGATGCATAAGACCAGCCAGGGGAAAAATGCTGTTCTGGATGTTACTTCTTTCAGATTCTATTAAAACTGTAATAGCCTGCTTCCATTATATATTTCCCTGTGTATTTCAATCAAAATGTCACTTAGCTGCTGCTCGTAAAGTGCACTTAATATTTTCATTAAAATCAATAAAGCCAAGAAATGACAAGGGTGCAGGTGGATGCAGGCAATTAAACTTCTCCTGTATGTATTGTTAACTAGCAGTTGGAAAAAAGAAGCCCCATTCAACACCTGTCCCTTTCCTTTTGAATGGCAGCTAACAGAAATCCACTTAGCCAGCTTTTGTCTGCTTATTTTCCTGACAGATAATGTGAAGAAGTAGGCAGTTACAGAGCCAGTAATTCAGAATTAATTTTCCCTTCACAAGAGTGATGTGGACAACTGAGTGTGGTAATGGTACCTGCTCAGAATTCAGGGGGTAAACAAGACAATTTGAGATGATGGGATTGAAATTAAGGTTCTTTAAAGGCCTGCTCCTCCTGCGGCTCTGAATGGCATTGTCACTGGCACTTCTTATCTGCCTCAAATGAGAGTCAGAAGAGTTAATCATTAAAGCATTAGCCTGGTGTATTTTTGTGCGTGTTGGGTTTGAAAAGGAGGCAAATGAAAGAAGACTCTGCATGTCCCCTTCCTACTATTAGGGAAAATATGAGGGTCTGTGAAAGACCCAGATGTTAAACTACAGACTGGCTGTTTATCAAGGCTCCTCAGCTGAGATGCTGCCTCAATCCAGTAAATTATATTTTCTTTAATGATCAGGGAACACTTTAAAAAATATTATCATGTATTCAATTCTAATAGGAAGAGATCTCTCCCCTTCCATAAACTCAGAAGGGCAAATTCAATCCTTGAGCAATTATTGTGCTATTGATTTATGAGGAGTGGTATTTGGTTATTGGTTCACGTGAAATGAAAAGTCAGTGTTCTCCATCCAGTCCACTAGATGTGTCTGAGAAGACAGTGCATTCCCAGATGAGAAATGAAAGCCATGTACTGATTTCATAGAAGCACACACAGCTCTCACTGATTTTGGTGATAATTTTTCATACACACACATGCACACGCACACATACAGTTTCCTGATTTCTCTCTATACACAAATACATACCTTTTTCACAGAGGTAAAAAAGAAAAGATTTCTCTGACTTCTGACCTCCTGGCTCTCTCACAGAAGATTTACCCAGGGACTGCTGTCTTGCAAGTTTAAGGAGTATTGAGGAGAGCTATGTATTCCTTGCAGAGTCTCTGAGAACTGGGGAGGAGGGGAGCAGATTTACTTGTGGACTTCTGGGGTCTGTGCCTCCCTGACTTTATTTCAGAGAGAGTTGGGTTTAATAGAACTTCTCATATGACTGCTGTTTCATCAGGCTGTTTGGTGCTTTGCCCCTTATTTTCTCCTGCTCCTTCTTGGCCCCTTAACACACTTCTTAAGAGAGGCAGCTTTGGAAGGCAATATAACAAGGTTTCTCTGTCCTCGGTCTTGTGGATATTTGCCCAAGATGGTCCTATATGGCCCAATATATTTATTACATGTCTATTTCTATCTTCTGCTTTCTATGGAAAACAACATCTGCCGCTTACAAACTATTTATAGAAGTATTTACTAGCTGACTGTTATTGCTAAATAAACTGAAGAAATGTGTGTAATATATTGCCCATAATGTAAATCAAGTAACCTGTATACTACTATGCAGAAGCTATTATAATTTTGGGCTATGCCCTATGAGTATGTAGCATTCTATGAGGAATTTCGAGGTAACCCCAAAAACGCTACAAGGTGTACATGACACACCTTTCAGTTGACTCACTCTGGAGTTACTTTGTAAAAATAAATTAGGAGCTGTTCTAGGCTCTTTGTGCATTGTAAAAGATGGTTCTTCCCCATAGTCATCCTTCCACAGTAACTCATGCCCACAGAATGGATTTCCTGAGAAATTCCATAAAACCATTATTATCTCCTCTTTTAAATTGTTGCTGAAGGAAGGTCCACCATAAATGCTTAATGCCTTTCAGAAATATGACCATAAGTATTCTACTTATTAATGTATCTAATTAAAATCTCTTTGCTTCATCATAGTGTACAGAAGCTTTCTTTGAACGACCATGTAATCTTATAGATGTCCCCCCTGTATTTTTCCCCTACTCCTCCCTATGCTCTTGAACTCCCACTTGTGGTGTCAAAATTAGGCCTCAGTTGTGCAAAAATGTATGGATATGTTTAATGTAAAGCATGTGAGCTGTTCAACCAATGCATAACTTTAATCATGTACCTAAGTCTATGCAGGATTAGAGTTTTAATTTAGAAATTCCTTGATGTACAGACTATATCTTTTACCTACGTGGAGAAACACTCAGCATGCTTTGGGATCTTTTAAAATAATAAGGTTAGATTGGCATCCTTTTGTGGTTCATCTCCATTCCTTTTTATATCCTCTTGGGAAAGAATAGGCTTTAAACAGCCATTTGATGAAATATACCATTTGTAATATAGAAGGCACGGTAGCTGGATGCAGTCTATTTTGGACTGTCTATTTTTAAGATATGTTGCCTTCTAGAACAGAGTCTGATTTCGCATGAAGTTCAGATGGGAGTTACTTTAGATTTACACTGATATCAATAAGATCAGAATCTGCCCCCTGTATGTGAAGGTCATGTGATGTGGAGTTGCTATGGTAATGACTTATTCCTTTTGAATAGGAGGGCAACTACAGCAGATAAATCCTGCATATCCTGACAGCAAATTAAGTCTCCTCATGTCATGTTTCATGCTGACTTGTTGAACTTAAAAGCAGAAATGCTTATTCTGTAAAATAGATCTAATGTATTAAATCTAATCTTAATGTTGGACCTTGTATTGGCCATTTGCAGTATTGTATTTCCAAATAAAAGAAACGAAGTCTGTAACAAAGGACGTACACCTTCATCATCATCCCCACTCTGCATAGTACTTCTGGACATTATCAGTGTCAATTGTTTATTTGTTATTAAGTTTTAAGTTGCTGTTAAAGAATAAGTAAGTGAATTGTATGTTTATAGTCTTAGCCAGAAGGCTGTCTCCTTAAAAGTGGTTAAGTGGAGATAATTTATGAGTACTGGGGTTAGATCTGACATCAGACCTTAATTATACCTTGAGACACGAGAAAAATGGAAAATGAAAAGTAATTCAATTGAATGTTTGATCAAGCAATAACCAAAACAAAAATGTGTTTTTACCTGTGTGCTGACTATATGAGAAACTGATATTTATAGTCCAGTTTATGTTCCTTGTTGAAAGCACTACATTGCATTTGTATATATAGAAGGTTCTTTCTCAGCTTTTTTTTTTTTGTCAACGATATATATTACTGCAGTTTATTTAAAATATAAAACAGCTAATCTAAATAAATTGCCCCTATATCATGCCATTAGCAAAGTACTTCTAAGATGACTGGCAATTTCTGCTCAAGAATAGCTGTGCAAAAAAATGTAGTACATGTACCCCTGGGAACACATAGAAGTTTTCCAGTAATAGGGTGCTGTGGCACTTTTGTATTTTTGTGTCTGATTTTATAAGCAAGTCTTTTTATGTGAGGTGCAGTGTGGGCCAAACAAGACAATCAGACTCCTGAAAGTTGTTTACTTTTTACATGTCCTTAAGGTTAAACGATTAACTTAGCATGATTGATTTCACTTTTGATTCACACGTTGGACCTGCTGGTCAAACACCCAGGTCCAACTCCCCTCTCCTCCCCTCCCCGCCGCTGCCTCCATTTCTGCCCTAGCCAGCCCCCCTTCTACCTGCCTGAGAAGGCCACTGGATGGTTCTAGCCCTGCTACTGCCAGCAGGCTCTGTCCCCAGCTTGACTGCCAGCCCCCTGCCCTGCTGCCGCCAGCCAGCTCCAACCTCAGCCAGGTTCGCCAGACACTGACTCAAGCCCCATTGCTGCTGACTGGCTCTAGCCCACCAGGGCTGCCAGACACTGCCCCTAACCCTGCTACCGCTGACCCTCCTGTGATTAGGCTCCTGGCCTGGGGCTCTCTGGTCCTAGAACTTCCATGGTCCTGCCACACCATGGATGTTGTTAGACCATAGAGTCCTGGATTTGGGAGATGCAACCTGTAGTTGAATTCACTTTCTGGCTCTCAAGAATCATCAAACTGTTACATGTGGCTTCATAAAAATAGTTAGAATTTAGAATAAAACAACATTTTCTATTGGATTTCTCTAATTCTTCCTCTCCTCCTTCATCAAACATTAAATTTTTGTGACTAAAATGACCTGATGACATTTTTCCTGTAATGTTTTCCCTTTGAACTATGATTCCTTTAAGTGTAAGTTTCATCACTTGGCAGAGAATTTGCTCCATTACTGATCAGTGCATGGAAACAATTTGCTGCAAATCTGACTGATGAAATGTTCAATTTGGTAGAAGACACTGTAGAATGAAGATAATGAATATAATCAACATTAATTATAAGCAGTACGACAACTCATATTAAACAAAATGAACTTTCTAGATTGCTACTGCTCCAGATGTGCTAAATATAGAGAAGTTGGAAATTTGATAACACTTTTATTTCAACCAGACATTTCATGTGTATGCCAAAAAAGATTAGGACATATCAACAAGTGGCATATACTTCATATCCAAACCTCATGCAAACTCACTGGCATAAATGGTATGTGTTGTGGCTCCAAAGACTAGCTGCTAACCAAACACACCATCCTTGGGCTGAAGCCTGCATACACACACATGTACAATTTTCTTCACGAGGCATTCCATTAGTTACATTTGCAAGGTGTGCAGAAAGAGGGATAAAGTGTTCAAATGAATTGGTGTGTCCATTAAATGTCAATTATGATAGGGAGAAACTGGTAGCCATCCCTGGATTTTGATTGCTAAATATTTTCCATTATTTAAAAAAAAGAGTCCTGCACATCAACATCTGGAACCCTTACCCTCTCTGGAAAAACATCCTACCTAATGTTCTTGGTCACATAGGAACAGTCTATGCTGCAGTAATAAAAGGAGAGGTTCAAATCTTGCTAGTAATTCACAATGGGGGTGGGAGGCATGATTATTTCAGTTGCAGTTAGAATTAGAAATTAAATATCGTTACAAATATACATAATATAAATAACATACAAACAAGCTAGATTAAAAGGATATTATTTGAAAAGACATGGCTCAAAATGACACCTATGTGCATATATACCCAGATATGATTCACACCATACTTTTCAAAAATAGATGTTAAAAAGTTAGACTCCTAAATCTTAAATGGGTGGGCTGATTTTCAGAAATGATGAGCATCCTGGAGGTCTCCTTAAGCCTTATTCAGAGCTGCTGGGTATTTAAAAAATTGAGTCACAAATGTAGATACTTCCATGTCAATGACCACTGTGCTTATCACTATTTTTTTTTCTTTTTGCACAGCTTTGGTTTCTGAGTTAATCTTACAGGTGCAACTGCATATTATTATAATTTGTTCCCAGTTTTCTAGCCAGCATAAAGGCAACTGATCACATGAATAGAGACCTGCATGGATACACAATTGGTATCTGCAAAAATGTTCATGGATATCCACATCCACATCTGGGGTTGCGGATACCCACAGATATAAAGCAGATATCTGCAGATTTTCAGGGCTCTACATACAAAATCTATATCCACCTCCGCTTCTATATCCATGAAAATGAACCATGGATATCCCCATCCATATCTGTGGATTTTTTCACATACAGTACATGTGGCCAATAACGGATGCCCCAGAGGGAGGGAACACAACAGGTAATCCTCATGTGATCCCTCTCCTGTCATCCATTTCCAGACAAACAGAGGCTAGGGACACCATTCCTACCCATCCTGGCTAATAGCCATTGATGGACCATGAATCTATCTAGCTCTTTTTTGAGCCCTGTTAAAGTCTTAGAGAGGAGCAGGTGGTGAATTGCTAGTTCCTACAGGTGGGCCACTTGCACTCCAAGGCTTGGAGGCCAGGCAAACGGGGCCCAATCCAGATGGACAACCAGGGAACATTGCAGTGGGTACAGAGACCACCAAACCACAGATGCTAAAGACTTCACAGAATCAGGTAGGATGGACCCAGGGAAATTTAGGAGGGAAATGGTGTTAGAATCCACTAAAGGCTCAGCGTGTTGAGACCAGATTCCTGATGACCTGGTGGCAGGTGAAACCACCACCAACACAGCCCCATGTCAGAATCCAGTGGAAAGAGAGGGCTCAGATTCCCCTACCTTGGACACCACCCAGCTTGAGGTAGTGGCTCACCTTGCTGAATACAGTGACCTCTGGACTTTGGCCTGCACTACCTGACTGGCAGGCAATTTCTATAGTGACTCTCGGCGTTGGGCTGCTTAACTCTGACCACAAGGGATTATTAGACTGATTTTTGGGGGGGAGGGGAGATGTAGATGCTGGATTGCACAGTCCCAAGACATGGGACTACCTTTGGATTTAGAGCATGTCTACACTGGCAAGTTTTGACCCAGAGAGCATTCACATTGCAATATGACAAAGGTCACGAAAATGCCCAGTTTTGGTAACAAAAAACTCCCACCAGACCACCGAATAAGGATTTCATACAATTGTTTTCCTTAAGCATTGTTTTATTTCATTAACCAAAGTCCCAATCCTGTAGACTCCTGTTCACAAGCTTAGTTTTAAGTATAGAAGCATCTGATGCACCATCGAGAAGTACCCCTTCCGATTGATGGACTTTGTGGCAAGGTGGGGTGGCACTACAATGAGACTAGAAGTGCCATTGATTGCCCCATCACAGTTTGGAAATCTCATTTATGCAAAGCCAGCCACTATGTCATCCACAGTCTCCAGAGAAACAGTCCTACACAGCAAAATGTGATTTATTGCATAAGTGCTGCCCCAAAGGTAGAATTCCCCACTCAGAGCTGGTCTGAGGGGCAGGCAAGCTGGGCAGTTGCCCTGCCATTTTCAAGTGGCTGCTTACAGAACCGGTCTTAGGGGCAGGCTGTCCCCTCCTGAATCCTCTCCCCTGGTTTTCCTGGTTTCTCCCTGACTTTTTTTTTTTTTTTTTTGCTTGACAAATTTTTGTCCAGTATTTTTTTTTAAACCATCTGGCAATCCTATGGGCGAGCTGGGCAATTGCCTGGGGCCACCAATTGGTTAGGACTGGCCCTGACCCCACTCCAAACTGATTTGCAAGTGAACGGTAACAATTGGGAATCGCCAGATTCCACAAAGCAATCGCAACATGCTTCTCTACTGAGAAAGCAGCTCTCATATGAGTGTCCTTGCACCGCAGTGCAGAGGCCAGCTCAACACACAGCTCCAAGGAGGTTGCTTTATGCATCTTGAAGTTCTGTAGCCACTGCTCTTCATCCCACACCTGCATGACAGTGTGATCCCTCCCACTCAGTGCTGGTTTCCCTAGCCCAAAAGCAATGCTCTACTCTGCCCAGCTGCTCTTTGACAGCCAAATGCAATGCCAAGTCGCTGCTGTCCATGTCACTCATGCTGTCATCTGCCTCTGCGTCCTCTTCCTCTCACAATAAGTTCAACAGTAGCTCTGCTGCAACATGTGATGCCCTCAGTACATTAAGCTCAGCATAGGAAGGAAGTCTGGGATTCATGATTTCTCATAGCAGATGCTGGAGCATACAGCAAGGACTGGCAGTTTCAAATGGCGTGAAAGTAAGCCGGAAGGTGTGGGAGGGCTGCGAAGCAAAGAGCTGACTGACAGGACGTTTTCCATGTTCCCAAAATGCCTTGTGCTACATTTCACATTCCCACAGTGCTTAGCATCTGAAGGTTATGCCAGGAACTCTGGGATGCATATCACATTGCTTTGCTCTTTCTGTCGATGAGGAAGCTAAAAATGTGGCTATGATATGTCAACAAAGGGTGATAGGGTAAACATTATTTGTCAACTTTATTTTTTGCACATTACTTTCCTCACCAAAATGTTCATCACCAATTTCCCTTAGCTGTGGGGCTGAGATACGTCTTTTTCCCACCCCAAAAGATGACAGGATGTATCAGCCCCACGACTCACACACAGTTCTTTCTTTCTTCAGGGAAAATACTTTGCATTGTAAAATCAATGAATATCCTGCCACAGGAAAGGTGCTTAATACCAAAACCCAAACTTCTTGTAGTACCTCAATAAATTAGCAAGGCTTTTATTCCTGTTATCTTGTGTTGAACTACAAATGAATACATCAAGTTTTCCAGCAAAATGCCTTCCAAGGTCTGCTTAATTCCATTAGACAGTGTGAAACCAAGCATTCAAGCTGTACAGAATGGTAAACAGAATGGGAAGTGGTTTTGAGCATGCTGCAGATGGGCTAAGAAAATCAATAGTTTGTGAGGGAAAGCTTCCAGCAATATAGATTGTTTGAACTACTTACCATTATGTCAAATTCACTTTAGCATCAGCAAACAGACACACTCTAAGATGAATATTGAAAGAAGCACTATTTCTACTGCTTGCATTTAAAGGCCTAAAGTTGTATAGATTTTTATAATCAAGTCAGCCTTTATAATTCAATAACAAGGCTTTTATTTAACCCTTAAACAGTAGATGTCTTGGGTCATTTTCCCCCTGTTCGATTCACTCAGTAAGAAACTCAATAAATTATTTAGATACACAAATGTCTTCCTCTTATCAGGTCCCCAGTGCATTGGTTGTGATTTTTAAAATACGCTCCCTTATGAGTGCCAGAATCATTTTCAACAAGAGCTCATCTGAAAGCAAATGAAAGTGTTCCCACAAAAACTGGAACTGGGCAACAAAACCCACTGTCCAGATTCCCAGAGGAAACTCTTTCCCCTTCAACACCTCTGTTAACCAAACATTTAAGCCTGTGCTTCAAGTTAAGCTTGTACTTAAGTACTGATTAGAGAAGAACTTATTTAAAATAGACACAGAAAACTTTGTGTCTGATCAACTAGGTTAGCAAAATTAAGACCCAGTTAATCAAATAAGACTCATAACAGGATTATGCACTTATAAATCTGGGCACTGCTGAATAACAAACCTCTTGAAGGCAGGAGTAAATGACACTGTGGTTGCAACTTGCAGCTCCCCAGTCCTGGGGCCAGTCCATTGCCAGCCAAGTCCACGATGTAGCTTAAAGCTGCCTCACAACTGATTGTACATTATTGATTTGAGATGTAAAAATGGGTCACATTTTTACATTTTTGGTCCATAATGTGTATCTAAAAATATTTATCATTATAAGATGATAGATTAATTTACACATACTTAGTCCATTATTGCAGTCTTCTTAGCTTGGACATGTTCTCACACAGGGGAGCAAAGAATACAGACATCTTCTGTGTGATGGATTACCTGTATTTCAGAAAGCATTGGCCTCACTCCCCTTCAGTATACCAGCCAGTACATCTGAACTAGCATGGAAGTAAAAGAGCAGGCAGAGTTTACATTCCCCAAAGACTATTTGAGGGTCCCTGCTGTACTCCTGGAACAATGCAACTGTGTGCTGCTCCTTACTTAAGGTGAATTGCAATATTCTGTTCCAATCCTTATTAGGCTGGGACCAGTAAACATGGGAGACCACCTACCATTTGATGGCATGCTCCTCAGGAATAATGTTGGTTTCAAATGTCTGTTTCAAATTTCAAATGTCTGTTTCAAATAACGTCTGTTTCAAATTTCAAACTGTGTCAAAGCTGACAGCTATGTCAGTCCAAAGTTAAAGCTAGTACCTGCCAGAGAAAATTCCCTCTGGTTATAGAATTCTCCTTCATTTGAACTTTGAACCTGACCCTGTGGGGTTCTATGAGTGTGTGGGGGAGAAAACATACTTGTAAGCAGAGGTGTTTAAAAAAAAAGTCAGAATGGTATGACTCTTTTTTTGAAAGCATATAATGTTAGATAATGTGTGAGACAAATTCAGGAGAGGTAGGATAAGAAGCATAATTTATCTTATGAATATGAGCACCACATGTTCATAAAATTATACACCTACGTTTGCATGGTTATATTATATACATATGCAGTATCTTTATTAAATAGTCACAGACAGTAATTCATTAGCTAACACCTCTTTATGTGACAAAGCAGCCATTGAAGGAATTTGTACTGCATTCGCACATGCAAGCTAGAGCAACTCTCACAGAAGAACCATATAACTGGATACTCCTCAAAAAATGAGGAGTAATGTTAGTTCGAACCAAGGGGTTTGGTTCGAACTAACATGTCCCGACATGCACTTTCACTTTTGAAATAGCTGTTGAGCGGAGTAACGCGCCGGCAAGATCATGCTAATGAAGCATGGGATATTTAAATCCCCGCTTCATTAGCAATTTCGGTCGCCTACATTTGCATCCCTAGTTTGAACTAGGGAGCAAGTGTAGACGTACCCTTAGTTACCGAGCAGCATTACTGAGACCTCAACCTACCCATTGTTCCGCTGGACAACTCATGAATTTGAGTTAACCAACTGAGGCTCAGCTGCACTTGTTGCTACCGACCCTACTATCTGGTACACCGGACCAGACAGTAGTAGTTTAGACAGTGAAAAATACAGTGTGATGGCAACACTACAGAATATCTGGATATGCCCTAGTTGAGGGCTTGATTCTACTTCGTTTGAAAAGAAGGTTGTACCATGGGGCTGGTGCATCTTCCAACCTAACAAGACACTAGCTCATTATCAAGTTAAAGTCTCTTCATTGGCGACTCAGACTGATGGTGAGATGTACAATGGCCAGCATACCTCACAGACTGATAATATGAAAAAGGTTGGTTTCAAAGGGGGAAGGAACCTTGCAATCTAGGACTGTTAAGGCTCACCCAATTTATACTAGAGTTATAGTCAATGAAAACTTTGAGGCAGTATTAAAATCAGCCTGTCAGCTGACTTCCCAAGGCCTGACAACAGCTGATTGCATTTGTGAGGATGAGATTGGCGCCTCAGAAGTTGAAATAGTTGAGTCTGATGATGACGACTTGAGTTCACTACATGATTCTATAACCACCACCAGTCATGAAACAGGAAGTGCTTGTGAGGTTCAGGGACAATCAAAGGTATTAATACAACTGCCTAATGATAAACCCACATGTCCTTTTTATGGTGATCATGCTGGGAAACCGAATGCTTTGAGACTCCACCTATAGTGGTGTAATGATGGGAAGGAGGTGGAATTTTTTCAGTGCTCATTCTGTGGTCGAATACAACCAAAAGTGCATAGTATCTTATGTCATATTCCTAAATGTAAAGGGAAAATATTACAGGTACCAACTGGTGATTAGCCTCTCAGCATAAAAGAATAATATATGCGGAGGTTCATATGTGGAACATATTACAGCTAGCCAACTTTTGGTTAATTTACAGCATGGTAAGCATAAACATTGTTGGACAGCAGAAGAAGAACCATGCGCTGTGTAAAGAAAAACTTCATTTTGTTTGTTTTAAACCTGCTACCTATTAATTTCATTTGGTGACCCCTAGTTCTTATGTTATGGGAACAAGTAAATAACTTTTCCTTTACTTTTTCCACACCAATCATGGATTTATAGACCTCTATCATATCTCCCCTTAGTTTTCTCTTTTCTAAGCTGAAAAGTTCAAGTCTTTTTAATCTTTCTTCATATGGGACACTTTCCAGACCCCTAATAATTTTTGTTGCCCTTTTCTGAACCTTTTCCAATGCCAATATAGCTTTTCTGAGATGAGGCAACCACATCTGTATGGAGTATTCAAGATGTGGGTGTACCATGGTTTTATGTAGAGGCAATAACATATTCTCTATCTTTATTCTCTATCCCTTTTTTAATGATTCCTACCATTTTTTTTTGCTGTTTTGACTACAGCTGCACGCTGAGTGGATGTTTTCAGAGAACTATACACAATGGCTACGTCTACACTGGCGCGGTTTTGCGCCAAAGGTATGCAAATGAGGCT
>JANRFK010004149.1:85058367-85073799 GCA_030068395.1 Apalone spinifera
GCTTGATTTGCAATTTCGAATGCCTACGTTAGCCTCCCTAGTTCGAACTAGGGGGCTACTGTAGACATACCCTTTAAGCATAAGCCTCAGATAGCCTCAGGCAGGAACTCCAGGAAGTGACTGCTGTCCTGATGCTCTGCCCAGAGTGTTTCCAGAGGAGTTTAAATGAGATTCAGCCTCCAATCAGTGTGGATGCACTATTTCAACATAGCACTGTGCTATTTCAATGGCCATTTGTAGTGTGGAAATGATATTTCAAAATAGCTATTTCGGAAGTTATTATTCTAAAATAGCTTATTTCAAAATAAAGTAGTATAGACATACCCTCAGTGAAAAAGTTTAAGAACCCTTGTTTAAGAACTTGAAGCCAGAAAAAAAACTGTCCTTTTTCCTATTATCCAACACCTACACAACTGAAAGCAACTAAATGTTCAGAGGTGTGTTTAAAAATACATTCGCCTGTTACTGAACAGTTGATACAAGGTTCTTGACTGATTTCTTATTCTGAACATGGCTTGGAAACTGTACTAATTGTGATTTCCAAAGTACATAAGGGCCACATGACAGCAGCCATTTTACCCCTAAGAGCCATTTGAGGCAGAATTCTAAGAAGTTACAATGCATTAGGGACAAATATCAGGAAAGTCCTCATTCTGATCAATGCAAAACATAAATGACTGGAATTCATTTGTGGTTGTTTTAAAACATGTGCAAAGAGAGATGCCACTAAACCATTTTGTTTCTTTTCTTGTAATTTTTTGGGGGAAGCACCATTGCCACTCAGTTCCTTCATCTTTAAATTCTTAGTCAGTAGTTTTAAAGCCTCAAGGAAAATGTGAACTACTTATTTCAAATTAATATTATATTCCAAAGCTTAGCTGTATATGTTCATAATTTGCCTGACAAAGGCTCTGAAAGGCACCTTTATGATTCAAAATCAAAACTTTCTTTTTGGTGATGTTTAGAATGAATTCTCCCAGTTCCAGTAATATTTTTGCTAAATCACAAAGGGCGCATAGTAGTAAAATATCACTTAACTGAAAATGTCATTAAGGCAGGCAGTTAGAATATGTCATTTAAGACCCAACATTTTGTAGATTGCTACCCAGTGCTCTCTCACAGGTTTACGTATACAGATAGATATTCACACATATATGATTATAGAGAAGTACATAAGTAAATATGAATAATGTAGCAGCAGGAACATCCAAATGAATGAGATGAGGCTAGATTGTCTTAAAATCCAACAATATTTTTAACATGCCTACAGCCTCCCTTAAGCAGTGTCTGTCTCCCCTAGACAATACCTAGCAGCAATACCCAAATCCATGCATGTCAAAACATAAGCTTCTGCTTGAATTAAAGAACCAGCTCTCCTAGAATGGAAGCAGCATTAGATTTATCCATCTGGTCTCACCACTAGGGAATGACCTTGTTTCAGTATATATAGTGTTGTTGTACCTGTGTTGGTCCCAGGATAAGTTTAAGTGCTCAGTTATCTTATTTGTAAATTGGAAAAAAATAGTCTCTCTCTCTCTCTCTCTCTCTCTCATCTCCCGCCCCCCCAAGCCTTGGCTTACTTATTGGAAAAAAACAGTCTCTCTCTCGCTCGCTCTCTCTCTCTCACACACACAGAGAGAACCTTGGTTTACTTATTATAAGGATTGCAAAGGGCACAAAAATCTTAATGGCAATCAGCGGAAGAGCTCACAGCCTTGGAACTTGCAGCTTAGGATTCTATCTCCACATACCGTAGCATTCTGTATAGCTGTCATTTGCCTCTTTACCACACCCCACCACTGTATGTATGAAGTAAAGCTTTTCACGAGATGGCCTGCAGCAGGGGATAAAATTGCAGGAGTTGGCAGCCACTGACAGAAATATACACCCACATCCCTACCCCAATTTGACTTTGTTGGAATGCTGTACTTCAAACTACCCTACTGACACTCATTATCCCAAGCACCGTAATGTTAAAATTGCTGATACTTTTAAAAAATACAGTAATGGCTAAAATTCTGACAAATTACAGTGGGTGTTGTTTTTAATAATTTGGCATAATGGCTTGCAGCCTTTTCACTAAAGTAGCAATTAAGTCATCACTGTTTCCTGGCCTATTCAAATTTATTGTGTCTGTTTTTATTGCTCATACCTTCAGAACTATTTCACTGCACAACCTGACACCAAAGTCAGAAATCATGCAGGGAAAACTAGTAGAAAAAGAAAGGTCATTAATTGAAATGCTTATTTTTTTATTATGTTCCACCGATATTAACCCAGTTGCAAATGGCTGCGCCTCTCAAACATTAGGTTTTCCCATGTAATTATCATTGCTGTAGTTATATGCCCAGTCAGACACATTGCTCATGTTGAACTAGGAAAAAGCACAAATATGTACCACCAAGTTCAACTAGGTTTCAAGGGTGCCTCGGTTGTGGATACCACATTTTAATTCTTGGTTTCCTTATGAATAATATTTATATACGATCGGCTTTCTGACATGCCACGTCTCTTTTTCATGGCTGCCCCGGCCTGCTGTATAAATAACATTTTCTGCAAAACCTTGTTATTATCTTAGCAGGTCTGTTCCTCCTCTTATGCCATTGGCGCTGCTACCACTTCCAACGTCAAAGCGAAATGCTTATAGCAGGTCAGCAAAGAGATGTGAGTGGGGCTAGGGCTTTTAGTTTCAGCATTGTGCCCATGGTGTGGCACAGCATGTTTCTTCAGTTTTAGTTTGCAATTTACAAAAGCCTCTCTGCTTATTTCAATATTCCAAGTGTTAACTAGAAAAATGGAGAGATCTGCAAGGAGGCAGAGAGCCAGTAATCGGGACACAGGACTGATTCAGGAAACCAGGATTTTCTTCCCTCTGTCTCTGACTCATATTAGCTTACACACTTAACCTCTCCTACCTGAGTTTCCTCCTCAAAAATCAGAGACCAGTAATAACCCTATACAGGATACAGGGCTCTATCATGTAAGTACTGAGCTCTCTGGCTTTGACCTGGCAAAATATTTAAGCTGTGTGTTGTCCTGTTGACCTCAGTAAGGCTATTCATGCAATTTAGAGGTAAGTACAGATCAAGCTCTTCTAAATCCCTTTGAGATTTATGGACAAAATGTGCAATGTCAGCTCTAAGTGCAGTTATGTTATTTTAATAACCATCGTGGGAGTCGGCCAGATTTTCAGAATAAGGGCCTCTACGTTGCACCTCCAAATTCCATTCACACACGAAGAAACAGGAAATTGTGGTCACAAAGTATAATGGCCTTATGAGGAGATAGGTGGCTGTCTGACCGTACATATATGTTGTGAGTACCTGGTTGCTCTTTTAAAAATAATTTGGCTTCATATGTTCCCATGTATTTCCCCTCTTTAGAAAGGAATAGCATCTGAGGTGCAGTCCAGGCTCCATAGATTCAGGATGGAATGCCCAGATGGAGTGTAGATAGGCTCACTCCAGCTTTTCTTAGGATATTCCTGTCAGCATTGATGAGGCTCCTTGCTCCATTAACTCCACTCTGCTTTTGACTTTTTTCCCTTTAAAGACAATATGGGGCATGGGCAGGGTTGGCAAGGCAGAGAGTATGGCACATAAATACACAGTCTTCAAGCAAGGCAGAGGACTGAGGCATAGCACAGGAATATAAGTAGGATACGATTACTACTGAATGACTTTTTATTCATTGGAATTCCCTTTAGACTATAGAAGATTCATATGACTGGATCATCTGTGAGCTAACTCACTCCTTCCCACTTACAAGAGGAGGTGCCAGGAACTATAGTCTATGTTCTGGACAGAATTTCAAGTAAATTTCCCCTCCTATGAGTTTTCTTACAAGATGGCATGATTCAGCAACTGAAGGAATGGAACTATGGAAATTTTGGTTTAATGCCCCAAATACTGCTGTATTGAGCTACCTGGCATTGTTCGCCTCTTCTTTTCCTCTCTAAATAAAAGCATTGAAAAGTCCAGGAAAGAAAAGTTACTTACCTGCAACTGTTCTTCAAGTGTTTGTCCAAATGTATATCCTACCTCTAGCAAGCACACACCCCAGAAATCAGGGTAACCAGAAATCAGTCTCTTGGCCAGCAGTTTTCATTGTGGCCACATACGTGGCACTGGGTATCCTTGTGCTACTGGGCCAAAGGACATAAAGGGCAGCATGGACACCATTGCTGCTCACTTCCTTCACCACTGCAGAAACTAGATATGTAAATAAGATTCTGCAGTAGTGGGTAAGGAGGGTGGGCCAAAGAAAATACATAGAGACAACACATCTTGAAGAACTTGAGTTACTCTACAGGCAAGTAACTTCCCTTTCCTCTTTGATTTCTTCCTTATATACCACTTGGTAGTCACCAAGAGTAGAATACATGTATGGTCAGACACTATATTTGGTTGGGATGTGACCCTAGACACCTTGCAGTCTGGAAAAAACATGTAAGGAGATCTGGCCATGGGTGCCTACATCTTCCTTATTCTCCTAGCTGTTGTAATTGCAATGAGAAAGGGTTTTTCACAGAAAAATGTAATAGAAAGCATGTTACCAGGAGGTTAAATGGTGGTCCTATCAGAACTGCAAGCACCATATTAATGTCCCTGAGCTGGGGAAGTTCCTTTTTCAGGAAAAAATCACTTATTTGGCCTCTAAGAAACCTAAACATGGTGGGAAAAGACTGTATAGCCTACAATAGGAAAGTGATATTCATTAATGGCTGCCAGAGGTGCTTAATCAAAAGCTCAGAGTTCCTTAGAGACAATAAATAATTTAAAATAGTAGATATCTATGTGTTAGTTAACTAAAATGGATGCTGTTCCCACCAAACGGTAAATCTCTTCAACATAGCAACTCAGGTTTTTCTGGAAAATTCTTTCTTACTATTTATCAAAATGTTCTGAACATCTGAAAAACATGGACTTTCTGATAGCATCCAGAAGTTATGCCATGAGACTATTAACTGTTATACTTTTTCTGCTGATGAGTCTTTAGTAGACACACTTGATACTACACAGAGACCACAGGATTGACTTGGATAAAGGAGGACCCCTTGTGCTAGTATATCAAGTCTGACATTACAGGTAAAGATCTTGGAGGAGTCACTAAAAGCATAAATGCCAAATACCAAAACTGCTAGTGAAAGGTATCAAGAGGATACTAACAGTGTCTCCTTAGAAGAAGTGCAATTGAAGGGTAAGTATACAAGGGACCACGGAATGAAGAATGCATCTGAAAGGGATTCTGTGCTCTAAATGCCTCTGGAACACAGAGTCTGACATTTCTTGTTCCACTCCATAGCAAATAGCTCCTTTGACCGACAACTCCATTCCTGGACAATTGTTTGAATTATAGAGTCCTCGATTTGTCCACTTGTGATGTGATGTGGTGAAAAATGCCTGTTCAAATTGTCCACCACAGAGTTCTGCATACCTAGAAAGGTGAATGGTTGTGAGAGGATCCTTAAGACTGAATGTACCAATTCCATAATCAGACCACCTCTGGGCACACTGGAGATGATCTCCCCTTACAGACTCCAGCTCACCGGCTTATACAAAACATGGTAGTCATGATTTGGACAGTCTCTGAACCAGAAGTAAGAACTTGCTATGTGCTGTCCAAACCACTCTGTGTTCCAATATGTTTATATGTAAGTGTGTTTCCTTCTGAGTCTATTTGCATTTTGCTCAATAGTGGGCTAGGTGTGCCCCAACCCAGAAGAGATGCATCTGTTACTACAGCTTTGTTTGGGAGGAGCAATGCACGTTTTGTTGGGATCTATACACCAATTCAGAGCATAGAGAACACTGTGTGCTATCTGTTGAATGTCAGTGTATACAGTGATTTTAGCCAACCTTGCATGCAGTACAGATGTAGTCTGGTCATGGCTCTGAATAGACTTGTCCTTACCATACTCTGTGGATTTATAGAGAAGAGGAATGATGAGAATGGACACATTTCATATCTCTCCTGGGGCAACAAAGCTCAGGCTGTTGAGTCTTTGGTAGACACCCTTGATACTACAGAGAGACCATGAGATAGAAAACTGTACTGAGAATGGTTTTGTCACACCGAGAACCTTAAATACTTGCTATGTGCTGGAGGTATGGAAATACAGAAATAGGGATCATGCCAATCAGGAACTGAAAGCCAGTGGTTTGAATCTAGACACAGTACTATGCAGGCTAATATGAGGATTCTGAATTTGAATTAGTGAATAGAGACATTGAATCCCCTCAGATCCACTTTTTGGATGTCATCTCCACTTTTTGGATATGAGGAAATATTTAGAATAGAGGCTTTTTCCCCTGGTATTGAGGTGGAACCTCTTCTATTGTTCTGGCTGTGTCTAGACTGCAGAGTTTTTCAGGGATACCAGAGGTATCCCAGAAAAGCTCTGCTGCATCCAGGGAACATGTCCGCTTTTTCAGAACAGTTTCCAAAAAAGTGGGCACATTCTTTCAGCATCCCTGTATTCCTTTCAAGCTATGTCCCCACTATGGGGTTTCCCGGAAAAACTCCACTGCATCCAGGGAACGCATCTATTCTTCTGCTTTTTCTTGCAGAAGAGCAGATGTGCTCTTTCGGAAGCCTTGTCTTCCTCCTCCCATGAGGAAGAAGGGCTCTTCCAAAAAAGGAGACTTTTCCGAAATTTGGCCCAGTGTAGATGGGCCAAATTTCAGTAAAGCCTCTTCTGAAAAAACTATCGAAAAAAGGTACTCAAATTGCGGAGCGCAATTTGCATATCTTTTTCCAATAGATCCCAGTAGTGTAGACATAGCTAGGGTAAGAGGCATAAGGGATGTTCCAAAAGAGGAGTTTTTTCCAAAATTTGGTCCTGTGTATACAGGCCAAATTTTGAGAAAGTTTCTTCCAAAAAAAAGCAGAAAAAGATACACAAATTGAGATTTGCAATTTGCGTATCTTTTTCCAACAAAATTCTGCAGTCTAGACATAGCCTCAGAAGAATTTCTACTTTGTGCTCTAAAGGTATCTAGTGAAAGAGGTCCCTGAACAACACAGAAGGTTAAGGGGGAGGTGCAGAATGGAACTCCATGGAGTAATCTACTTGGATAAACTCCCTGACTCTTTGCATTGAGATTCAGGGCAAGAGCATTCTATCTGTAAGGGACTGCTGATGCAGGAGTTCTGGGTCCAGTCAGGGCCAGGGATGGAGTCAGTACTGAAGTAACAAGCAGCGTGCGTGTCAAAGGAATGCGCAGCCCTATTGAAAGGAAATAAAACTTGAGATCCCCCCTCCCATCTGGAAATCCATGAGTACTGTGCAATTCCCCAGTACCAAGGTGGATGGTGTTGTGACTATCTGAGCAGGAGTACAGCAGTGCCCATATACCAGTACCCAAGTATAAAGTAATCAGTGCCAAGAAAAGTACTGTAAGTGGTGCCAGAGCATTTGCTCCAACCTCCAAAGGCCAAGTCTCAGTGCCAGAGGTAGTTAATCTCTTGTCTCCATATGATTTCAAAGACTTACTATTCTGTTCACTTCAAGCTCCCACAGTCTTCAATTTGGTCTCTTTGGAAAGGAAGTGAAAGAGGTGATGTAGACCTTTTTTAGCAAAAGTTCCCAAGGGAGATTAGCTTCTGTGTTTATAGCAGGAGTACGATTCCTTTCCTTTCTGAGAATGTAACAACAGTAGTTCTACTACAATGCTACTACTGTGAATGCAAGAGAATTGGAAGATGGAGTTTGGTAGTTCGTGGATATGGAACTCACAGAGGCACTTCTGGACTGAGCTGGGACTTATCCAGGGGAGGTCAACAGGGCCTGGATCAGGAAGAAGCTGCACAGGGCTGTCTAATAAAAACAATAGGAGACATGCCTTTCTAATTTTTAATGCTTTTTGGAAAAGGACGTGCATATTGAATATTCACTTGGGATATCAGGATATTCCACTAAGTTAAAAAGGGTCCATCATTAACAGGAACTACCATCTCACAAAAGTGCCAGTATTTAATCCAGAAGATATAGAATAAGACATCCTAAAATCCTGATACTAGGAGAAAAACCCAGTCAGGGGAAAAATCAACAAGGGGAGGGGAGCTAGATAAACTTCCTAACAATAAATTTTAAAAAGTGCAAAGACGCAATTATTTAGCTAACACTATCCTATATTGAAACTCATATTCACTATCTAAAGATTTAGGACAAAAAAACGATGCTGGAAATGTGAATGCCAAAAGCTCCATTTCTCAGCCACGGGTGTTAAGAAAGAACTCAGTGGCAGTTGGGTCTACACTGCCCTTTATCCCTTCAGTTACAGGATCATGAGTACCCTCAAAATGCATGCACAGCCACAGCAAACACTGCTGGCCAAAAGACTCTAATCACAAGTGCATGGAGACCAAGACTGAAGCACTTATATGACAACCACTTGGAAAAGAATTAATATAGATGGAGTCACTTATCTATTATTCATGCACTCTGCTTATTGCAGTTGGTCTAAAAAAGATTTACATGGCTCTTTTTCCACTGATTATGCATTTTTTGTTAAGACAAGATAGTGATTTACTGAGATATACTTGTATTCATTTTTTAAATTAAAATGGCCCACGTAGTATTTTCAGTAGTGATGTATGAACCTCAAAAGGCCTGGATGTTCAGTTAGCAGAAGTATTCAAAACACCAGATGTTTATCTTGAGCTAGATAGACCTTCACATCATGGTACATCTCACCAATAGGAAATCAGCAGTATCCAGTGCATCATACCCCAGACTGGGCTTCTGGATTAAAGTACTTACATTGCATTCATCCCACTGTCTGCCACTGACCCTTTCTGTGACTTGCCCCAAGTGACATAGTCTTTCCACTCCCCAGCTTTCCCATTTGTAAATGGCAGATTTTGGAAGGAAGTTCAAAATCCATTGTTCCCACTCAAGTTGAAGTGACAATAGCAGTTGCCACAGTAGAAGATGCCCAGTTTCCATGAATCCAGCAGTTCTACCAGTCTTCTGATTAGCCTTCTATCCAATTTCTCTCCCAATACATTATGTGCTCACAAATATTAGAGATTTGAATTCTGTGGCATTTGGGGGTATTACAGGTTGACTAATAGAGCAGTTGGGCCACAAAATGATCAGCAAATGGGAAGGTTGGTATGGAGGGTAGATATCAAGCAGGACCTATTGTGGAGTAAGGGAAGGGTTAGAAGGTCAGCAGGACCTTTGGAGGGATTCTGGGATACAGTAGGATATAACAGCCATATAGGAAATAGGTTCTTCCCATAGCATATTCTTGTCTTTCCCTTTCAAAATGGAGATAGGGAAAGAATTGCAGGGAAACTGCACATATAGATTTACACTGGCGTACATTCAGATTGGGTTTAGATTTGGTTTCAGAATGGACAAAGGTGAGTTGCTACTTTGCAGAAAAGAAATAGGTTGTCTGTCCCCAATTTTCAGTCACTCCAAGAAAGTGAATCTCCACTATGCTGAATAGGCTAGTAATAAAATGATAATACACAGCAGGTACCTAATTATGTAGACCAAGTAACAACTGGTCCTTATTTGCACGTGAAGAATTGCAAAGAATTGTGTTTAAAAAATCCTAGCTGAAGTCTTTGCAGAGGTAGTATGCGGTCACATCAAAAACCAGTCACACCAGGGTTCCTGGTCTTCGGTATAAAACTAGACCCAGGGGATTGATCGGTTTTAAAAGAGAAACCTAGTGTGCCCCAGGCAAATAAAATAATGCAGAGCAATACCAATTCACACTATCGAATGGAATAAGATAACAAGCCATTCACTCCACCTTCTGTCTCTCTCTCCAATCACCCCTCCCCCAAACATTTGCCTCACTCGCCAATGCAATTACAAAGAATTATCATTTCCCTAAACAGCATTTAAATCAGAAAATTCCTGCCAGTACAAATAAAATGAGACGCGTGTATCCTGAATCAATGTGAATGCATTATGGGACTGTGCTCTGGTAGTCATCTTTGTCACAGGTGTTCTATAGTTCTTTTCTAACTACATGAGAGGCTGTGGATCTATCCCAAGTCATTAAAGAGATTAAATATGCTGCCTTTGATTCCTCCAAGCCAACAAAAGAAATGCCAAACACCTGTAGGACATGTACTGTTTCAGATAACATGTCCTGTGGCATTACAGAGGCAATCATCCAGGAAACTCCATTCCTACAATGAAACCAGTAGCATTTAGTAGATCCCCCCCCCCCCCCCCCCCCCCCCCCCCCCCCGCCCCTGCTGCAATCAACAACCAAATTGATCTGACACTTCATCTGTACAGAATGGTTCCTGGGGAGAAGGTATGTGTGCAGTATGTGGAGTGTGGTGGGGAAGGAAGCGGAGGTGGGGGAGAGGGGAAGGGAAGGGAAGGGATGGCAAAGGGTTTAAAAGCAAAGTCATCAAAAATAATGAGGCTGTTGTTCCACCCAGTATCCACTGAGGCAAAGGAGCAAAGTGCTCTTTCAAACCGGGTGTCCCAGCTCCACAGCTGAAATAACTGGTCATAGGGAGCTGCAAGCAAATTGCTTTGACAAGGCTGTTACTGTTGTAAGAGTTCAAGGGGTTTGGACACTAGGTCAGCAGCTGCCAATCAAGCGGACAGAAAAAGCCGCTCGTTGAGCCTGTGATTTCTACCTAGGCCGCAATTATCCCTGACTATTCCTGTACCTCAGCAGCTCCTCTGATTAAACCTGCCTCCCTTTTACATCTCTTTCAGAGTGCGATTCACACACTAATTAGTTGCCTGCTCTCCACTGAGATGTCAGACCCTCAGTCAATTTATCTCTATTTCAGCCTGCTCAGAGTGACTTCCCCAGTTATCAAAATTTAATCATGCCTTCAAAAATGTTGAAAAGTGGTCATTAGAGGCAAAAGGCCACAGGATACAATATTCATTTTTCTCTATCTTCCAGTCATCCAGCTGGCATCTATAATGGATATCCTGGGGGCTGTGAGAACACGTTGATTTATGCAACCTCGCTCTTGCTCTCACTGTGGTGCACCAGCCTGCTTTAAAGAACAGGTTTTAACAAGGTCTGAGGTGGGAGGACATTAATCATGGCAGCATTGTATGAGAAAAAGGGTGCTGTGTAGTCAGAAGAACCCCCTACAGCAGGGCAGTTAGATTTTTTTTTTTTACCACCTTCTCAGTGATAAAGGAGAGTTTGACAATTGATTAGACCTTTCTGTAACCTTGCAGTCCTGTGAAATGAGGAGAGAGAAAGGCAGGGAGAGAGTGAGAGAGAATGATTCTCTCACTGACAGTTTTAAATGTTCAATAACTTTATGATTCTTGACTGAAACGGGCTATCAAAAATCAGTCCCAACTCAATACAGTCTAAAAAAGAAGATCATTCTTGGAATACGAGCCTTTTCAGCTGCACATGTCAGAGCCAATCATTGGTACTAGCAGCCTGCAGTGACTCTTATGCATACTATGTACCATACAGTGGCACCCTGATAAAAATCGTATTGGATGAGATCACGCCTAGTTGCAAAGTTCCAAAACAGGTTTCAGCAAAATCAACAGTGATTAAATGAAATTTGTTGACAGTGATGGGGAGGGTGATTTATTTTTCTCATTTTCTTCCTTTGACCCTAGAGGAATGATTTCCAAATTTAGGTACATGCAAGTAAGTGCATACATTGATATGTGAGAAGCCAGTGTAGCGTACAAAAATAAGACACGTGAGGATGCAAATCAAGTATTTGCATATATACATCAAGCATTTCCTGGTGCCTGAAGTGTATGCAAATGTATGTGCACAATTGCATGCACCCAATTCTCTAAAATCTTTCCTTGTATCCATTTGTTTTTTTCCTCTTTCCAAAATATAGGTGGATTGGATGCTTGGGATGAGAGAGGATGGTGTCAAGCACAGTGTGCACAGGCTCTGTGTTAAACTGCCCTCAAACTGCTCTGATCATGCAACTTAACCCTGCACTGCAATCCCCCAGCCCTTTCAGTCCTGGGCTTATTTTACTATGGCAGGTAATAATGGCCAATTCCCATCCTCTTGTCTTCTGTTCTCTCAAGCTGAAGATGCTTTCCTGAGCCAATGTCTTCCCTTCCTCTCTGATACTTGAGCCTGCAAAACACGATGTGTAAATGTTCAGCACAGTATGCATAGATTGAGCTGAGCAGCTCATTAATGACACTGGGACGATTGCGACAAAATCCTCACATCATGCCAAAAATTTAAATCTGGATGGAATCTCAGCTGGAAATTGAAATGAGAGGGGAGAGCAAATGCAGAAGAAACAGGTATGTACAGGGTGTTCTCCTATTTACACAGAGCCACAGAAATCACTATGCTGACTCACACCAGTGGGTTGATCTCATTCAATATTATTTCTCTGACAGACCAGTACCAGATGCTTCACCGGAAGGCACAAGACACCATGTAGTGGGGGGCAATCTTTACTGGTGACAGATTCTAATCTCAGCATCACAACAGTAATCTTGGTGTTACAGCTCAGTAACCGAAACAGCAGCAGCTTTACAATAGTGGAAATTAAAGAATGCAAAAGGCTTTGTAGGCTAGGTCCCAAGATCCAATGCAGTGTTGTTTCCTACAGTATATTCTCCAGGGAGAAAAAAATAACACTCAGCATTTACAATTCAACAGCAAAGTACAACCAGAAGTATTTAATTCTTCATTAACCTTGATAACCCATGTGTTGGCCTTCAATGGTCTATCAGGAAATAATAAAGAAGAACATTAAGCACTGATAACCATGTATCAGGCCATTAACTCCTCTAGCCAGGCAGACCCAAGCAGGTCACTATAAACTAAGTAACTCATGAGACAGTATAAGAGGGATTCTCAATATTTCCAGGCTACCATTCTTCTTTCAAAATCTGAAGTCTGAGCCACACCACCGAGGGCTGAAGCATGTAACTTAGCTTTGCAGGGCCCCTGTGGCATGGGGCTCTGGGCCTTGTGCTCTGTACTTATAATCTCCTAAACCTGTCCTGCAATCTCCTGGGAGCCACAACCCCCAGGTTAGGAAACACTGATCTAGATGAGTTGATATACCCACTGAAAGGCCTCTACATCCCCCCAGGTATACATATACCTGGTTGAGAACCACTGCTCTACTCTAGAGTACCATGATGAAATATAGCAGAAACCATTTAGGGTCACATTTTCAAAATGGAAACTGGAAATGAATACACAAAAGTATCATCATCTTCCCATACTGCATATTAACTTTATAAAAATAGGGGCAGCCCATGTACTGTGGTAGAAGTACCATATGTAAATTATTATTTTCCTCCAATTCCTGGAACTGTAGACAAGTATGAAAGCTATAATTTGCATTAAAAGATTTGTCCAGATATTTGGTAGAGATTTGATCACTACTAGAGCGATTTGGGCACAAAACAGACAATTAACCTGAAAAGCAGAACGCATGTAATATTTATTTCAACATTGACTATATATCAGTGAGAAGAAGAAGCTACAGAGATACATTAGAATAAAGGGTCAAAATTACATAAAGCAGATAAAACAACAGTAAACCAAATGCAGTACTGTAAAATTGCTGAATATATACAGATGTCTGAAGATAAAGCAATAGAAAATGATAATTGTATATGTGATGCAACCAGATTGGCTCTGTGGCATCACCCTGTGACTTGGCAGAGCATAATTTGCCCAGTCGTGTGTCTCTTCTAGAAGGTCACTGTCTCTGTGAGGTCTGAAGTAGTGAAGCTTTGGCCGTCAGGTCTATCCCTTCCAGCATGGTAAGCACCAAAGCAAATTAGGAACAACAAACCCAGTACTCAGAACAGGGTCATCTAATGAACCTTCAATGGGACACCACCCCTCTGTTCAGAGCTTGTTCTTCAAATGTGCAGCCTTCCACTTATCTCCAAGCATGCAGTCATCCCCTCTAGCAGGGATTCATCTCACTCAGCCAGTAAATGAACTTAGTCTCTGGGCTTCAGCCAGACTTCTCCTTCAACAAGAGAAGCACAGGTCTTCTATTTTTTCTTGGTCAGCCTGAACTAGGCTAGGTCTCCTCCTTTTAACTCTCCTTTCTACACCTAACATTTGCTACAGATGTAGCAGGGGATAGGCGGCAGGGAATTGGATTCACAGGCTCTCATTAACCTTCTCGTTTCTGATGTGGGGCCTGTTTGCCTCTTTGTAACAAATAAATGTTTGTATATATGTGGTAGTGATGGGGAAATCTTTTTTCCTCATTCCTAGGATATTGAAATTGAAAGTGTCAAGTAAAAGTGAACAAATGAAAACATCATGTGTATAAAATACCAACTGATATTTAGGATTTGATCCCTCACTTTCCTTACGGAAGGAAAACACCCACTGAAGTTTTGCATAAGGATCAAAACTGGGCCATGAATATTTTAAAAGGCTATATTTTTTCAGTTTAGGAATTCTTAATATTAAGCTCAATAATAAAATGCAATAACTAAGAGTAACAGCAATTCGACATATTATAATAGCAGTATTGAAAAAAAGTGCTCTCCAAAACAAAGAGTAAATTGCTAAATTAATTTACTGACTAAAAGAATCACTACAAGGCAATTCAGCTAGAACTATGCCAGGCCCAGCCATTTCATATTGCAAAGGATGATGTGAATATATTCCTTACTTTTGATCAATGTGGGTTTTGCACCCCCAGAGTTTCCCTTTGAAATTCTGGTTCAAGCAAATCCAAAAAGCTCAAAGAGAAACTTATTTGAAACTACGCATGTCAATCAGTTTTTCTCTAAACTTTGTGAAAATGAAAATTATTGGAGGTTTTGACACAAAACCTAAAGGGCTCAGAAGCCGTCTCTATTGCAAGTTACAGTATAAAACTCTAAAGTCATACCCATCAATCTGGGAATCTGTCATAATAGCTGAAAATAAAACCATTTGAAACAGCACAACAGAGTTTAGATTTTATGTTTTATAGTAAACTTTAGGGCTGTGTCTAGACTGGCCAGTTTTTGTGGAAAATCAGCCGCTTTTCTGCAAAAACTGGCCAGCTGTCTACACTGGCTGCTTGAATTTCCACAAAAACACTGACTTCCTACTGTAGGAAATCAGTGTTTCTTGAAGAAATACTTTGCCCTTCCCGTTCGGGCAAAAGTCCCTTTATAGGGACAGGATGGCATTGTTTTGCGCAAAAAAGCCCCGATCGCGAAAATGGCAATCGGGGCTTTTTTGCGCAAAAGTGCATCTAGATTGGCACGGACGCTTTTCCGCAAAAAGTGCTTTTGCAGAAGAGTGTCAGTGCCAATCTAGACGCTCTTTTTCCAAAAATGCTTTTAATGGAAAACTTTTCCGTTAAAAGCATTTCTGTAAAATCATGCCAATGTAGACGTAGCCATTTAGTATACCCACGCCAACCCAACCCTGTAAAAATAACTCTCTGGGGGTATGTCTACACTACAGCACTAATTCGAACTAACTTAATTTGAATTAG
>JANRFK010004149.1:85100093-85121890 GCA_030068395.1 Apalone spinifera
TTGGACGGGTTGAAGTTGGGGGCTATAGGTGATGACAAGGGGTGTTCTATTGTTCATTTTCCTGGGTCTGTCTTGAAGTAGATGGTTTCTAGGTATTCGTCTGGCTCTTTCAATTTGCTTTTTTATTTCTCCGGGTGGGTAATTGAGGTTTAAAAATGCTTGGTAGAGATCCTGAAGTTTCTGGTCTCTGTCAGTGGGATTAGAGCAGATGCGATTGTATCTAAGGGCTTGGCTATAGACAATGGATCGTATGGTGTGTCCTGGATGGGAGCTGGAGGCATGTAGGTAACTTATACCTCCAAATCAGTGGCACAGCCATGGGTACCCGCATGGCACCACAGTACGCTAATATCTTTATGGCTGACTTAGAACAACGTTTCCTCAGATCCCGTCCCCTTTTACCCCTTCTCTACTTACGCTACATCGATGACATCTTTATGATCTGGACCCATGGCCAAGAATCACTGGATACATTCCACAGAGACTTTAACAACCTACATCCCATCAATCTCAGCCTGGACCATTCTACATGAGAGATCCATTTCCTGGACACCACAGTACAAATCACCAATGGTAAATTAGACACCACTCTCTAGAGAAAACCCACTGACTCCTACAGTTACCTACTCCTGGATGGGAGTTACCAGCTCCCATCCAGGACACACCATACGATCCATCGTCTATAGTCTGGCCCACGAAAGCTCATCACCTATAAACCATCTTGTTAGTCTTTAAAAGTGCTACATAGTTCTGTCTTTTGTTTCAGCTACACCAGACTAACATGGCTTCATTAATAATTTCATAATATTGCATCCAAAATTAACTGTTGATACATAGTTCACTAAGGAGTACATCATGTAAATAATATGTTTAATGAAAGTTAGTAATACTAAGAGATATTTGAATTAGCTTTCTGGTTTGTGGGCAAAAGATTATTATGATAAGGACATTCACTTGCCCTAGATTCTGCCCCCACCTCCAAGATGTCATAATTATATTGTGATGAGGATGTGTAGGAATGAATGTATGTGTAATGCTAACTAGCCATTAATTTCCTGTTAATAATTAAGGCACTTTATGTCATGGGACTAAGTTTGCCTACCAGCTCCTTATCATTTGGCATCTTCTTGCATACTGTTTCCAAGAAACCTCTGTTTGCATTTATTAATGGATTGTTGCATTGATCATCATCTAAGCCAACACTGACTACAATTGAGAGAAAAGAACAGAATCCTCTCCACACACAAAAAGCTTCACATTCTTCTTATCATCAATAGAAATACCAGTAAATACCAACTTAGTGAAAGACTTCTGAAAAGAAGGTGTGAAAATCAACCAAGGATGTGCAAATGACTCTAACACCCATAAGTGTGTGAAAAAGTGAGTATGTATATGTGTTATTTAAACAGTAAGAGATCTCAGAGTTAAATCAATGTCATTCTAAACCTGAATAGTAATAGAGAGGTAGTCTGATCTTGCCAAAAACAAAAGGAAAAACTATTCAGCACTTTAAACCATCTTTAAACCTGTAGGGGAACACTTCAATCTCCCTGGACACACTATTGCAGATCTCAAGGTAGCCATCCTGCAACAAAAAAACTTCAGGACCAGACTTCAAAGAGAAACTGCTGAGCTACAGTTCATCTTCAAGTTTGACACAATCAACTCAGGATTAAACAAAGACTGTGAATGGCTTGCTAATTACAAAAGCAGCTTCTCCTCTCCTGGAATTCACACCTCCAGATCAGCTACTAGAAGTGGGCCTCGTCCTTCCTGATTGGACCCACCTGCCATCTCCAGCCTGATTCTGACCTGCATATTTATACCTGCCTCTGGAAATTTCCACTACATGCATCTGACGAAGTGGGTCTTTGCCCACGAAAGCTTATGCTCCAAACACTTCGGTTAGTCTATAAGGTGCCACAGGACCCCTCACCGCTTTTAAACCATCTTGTTAGTCTTTAAAGTGCTATATAGTTTTTCCTTTTATTCTAAACCTGGTAAGTGTGGAACTCTAGAAGTCATTTTGTATCTATTCAGTACTGCCAAAAAGATGCAGGCAAGGTGTTAAAATTGGGAGAGAAAATAGACTAGATAAACAAAAGTTTGATGTGATGTTTGTGAACAGTGAAGTTTAATGGGAGAAAACAGCCCAACAAAGAAGTTAATAAGCGTCAGGAGGTAGCTGAGTTAGTCTGCTACAGAAAAAAAACCAACAAATGGTCTGGTAGCACTTTATAGACTAACAAAACATGTAGATGGTATCATGAGCTTTCATGGGCACAGCCCACTTCTTCAGATGACCGGAGTTATGAGTTTAGGATGTGCAGACCCAAAATAAATAGATGAGGGGAAGGAGAGGAGGGAGAGAAAAAAAGGAAAGGGAGATGGGGGACAGGGAGCTAGAGGGAATCAGTAAGTAATTGAAGATTGGGTAGTTAAAATGAAGAAGATAAGAATCAAAGTCAATTGATAGTATCCTTCCTGACTTAAGAACTGTCTGCACCTTCAAAGGCTGTTAAGTTGGTAATGCAAAGAAATTAATGTAATGTTAAATAATGTTAAAGACATTAACTTCCTTAACACCAAGGCAAGGACTAGCTCTAACAGGCTCTTCCTTTAACTAACTAGCTTCAATCAAAGGAAAAAGCTTCTCCCTTTAACCTTCCTGATATTAAGAGAATTATTTTCCTTGACTTGTTCATTATAAATTGATTTAATTACTTATTGTAGTAATTGGCAAGCTAGATAAATTGAACTATTGACTTACTGATTAGATTTCAACTGCAACCTTGATTTGACTATTGTATAATATGATTGTAAATTAAATTAGGAAAACTAAGTTAAATCAGCTATTGACGTACTTTGCTTGAACTCATATTTGTTTTGTAACCGCATGCTAAATCTTTGAATATATTTTTAAAAAGATACAGTGAACTAAGTGGCCGATCTCTTAAAACCTCAATGCAGACAAAGTAAACTACATAGAGGGAAAAGGTGAAATCATTAGAAATAATTCCTGAATCCATCCTATAGTTTATTTACTTAAAACACTAATTATCCCTACATCGCCTAGGGTCCCAGTCTGGTAATGGACTCTGAGGATACATCTAGACTACAAGCCTCTTTTGAAAGAGAGCATCTAGACTACAACCACTTCTTTCAAAAAAGCGAACTGCTATTTCAAAAGAGAGCACCCAAGCTGTCTGGATGCTCTCTTTCGAAAAATTCCTGTTTGCATTCAAGAATGCCTTTTTTCGAAAGAGCACTTTTGAAAAAAAGGCATTCTTCCTCGTAAAATGAGGTTTACCGCAGACAAAAAACCTGCCGCATTCTTTTTATTTATTTTCAAAAGAATGCAGCAGCAGTCTAGAAGCAGGGGAAGTTTTTTCGAAAAAAGGCCACTTTTTTCCAAAAAACTTTGTAGTCTAGACACAACCTGCGTCCAGGGTGTGGAACCAGGCTCCACAGCTGAGTTAGGTGAAGGGACACTATGTTCTCAGTTCATACATCACTGTTGGATGTAGGTCTCTGAATGCCTACAGAGAGGATGCAGTGTACACACACAGAAGCAGAAACATAGACATCAAGGGAATTTTATTTAAAAAAATGTAGGTGCCTAGTAAGTTTAGACACCTCCAATGCTCAGTGACAGCTGTCTGAGGGTTTTGTGAAATCCCAAAATCAAAATCCCTGTGGGATTAAGAGCCTAAAATGGCAGGGAGGTGCTTAAATTCTTTTGTGAAGGTAGCCTTTAGGAGCCTTTAGCCCATTCATTGAAAATTAATGGGATTTGGGCTTCTGATTTCCTAAGTCACTTTTGAAAATTAGAGCTGAATTCCTGTGTCAGATAGGCATCGCAATACCTATATACTTTTAAACGCCTGGGCCTTAGCCATTCTGGGTCTCAGTTTCCGATGTGTAAAAAGGAACTAACATTTTATTCCTACCTCAAAAGGGAGGGTATAAATACAGTCAAGATTCTGGTGTGCTTGGATTCTATAGTAATCCTGACCATATAAGCAACTAAGACAGAATATGGAGTTTTGACTATGAAGTCCTTACAGGATCCTGCCAATATGATTTAACAGGCAAAGAAACCAAAATAAGCACTACACTAGCTATGTCAAAAATCATGCAGTGAGAGCAATGTTAGCATAATGGTATGTTTCAACTGCAGTTATACTCTCTCTATGGTAACATAGTGAAATGAATTAAGACTATACCTAACAATTGTCATCATGGGAAGAAATATATATTTATAAAATGTATAGCAGATCTGTTTTGTTTTGTTTTTTAAATTCAGGTGATAACTAAATGCATTGCTAAGGACTTGTCAACATGGAGAATCCATGGAAGTTGCTCTGAATTAACTAAAGGTGTGAATTTGAAGTGGATTATGTTAAATTGCATTAAATACCCATGCAGTCGCTGTTTAGAATTAAAGTTGACAAATTGAATTAAGTTAATCAAATTAAAAGTCAATTAAGGTAACCAAATTAAGGCCACTTTAATTCTGAATGAGGGCGTTCACCAGATATATAATGCTATTGAACTAATCCGTCCCAAATTAACACAGTTAATCTGGATTAATTTTCCTGGTTGCCCCCCATGTAGACAAGCCTAGGAAAAGTGTAAAGTTTTAATTCTGTTCTTGAGTATGAACATGCAACTCTCTGAAGTCAATAGAAGATGCAGACATGCATTAACAGACTAGATTTGGCCCTTAGATAATTTTATATTCTCCTCAATACATACAGATGACATATTTGAGTTTTGGTTTTGATTTGGGAAATAAACTTTCAGTTTAAATTTTGTAATGAAGAGTGAAAGAATGTCATCTTGGAAAATGTGTACAAGCAAATTAAAAGAACAAAAAAATCCAAAATTGAGCCAGCTTTCTTGTTTAATAATAATAGAGTTAAAATATTGTTAATGCATAATCTGCATAAGGTGCCACAGGACCCCTCGCCGCATAATCTGCATTATTCCTAACTTAACCTAGCCAGTCCAAGTAAGCTATTGATTTAAACTAGTAAATGTTGATAATGTTCAATTTCTCCTGCCAAAATCCAACAAAAATATTCCATTAATAAAATTAAGAGCGTGTGAACATTAAAAATATATGCCATGCTTGGTGGTAGACAATGTGTGCTCCCTCCTTGTCAATTCTATATGACATTCAAGTCACAAAATAACCCTAAAACAAAATATTACATCTATACGATGAGATATGTTGATATCCTGATATTATTTCTGAATATTTTTTAAATCTTTGCTTCCACAATTACATTTTAAATAAAAAACTTTAAGATATAAAATTTTCTGCTTAAGAAAAATGTAAATGGTTACAAATTGTTAGCAATAAAGATCAGGACTAACACATTAAAAATTATGCTTTAAGTTGGGACATCAATGGGAGTTTTAGGATGAAAATCAGGGCAAGTATTTAGTAGTCTGTATATGTCCATATGCTCAGAGTCATTTGGAAGGGCATATTTTATAAATCTAAAAAATAAATAAGTGCCTTTTATTTCAGTACCTTTACTAGTAATGGTAGTATTGAGCTCAGGCTAGTATTTGAAAAGTTTTTATTCCCAAACCTACCATGTGTCTTTGGAAACAGGAGAAGTCCCATCTATTTCTGTATGGGTATGTCTTTCTTTCAACAGTCCAGTAGATAGCAGGTTTCACATAGCCAGAAGAGAAATGTGGGTGCATCTGCCACTTTGAGATAAATCAGAGATAATGTGAAGGGTTTGGAATTTAGGAGGAAGTGTTCATAATCTGATATAATTCAAGATCTCATGGAAAGGAACACATGAGAATAGCAAAATAAGAATGCTAGATTTTAAAAAGGTGCATCGAATCAACTCGGAAACAAGGTCCATGGAGAGACCTATTAGGAAGAAAGGAGGTGGGGCCTGACAGTTCCTAAAAGAAATAATACTGAGGCTCAACATCAAACTGTCCCCATGTAGCAGAAAGATAAGAAGATTCACAGGACATCAACATGGCCACACAAGGAGCTTTTTAGGGATCCATACAGGAAATGGAGGAGTAAGAATGCATACATGGAACAGCATGAGCATATAGGGGCTAAGTCAGGAAAGACAAGACAAGCACTGAGTTACAACTGGCAAAAAGCGTTAAAGACAACAAGAGGTTCTAGAAATATGTCAGACAAAGAGGAAGATCAGAGATGGTATGTGCCCTTTGCACAATGGAGACAGTGAGCTGGTAACAGTGACTATTGAGCTTCAGCCATTATACACACAAAAAAGGAGACGAGATGACTAGAAAAGTTGTACCAGATAATGAAGAGCAAGAGATGCAAATCCGGACAGATAAAGAATGTGTCAGTTATCTTTTGACTAATTTGGATGAATTCAAGTCAAGTATTTCAGTCATTTCTGGTTTAAATTGAGTTCCCTTCCCTTTATAACTCACTTATCCTCCGCCATTCCCAAGTCAAGGGTTATATATACTGACCCAATAGCATATCTTGAAAACTAGAACCAATCAACATTTTTAAGCATCATTTTCATTCTCAATGACCCAGAATTAGTAAAGTTTGACTACATTTATTTCAGAAGCATTTTGGCTGTAGAGCAGTGTAACCTGTAAGTATTAAATATTAATATAGTTTAGGTAATCTAGACAATTCTGATAGGTCACTGCAATTAGATACCCCTATATTTTTGGTCCTCAACAAAAGCTGAGGAATACATGTGGGAGCTTAGCTATTTTCCAATTACTCTTCCACTGTATGTCTCAAAAGGATTGATTTCATGAAGAAGACCCAGACTGAAAGAAGAGCTTGAGTATTTCTCCTCTCAAGCACCAATTTGTTTTTCACATGGTGCAAAGAAATTTTCTTTCTAACAAGCTCAAAGTAGGCAGACGCAGAATGGCAACAAATTAATTTTTCCCAACTTTTCCATATCATCATTATTAGTTATATCATATAATTTATTATTAGCAAAGCAGCTAAGAGCCATAGTTATGGACCAGAAACCTTTGGTTACCAAATCATTTGCAAACTGAGCCTGATTTATTTGAATGTAATGAACAGTGTTCTCCACATAGTTTGCATAATAATTTTCAGAGTATGGCGGTTCACGAATGCTGCTTCAACTCTTCATGTTGTCTGTTGGTTATATGGCATTGCTGCTATTCCCTGAGTGGATGATTGAGTGTTTATAATTGGAAGAATATGAATAAGTAAAAACATTTCTAGCATGAATAAGTATAATGATAAAACTTTAAACTTATGGGATTTATTCATATTTTACCAATGTCCAGTAGTCTAAATATTTGCAAATAATTTATTACATTTATCCTGCATCATAACACACAGAACTGAGAACTTTCATTCAGAAACACTTCTGTGCATCAGATTTTTACTATTTGACAAGTTCCAGATTGTTTCTTAGAATATATTTCCCAGTGCTTTTCCTGGTACAATTTCAAATGACGCAAATAAACTATGGGCCTACACCACTTCACTTTGGAGTCTATCCCAAATTGTTTCTTGTAATATAGCCTAAAATGCTCCTTCCAAGGAAATCTTTCACTCTGACACATGGGCATTGACACCAGGGGTACTCCAGGCCTGGAGCACTTATAGGAAAAAAACCACATCCACTAACAACCCCACTGATCAGATTCTCCCCCTCAACCCCAGCTCCTCGTCAGTGGTGGCCCATCAATACAGGTGAACTAGGCGGTCACCTAGGGTGCCAAGATAAACTGCCATTGAGGGCTTTGGAGGAGGGGACACTGATCGTGTGCCGATTGTGCTTTTCACCTAGGGCGCCAGTTGCCGGCAGCTCATCTAGGGCCTCTCCTGCTCCTCCTACCTGCTGGTGGTCCCACCGATCAACCCATTCCACTCCATCCCTCCACCTCCCATCTGCCATGGATCAGCTGTTCAATGGCATACAGGAGGTGCTGGGAGAGAGGGGAAGGAGTAAGGGTGTGGCATCCTCCAGAGAGGAATGGAATGGGTGGGAAGAGGCAGAGCAGGGGCAGAGCTGGTGCAGGCAGAAGTAGGATAGGAGCCTGGGGAAAGGGTTGTGGGGATCAAGCACTCTCCCAGGAACAGACAAACTCTCCCTGCATTCTGCAGCACTGCCAAAAAGCTGACCACATACCTCACCTGAGCAAGTAGAAACCTAGTGGGGGAGAGATGGTGCCAGTTTTACTGCATTCCTAAAACTTCTGTTCTAAGATGTACGTGTAAAATTGTTCTTATTTTATGAAGGGGTTTTTGAAGGGTGTGGTTTGTTCTTTGTTGGGGGGAGTTGTTTGGGCTTTTAGAGGGTTTTTTTTAAGTAGTCGCTAGAGATGGGCCTGACCTTTGCTATTTAATCTGAAATTTAATTCTCTTGATTCCAGGAGAATTCAGCTTCAGAGTTTCTGCTCAGGAAATGGAAATGGGGAATTAAGGAAATGGGGCCAACTGGGATCCAGGTACGGTTCCTGATTTTGGTTTAGGGCCCTTTGTGGTGGAGATATTTATGGCCATGAATGACTATCACAGAAAGAAATGAAATGAAAAGGATGTGAGAGAGAACCTATCTAAGTAAAATTGTTGAGCTAATAAATGTATTATGGCCTTGGAACAGTTAGCTTGCTTCCCTTATCACTGCAATATATACAACAGATACATGAATGGGGTAAATGTGATGTATATTTAAACGGAGCATTAGATTTTAAAATCTCTGTCTAACTGAATGCATTAGCCTGTGTTTTCTGTTTGTCACCAGGATGCCATGGAAACACAGAGCTGAATCCCTAATGGGTCTCTCCTGGCAATAAATAAGCAAAGTCTTTGTCTATTCATGTTTTGATTTCTTTTTTCCCCCCCATGTAATTTACAATTTCAGAAAAAAAACAGATCGTCCTTATCCCACCCCATCCCCATTTTGTTTGGCTGCAAAGTACGTTAGAGACAAATGCAAAAGACACCTTCTAGTGGTCGTTGTGGGTTTTTAAACTGAAGCTGCTAACACCAGCAACCACTGACTACCACCTATAGAACTGGTTTATAAAAAAACAAAATGTGGGACGTATAATTAATCCTGGACAGAACATTCTTTAAGTAAATTGCAGTCTAATAAAAAGACCACTTAGTATATTTGTTTAAATTGAAAGCTGATATAGGAAATAAAATCTGTTCTTCTCCCTTCATGTCTGAAAGTCTAAAAATCCTTTTTATAGTGATAGTAACAATGTTCATAGCCTTTAAGCTGCTCGTCCGATGCAATGACATACTATAGCTGCCACAGCTCCAAAGCTTTTTAGAGCCATCCCTATCACCCTAATGCACAGGAGCAAGGTGAACCCTCAGCACAAAGTGCTAGAAATACTGTGTATCACACAGCATCGGTTTGCCATCTGGCACCTGCTGTACTGTCTGAAATGAATAAAGTCATCGAGAGGGGATGTTGTGCCGTAACATGAGTAATAGAAAGACTGATAATTATCTGTGTGGAGAAGTGGGCAGACATAATTAGGTTACTCAAATCTGAATAGTCAACTGAATCTGAAGACAGTAACCTCAGTCATGGAGGGCAGCCATATGGTCTCTCTCAAGTGTTCAGGTCAGGCTGAAATTCTGCAGAGCTCTTTGTAACTAATTTAAGAACTCGGTACCAAGTGCTTGACATTGCATCTGTCAGGCACATCTTGCTCTAGAACTACAGTCAACAATTTGGGCAATAAACACTAAAGGACTGTTTGTGCCAAACCTGCACATGCATCTGACTCCTACACATCCCTCCTGGTAGGCCCCTGTGCAGGGGGCATTTTGGGTGTGGAGAGGAAAACTGGCGGAGGTGGAACAGCCTGTGCATGAAGTACTCTGACTACACCCAACTGGTATAGGGGCCTATGGGACCATAGCGAACTGGTGCAGTTTTAGAGCAGTCTGACAGGGCTGGCAACATATTTCACTGGGCAATGTGGGGGGGAACTTGGCTTCGGGCCCTCTGGAAATGGTGGGGCCAGTGTCAAAAGGGCTGGGACTTGAAGCAGCCAGCCCTCAGCACCACCTGAAACATGCTTGCAGCTTCCCCAGCAAGCCCTCAGTGCCGCCCAGGACTCCGGCAGCAATTGAATGGTCTTAGAGCTCTGGCTGCTACTGTTGCTGTGGTAGCTGCAGCAGCAGCAGCCTGGAGCCTTGGGCCATTTTAAATCACCAGGTCCCAGAGCCCCAGGCCCGTTTAAATTGCCAGGCCCTGGGGCAACTGCTTCCTTCCCCACCTCTTCTTCCACAGTTCTGAGGTTGTTTTAAGATATGCTGGGGCTGGGGCAAAGAATCCAGCAGCCTCCTCGCTGGGTTGTGTCCACCATAAACTGGACGCAGTGAAAAATCTGGCCTCCTGAGTAGTACCTCTCACATGCAAGTGCAGCACTCATGTGTAAGTGTGATGGAATGAGGCCCCATTGTAACTGTGAGCCAAATAAGATACGAGTGTGGTAAATGCAGTATGATGACTCAGAAAATCAGTTCCATATAAAAAGAATGGCAACTTACTGTGAAATCCAGTGTAAAGCCAAAAATGTAGAAACTGGTGTTAACACTGCATACACTGGTGTAAATTATTGTACAGGAGCCAGTGTGGTGAAAAATCTAGCTTGGAAATAGCTAGTGACTAAACTGTTGTCGTGGTTATCTTTTTTGTGGTAGGTACAAATATGAGTGTTAGCACACACACGCACACACTTCAGTCTATGCACATAAGTAAAAACTGGCAATCCACAGTTAGTTGTTTTTCCAAATTCAAAATAAAATTATTTTGTCTTTTGGCCACAGTCCTCAGTTTTCTTGTACTTTGAGCATCCATTCTCCAGCGGCCACATGAAAGCCACTCACTCTCCAAAGCAGCAGGACTAGATGGGGCTTAAGCATCTACCATTGTTTAACAAGTGGTTAAATAAATCATTGTTCAAACAACCAGAGGCATTCTTTCCTCTAACTCCGATAAGCTGAGCTCACTGTCTCTACAGCACTGTCAGTCTCCGCTAGCCAGGCAGCAAAAGGCAGGTGGAAGCTGAGGGAGCAGGGAGGGAACCAAACCTGCATCTGTGCCACAGAAAACAAAGCTGTGCTCTAAGAGGCCAACTCAATTCATTGAAATAAAAAGTTTAGTGAAACTTTGTGTACCCAATTTGAACCATCTTCATAGAAGAATAATTTTGGATGAGTGGGAAGAGTACATTGCAAGGATGACTGCAAACAGTTGTAAACTTCTGAATGAGACTGGATTATGAGTTTTTAGCATAGCAAAAATCCCACTTCTGAACATTCTTAATCTTAAAAATTATATAAATCTCACATTGCTTAGAATTTACAGTCTTCAGATTTTGTCTTTGAATTTAGGCCATTATAAAGTTTGAAGCTGCAAACTCAGATCTAAATCTGGATCTGGGATTTTGGTTCAGTGTCCTATTTGAACTGCCCTACCACCCTGGTTACCTTCAATCTTTATTTGGCATTCTTTTTTTCCCACTGTGTAGAGAAATACAGGCAATTGTTCATTCAGTCAGTGATTGCTTTTGATCTGACTAGTGGGGTCAGGACAATAAATCATTAATTCTTAATGAATGTGAGTTTACCACTGAAAAGAAAAAGGAAAAACTTCCAGAAAGCAGTTCAGTCTCACATACTATACCATAGTAAGGGTATGTCTACACTTGCACCTTTTTTCAAGAGAGGGATGCAAATGAAGACATTCGAAATTGCAAATGAAGCCGGGATTTAAATATCCCGTGCTTCATTTGCATAATTGCATTATGGAGCTATTTCGAAATACAAAACGCAGTGTAGATGCAGTTATTTCGGGAGAACACTGTTCTCCCGAATAACTGTTAAACCTCATTTTATGAGGAATAAGTGTTCATTTGCAATTTCAAATGTCTTCATTTTCATCCCTCTCTTGAAAGAGGGTGCAAGTGTAGACATACCCTAAGGGAACAGTCACAGTGTCAATACATATGTGAGGAACTGGGGAGTTTGGGGAGTTCAAAGGGGGGGGGGGTTGCATGCAGAGGGAGCAGTGCCTGGATCTTACTGGTTTAATGTGACACGGCAGAGGGAGTTTGTTGTTTCAGAGAATAGCCCAGAATTGGAGCCCCGTTGTCTGGTGCCCTGCTCAGATGACACCACCGGTTAAGGCCAGCCAACAAATAATGGGCTGCAGAGGGGAAACCCCAGTGACTGACCCAGCTGGTCCCAGTGAGGGGAAAACATTGGATGAAGGAGAGGAGAGGAGGAAAAGAGAGGAGCCCAGGCGACCCTGTTACCTGGAGAGAAGACAATGGACTAGGGCGAGGCTGTTGCTAGAGATATTGGAGGCTCTGATGGGAGACTGTTGGGCTGTTCGGGACAGAGAGCAGAGCAGGCAGGACTCACCTAGCTGTAGGAAAGACTGCCATGCAGGGCTGAGGGCACCGGACTACAAGTCTGAGAAATCCTTTGCTGCGTTCAAAGATCAATGAACCCTCCTGTTTTGTGCTGGCTGAGAGTCACTCTGGTCTGGAGAACAGGGTTGCACTAGTTCCAATGTGATAAGATTTAATAATGTTCAGGTTACATGCTGCAATGGCAAAAAAACAGCTGCCTACATTTCCTGGTGCATAGCATCTTTCATGGCTAAAAGTTCTGTGTGATTTTGTAACAGAGTCAGATTTGAACCTTCCATCAGACTTGGATGAGTTTGAAAATCTGAGCTCATATTCTAATTTTGGATAGAATTCTGATTTTTTATAATGGATGCACCAAGATCCTAATTCCAAACAATCTCAAACTTTAGCATACTTAAACTTTGGTTCTTCATGTGTCTTTGCCCATCACTGGAGAGTTTACCATCTATATGTCTGACATTACTAGGCCCTCATGTTCCTGCTGCATACTAACTATGTCATTTAACAACTGAGAAGCACATGAAAAGCAGGAAACCCTTTTCCTCATTACCATCACCTGAGCCAGATGAATTTTATATCATATAAGTGTCGCACTCTTTGTTTATTCCACTGTGAGCCTCACACTTCACTGAAATGATCCAGTCAGCAGTGGCAATTAAGACTCTGGGCATATGGCTTACATGGACCTGGAAGAGTAAATACCAAATAACCTGGAATCTCTCTGATCCAAATTTCATTTTTCTGTTCACTTGCCTGCACTTCAGCTTGCCATTCAGGCAATCCTCCAAGTCCCCACAAGCCTCCTATTAATCTGAATGGTTCTGATGCTATTGAAACATTTTAGATCAATTGCTTTTGATTGTACTCAGCTATTTTTCTTTCTCCTTAGAAACAAAAAAGCCACCATTTTTCTGTTCCTCTGTTCTTAATATTGCTGAGGCTCAGAAGCAGATCTGCCACACAAGATCAAGAAAAGCTTCCGAAGCAATCAGATATGTTTGCCAAAAGTTCTGTGGTCCTTCTCGTCCTACTCATATCTATAAAACAGAGCTAGCCCTGTGAGGACAGTAGATAGGATTTTTGTTCTTCTGCCTAACTTTAGCCAACTGTCAATTCCCCTATCCTAAGGGCTTTATGCTTTAGATATTAAATCAAAGAGAGATGTTGTCAAATAACTGTATCCTGCTTCATCTTGTTTATTGCACCCCCATTGATTCTCATAGTGATAGCTTTAAAATACTCACATATATACACATACAAATTACTTGAGCATCATAACCCTGTCCCGATGCTATACTAATTGTCTGTTTTCAAGCTGTGCTTTTTAAACATATCCACATTTGATCCTTTAAAAATGCTTTTGTGCTTTAAAGAATTGATGTCAAACTAACTGGTCCTTACTATATCTTTAAAAATAATTGGGGTGCTGAATTAGTTATTTCTCCATTGTCTATTTTTTAAAATTTAAGTTTCTCCAATCTTTTTCTATTCTTTGTCTATACCTTATGTCTGTCCTATAGCTTGTGTCTCTTCCGAATTGAGTTACATGCTTAAAAGAAAAATCAACTTAAAAATTACACTTTGTTTAAATAATTTTAGGCTATTGTTACAAACACAAGAGATTACTATAAATTGAAACAAATTAGAGATAAATATTTTCCTCCTTATTTACTTTGTGCCCTGGGAAGCACTTTATGTACAGTCTGTATCACTCTTCCCTTGTACAGTTAGTCAGTTTCATCTGTTGCTTATGTCGGACTCTGAAACAATAAGAGAGGAGAGAAAGGCCTATTTTTAAATAGGAAAATATGACTACAACATAATAAAAAGTGGCAGGATGATTTGGGGGCAGGGATAGCAGCTGAAACTAATGTCAATTCAATTTTAATTGGTTTAAATTGCCAGTTGACCTTATGAAGCCAGACAAAGTAGATGGTATTTTGTTCTACTGAAGAAGAATGACCTTGAAACTTCCGAAATATGTGTTCACAAAGGCCCCATGCTGTCCCATTTGTACATAGTACAAGGCTATACAGTTTACACCTTGCTCTTTTGAATTGAGTTATACTCTTGGTTGCACAGTAATTGCATAGTTGTCATAAAATAGATTTATTGTAATCTCTCTTTACTCCTTCCCTCTATTGACAACGAGGTTCTCTCCTGGTCCCTATTTCCAATTCCACCACTTGCTCCAGTGACTTCAATGGAGTTTGACCAGGTCCTTTCAAATATTGCATCATTAAGATTTGGAACCAGATGCAAAATAGCATTTAATACTGGGGCATTTAATTTCAGAAAGGGGAACTACACATAAATGAGGTGGTTAGTTAAACAGAAATTAAAAGGTACAGTGCTAAAAGTAAAATCACTGCAACCTCCATGAAAAATTTTCGAAGACACCATAACAGAGACTTAACTTACATGTATACTCCAAATTAAAAAATACAGTAAGAGAAATCAAAAGAAGTGCCATATGGCTTAACAACCAAGTAAAAGAAGTAGTGAGAGATAAAAAGGCACCATTTTAAAAGTGTCAGTTAACTCCTAGTGTGGAAAATAGAAAAGAGCATAAATTGTCAAATGAACAAGTATCCAGATTGTATGCCATCTCCTTAGTGTCCCACTCTCCTCCCCACCCACATGGAATTCAAACTGGAGAGAGAAAGGCAAACAATAACACAAGCAAAAATCTTGACAGGGAATGTGCACCTTTTTGCTAGCACATTCCGTTTTTTAAATTAAGAACCATACATTATCTTCCCTGTGAATACACTGTTTGTTCTCATAACATAAGAACAAGGGGTCACCAAAGGGAATTAACAGGTAGCAGGTTTAAAACAAACAAAAGGAAGTATTTCTACACACAATGCACAATCAACCTGTGGAATTCCTGGCCAGAGGGCATTGTGAAGACCAGGACCTTAACAGGGTTCAAAAAGGAACTAGCTATAGTCAAGGAGGATGGGTCTATCAATGTCTGTTAGTCAGGATAGGTAGGGATGGTGACCCATTATCAGAGGCTGGAAAAGGATGACAGGAGAGGAATCACTTGATGATTACCTATTCTGTTCATTCCTTCTGGGACACCTGGTATATGCTGGTCATGACAAGCAGCCTGGTGGCTAAGGGGTTAATTATGTCTCCTGTCCCTAGCCAGGTATCTGGTCAGCCAATAGTAATGCAGGTAGGGACAAAGGAATTTTTAATTTTTTTCCCCTCCTTTGTCAAAGTCAGAGCGGTTTCTTCCAAGTAACAGGGAGATGGGAGTCCTGTCTCTCTCCAAGGACGGACTCAAGGTATAAGTAGGGAAAAGTTTAGTTAGTCCATCAGGTTTTATTGTTTTCTGATTTGGAAATTCGGAATTGAGGTCTGTGCTGTAAAAAATCTTTAATAGTGTTTTTTTCTCTCTCTCTCTCTTTTGTAATGAAGCTTTCTAACCCAGGGAATTTTCTCTGAGTATATCAAATTTGGTGACTCTTACCATCTAGCCACCTCAACTATGCTTGCAAATGTAGTTTTGTTTTGATGATAAAAGTTTGTTTTCTTTTTCTAAACTTCATTTTTGTGTCCTGGGAGGTCTATCGGCCTGTCTGACTAAGGAGTCAGCTACTACAGATTGTAGCTTGTTTTCTCTTTACTTTTTTCAAGCTCTTTGGGGAAAAAGAGCTTGAGGTATCAGGGAGGTGGTTTCCCAAGTGATCTCCTCCCTGGTTTTCTTGGAATACTTGGGTGGTGGCAGCAGATATTCCCCAAAGTGCGGATAGAAGTTTTTTGTACCAAGGCCTGAAGAGACAAGGTTTTGGGGTGCTCTTGTGGGCCCCCACTTTTGCATTTGTCGTGCCAAAGTGGGGAACAGCCTTGACAATGCCACTGTTGGCAGACAGGAAACTGGGCTAGATGGACCTGTGTTCTGAACCAGTATGGCCGTTCTTATGTCCACTGAAGTCAATGAAAAGATTCATTGAATCAGACCCTTAATTCATTCTACCAACTACAGAAGCCTGGCAAATGTTTAAAAGAATGATGGCTAGGCTACTGCAGGAAGAATCATTTGCAGGGAATTAAAGATTTGGCCCGAGTGCCTTTTGAAAGGTAAAAATCTCACAGAATCATGTCTTTGGTTTCTAGTGGTCATGGCTCACTCCACATTTTAAAAGTGTAATAATAAAAATGATCGTTCTATTAAAATTGCAGTTACTTGCTCCAAGTTCAAGGATTGGCCATTTCCAGATGAATGAAGCACTGAGGTTAGCAGCCTTTGATTTTGTCTTGAGCTACCAACCACATACTTTGCTTTTCATTGAACCATCCCAAGTATTAAACTTAATTGATTAATTGATTTTTGAATATTTCACTAACAAATTTTCTCTCTCTCTCTCTCTCTATATATCTATCTATCTATATATATATATATATAATTTTTTTTCCTGTGGGATGACCAAGTGACAATCACTTCATAGCATCTACAGGCTTGGGGGGTAGGCATGGGCAGGTAAAGCCCTGTCCCCAGTACCACCTCTTTCACCCCAGCCCCAGCCCTAGAGCCAAGCCCCACCCACTACCAGTCAGGCACTCTCCAGCAGCCATGTGGAGAGCTGGGCCTGGCACATCGCTGCCCAGCCTTCCCCAGCCCCTGGGGCAGAGCTAGCTCTGGCGTGCCTTGGTCCAGACTTCCCCAGTCACCGGGGGCAGAGCGTAGAAAGGGCCTAAGCTGGCACAGGCAGTAGGAGGTGGTGATAAGAGAAAGGGTGCAGGTATGGCTCGGGGAGGGGGAAGAAAGAAGGGGCCTGGGCTGGCGCAGCCACAGCCAGGCCCTCCCCAGGGTTGCTTACCCCCATGAGAGGGGAGTTGGTGAGAGTAGCGATCAGGCCCCCTAGTATCATAAATTATTTCATTACTCACCAGAAACTGACCTGAGGCTTCAGGCAATGTTGGTAAAAACTGGCCTTCTCTTTCTTCCTGCCAATTTAAAACTACTTGAAAAGCAAAGCTACAGGTATTGGATCCTCCTCACACAAAACTTGCATATGAACCTGGGAATGTACCAATGCCAAAGTAGCAGGGGAAAAGACTAAGGGGGCTTATCAATGCTGTTACATTCGGTAGATTTTTCAGAGGTTAAAGGGATGAAAAAAGGTAGAAACTGGTAGGGCTTCTAATTGTTCAGTAAAGAATAAAGTAAATAGTTCTGTCAATGTAGCACCAATTTTACTCCACAAGTAGAATGTTTTGAGAGGATTATTATTTCTCCAAATAGATATTGCAAACCCTATATCTCAGCTACTTCCAACCCAACAAACTGAAGATCTGGAAAGTTCCTTCAAGTGTTATCTTTCCATGTGGCCAATTGTTGAGATGGTTAAAGAAAGAAACAAAACCTGGACTACTGCCTGTCCTGTTTTCAATAAAAGAAGTCACCATATGTATTGCCAGTGGCAGAAAGTTACAATAGTTTAAACAAGTAATACAAGTTCATGAATACTTCACACAACACCGAGCTGTTTTTCCTGGCTGTATTTGCTCTTTTTAGGTGTTAAGAGTGCTAAAAGTGTATATGTAGTAAAAGGTATTGTGCTAGCACTTTTAAGAGTTTCTCCTTGTGCTGTTTACTCAGTGCAAGTAAGGACTGAGCTTTCTGGGATAGTAAATAAAAAGGGTCAAGTTTGAAGCAAAAATGTCTGAAAATATTTCACTTAAACTTTCAATAATAGAAACCAACCAACCAACCTTTGAGCTAAGAACAAAGAAGAAAGACTGTATCCGCAAACCAATTTCTTTGGCAGAGCTATGAGCAATTGAAAAATGGTGGCTAGAATAAATAATCCAGATCACAAATCCTGGTTCTCATGAGGGACTTCAATTGCCCTGACATCTGCTGGGAGAGCAATACAGCAGAGACAATCCAGGAAGTTTTTGGAGAGTGTTGGGGACAACTTCCTGGTGCAAGTGTTGGAGGAACCAATGGAGGTGATGCTCCTCTTGATCTGCTGCTCACAAACACGGAAAAATTGGTAGGGGAAGTAGAAATAGGTGGCAGCCTGGGCAGCAGTGCCCACGAGATGGTTCAGGAGCCTGAAAAAAAAAAAGAAAGGAGGGGGCAGAATACGATCCCTGGACTTCAGAAAAAATCACATTTTGACTTCCCTGGGAGGCTGGTGTAAGAGGGAAAGGAGTCCAGGAGAGCTGAATGTATTTTTAAAAAGTCTTATTAAGGGCACAAGAACAAACTGGTGCAGAAAGAATAGCAAATATCACCAGCATGGCTTAACAGAGAAACCTTCAGTGAGCTTAAACACAAAAAGGAAGCTACAAAAGGTGGAAACTTGGACGGATGATCAGGAAGGAGTATAAATATAATGCTTGAGCATGCAGCGGTGTAATCAGGAAGGCCAAAGCTCAGATGGAGCTGCCACTAACTAGGGATGTGAAAGATATGAAGAGTTTCTATAGATATGTTAGCAACAATAGGTGGTCAGGGAAAGTGTGGAACTTACCGAATAGCAAAGGCAACCTAGTGTCAGATTATGAGGAAAAAGCTGAAGTATTTGATTTTTATTTTTTTTTTTGCCTTGGTATTCAGACAAGTTCAGCTCCCAGATTGGACAGCACAGTATGGAGAGGAGATGTGCAGCTCTGTGGTGAAAGAGCAGTTTAAGGGATATTTAGAAAAGTTGGTCATGCAGAAGTCCGTAGGCCAAATGTAATGCATCCGAGAATGCTGAGAATATTGGCTGATGTGATTGCAGAGACAATGGCCATTATCTTTGAAAATTCATGGCAATTGGAGGAGGTCCCAGATGACTGGGAAAAGCCAAACATAGTGCCCATCTTCAAAAAAGGGAAGGAGGAGGATCCAGGGAATGACAGACTGGTCAGCCTCGCCTCAGTCTCTGGAAAATTCATGTAGAAGGTCCTCAAGGAATCCATTTTGAAACACATGGAAGAAAAAAAAAGGTGCTCAGAAATAGTCAACATGGATTCACAAAAGCCAAATCATGCCTGTTTGTTTTCTATGCTGAGATCACTGGCTCTGTGGATATAGGGGTAATAGTGGATATGATGAACCTTGACTTTTGCAAAGTTTTTGCTATGGTCTCCCATAGTATTCTCACCAGAAAATTAAATTATTATGGATTAGATGTATGGACTATAAGGTGGATAGAAAGCTGGTTAGATTATTGGGTTCAACTGGTAATGATCAATAGCTTGATGTCTAATTGTCAGCCAGTATCAAGCAGAGTGCTCCACAGGTTGGTTCTGAGGCTTCATTATTGATTTGGATGAGGGAATGGAATGTACCCTCAGCAAGTTCACAGATGACACTAAGCTAGGTAGATAGGTAGATACACTGGAGGGTGGGGTTCGGGTCCAGTGTGACTTAGAAAAATGGAGGACTTGGCCCAAAGAAATCTGATGAGGTTCAACAAAGACAAGTGCAGAGTCTGGCACTTTGAATGGAAGAATCTCAAGCATTGCTACAGGCTGTGGACTGACTGGCTAGCGGCAGCTCTGCAGAAAAGGATGAAGAGACTATAGGATATGAGAACATGTATATGAGTCAGTGTGCCCTTGGTGACAAGAGGCTAATGGCATACTGGGATGCATTAGTACAGCACTGCTAGCAGATCAAGGGAAGTGATTATTCCCCCCTATTTGGCACTGGTGAGGCCACATCTGGAGTAGTGTGTCCAATTTTGAGGCCCCCACTACAGAAAGAATGTGGACATACTGGATGGAGTCCAGCAGAGAGCAACAACAATGATTATTGGGCAGGGGCCATGATTTATGAGGAGAGGTTAAGGGAACTGAGTTTATTTAATCTGCAGAAGAGAAAAGTGAGGGGGGTTTGATAGCAGCCTTCAACTACTTGAAGGGAGGGTTCCAAAGAGGATAAAGCTGGACTTTTCTCAGTGATGACAGATGACAGAACAATGAGTAATGGTCTCAGGTTGCATTGGGAGAGGTCTAGGCTTCAATAATAGGAAAAACAAGTTCATTAAAAGGGTGGTGAAGCACTGGAATGGGTTCCTTAGGGGGCTGGACCAATCTCCATCCTTAGAGGATTTTAAGGTCAGACTTGACATGGAATGATTTTGCTTTGAACAAGGGACTGGACTAGATAGCCTTCTGAGGTCTCTTCCAACCCTAATTTTCTATGATGATATGAATATGAGACAACAAACACTGCCTCAGAGGAAAGAGAAACCACAAAGAAAAATCCTCTTTTAAGGGTGTACTAACATAAGGAAATAGGAAGGACGATCAGCGTAGATGGGATCAAGCTAGAGAATGCAGAGAAGTTAATGTATTTGGGAGCAACTTGATGTATGATCTAGACTGTAAGAAGGAAACAGCGACTAGAATAGCGAAAGCAAGAGTAAGTTTGAAGGTGATGGATAAGATCTGGAAAAGTAAAGCGATTAGCTCAGGAACGAAGCTGAGCATCTTGAAAATGTGTGAATTTAGCAGCATGTTGTATGGATGTGAGACATGGGAGATAACAAAAGATTTGAAGAAAAGGATATTGGCATTCAAGAGGAGTTGTTATAGAAAGATCCTGAGAATAGGATGGATGCAGAAGGTCACCAATGAAGAATTATATAGGAAGATACAGACAAAAGAGAACCTACTGCAGAACAATATACAACAAAAGTTACAGCTATTCGGGCATATCTGCAGAATGAACAAGTGAAAAGTTAAGACCCTGGTATTCAGCATAATGGATGGTCCAAATAGGAGAGGCAGACCCCACAGAGAATGGGTAGATGATATAGTAGATTGGTGCGAAGCTAGTCTACAGAAACTAAGCCACTCCGCACTGGACAGGGAAAGATGGAAGGAAATAGTGAGGGAGGCATCAGACACCAACAGGCGTTGAGCCCATGGTTATTGATGATGATGGATGATGATGATGAAAGAGCTGATCACTAAAATTCTTAACAAGGAAAATATGGGAAATGAACTTCAGACCAGGGGATGCTAGTTGCTGGCTGTTAATGTGGCGTTTGGATGCAATGCAGTAACCTTGCAGCTTAAGAGACATCCTTTCCAAAGCAATAATATCAAACTGACCAACCCCCAAGAGGCTGCATTGCTATTCTAAACATGGCTATTTAGCATAACAAGAAAAATGGGGTGAAATCCTGCTCGCTTGGAAGTCAATAGGGAGTTTTGTTGCTTATTTCAATGGGGCAGGATCTCAACCGGGAAGTCAGCCAGTGGGCAAGTAATCAATGTAAAACCCAATATCCACCTTCCCTTGAAAGGCCTCACTCCTCTATTCTCTACTCACTCAAAACTTCAAACAATTTAAACTAGCCAATTAGCCCGTCATAACACGGGATTTTCAGGTCTCTCCTCCACGT
>JANRFK010004149.1:85121990-85140148 GCA_030068395.1 Apalone spinifera
CTCGCTGTGGCATTCGGCTGACTTCTGCGCCGCTCACCCGGGCCTCTGCGGGGGAACAAGCAGCCATTTGGGCCCTGCACTCCCCATGCAGTACGGGCCGTGCAGAGGGAACAGCCAGCATTTCAGGCAACAGTGCCACCCAGAGGGAATAGACAGCATTTCAGCGTTACAGACTCACAGACATTGGGCTACTATATATATATGATGAGAACTTTGGTTTGGGGCTGAAGTGATTAAATTCTGCTCACCTATCAGCCCAGGGCATGTAAATACTTTTGTTGGGTAAGTAAAATATAATTTTCCCCCATTCTAAAAAAATGGGCAACTAAATTTTTCCCCTGGACTGTAAGTTTTCAGGATAGTTTTCCAAGGTTGTCGCTGCTCCCCTATTTAGAAGTAGCTGAGTGTTCTCAGGTACCATGTTTTTCCTGATGATAAAATACCAAAGAAGGAGATTATCTCCTTTTTTTTATTCCTGTTTGAATTTTCTTTGTCTTCCCTACTATCTTAATGACTCTCTTTTCTGCTTAAAAACAAACTAAGGCAAACATATATTCCTTCATTTGTTTAAATTAATGGAGATTGCCTATCTTCTAGAACTGGAAGGGACCTTGAAGGTCATTGAGTCTAGTCCCCTGCCTTCACAGCAGGACCAAGTACCACACCCCTGACAAATTTTTACCCCAAATCCCCTCCACAAGGATTGAACTCACAACCCTGGGTTTAGCAGGCCAATGCTCAAACCACTGAGCTATCCCTCCCCCCTAGAACAGATCTGACTTCTGCCTGTGCAGGACTGTGGGGTTTGGAACACGTGTTAAACACATTATATCAGAAAATCTTGTAACTTCACATAAAGTGATTCCCCCTATATTTTATCAGGATAATATTAACCAATACTGAGTTTTCAAATGATATCTTACAAGGCATATTTTGTACAAAGATAATTACAATAGTGTATAGTGTGAATAAAAGGGTGTATTCCATTTCACCCATCCATCAAACTCTCTAGAACATTTCTGCATCTACAACTACTTCCTAGACACCAGTATCACCTTCTAAACAATGGAACCCTACAGATAGCTATTTACAGGTACAAAACACCCCAACACATACCTTTTACAGATCCTGTAATCACTCCAAACAGTTCAAGAAATCTGTTATCTACAACCAAGCACTAAGGTATAATAGAATATGTTCCGAGGAGAAAGTCTATACACACAAAAAAAGGGCACTCTACCACATAAATACATTGCATCATGGAATGTGTCATCCCAATTCCCGAAGAGAACCCGCTTCAATACAGAAAACAAAATCCTCCATCCACATACCCGTAATTGTCACCTACCACCTTACATATGGGGTATCATTAAACAATTACAATCCACGCTCAATAGAGACCAGATCCTGAAGGAAATTTTCCTGAACCCTCTTCTGGCCTTCATATAACCCCACATAGAAGCAAGCTCCCCACAGACTAGGATCCATCAGCTGAATGTATCTCCAGATCCTGCCATAGAAACAGATGCAAAGCCTGCTACAGTGATTAACACCCCCTATAATAGATATTTTAAAATTTTTGGATCTTACACATGCCTATCATAACATGCGGTGTGCCTGATCCAGTGCACTGGGGGTATGTCTATTCTGCAACACTATTTTGAAATAACTAGTGCTATTCCAAAATAACATAGTCTGTGCCTACACTGCAGGCAGTTATTTCGAAATAGTGTCAAAGTACCGTCAAGCTGGAGGACGTCTTACTCCGACTCCTGTAACTCTCATTATATGAGGAATAAGGGAAGTCAGAGGAAGAGTGCTCTATTTCAAAATAAGTACTGTGTAGACACTCCCTAATTCAAAGTAAGATACGCCATTGATGTAGCTCAATTTGCGTGGCTTATTTTGAGTAAAGCCCTGCTGTGTAGAGGCACGCTACATGTCCTATTAACAATTATGTGGTTAGTATCAGAAGGGTGGCCATGCTAGTCTGAATCCACAAAAACAAATAGGAGTCCTGTAGTATATTAAAGACTAACAGATTAATTTGTGCATCAGCTTTCATGGGCAAAAACCCACTTCATCAGATGCATGGAGTGGAAATTACAGGGTTAGGCACAAATATACCAGCACACGAAAGAAGTGCATTAGCTTATCAGGTGGAGGACCAGTGCTAATGAGGCCAATTCAGTCAGGGTGGATGTGGCCCACTCCCAACAGCTGATGAGGAGAAGTGAATACCAGAAGAGGTTGAAACCAGACAATCACTATCCTTTTGAATGAACTCACACAGCAAAATGATGACAGGAACACCCTGTCACCCACGTGTGAATGCTTTTCACAAAATGATCCTTAGATCTCCAATCTCTAATCCTTATCCTTGCAGAAAACTTGCACAACACCCCCAGAAGATGAGCGTAGGAGCTTAAATTCACAACTTTATTAATACCATGATTTTTAGTGTTTAGCAAAGGCACTGGATTTAGTCTGTAACCCACTAGCCTTCCCATTTTTCCCCTATGATGGGAAACTTGTTAACTGCCATACTGTGGTCTCTTACAATATGTGTTTTCTGCTCAAGCTAAACAATCTGTTCCACCTTCCATTTAGCTGTAACACTCTGAGTACCTTTCCCAGAACTGAAAAATAGCTCTATGTAGCTCGAAAGCTTGTCTCTTTCATCAACAGAGGTTGAGACAATAAAAGATATTAAGTCACCCACCTTGTCAACAAATTCTTTACTATCAGAACTAACACATTTGATCACACAATAGTTTGGTGTATTTTATACATAAACTGCCTTCTAAAATGCATCAGATGATGATGTCTTTAGCAATATGTCTTTTTTATTTCACATTCTCTTTTGGTTTGGAGGGCAAGCAATACTGCCGATATCATTTTAGTCAATATCAGAACTGGCCAAATTCCATTTCATGCTGATTTGCGTGGTTTAGAAATTTGTTTCATTCCACATTGGAGAAAAAACAAAATGTCTTGAAGGCTCTTATAAAACAGAATTATGTTGAAATGTCCGTTTTCAGATCAAAAGTTCATGTTCTCTCTTCTTCTCTCCAAAAACTCCACTCTGAACCCAAGAAAATGTCCCATTGAAGCTTTAGTAGAAATCTGGACATTTACCTTAAGTGTTTCGATGTTGATAAAAGGGCACATTTCCATGAAAATCTCTTCAGTCAAAAAGGTTCCAAATAATTCTAGTCAATATAATTTGGATCAACAGGCTCTAAATGCAAGCAGCAATTTTTCTATTTGCTTTGCCCTTCATTTGTAATTATAATTACAAATCATACAGTCCCTGATCCAAGGAATATCTTTCAGATGTGTTTTGGTCAATCTCTGTTCAGGATAGCAGTTAAAAACAAGCTTACCATAAAGAATGTGCTTAAAGTTAAACATGTGTTTAGTTGATTTCATGAATAGGAATGCTTTCCTGAATTGAAGAAAACCGAACCCATCCTTCTACCAGGGACAAGAGTTAGATTTAAAATAGTTCCCCCCATTTAAATGTTTTCTTCCTAGCCAGGATTGTGTTTGCAGATGTAATTGAGGTTTACTGAATAGCAGTTGTTACCCCAGATGGTGCTGCTTATAATTATAAGAACATTATTTTCTGTGCTCGTTTTCCTCTTAGTAAGGAGTCAATAAACTTTGTTCTGTGTGTGCCATAAATGGCACCGGTATCTTTTTTGTTCTTAGCACAAAGAAGAATATTTTTAGCAAATAACCTGACCATTTTCAGAAGGCAGTTATTATCAAGCTCAAAATTAGACTAATTTGTCTCAGAGGACTGCAATACTCTGTGCATTCAATAGCAGACTCCCGGCTTCAAAGCAATGTAGCTGCACTGGTTGGAAAGGCAATTTTGGATGACACATACTCTTCTGATTCTACTTCAGCCTCAGTTTCAGGGGAACAACAGGGATTGGAGGTCTAATGTTAAAAATAAAATCACATTAACTTGAGGCCGTCATAAATCTTGAGTTCAGCAAATGGGTAGAACACAACAAATTTTCCCGTGATCAGCTCTGTTCTTTTGACAGAAATACAGTGCCATTAATATCTACTGGGGATAAGCTGCGGATTAAGTCACATTGCATCGTTCAGGTTTGGGAAATTCAGTCCCTGTGGGCTGAACTGGTTCACCCTGCACGTCACTGCTGCCCTTGTAAATGGGGCAATATGTAAATGTTCTTGATGGGACTGTAAATTGTAACATCCATGATCAAAGGAATTTTTCCCTCTTTTACTTAAAATATGAGACTTAAGTGTTATATGGTCTGGCAGACTGAAGTTTATAATCTCTATTTTAAACTATACAACTATATGCTGTACTTCCAAATTGAGCATGCCTCCTTTCAAGTTATGGCAAAGTGCAATTACAGTTTAAAGGGAATATTTATGTACATTACTTAACAACATCATTGCAACTTAGTAGTCACACATCAACACTTAATTAGTGTAAGCATAAGTGACATAATTGCTACAAGGCATGCATTACCCGTAATGTGAGGTAATTTCATGCACTATGCACATTTTAAATATCTACTCTGTATTTTGCCAGGCTAGATTTTTAAACCAATAAAAGATGTTTGCTCATAAAGACACCTTATCCTTTTCCCCATTCTGTGGTATGCAGCATTGTAATCAATCGTGTTGTTGGGTCTTCAAAATGGGAAATCAGAACAAAGATTTGTGGCCTAGAAGGCATAATATGAATCCATTTACCTATATGAACAATATATTAAGTGTTCTCAAAAATAAACTTAACATTTATTGCAATCTCACCCTGTTAACTAACCCTGTGATGCCTAGCTCAAGAAACTGTCTTCTTTTTGTTGCAGCCATCTCTTTGCTTTTTTCCATGCCACTTATGAGCATGAAATGTTCATCTTGGACTGATCAGCAAGGCCAGCAACTTCTCACATTCAAAGACACAACACAGTTTGAGTTATCTACAAGACATTAGTCAGCTAATAAGTGATAGTTAGTCAAGGCAGTTGGGAATAGTGTGTGTATTTATGAACATGTGAATAGATAAGATAGACACACACACATACAAACTACTCTGCTTGCATATTAGTAACCCTTCCTTCTTGTTATTTAGTTTTCAAGTTTTTTTGGAAAAGACTGGCTCTTCTAGGTGTCTGCCCAGCATTTAGCATATTTTGAGTACTATTGCAGCATCAGTAATCATGAGAATAATTTATTATATAATGTGCAAACCAGTAGTTGAAAATGAATGTATCCTGTTTTGGGATAATTCTCAGGAGCTTTGGACAAGTGAAATAGAAGCAAGAAACAATGAAGTGGTTTTAAAAATGTTGTTTGTGTCCTTTCATGTTAAAGAAACTACTAGAAATCTACAGTAAGTTTGCTGCTTCTTGACTAAAATTCAGTATTACATTCAGCTGTTAGTATTTAATAGTGTTGTTTAAAGGGACAGTATCAAACTAAGAATAATCTTTCTCTGTTTATCTACCACCTTTATTAGTAACACCTCGGGGTAAAATAACAAAGCAATTAGAGAGGCTTCATTTCAAAATATTTATAAAATATTTAAAAAGTAAAAGTCTCAATTTAAATTAAACATTTTTATTGATCCAAAACAATTTTTTTAATTCGTATTTTGAAAATTTTCACTGGTTTGTTTGTTTTTTCCCAATTTGGAACAAAAACAAATTATATCATCACCTATTTTCCTGTGAAATGGAAATTCTGGTCCTATTCAGCTAGTCTTAATCCTTACACATCCACGCACACATAGTCTCACTGAAGTAAATTTTTACAGCCACTTACAGGATCAGAGCCCTTGTGTCCCTGTTGCCTGTGAGCCTGTCTTTTTTAAGGTCCTGATACAGCAACACACTTAAGCAAATTCCTCATTTTACATATTAGCTAAAATTCATCTCTGTTCAGAAAACTACTTAAGCATATGCTTGAATCTCACTGAAGTCTAATAAGTTTGTCCACATTCTTAAGTACTTTGTGGTATCAGGGTCAGAGAGTAGGAAAATATTATTGGGGGGAAGGGGAAAATAGCAGGAAAATCTGGGGACAGATGGTGTATCTGATGATACTTGTAACTAATTTCAATTGATAGGGTTTCTAACATGAAAAAAACTTCTATGTAAATAAGAGTTATGTTGTATATTTAAATGATGATATTCTCTTAGTATATGCTTACTGGTCACTGCCAAATAATATTTCAAATATAGTGTGTATATGTATACACACACACAAGTTATATAGTTTATATTATTATTATTTTGATGTAATTAAATGCACTTTCCTTGCCACTTTTATCTCTGACCTACAATGTATTGCTGCAAACTCAGATCTCTTGCTTGACAAGATAATATGTTACTGTCGCCCCACTGAATATTAGTATAATTCTGATTTTAGTTTACCAAAATGACAAGTGTAGATACTTTATAGCTGCTTGGGCCATAAAACATTTTGAAAGTTATTTTGCCATTGAATCAGTGTTGGAGCAAATATACTTGAGATGGGCATTTAGTATGTGAGGTGGGTTTTACCCCTTTTGTGTTGTGGAATATTTGGTTATAAATTTTTCATGCCGGAGTACTTTTGTCTGTCAGCACCTTTTACTTTGGGAAAAATCTACTTGACAGCTACTTTGAGCCTGCTCCTCCAGAGCTTTTACTCAAAGATAGATTTAGGAATAATCGAAAAGAAAGAAAAAAATAGGCTAAAAGAGAAAAATAATGCAAACCATCCATTTTTCACTGTTCCTATATCAAAGTGCTAGAGATAAAATAATTGATTATGACTTTGTTTTTACATAGGGGGATAATACTTTTGTTAAGGAACAGAGTCTACAACATTTTCTTATATTTTCAGAAACATGGAAGGGCACACACACACACCCTGATGCCCTCGTGGGAAAAATCATTTGGGGGATGAGTGACTTGTACATTATGCCACCAAGCCTGCAAAGACATACCCTCATGTTTAGCTTTATACATAATAAGCAGTTCTACTGAAGTCCATTAAGCTCATGCAGAAGTTTTTGCTGACTTGGGGTCTATGAATAGGATTTACAAAGTGTTCAGCATTGGTCTTAACTCTGCTCTCAATACAATCTAAGGAAAAACGCCAGAAGAGTGCTTTTGATTATCTCGCCCAACGTGAGCCAGATAGAACTTTCATGAAATTAGGCCTGAAATGAGCAAAAAATTCACTGAGGAGGTGTGAAGAATTAGGCTCCATCAAAACACTACTTTAAGTTTGCAGAAATAATGAACCTATTTATTATTCTGATGAGTAGATTGGTTCTCTCAATGGGAAACACTACTTATAAACAAATGAAATAGAAGAACTGTTCCACATGGAAGTCACAGTCTGATTCACCTTCATATATTGCAAACTGGAGTGGGATTCTGGTTAGATGGGAGAGTCATCCTGCTGAGGCCCCATCCTGCTGTGCATAAAGGAGTCACATTATGGACAAAAAATGAGAATCATTGAGCTACTTGTTCAAATACAAACTCCATCTAACGGTATGTCTGCACTACAGAGTTTTTTTGAAAAACAGCCATTTAAAAAAACCAAACCCTTCGATTACATCCACACTGCAATCACGTTCTTTCGAAAGAAAATTGAAATAACAAAGGGGTTTTTCCAGCATTGGTAATCCTCTTTTTATGAGGAAGAAGCCTTTTTTCGAAAGAGCTCTTTCGGAAAAAAGGTGCGTGTAAATGGGGAAGAGGGAGTTCTTTCAGAAAAAGAGGGAAGAGGAAAAAAAGCACAGGTGCCCTGATGGACACTCCATCCACACTAATCACAGTTTAAATGCGAGGTAGCGTCCATTCAGTGTGGACACTATCTTTTAAACAAGCAGGTTGCTTTTTCGATGCACTTTGGTAGTGTGGATGCGCTCTTTCAGAAGAAGTTTTTTGGGAAGATCTCTTCCAGTCTAATCCTAATTTAAAAATTAAAAAAACTTACTGTTTCTAATTCCTTTATTATTGTTGTTAATAATGGCTATGACATTTGACCACGTGAATAATATAAACAAGTGTCACTGCAAAGAGGATTGGGTTTTTTTAAAGTTCACAGAAATTTTAGCCTGATGGATACATATCTGCAGTACATCATAATGGCTCAATCTAAATCCCAGAGAATTCAGTAGAAGTAAACTCAGCTAACAGAGTTCTGTTTTAGCTCTAAACCATAGATGCAGGGGGCTCTATTAGATGGGAGGCATCCTGCTTATGGAGCATAGAGTGAAATAGAATGCCTGTGAGCAGCACTGAAAAAAAAAATCACTTGTATCACCTTTTGGAAGTACAGTAGGATTGCCTTAGGACTGTTTGTAATCTGTCAGCTAATTATAGAAAGAGGGCTAAATCCACGGCCCTTCTCCACTGTGGAGTGCTTAGCGCGCTACCCCTGTTCTTACTCTCAGGGTACATCTACACAGCACTTCATTTCAAAATAACGAGTGTTATTTCAAAATAACTTAGTCCGCATCTACATAGCAGACAGTTATTTCAAAATAACGTTGAAATACTGTCAAGCTGGAGGACTTCTTACTCTGATTTCTGTAACTCTCATTCTACAGGGAGTAAGGGAAGTTGGAGGAAGAGTGCTCTATTTCGAAATAAGTGCTGTGTAGACACTCCCAATTTTGAAATAATTGATGTAGCTCAATTTGCATAGCTTATTTTGAGTCAAGCTCTGCTGTGTAGACGCACTCCCAGAGTCCTTTTTTATACCAGGGAAAAATTTAAAAAAAAAATCTTATTGTTGCTAATATGTTCCCCAGAATTGGTATTTGCAAGGAGGGGAGCACTCATTTAGCCAGACTACCAGCTGCCAAAGGGGTATGTCTACACAGCAGTGTTATTTCAGAATAACAAAGTGTGCGTCTACACAGCAAGCCATTATTTTAAAATAATGTCAAGATGGAGGACTTTTTATTCTGACTCCTGTAACCCCCATTTTATGAGGACTATGTAGACAGAGCCAAAAGCCGAATTAAGCTATTTCGACTTCAGCTACACAATTGACGTAGCTGAAGTTGTGTATCTTAATTCAACTGTTGCCCTGCTGTATAGATGCAGCCAAAGAGATTTTAAGCACAGTGTTGCTTTAACGTGTTCTGACTTGCTTATTGTGCCAAGAATGTTGGATTGACTTAGGAAGGCATTATTTTATTACTACCACTGCCGATAAAAGCATTGTTTAATGGTCACTTGAGTACCTATGTAGCAGGGCTTATACATAATTCTGTTTTAGATCCTGAAAAGACAGAATGCAGTGTATAAGGATTTTTCAGTGTGAAAAAAACACATGAGTTTATATCTGAGTGGTTTAGTCTCACACTATACACTCTCAGGAACCATATCAATCCCAGAAGTACGTATTGATATGTCTATCCTGCAATCAGAGGTGTGACTGCAGCTCATACAAGGCATACCTTCACCGGCTTTCATTTAGCTACTGCAGCTAAAAATAGGAATGGAGAAGTTATGTACCTGGAATCCGGGTATATACTCTTGTTCCTAGCCCATGCCAGTAGCTGCACTATCACATCTTCAGCACTATTTTTAAACTCTATTTACTAGCTTAAAACTAGTATTTGTTGGCTTATACAAGCTGCAATCACATCTTTGACTGTGGGGTGCACATACTTTATGATAGATTGAATAGAGAGAGACAGCTCTGAGTGTTAACAGGCCAAGACTTTTCTACCATATGAGGAGCAAGGCCAATGGTTTTGAACATTGGGATAGATAACTTAAATGCAATGATGTTGCATTGTCTCAGTATCTGGTGTTTAACATCTAGCATCTTTTGAGGAAAATATTCTGTTTTCTCTTTTCTAAACTGTTAATAACTACTTCTTTTGTTTAATCTAAGATTGTCATTTCTTGGGGACTTTTCTAACTGCTACTCTCAGAAACAACATATCTCCATCATCTGAGAGAGGCAGGGACAGGTGAAAATGACAGACTGTATATAGGTCAATGCCACAGAAAAGGCTGCAGTCTTTCTTCCAGAGCACTGCCACCAGCATTATTGGCATTCTACCTCACCACCTCCCAAAAAAGTTATTTAAAAAAAAAATCACTAGAACTACCTTATAAAAAACCACAAAGAAAGATTATGAAGTGGAACACAACACACTTTCTAGATGAGTCCCTTCATAAGCCTGTTTATTCCTCAGACATAGAAAGGAATATGTCATACTGTTCAAAATGAAAATTCTTTATTTATATCACAGCATCACAATAAATGAAATCCCCAAACTATCGATTGGATAGTCTAACTGTTCTTCGGGATGTATTCTATACCATATATTGATACCAGCTTTTCAGCACCTAACCTGTCACAAGGTTTTGACCAAAACAATCCAGATATGCTGAAAAACTTATCAGACTTTTCTAGATCACTCCATATAAATATTAGTGATCAACTAGGCATGGCAGCACCACAGAGGAAAACTTTGTGATGCATGATGTGAGGGGCAAAGACTGAGCACTTGTGTCCCATCAATGGCCCTTGTACAATTAGGAAACTTCAATCATGCACAGCCATGGGTAGCCATCTGCACTTTGTATTGTCTAGGACTCCAGAGGGACAGCTTTTGCTGGATAGTAGTGTAGACTTCCATTACAACAGCCCCAATAGTTAGTCTTCCAACATCAAACTGATCAACAACTGGATGTTAGCAATGAGAGGTGGCGATCTTTCAGACCAGCAATAACCATGTACTTCTCCACACTGAGCAGAGCTAGCAGAGTTCCAAGAAAGCTTCTAAAATAGTTTACACTACCAGAATGGGCTCTCCACCAAGTGAATCTTCTCCAGGAAGATACAGGAGAAGTGTCTGGTTGTTTTCAGCTTCTTCCTCGGATGCCTTTATCTCCCCTAGTTACAGTCACTGCCCAACTTTATGTATTATACAGTCAATCTGTTTAGATTCATGACTGTGAGGATTGCAATGCTTTCCCATGCTTCCTCTAGGCTGCCTGCTTTAAAAAGAGGCATTGGATCATAAAAAGAGTAAGGATGATGGGGTGAAACATGAGGAATCACAGGTATTAGACTGGTTGACTAGAAACCCCAGAATTCCACTGCTTTCTGGTACAAATCCAACAATAAGGAACATAATAAAATCCCACAAGGCAGCAGAGCAGTGGAACCAAGAACCGTAGAACATCTGACCAGAATGTTCACTGTGGAGCCAACTCCTGCACCAAGATTTTCCCATGGGCTTCCAACAGCCCATGTCCCATCTGCTGTGCCTACAGGACTTGTATAGGGAGCTTCAGTGAGTGCCTACATGGAGGGCAGAGAAAAGGGAAGCAGGGAGATGGCAGTTTCTATGCAGCAGAAGCCACTCAAACACTAACCTGGGTAAGACAGGATTAACAGACAACATCCAGGCAGGAGGAGCCAGACGTGCTTGGGTCAATAGCTCACTAGTGCACTATGCTGGCCAAGAGCTGGTTAATATACATGTGCCCACACAGGAGCATCAAGTTTAGCTAGCTTGTAAAGGGACCCCAGAAGCGTATGTTTGCCTAGGGTCCAGTTAATGCCATTTTCATGCCACTTATCACCAGTGCCTCTATTCAGTTCTCTCACTGCCCCCACCATCACCACCCACGGGCAGTTCTATCATTTTTTATGGGTTATGGCATAGCAAGAACTTTGCTGTTCTCATCCATTTCTATTTTAGATTTTTAAAACACAGTTTTTATTCATAGGTGGAAAGTAAAATCCAAGAATTCATACACAAATAGGTCATATACAAATTATGGTGATGTAAAAACTACAGACTGGTCTAAAAAGTGAACCTGAAACAAGTATGATAACACCTGCGGGAAAATGAACAACGTCACTGAATTGATTTCAATTGACAGTAAAAAAAGAGAAAGAGAAAGAGAGAGAGAGATTTTTCACTATTCTCTGTGCACAGAAGAACCTGCAGCAACCACTGGGGCAAAAAAGGGTTGAATACGCTAATAGTAAAAGAAATCAGGAAAAGCTGAAATAGAAAAGTTTTGTGTCCTTGTTAATTTCAAGATTTCTTTTGTACAGCTGAAAGAGCAGCAGGAAAACATAGTTGCAAATAATTATGCAGTAAAAATAGGCAGGCCATTAGTCTGGATTTAAGCTGGACAGTCCTGTTTTCTGAGGCTTGCTCCCCATCTGGTACTGAAAAAAACCTGGATGTTATTTTGTCCCACATCAGACAGGGAATGTCATTTTGAAGAATGTGTCATCCCATCAGTGTGACTTTACGTTCACAGAGGAGGTCACATGGAGGTGGAGTGGGGGGCAGGCCAACACCATTCCTGGAAATACCAGAATATTTGGAGTCCTGGGGGGATGCGTGAGTGGCTACCATAAGTGAAAATACAGCAAAAATTGCAGCAAGTATTGTTTGTAAGACATCATGTTGCCAGTTTTAGTATGCGTGTGGGAGGGATGAGATTGCATGACCCTAATCTCACCTGCACTTCTCTCAATTAAAAGGACACCAGACATTTCTTCACAGCCAGGTTGCCTTCTAAGGGGCATATTGAAGCGTAAAGCATTCTGTGCTTATATGACAGTGAGACTTCATTCTGACTTTAGCCTTCCAAAAATGTCTGCCTTTTCCTCATTTTGTCCTACTGAGTACTGTGTCACGTGTGTATGTGCCAAATATGGAAGAAAGAGCAACCTAAGGGAAACTTGTTAGTGAACTGAGTTCTCTGAAGTAAAAGTAATTTCCCCTTCTTCAATTACTTCTGTGCTCTGGCATGTTCGCTTTCTGTAATTTTTTGTCACATGTCTTCAGACAGATCATTAGAAACTGCCTTGCTTGTCAAACTGAGGGGATTTTTAATTGAAAAAGTAGGCTCGCCCTTCCTTGCCTGGCTCGCCCCTCCTGTGTGCGTGCACCAACACACATACGCCATCATCTTGTTTACTAGACAGAGATAAATGCCTCACCAGTGTGATCATCAGACACTAAGCCAAACTCATCTTCTTCTCCAGCTTTCCCCTCTCTCCCCACTCTGTTATTCATAGGGACCACAGGTGAAGCGAGAGAAAATTATTACAGCATGATGACTGCAGAAATGATAGAAGGTAAAGAAGATGGATTATCACGGTGCTGACATGATTTGTATGGATTTCCAAAATTAAGCTGTTCACTTAAAGTGACCGTCATCTTTTGCACCCACGGTATTGCTGCTGCCCTAGTAATAACCTTCATCTGCACTTGTGAGCCAAGTGAGCAGAGCACGTTTCCCATTACCTGTCAAGCGAGTATGTAGAGTTCTTCTGGCCCCGCAGTAATAGCAGGGCTGCTGGTGAACAGAGTAATAAACACCTACTGAGAGGGATGTAGCGTGAAAAGATCTCATCACCTGCCATTAGCACGCTGATGAATAATGCAGCATTTTCAGTGGCAGATGTCAGGGTGGGAGGAAGAATCACTTCTGTAAATGCTCTGGTGAGCACTTCAGCACAAAGTGAGAGGTGATAGCAACAGATGCATGTGACAAAATTACACTCGCTATTGTATTTTAAAAGAAATGGGAACATTTACTTCACAAATAGCTGGCAGGTTCTCTCTCTCTCTGCCTCTTTTTTCCCCCTCTGAGCCAAAGGATGCTGTAAACCAGCAAACTAACACACCTGCTGCTGAGGTTTTGCAGCTTCTGCACCATTGTCTGATGGACAGACAGGCTCTGCCAGCCTTGGCTGTCCAGCTAGTTACATTATATAGCTTTCCCCAGAGACCCAAACAGACCTGTTGCTATTCCTCTTTATATTAGGATTTTATTTCCATTGTATTCATCACCTCCAGGAACATCCTTAGGATTTATGTACTATTAAATTGGTGCCTTGACGCCCGTGGCAGCCCCAGGGGGGGAAAGGGATGATGAATTCTTAGAGGCATGATTTTATAATCTTCAGCAACACACTAATGAAATATTTTCAAAGCAAATTTTAAGCTAAGGTGCTGTACACTAACACAGTAAATTCAAGATAAACTTTAAAAAACAACAAATAATCTGGTAGCACTTTAAAGACTAACAAAACATGTAGATGGTATCATGAGCTTTTATGGGCACAGCCCACTTCTTCAGAGGACCCTGAATTCAGAAACTGACAGCATATACCTGGGATTGGCAAATGCCTGTTAAACAGCTTCATTACCACTTGAATGGCTCTTTCATAGGTTCAGGATTCTGATAATAGGTCTGGCTGGCTTTTTCACCTTTTAAGTTAACCAGATCCTCTCTGAAGGAAACAGAGCCACAAAACAGGGATAGGAAGAGATAGGTGGAGGGACAGTAAGACCCAGTGGTGCCACACATTTTCGGATGTGCAGCTGCTTATTCTGCATATGGCCCTGATCACCTCTCTCTCCCTCCTCGTCCAGAATCTTTGGTTAAGTGAAAGGCTAGATGGTGGGTCTAGTTAGCCCCTTCATGAAACCACTAGAGGATTCCTAGCCAGAAAGCCAGCTGATCTAGCATCACACCAGTGTTGGGGGATCCTGCCATGTCATAAAGCTGACACATAGGCCTCAGTCTACATCCCCTGCTGCTGATGTACAGGATGTGAGGAAAGGATGCCACACTAGACTGGTGGTGGCTTCAGCTCCAGCAGTCATTAGAATCTGGCATAAGTTAAGGAAAGTTAAAGGTGATGTCAAGTTCCCATTTGCATTGCTGCAGTTCTAACTTCTCTGGCTCAGATAACAGCCCCAGGGCTAGGGGAGTGTTCAAGTGAGCTTTGTGCTGCCTTTCACCCCCAATCCCTTTTTCACGGGGTAGTTCTCAGCCTGCGATGCCAAAGCTATAGTTTCTGTCATGCACGTACTCTGAAGGCAGAGGGGGAGAATAAATATTTGAAGGAAGCATTATTCATTGCACATACAGCAATCTCCTTTGAAGAATCACAATTCTGATGATTTACTGCAACCAGCCCCAAAGTGGAAATAGTTTTCATGACGTTTACCTTCATGTCTTATTGTTAGTCAATTTTTTTTGAGCCAATTAGCTCTTTTGATCAATTGCTGCCACTGTGCACAGTAACTTCTTCACATCAAAAATCCTGGGCCAAAAACAGATGGCCCTTTGCCCTGAGCTGTGAGATTAAAATGCAGGAAAAGCCTTGAGGTCCTGAGCGTTTACAGACTGGATTCACTGTGACAGTCGTTGGTTGATCTCCACAGGACAGTGGAGGGGGGAGGGAGTGGAGTGAATAAAAGGAGAATGCTTCAGAACAGTGTTTTTCAAAGTGTTCCATGGGCCCACTTTGAAAAAGCCACTAGTGGGCCCGTGCCACTTTGTTTACCTAAACTGGATCCGTAACCGTAGAGCCTTTTTGGCTCCCATTGGCTCCATTTGCCATTTTACATGACATTCATGAGGCAGCGTAACTGTCACTATTCACCTATCTTTAATTTCCCATTTATCATAGCACCACTAATGTTAGGATGGGGGTGTGGTTCATTATGCGCCCATACTTTCAAAAACTCATCACTGTGTGCATATGATATTGTTTGCAATGCCACTGTAGCCATGTTGGTTCCAGGGCATGATAGAAACAAAGTGTGTCAGGTAATGCCTTTTACTTGACCCCGTATGTTGGTGAAAGAGACCAACTGTTGAACCCCACAGAGCTCTTCTTGACCTGGAGAAGATCTCTGGGGAACTGGAAAGCTTGTCTTCTCCAGAAACAGATGTTGGCCCAGTAAAAGAAACTGCTTCACCCACAATATTCGGGGAAATTGTTCTCACAGGATCAGGGTTTAGAGCCCAGGGCAATATGCAGCTCGCAGGCTGGATGTGATTCATCAGGGTTAGCCCATGGTGGGTAGCCAGACAGTTTGTTTACCTCAGCGTCTGCAAGCGCAACTGCTCACAGGGGCCACAGTTCATCATTTCCAGCCAATAGGAGCTGCAGGAAGCATTGGTCGCAAATGGCACCCTGCAACCACGGGAAACCGTGAGCAACCATATCTGCAGACACACAGGTAAATGAATCATTTGGTGGCCCACCAGGGACTAACCCTGGTGAAACACATCCAGCTCGCAGGCTTCCTTTTGCCCACTCCTGGCTTAGAGAGCTATAATGGGATTTAAAAAACAAATCCAGCCTCCAACACACACGTAATTTTCTAGAAAAAAATTATTTCAGTATGTAAGTTCTCTTATGATCACCCAACCACACCTCTCCACTGCTGTAGGTCTTCCCTCTAACTTGGCCAATAATGCAATGGCGGGGGGAGGGGGAGATGGGAGAAGAATGTGTAAAAAGGACTATAACTGTTAGGTCAGTGGTGGGCACCCTGCAACCCACAGGCCACATGCAGTTTATTGGGATTCTAGGTCTGGCTCATGAGACATTTTGTTTACCATTGCCCACATGCAGAGTTGCCAGATTCTGCTGGTTTCCGTCGACATAGATTTTCTTCTACCATTATTACTAAAGTGACACACGGCTCAAGCAGGGGACATGAAGTGAGGTGCATGTTGATTGCACACACAACAGTGACGGAGAGTTGTGCACTTCCTCTATATCCAATTAAAGCACTACTATGGCTCAATCAGCACACCTCACAAATTTTAGGTATTCAAGAGCAACGAACAAAACTACAGGTTGGACCTCCTCGGTCCGGCACCTTTCGGACCTGACCCTATCTTAGGAGATCATCTTGGTTATGACAATCTTGCAGCCCACTGAAATGAAGGAGAGCCACTCATGCAGCTCTCTCACTAATCTAGGTTGTCCATTGCTGTGTTAAGTACTGACCCCGCTGTTCTGAACCCTGAAAATATCTCAGAGTTGTTTCTAAAACTACGTCCATTCTATGACAGTTGTATCACATGCCATGTTGATACCCATCAACCATATTAGAAACAGCTCAGGAGGGTCTGTGTCCCCCTTTTGAGGAAATCCATTTTCTCAAATGTAACTTTCTTGTGTCAAATTCAGATACAAAGTGTAATAGAAAAGCTCTGTTACATTGTGCTTTGCCAAGTTTCTATGTACTCATCACTGCTTATAATACTTTTTTTGACCATGCAAATTATTCATCTACCTGACTGTTCCTATTTCAAACTTTTATCCAGACTATGCATCGACATATAACAAATTAAGACCATGTTATAGCAAATTTGCACCTGCCAAACTGGAAGTCAGTAAGAGATCCTTTAAAAATCATACCCTTAATCTCCAATTCTCCCATGACGCTAACAATTGCTTGGAAATCTGCTATAGTGGATTTTTTTTTTTAAACTCACAGCCTCACAGCTCATTAAAACATTCAAAACCTAATGGAGAATTCACACACACAGTATATGGTTATACTTGAGTTTTAACTTTACATTTTTAAATGTTACACTTGGCTTACAGTATATTTATCAATAGTTAAAATTCACAGTTGTTTGATAAATAATATTTAAATCCACAAACCAATAGTGCAAATGCATTAAAAGCTCAGAAAGTTTTGATAAAAAGCAACATTTGCCTTGTATTTTCTGCCCTGATATTATCACCACCGACGTGGAAGGCTAAAAAGGGCCACCTATTACTGTAGAGATGTATCTAAAAAAAATCTCTCAAGCTGCCTGTAATAATCTCCATTATGTATAATGACCATTTTGATAATAGTCTTTAGAAGAGGTAATGGCCCTGCTGAATGGTTATTACCTGTCTGTTCACGCTGGAAGCAAGATGCAGAAGCCAGAGGGGACAGTCAAATGGTCCTTGTGGTGTAGTCTGAAGGAATAAGAAACATTTAACAGAATGCAAGAAACAGACAAGCAACTGCCTTTCATTGTAAAACTGTCTGTGGTGGTGCAGTCAACCATTGTGAATTTTGTGAAACATATACACTGACTATGTATATAATTATTAATACTAATAATAGGCAAACTACCACTATGTAAATTAGTTTAATTTTAAGTGTCTGTTATTAAAGAAGCAATCCAAAAGTTAAATATATTTTGATACTTATGCAATTATACTTCAGTCCTATACTGCTGTAAAGTATTATCAACTCAGTGCAGAAAGAGCCAAGTGCTGATCCAAATTTCAAATACACTAAGGCTGTGTCTAGACTGGCACGATCTTGCGCCAGAGCTATGCAAATGAGG
>JANRFK010004149.1:85140248-85170023 GCA_030068395.1 Apalone spinifera
GCCTCATTTGCATAGCTCTGGCGCAAGATCGTGCCAGTCTAGACACAGCCTAAAGGTATGTCTACAGTGTAATGTGAGCCCTGGGTTAGTGGAACTCAATTTAATGGAATCTGGGTTTTAGAACACAAGATTTGAGTGTCTACATTTGATTGCCAATCTTTTCTTACGCATTTGAGCCTCTCCTCAGTACAGCTTAGTCTTTTCAATATTGGCTTGTTATTCAACTAGCTTGGTGCCATAAGAGCAACCATACTGGGTGTGACGGCGCGTTAGGGTTTTCTCGTCTCCTGCACCGACTCCACCAGCCAGTAGAATAGAGGGAGTTTATTGCTTCTCCAGGATACAGCACAGCATAGATGCAATCCAATTATAGGGCCAGGCCCAGGATGCCTCAGCCCCCCTTGAGGTGGGGTGGGGGGACTGCGCCCTCAAATCCCAGTGCCTGGCTCGGCTGCTTCCTCCATGATACCCAGACAGAAACTCACTCACTCACTTCCAGCCCTGCCCCCATCCAGGGCTCCCCTCCCCTTCTGCCCATTGTTCCGCTCCCTGGGAGATACCTGTCTGACGAGTTTGAAGCCCCCTTTGCATAATGACTCATCCTCTGCCCTGCTGGGCCGTGCTGCAGGTAGCAGCCAGTGGAGGTCACTCACACTACATCACACTGGGTCAGACCAAATGTCCATCTAGCCCAGTATCCTATCTTCCAACAGTGGCCAATGCCAGATGCCCCAGAGGCAGTGAGCAGAACAGGTAATCATCAAGTCATCCCTCTCCTGTCATCCATTTCTAGCCCCTGACAAACAGAAGCTAGGGAAACCATTCCTACCCATCCTGGCTAAATAAGTATTGATGGACCTAAGCTCCATGAATTTATCTAGTTCTTGTTTGAACCCTGTTAAAGTTCTGGTTTTCACAAAACATCCTCTGGCAAGGAGTTCCACAGGTTGACTGTGCTCTGAGAGAAGAAAAACTTCCTTTTGTTTGTTTTAAACCTGCTACCTATTAATTTCATTTGGTGACCCCTATTTCTTGTATTTTGGGAACAAACAGCACATTCATAGGGAAGATAATGCAAGGCTCTTATTTTAAAAAATGGAATATGATAACAAAAAATGTACACGTTCTCTGTCAAAATGTTTGCTTGTGTTATTGTTTGCCTCTCTCTCTCCAGTTTGAATTCCATGTGGGTGGGGAGGAGAGTGGGACACCAAAGAGATGGCATACAATCTGGATATACGCTGCTTCTCCTGTCTTCCATTTCTGCTACAGACTGCTTATCTGGGTTGAGGCAGAGAGATATCAAAAAGCTGCTCCAAGTATGGCTCCAGGATGTTCTTGCAGCTGCTTCTGCAGCAACGCCTCCTCTTGGACCATTTTCATCAGCAGAGTCATTTCATTTTCCTCATTCATTACTTGCTGCTGGTTCCAACTGATTCCTATGCTGGCTTCAAGCCAGCAGGTTGACCAGGTCACTATGCACCACTGATAGCTCAGTAACACAATCACATAACAGACTTTTTACTGGGAAGGTGTACTACCCTTCTTATAAACAGATCCAGTTTGTCTTTTGCTTGGGCAAATTGGCCTTCTGGCCAAGAAGCCCACAGGATATGGATGGAGGCTATGTGTGTGGCTCATGGCAACTTAATGGACTGATTAAGTGCAAGGTTTCAGAGTGATTCTGCTAGAAACTAAGTTCTTAAATTGAGGCCTGGGTCATAGTGGATATATTAGGAAAAAACATAAATGATAGAGGAGTGGATCCCAAGCCAAAAGGGAGTCAAGGATAAAAACTACAGTAGAAAAACAAGTAGACGGTGATTCGAAGAGGCAGCTCCGTGTGTCAGCAGGAGACAGGAGCAAGCCTGGGGCTGCCTCAATCTGCCTGAATGGGTCAGCCCAGATGAGTTTGCTCATAGTGCATGTACAAATGAATTGTACATAAGCCTATATTAGCACCCAGTAAAAACAAATAAGTAATTATGTTGTTTCTGAAGACACCAATGTTGAAGAACTTTGGTAACTTCATGCAATTACAGACCATAAAAATTACCATGTAGCAACTCAACTTGAAATTATACACTATTTGCATGTAATTAGTGCCACTAACTGGGAAGTTAAATCCACATTTTTAACATCTTTAGAGCAAAAGGTTTCTTAAAAGAACTCTCATAATGATATACAACAGATATATTGGAGATGTCATACCAGTGGTCCATCTAGTCTAGAATCCTGTCTCTTTCAGAGGAAGACACAAGAAATTCAGTAATGGATAATTATTGGAAACTGTTTCTCGCATTTACTGTCTAGCTACCACAAAGTGAAATAACCTGCCCACATTGCTTCCTATCTCTAAGTAGTTAGTGTCATCATGAAGGTTTATAACCCTTATGTAAGTCTGTCTTACATAACTAGGGGTTATTGTCCTATCAGTGTCTAATCCTATTGTAAATCTCACTAGACTCTTAGCCTCAGTAATATCTGACACTGAGTTTCACAGACTAACTATACACTGTGTAAAAATATGTTTTCTTTATCAGTTTTAAAGATACTGTTTTTTCTTGTTACTGGGTTTCTCTTTATACATAAGAGAAATACCATTTCAATCTGTGACATCTCTAGTTCACATCACACCAGCTCTTCCATTAAGAGAATAATGGCCTATGAAAATGTCCTGAGTTTTTTTAAGACAGCAGCTAGCTTAAGTCAACACCCAAATTTGTTTACCCATTTGAAAAAAAAGAAGATGAGACTACAGAAATGCCTTGTAAATACAAACAAACAAATTGAGTTTGCCATTTTTAAGTTATGCAGGAATGAAAAAACAGAAACAGCTTTCCTATGTAAGCTGATTTTTGGTGCATTAAAGCTATTAGGGTACATCTATGCAGCAGTGTTATTCTGAAATAACATAGTCCGCATCGACACTACAAGCAGTTATTTCAACATAACGTTGAGCTAGAGGACTTCTGACTCAGACTTCTGTAACCCTCATTTATGAGGAGTAAAGGAATTCAGAAGAAGAGTGTTCTTTCTTGGACTTCCTGCTGCGTAGACCGTGCCAAAAGCTGAAATACGCTATTTCGACTTAAGCTACACAATTGACGTAGCTCAAGTTACGTAGCTTATTTTTGCTTTAGCCCTGCTGTGTAGACATGCCCATACTGACTAAAAATAGTACTTATTTACCCATTGGACAGCAGTGGTCCCATCATGTCACACTTCCATGGGACAAAACTTTCTATAAGTGTATGTCTACCCTAGAAAATTATTTCAAAATAACTGAATTTGAAATAATAACTCCTGAAATAACTATTACTAAATAAGTTTATACCCCAAGGAAATCAGGAGTACAGACTTCAAAATAACCAGCCTGATATTTAGAAATAAATAGGATTGGTAGTGTGGATGCACTGCTTATTATTTTGAAATAAGGGGGGTTATTTTGAAATAACTCCTTAGTGTGGACCAAGGCTAAATGAATAAAGAAAGGAAACGTACATACAAAAATGTCTGTTTAGAATAGATATATGACATTAGAGTTGTGATATAAATAAACTAAAAATAAAATTCAGAGTTGACTTAATTTGTGCCACTAACTCATGCTGTTGGGCCATTATTGACAAAACAATATGAATGAAAGGGATAGGATGTCAGTGTGAACTCTGAATGCTTTTTAGCACTCACCTAGATTGACAGCTCTGGGAGTCATAATGTGCCAGCACCTATGATCACGTGGTTGGGGACCAATTGATTATTGGTCTCTAAAATTAAGATACCCTCAAAATGCTACGTAGGAAATTATTTTAAAGAAAGTGTTTTTTCTAATGAGTCACAAAAAACAGGACTCACTCACTAGCTGTTAACTAGAAGGCATAGCCAACTAATTGGCTGTATTTGCAGTTCAATATTAAATATGTTCAAGAGAGCTAATAACCAAGCTCTTACAGATTTATTGTCTAAAGATAAATCAATATGGATCAGGAAATAAAGAATTGATAAATTACCAGTCACAGGGAGTTCAGTTCACCTTACATGAAAGATGGGCTTCCTAACAGTTCTTTTTATATAGCGTGGTTGTTTACAAGTTACAAAACTGTTCACAACAAAGTTAAACTTTAACAAGCCAGCTTTGTTTTTGGTGCCTCCCGAACTGCCTCTTTTGTTTTTAATATTAAATTCCAGACACTAAGTAATATGAAAATACTCCCTAATGTTATGCATTCATACGTCTCACTGTTTCCTTGTACCACATTCTAACTTTGTTTCACAATGCTATCTAGATACATAGGTAGCTTTTGAATTGTCCTAAGCCAAGAACTGAGCTTACTTGTCCTGAAACATCATAGAACATGTGCTTTAGCATAAATGAGCCAAAATAAACATACTTTGGTATGATTATCCAACACATATATATTATATTACAGGCTGGACCTCACTGGTCCGGCACTCTCCAACTTGACTGGTCCCAAATGAGAGAATTTGCTAGATCAGAGGAGGTCTCCTGCCACTAGTCTCCAAACCCTCAGCACTGCCAACTCACTATCACCCTGGCTAAAACCCTGCCTCCGGACCCCCCACCTATTGCCATCCCAGCCGGGATGCCACCCAGCTGCCACCCTGCTCCTGACCTGGTGGGCTGCTGCAGTCTCTGGCCCTGGCTCCAGTGCTACAGGCTGCTGGGGACTGCTGAGTGCCACAGGCTGCTTGGGGCTCTTGTCCAGGCCCTGGGCTCCAGTCCTGGATCCATATGGCTGCAGGGCTCCAGCCCCAGACCCGCACTGCAGCAGGGCCCCAACTGCCGGCCCTACTACCCCTGGTCTTAGCCTGGCTGCCAACCTTGCTGCCATTAGGCTTCCAAGCTTAAAGGTCCAGGAGCATCAGTGGTCCAGAGAGAGCCAGTTTTCAGAGGTGTAAGATTTACCCATTATTGCTAGAGTCCTTAACTCAATTAATTTTTGCTTTTCTTTGTTTAAATCATTGCGCTGGGATGAGGATGATGGGTTCAGTATTCAGGCTATCCCAGTAAGAAAGGAGCAGCAGCTTGTGGCCAGGTGAGAAGTACCTCTCCATGGCCTGTGCAGCTCCACCAGGCACAGCCAGGGTAGAGATGCATGTCCCCCAGCTGAAGCAGATCCAGGTTCATCTGTCCTCCCAACCAGAGTCAGGAATGGAGCAAACTGTAAACTTTCCCCTCACTCCCTGATGAAGGGGAACAGCAGCAATGTTCCCACATGAATTGTGGAAGAAAGTTTCAGTCCCCCACACGCTCCCTAAATGGCACATGGAGGGAGGGGAGAGGGTCGAGGCAGTCCCAGATAATGGAGAGTGTGATTCTGTTTCTTTTCTGTGTAGTTTTATGAGACACAATCCCATTGTGGGACCAAGCTGTGTACCAAATTTGGTAGTCCTAGCTCTTACCATTGAGGAGGAATTGTTGAAAAGAGAGACAGACGCATGGACAGACTCACAAACTCTCTCAAATATACAGTAGATTAACACCATGAGCATCATGCCTATTAATGTAGTATGTGTAAATGCATGTATATAACTAATCCAAAGTTAAGAACATGAGGATTCGGAAAAACATTTTGTATAAAACATTGTATACACAGGAATATTAATGGTTTATGTGCACAAAAAAAAATATATATTCTAAGGGGTTCCACCACATCTTTAGCCATCTATACTGTATATTATTTACAGATTCGCTTAATCTCCCTCTTCGTTATCCTCTGGGCACATTGATCCAGATCTTCAAAAAAATATTTAGGTACCTAACTCCCATTGAAATGAATGGGACTTGGTACCTAAATATCTTTGAGGATCTTGGCCATTTATAATTAATAGCCAGTGATAATGATTAGATACTGAAACATATGCAGTTTGAAGGCCACACCAGAATACTCAACTAAAGTAATGACTAAAGGATGGTGAAGGAATTTCCTCACCAGTTTAAGTTAAATCTCTGTGTCCATAACACTCTTTGTGTTCATGATGGTATGTGTCTGTCAAAATACTTCTGAAACATAATGTCATCTAAAATTTAAAAAAAAACTTCAATTAAAAAGCCCAATAAGCATTATTTTTCCAAAATGGAAAAACAAGGAAAAGCCAAAAGGAGATTTGGGGGAGGTGGGGTACGTATCACCTCAAATTATTTTGTAATGAACAAGCCAGCTACTATGATATCTGTCAAAGAGAGTTTGTTTACCGTAGTTATGCAGTGCTGCTGAATATGGAGCTGATATTGCAAGGTGCTGATGTTGGTCCTCAGTACCCATTGCTTCTAGTAGGATTTGAGGGAAGTCAGCACCACACAGAAAACAACCCCAAACACTATAAGATTTTCAAAATGATGCTCTTCATATGACAATTGAAGAAGAAGAAAGTCAGGCAAAAAAAAAAACCCACAAAAACAAAGGAAAGGTGAAAAGATAAGAGTCAAAGTTATATCAGTACAGACTTCTTGGGCCTTTGCAAACTAAGTTTTGACCATTTAATATAGTGTTGTGATCAATGTTGTCAGCTTTAGAGAGCCAATAACAACTAGAACAGGTAAACTATTTTTATTTACTTCTTAACTGTAAACTGATACCTGACATATGTAAAAGAGGCATCAAGTACTGGCTAAGTGATTAGATAACGAGTTAGCTTGAAGGCAAAGCCATGGATGGGGGAGAGAGAGAAATTATTCTGTGAAGGAATTTTCACCAAATCTCTCATTTTTACTCTGGTAGGAATATGCCAAAATACTGTGAGATTAAAGACATGAACTGTTGAAACCAAGGAAAATACAGTTAAAATAGATTAGTATAAATGGAGTTTTTTAAAGAAAGGTTCAAAATTCTTAGGTCATATCAGTCCTTTAATTCATCCTGATCAATGCAATTTATTTATTTCCCTGTTTATTTTTCCCTTTTCTTTCTTTTGGCATCACAGACAAATTGCTACAATGAAATAATTTCTGGCTGGCACAGTACCAGACAAACATTGGGAGCCATTACATCTGTTTCACATTCCTTCCTCTAAATCCAACGTTCCAGAATGAAAATTTATTTCTACTGTAGTTTTGTGATACTTCAACTGCCTGAAATATCATACTTCATGGCACTTTGTCTGATTATGGATCTGCCATAAATGCTACACATTGCCATAAAAATGTTGGGGAAAATCCTAAAGCACAAATCTATCAGGAACTCTGAAAAAGTGTGTTTGGGTTTGTTTAATATAATTTGTTTCATTTTGTTGCACACAGCCAATACAATCTTATTAGTTGTTTCTGGATGCTGCATTTGGCTGCTTGGTAACTATCAAATGAGGCAAACTAACATTATTTTCCAGTGCAATAAAAACCTCACTAATAAAGAAACACTGATTCTGACTTGTTTACTACCAACTAAGAAAATACCTATAGTTTTTCCCATGTAACCCACGGTAGAGCAAAATTAACAGCCCTCATAATTTATCCATTTTTCCAGGGCTAGACAAAAATGTGTACACTACTAGGAAAGTAAGTTGCCTCAGTCTAAATCTTGCCAGAGAAGATTGTCTCTTTCATTTACTGCCTAGCTATCAAAAGTTGGAATATCAAGTGCATAAGCAGCCTTAAAGGAGAATACAGAAAGGTTGTAAACAGTGCCTGCATGTGTGTTTAGTGATATATTAGCTATATGGAAAGGTAGTAAGCAGGAGAGCTAGGGGTGTATGCTTATTTTTCTAGCTGTCTCTAAGCATTTCTGAGAGCATCCATTCCTGTAGTATCAAGTGCAAGAACTATGATATTCTTAATTACTGTACAAACTCCTAGTTAATAGTTATGACAATATGACCAGATATTGATCTCATTTGCACAGTTGTAAAATCAGAGTGAATTCACTTCAGACATCCACAGTTACACTAAGGTAATAAAGCAGAATCTAATCCATTCTGGAGATTTAGATTAGATTAGATTAGATCTCTACAGTGTGTGTATATATATATATCTATCTCCATTCCCTCATTAGCTAGTAGAGGTATTTAAATCCACAGCAACAAATAACTGGTCTGTAAGGTAGGAAAAATGTATATTACAATTTATTTCTGAAGATTTCATTTTAGTCTGTAAATGTAAAAACTTAAACACTATCACTAAACATTTCACAGCCAGTCAAAGTTTACCCATACTCAGCCAGACCGTTGTCTGAGTTACACTAGTAGAAATCTGGAATAATTCATTTGAAATCAGTGGTGTTATGCTAGATTTCTGACAGTATTACAAAGACAAAGACCTGGTCCAGAATATTGCCTTGACACAGCCAAACAGTCCTTTGACTTCCTTCCTGGATTCCAGAAAACTAATCTCAGACAAGAGATTTTCTTCTAGGCTTACAGAAGGAATGCAGACAAACCACCAAGGAATACACAAACCAGCAGAATCTATGACTCTCATGGTCCCATATTCCAGCTAATAACTCAGTGATCATTATTAGACCTCATATCAACATGCTAGCCCCTGCATTCCTATCCAGTGATTTGAGATCCAAAAGGAGCCAGATCATGAGTAATATGCTATCAGAGACAGTCATCTGCTGGATGAGATGCATCATCTATGCAAATCCAATAGAATCGGCTCCTGTGCAGATTGCTCCACACTGATCGTGTTGTAAGGGTTGCATCAGGGGCAGGAGGGTGTATCAGAAGTCCTGAAGGGGATCAGTGTCTCTCTGCTTTTCCAGTCCTTAGTACATTTTTCCTTACAAACCATATATTGCTAACATAAGTTAAAGCAGCCCAGCAGCTACACTTCTTAATGCTGGGGCTGGGCATAGACCAGGCAACATGATCAACAAGCCATAACCAGCTCCTTAAGAGCTATTCACTCTCTCCTGCGTTGACCAGAGCTTGGACACACGTACAAATCTGTCCCATAAACTAATTAGGCTACTACCCTTACAGAGTAGGAAGAGACACACCATTATTATCTGTAATACTTGAGAAGTGCTTAGATACTCTGGAAATGGGAAGCATATAAATAGGGAAAGAGAAAGGAGGAGGTAGGACAGAGATATTTGTAGTTCTACCTTCATGCCATTTGGTGGCAATAGCAATTTTCTCCTTGCGTGAGTAACACTGGTCTAAGTTCATAAAAGTACCCCCATCTCATTTTTGATGACCTGACATTTAAAAGTCAATCTTAAGTGTAATAAAAGCCTTCATGTATTTTTAATATTTAACATCTTCCCAGCATTTTTAGTGGCAACTCTGCCATTGGATCATTCTCTTCTGCTCTTTCTAGGACCAGTAGCTCATTGTACTAAGTGTTGCATATAGTAAGAGTTGGTTCCTGCTCTGAACCACTTAAAATCTAATAAAAAAGGGTAGCTCTGTTTCAAGTATAGTCCCGTATTATAGATTTCTGGGTGCTGGATGTCCTAAACAATGGCACTGATTTATTTTTTTTCTGAATCACCCAAAATCTGTCCTCTTCTGCATCAAGCCCGGGTAATCTGTATTTTCTCCTCCAAATCTTGCAGAAGAATATAAGATTCCATATTGTCCAGATCTTATAGAATCTTTGCATTTTATCCAAATTAACACAAAGATTTAGTCAGGAAAAAATTATTCATCAGTTCTAATAGGATTTCAGGGTAGTCCATTTAATCTTCTCAAATACATCCCGGTTCCAAATAATTCACCAGCATTCTTACTTATCTCTAGACTTAAGCATAGTGTGGGTATGTTTAAAAGATTCATACCCTCCAGTTCAAGATGATTTGATAGTCAGTGATCTCTGTTGATCCCATACCTTTGATGTCCTGAATTAATTTTGCCAGTTGGGTTTCAGTTATAAGGTAATTCAAAGTAACTCATAGCATGTTTAGTCTAGAGATCCAGACTAGTGACTTACTATCTGGTAATGAGTACTAAAGTCCACACACAGCAGTCCAAATATATCAATGACAATTCTTTTCATTGGTTCTCTAACAATGCACTATTGAAGGACAGAATAAGGATTCTATTGTGGACTTTTTTTGGTGCATACATATTGTTTTCACCACTTCTAGCTGTCACATTGTCACATGTTCATTGTAGTTTTGCCAATAACTAATTGACTATTAGGATGTCACGAATATTAATATGAAAATCAAAGTACATAGTAAATCTTTCCATAGGACTTCCTTAAATTTCCTAGTACTTTCAGAAAGCAATTTACTTAGACCATCTTTGCTTAAAATTACCCATCCCCAGTGAGAGTAATATATGGCCAACTAGAAACCTCATGATTGTGCACCATGTTACATGTGGAATACTATGGCGCAGCAGGAACAATACCTGGCCTATAAAGAAAGTGATACCTACTATGACTATACTAGCTAGAAAAAAAGTTCATTTAGCTCAGTTGGCTGAGACCTATTATTTTAAAGCCAAAGATCCTAGGTTTCTCCCCTCAGTAACTTGTATATGCAGTTCAGTCGATAACCTAAATATCTGTATCTGTCCTGTACAGGGATTGATTACAGAATGGCAAACATCTGTTGAATTTCATTCTTTATGAACATCAGCTATTTAGTACAAGTTTTGTCAAGCTGTGATAATTAGCAGGATAATTCTTATTAATTCATTATTATTATTATTATTATTTAAAGATTGGTACCAAGATTACTCCTTCCTAGAAAAGTGTCATAATCACATAGAACCCTGATGGGCTGCATGTGGCCTTCAAGCCATAGGTTGCCCACTACTGAGCTATGTGTGGCCACAGGATATATTTTGTTTATTTTTGCCCACACACAGGGTTACCAAATTCTGCTAATTTCTGACATAAGAACAGCCATCCTGCGTCAGACCAAAGGCCCCTCTAGCCTGGTATCTTGTCTGCCAACAGTGGCCAATGTCATATGCCCCAGAGAGAGTGCACACAACAGGAAATCATCAAGAGATCTCTCTCCTGTCATCCATTTGCAGACAAACAGAGGCTAGGGACACCATTCCTACCGATCCTGGCTAATAGCCATTAATGGACCTAATCTCCATAAATTTATCTGGCTCTTTTTTTAACCCTGTTAAAATCCTAGTCTTCACAACATCCTCTGGCAAGGAGTTCCACAGGTTGACTGTGCACCGTGTGAAAAAACCCAAAACTTCCTTTTGTTTGTTTTAAACCTGCCACTTATTAATTTCATTTGGTGACCCCTAGTTCTTATATTGTGGGAATAAGTAAGTAACTTTTCCTTATTTACTTTTTCCACACCAATCATGATTTTATAGACCTCTATCATATCCCCCCATAGTGTCCTCTTTTCTAAGCTGAAAAGTCATTTGCCATTTTGTTGCCCAATCACTTAGTTTGGTGAGATCTTTCTGAAGCTCTTCACAGTCTGCTTTGGTCTTAACTGTCTTGAGCAGTTTGGTATCATCTGCATATTTTGCCACCTCACTGTTTACCCCTTTCTTCAGATCATTTATAAATAAGTTGAATAGGATTAGTCCCAGGACAGACCCTTGAGAGACACCACTAGTTACCTCTCTCCACTCTGAAAACTTACCATTCATTCCTACTCTTTGTTTCCTGTCTTTTAACCAGTTATCAGTCCATGAGAGAACCTTCCATCTTATCCCATGACAATGTACTTTATTTAAGAGCCTTTGGTGAGGGACCTTGTCAAAGGATTTTGGTAAATCTAAGTACACTATATCTACTGGATTCCCCTTGTCCACACGTTTGTTGATCCCCTCAAAGAACTCTAGTAGATTAGGAAGGTATGATTTCTCTTTACATAAACCATGTTGACTTTTTCCCAACAAATTATGGTCATCTATGTGTCTGACGATTTTATTCTTTACTACAGTTTCAGCTAATTTGCCCACTACTAACCTTAGACTTACCAGCCTGTAATTGCCAGGATCATCTCTAGAACCCTTTTTAAATATTGGCATCACATTAACTATCTTCCAGTAATTAGGTACAGATGCCAATTTAAAAGATAAGTTACAAACCACAGTTAACAGTTCTGCAATTTCACATTGGAGTTCTTTCAGAACTCATGGGTGAATGCCATCTGGTCCTGGTGACTTGTTACTATTAAGCTTATCAGTTTATTCCAAAACCTCCTCTAATGACACCTCAACCTGGGACAATTCCTCAAATTTGTCACCTAAAAAGAATGGCTCAGGTTTGGGAATCTCCCTAACATCCTCAGCCATGAAGACCTAAGCAAAGAATTCATTTAGTTCCTCCGCAATGACTTTATCATCTTTGAGTGCTCCGTTAGCATCTCAATTGTCCAAGGGCCCACTGGTTGTTTAGCTATCCACGTAGTTTTTTTCCTGCTGGCATTACTAGTGACACATACATAAAGCAAGGGCACTTGAAGAGAGGTGTGTGCTGATTGCACACAACACTGATTGTGAGAGCTGTGTGCTCCCTCTGCATCTAATCAGATCACTGCTGTGGTTCAGTCAGCATACCCTGCATTTCTAGGTATGCAAGTGCAGTTAGCCAAACTACCCTATTCTGGGAGAACATCTTGGTTATGAAACACTCATGGCCCACAAGACCTTTCCTAGCAGGGTGCAGGGCCTGGGGCACATCCTTCCCCCAAGGCCCACCACTCCTCTGCCCCCAACCCACCTCCACTTCAACCCTCCCCCAACCACCATTCTGCTCCACCCCCTGCCCTCCCTGCATGGGAGTGAAGCACAGTTGGGGCCAGGCTGGGGTGCTCCACTTCTTGTCACTGCATGAAGCAGAGTGACCCTGCTGATAGAGGGCAGGAGTAATGTTGGCTAGTGTATGTGTAGCTCCACTTCCCAGCCTCGCATTGCCACAGGGAGTGCAAGGGGAGCTGACCCCTGATGTTGCACCTCACCAGTCCTCCCCATTCTCCCCCGCATTCCACCTGCCCATAATCTCTGAGGCCACCCTGGACCCACAGGCTCCTGACACCGGGGGAAGATACCGTCCTACCTATAGGATGGTTGGGGCTGCCATTGAGGGGCCTCCCAAAGTGCAAGCCCTGGGGTGACTGCCCCAAGCCAGCCTCTAGACAGTATGGGTCTGAGATGAAGGAGGGCCGTTCATGTGGCCCACTCACTGGCTTTAGTTATCCATCGCTGACCTAGAAAATAATGTTTGGTTGGGGTGAAGATTGGAGATGAGCCTGCAGTAACCAATGGCTCACAATTCGGTGGTGTAACCTTCTGGGATTGGTAATAATTTGGTCATTGGTAAATTACCAGAGTAGTTAATTTCTCAGTAGGAGTAGGAGTCCTATAAATTCTTGGATTTCTTTTTGAATATTCTGGGCCAAGTTCAGTCTGGTTGCAAGAGGACTCCACTGAATTTGATCCTCTTTCTCCAATTTTCTGATCTAACAAAAGAAGGAAATTAACTTCAAGATATTGTTTTTCTATTTTTGCAGTAATTGGCAATGTCAGAGGACATGCAGGGAGAACCTAACAACCTATGCAAGTTGTAGTGGGGAGTCAAGTACATAGATGCTGAAAGCAGGTGTTCCATTGTAAACCATATATTAACTCACGTGGCAGTCCTGGCTTAATTTTACAATTAGTGGTACAGATAAGAAAGACTCCCAAAGTGCCATGTCCCACTGTTTCCCTGTAAAACTGGGTCTGGATTCTTCTCCACTCCAGGTTTTGCCCAGGAAGACTGAGAGAAGCACTCTAGGAAGTTATACACAAGATAAGTATGAATTTCTCATGCAGTTGGTGCAAGGATTTTGTCCATGGGTTAGATGGCAAAACCTGGGAAAGCCCCAAAATAAGCCATTTGAAAAGAAATCTTTCATTTTCATCAGGCTATCATTTTCTGAGGTGCTTTTTAAGAAAAATCAGTTCAACAGTGAGTGTTTCCCTACAGAGATTAACAGAAATTCCTGGGAGCAGGTTAAGGAAACTCTCAAAGAACCTTAAACTCAGAAGGGAATGAATCCCTGGAGCTCAAGAATAACTGAAATCTCCCAGGAGCTGAGAGCTCTGCCTTAAATAGATCTTTATGAGAGCAGTGAGATTGTTACAGTTTGGGGTTTGGAGTAAAGGATATCATGCTGGGACAGTGAAGCAAAAATTGATCTACAGCTAAAATGAGAATTTTATTTATGATCTCTACTACCTCTTTTGGAGCTGGCAGAGTGTTTCTAACTGACCAGAGAGCAGGTATGATTTGCTAGACATAGAATATCAGCTAAGGAATATCAGGCAGTATCTACAAGATACCTCAGTAAACAATACGTCAAGTCAGCTCCAAATGTTGACTAATTATACTGGCTAATATGTATGTCTAATAAAAGAAATATGGATTTCCCTTATTTCTAAGTAATAGTATCTTAAGATAAAAGTAATATAAAATAATGGAAATTGCATTAAGTTAACTAAGTTAATACAACAAAGTGAGCAAATAACTTCATGGAGATTTTTATCAATTCTTATTTAAACAAAAAAGCAATAATTTGCCTAATTAAATGCTGAATTATTTTGTTCACTTTTTTGTTTTCCACAGCACACTGCCTTAATTGCAAGCTCTCAATGCCTTATCTTGTGCAGTTATAAAAAATTTTTTGGCACCATTCATTGTTAATTATAAGTTTGTCATACGTGTCATGTATATCGTTTGTCATGTGACTGATTTAGGTGTTATTTTGTTTCAATGAAAGCCACTTTTAAACTCATTTATAAAATACTTGAATAGAAGTGGTACCACTCTAATTTAGTATTATGATAGGGTTGCCATTCTAATATTAATTAACTTTTGCAATGCTATAAAAGGCCTCAGTATATAATTTCAATTGCAAACAAAAAGTGCAAGCTTTCATTAATCAAAGACTTTTTAGTCAAATTAAAAACAGTGTAGGGGAGAACCTCAATATTAATTCAAAGCTAAGACTGATGAAATCACAATCTCTGTTTTGGGGTTTATAAATTTGTTTGCTCCTTTATTAATTATACATTATACTCAAAACATCTAAAATATAATCAAACTAAGCAAACCATACTATTTCAACTGGTTTCTACCTTTGTCTCTCAAGCACAACCAAATTTGTGAATATTAATACCCTCCATAAACTTGCATTTAAACCTCATTTTGCTTTATTTTATGCTATTTTCTTCTATACCATAATTATGTTAAAAACTATTAGTTACTAAAGTTAGTGCTTTCAAATATTTAACAAAAGTTTAATTCCTGTCAAGAACAAATTCCTGCAAAAGAAGTGGATAAAAATTTTTTATTAAATATTAATAAAACCTCTCAGAAAGATTGAGTATCTATTTTAGAAGACAAGCGCCATATTTATTATGGAAATCTAGTAATGCACAAGTAAAGGAAGTAAAAATAAGTCTCTATGTAAAAATTGCAAGAAAATCTAAACCCGGGTATATTTGTGCTAAAGAATTGGGAAAAACAGAACAAAAGCACATCCTGAGTTATAAATTATTTGGCCCCTGTTACACTGTAAATAAACTAAATTCAATGTATAAGAGAAATGTACCAAACAAAAATGTTATCACATTAGCCAATTTAAACTGTTTGAGGTGTATCCTACAAAGACTCTGGAAGATATCAGTGCACAGTGAAGAAACCCCTGGACATCAGAAGAAGAGGAGATGAAGTGTTTTATAAATAATAGACTGTTTAACTACACTTCAGTTTATCATATATAGTAGGAATGTAAACAAGTAGTTTACATTAACCTTATCGGTTAATTTTCTCGACTACTCGCATTTTCCTCCCTCTTGCTGCCTCTGTGTTAGAGGCAGCAGGGGGCAGGAGGGGAAGCAGGAATCAATGCTGTCTGTCCCCTCATCCCCACATGCTGCTGCCTCTGTCAAAGGCAGGAACTCAGGGAGGTGGGGCTAGGGGAAGTTTCCACAAAGCACTTTCTGCCTGTGGTAGGCCCAGGCTCACTACAGGCAGAGGCTGCCTCGCAGCAACAGCTCCTATCTAGGGGAGGGTCTAAGCTCCCCATAAACAGAGGCTGCTCTGCATCCCACGAGGGGAGCTGTTTTTTAAACTGGCTCCCCTCACAGACTGGCTCCCACCTGGCACCCTGTGCTGCTGCCTCTGACACAGAGGTAGCAGCACAGGCTGAAAGAGGGCTCCCTGGGAGTGGTGCTGGATTGCACAGGCTGCTGGCCTTGCCCCTGGGGACTATAGAACAGTCGAGTAACTGCTAAGAATTCATGCAGTTACTTGATTAATCAATTACCCGATAGCTAACATCCCTAACACATAGACAACCAGAAGACTTTACCCAGCATTGTCCTTCAGGGTGTGGGCTGGAGGTATATGTGTGCAGGAGTCAGGACTGACAGGTGTTGTTGTTGCTGTTCCATTATGGAAGATCAATAAATGTGCCAATGCAACATTTTTGAGACTGCAAATCTAGTGTGTTGCCACAATGGCTCAGGCCAGTGCAATGGGACAGAGAAACTAGACACTAGACTTGTTCTAACACCAGTCTCCTGTCCAATGACCTTACCAAATGGTGACAACTATCAGTAAGGACTCCTTCTAATATGGATGGACATTAATGTGTATAACTAAGTTTCTTCACAGGAGAATACCTAGGATGCTAGTATGTGAAATAAAGATTTGAAAGGAACTGAACAAGTTACAGAACTGGGACTAACTGATGAGTTGGATTTTAGCAACATGTAAAGAGAGATGTAACTTGTAAAATCATCATATGAATAATACTAGCTGAGATGTGTAACTTTAGGAGGACACCTTCTGCAGAAGGAGAATATAACATCGCTGCATTAGATGGCTTTGCAGAGATTGGCATCATGTACAACCTTTGTCCTATACTATATTATTACTGACATAGCAATTAACCTGACTGGCATTGGTTATTTGGCCTCCTTAATATATTTTATAGCACGAAATGTGGTCAAGCAATTGACTATACTATTTATCAACACAACTATCAGATAAGCAGCGTGTGTTGCACTAGTATTTTCCAATTTCTGGAGTGGATCTGGAATCTTACCAGTTTAAAAACTGGCAGATGATTCATTAGCAGCTTTTGAAACTTCTTGCTGGGTATGTATTACGACAATGAATGAATAAAAAGGCAACATCCAATGTAACTCCCAGGGAATAAGAAATAATAAGTCCTGTCAAAAAAAAAGTGCTTACAACTGCCATTTCTAGAACAGTTTATTTTCATTGTTGCTCACAAGAAGTGAGTCAACATAATTATATAAAAGGACAAAAAAATCTACTTGTTCCTTCCTTTCAGTGCATCCTGCCAACATTAAATCAGCATGAGCTGGTGGGTTAACAGCACTTGCAAAAATCAGGCCTATTTAGGTGCCTAAATGTGGACTTAAGAAACTAATTTTAGGCAGCCACTGGAAAAAAACAACAAAAAACCTCAGTCTCTTTACCTTGCTTAGACTGTAACATTTTTAGGCAAATGTGGTTTGAATTCATGTCTTGCACAGTACCAAGCACATTGTTGATGCTTAAAAAGTAATGAGTAATATTAATAGTTAATATCATAATTCCCAGGTTGAATTCATACCCTACTGTATTTTCCTTCACCAATTTCTTACCCTTCTTAAATGAAAAATAACATGCCAACAATATAAATACATTCTCTGGATTTTAGAAAGGATTGGAAAATTGAGTGAAGAACTTCTGGAATTTAAAAACGAGGGGAACTACTTTCCTTACCAAAAAAACCCTGTGTGCTTCTTGTTGCTTCTTTAGAAATGTACCAACTGCCACCACTTTATGGGAGGCAAGCAAGGCAAACTAAGAATAAGAAATTTAAGTGAGACAGACTGTCAGCACATTTCTGTCTGTCAGAATACGTGTGTGCATAATAACTGAGATCCATTCTAGTCAGCAGAACCTGAATTCCAGCCTGAACTTCGGGTATCAGATGATCATCATTCTTTCTGCCACTTTGCACTCAATGGCAATGCATATGATGTATCTGCAGCTGTGCTGAAATTAGCCCTATCCCGCTGTCCCTTTCTAAACGTTTCCCTGTTATCTCCCTCTCGTCTTGATAGGTAATACAGTTCCTACAGCTGCTATATCATATTAGGTCAGAGAGATGAAAACGAATGCCATTTTCTTGATAGCTTATGCAGAATTGTTGTAATTTGAATCAAGTCTCTCTAGCATCTTTTTTTCCCCCTCTCTCCCTCACTCTTTTTTTGTCCCATACTGAATATATTGGGGCCCTGGCAGGCTGCCATTCTAACTGTACATTAGAAATGGTAGAGTTTTCCTCTATCTGATTCTATAAAATGAGTTCACCAGAAGGTGCAGACCCAGCACATTTGTGGTTTTTCCTATAAATTACTTTAACACTGTGTCCAATCATATATATAATTTCAGATTTTCAATTTCAACTCACTGCTGTGTCAGCACAGACTCCACTGATATGTCTAACATATTTAGCTTAAAATGAAACGGATGGCATTTCATTACCAGGAAGATAATATTTTTGAATATGTTTGCTGCATGGCAGGATCCATCATTATTCTGCCATTTTATGTTCAGCGTGTGTAATAGCTTTTTAATGCTTTGATGTTTTTTATTTATATGTGTAATATTTTTCTAATACCATAGGGTGGCTTCACTCATTGGACACATTATAAAATCTTAATTAAATGTTTTTAAATATTAGTAAGAGGGGAAAGGCTGAGAAAATTGCCAATATTTTATTTAAAATGTAATGAAGACTAACACAGCAAAACCCAAACCATCTCACTCTCATGCCTTCCCTTTGCTTCTCTGTTCCTTCCAACACTCAAAACACTTTGAAGAGAAAAAAGAGAAAGAAAATCCCATGGTCCCCTGAGATGCTAGAAGCTGTCAGCATGAAGGTAAGTAACATAGGAAATCTTGAATGTGCCCAGCTGTGAATGACAGAAGCCCTCTTATTGGCAAAAGCTTCTGACAGGACTGAAATCCTTAATACCTGGTTTCTCAGTCCTTTGACCAAGTCATGGAATTTTAAAACCGCTAAGAATTTCCTCAAAGTTTTTCTTGCAAAGAAATGATAATGCGTACATATATTACTGTAATGCCATGGCTAACAGCATTTCAAATGAACAGTTAAGTAGTAAAGGGCACATGCTGATATTAGCAGCTAATGCTAAAATGAACCATATTAACTGCTTCTTGCATTTGGACTATTCCTGTTGTTATGCTCTGCACATGATTGAACAGGAAAGTTGTCTTTTTAAAAGAAGGTTGACATATGACAGTGTGGCAGGTGAAAACTGTGCCCTCCTACATCCAAAGTCTTTACATTAACACTTTCTTATAGATTTTTCCCTTTTAAAATTGCTACAGCCAGTAGGTGTCAGTTTAACCCTCAGTTTCTGTTTGTTCACAACAGAGAAGTAGAGTTTCAGACTAAAAGACAAACATTGCCAATCATGTAATTTACATAGCATTGCATTTGTATAAACAGATTTAAACTGCAGGATTATTACTTACTTCTGTGAAGTAGGTTAGTTTTATTATCCCCATTTTACAATGGGGAAAGAGAGAGAGACATAAATTAAAGTCAACATTTGCAAACACGGGCATGTAGAGTTAGGAACCCAAATCCATACTTAGGCATTTAAATAAGCATTTGATTTTTCAGGGGCACTAAACAGTTGCAAATCCTATTGATGTATGTTAAGCATTCTGAAAATCAGATCACTTGTTTGGGTATTTAATAGATCTTAGGCACCCAAGTTTGAATATTTTGGCCTAAGTGACTTGCCAAAGGTCAAACAGCAAGTCAGTGTCAAAGCTAGAAGTGGAATTCATGAATTCTTATTCCCTTACTCTTTTTCTAATTCAGAGTATAGACAAACAAAAAACTCTGAGTTACTGATAAAAGATACTTGTGGGGAGATGGAAAATATTCTGAGGATAAAAACAGGAATAAAAGTAGTGTTCCCTTAAGAATACAGAAGAAGATATTACAATTATAAGACATTGTATCTTGGTCAAAATAGAATTTGTGCTGAAAATGCTAAAATGTGACAAGAGTTTACTTAGGTCTCTTTAGCAAGAAATATTAGGAGATAAAATAAAAGTTTTTTTAAATCCTTGTAATTTAGTTGTTTTCAATTTCATTTTTTCATCCTTTCCTGTGTGATGTACTATAATTCACAATTGAAAAAATACAGATAGCTTTAATAATAATTCCTTGCGCCTTTTTATAACTTTCCAACCATTCATACCTAAGCTAACGTCTGCGACTGACTCATATTGCCCACATCACTTACCTTCTGTTTTCTCATCACTGCTAGTTTTACCCTGGCTGCCTGCTTATCTATGAAAACATTCAGAACCAAAGTTTCAAGACCTCTCCATTTGTGGGTGTACAACTCTGTGAGTACAAAGATCCTCACTGAGCCAAGTAAATTCAATGGAAGGTCTCCCATTAACTTCGAAGAGTGTTGGATAAGGCCCACATGTGTGAACACTTTCCAAATACCATCACCTAAATGCACAGCTGACAGAGTTTGTGCAGGTTAAGTCCTATCCCTTGGGCATGTAAATGAGTATTAATTGTCCAAACAGATACACTTGCAAAGCTGTCCATGCACAAATGGAGACCAAGTCAAAAACTGGCCTTCAAATAGATTGGCTAAGGAAGGGGGATTCCTAATCTTTAATTCAGAGACCATCCTCCTCAGCCCATTTTAGAGACAGTTAATGAAATTCAGGCCTCCAAAATGCAGTTTCATGTTAAATTTTGAACCTGGTACAGTTTATGTTAAATGCCTTTCAGTGAATTTTCATAATGACTTTAGCCAAGTCCTTTTGTCTTCCAATGCCTCAGTTTCCCTGTCTTCAAAATAGAGGTAATTATACTTATCCACATGAATTCTGAATCAGCCAGAAGTGCCCCTGGATCTCTTAGTGCTACTCAACCCTGCTAGCACCTGCATCTCTCAACATCAGCCCTTAAACTGAACATATTCAATTACGTTTATCTTTGTTTAGAAGACACCCTCAATTAGTGGCTGGCCTTATTTAATTGTTGTACCATCGCTTTGCAAGCCTCCAGGAGAAGTAATTAAACTTAATAGAAGCTGCCTCATCTGAAAGGTGCCCTCCATTTAAAGCTGCATAAAAAAATTAATTAAATATTGTAGAAAGATTTATCGCAAACACAAATCTACCTCCACACATCAGCACCTGTCCCAAGGCATTGTAAGCCCTCTGTAGAGTTACTTACCTATAATGTATGCAAGTACAGTAACAAACAATGTGTCACAGAAAACTACTGTGAAAATGCTGTAAATTCTGTCAGTTCTGAAACGAGAATGTACAGATGACAAAAATATAGTTTTACTTCAATGCATCCAAGACAATCTGAATCTCAAATGTTGTTGGGCCAACAAGAAAACATGGTAATTTTTAAATCAGAATTACTTATTTTAAAATGTTAGCTATGTTATTGTGAAGGGGATGGCTCACTATAGTGCCTCCTTCTGGTCAAGCATAGCATAGCTGCTGTCTTCCTGTCTGGCACTACACTGGTCTGCCTCTTCCTGTGACTTAGCCCTGGAGAGAGGGCACTTTAAAGTTTCTCCCCTTCTGGGGTAACCAACAAACAGAAGCCAAGGGGATTAACACAAATGAATCATCTGAAAGCTGGGTTTAGGCTTGCTTCCTTCAGAGGGCACTCAGCAGGCTATGTCCCTCAACTGAACTGAACAGAAAGGAATGACCCCTTCTCAAAGTAAGGCAGCCCTTCCCACAAGACAAGACCAACAGGCGGCAGACCTTTGTGGAGCTCTTGCCTTCACGTTATCCTTTCTACAGTTCCTGCAGACTGAAAACCAGCTCTCCTTCCTGGTCTGCCATTAGCTGCCCTGAGTGTCTTCCTTATAAGCTTTTCCCTTCAATCCTGACATCTCTCACAGATGTACCTACCGCCTGTGCCTGCATTCGCTCCTTAACCCTGTGTTATGAGTCTGTGTAGCCCATCACAATTATGCAGACAGCATTTCCTCTGTTCAGAAGACATTGCTGAGCTGTACTTAAAGCATTTTAGGAAGATCCTCAGCTGGTGTAAATCAATTTAGTTCTACTGAAGTCAACAGAACTATGCTGATGTACCTCAACTGAGGATCTGACCCTTATAGTACAATAACAGATGGCACATCCAACCAGATGCTGAAAATATGTTTTCTTGTAACAGCACCAGCTGATGATTATGCACCTTGGGAAGGACTCAGACCTAATTAGCACATGCACTTTTCTTACAGTGCATCCTAGGGCTCCACTAGCTGAGCCAAGTTGGTGGAAGGAGGGGACACAATGCAGTCAGCTGGTTGAGGAAATAATCCATATCAAGTAGTGAGGTAGGAAGGCATTTTCCTGTCAATTCTGTCCATCAGCTCAGGATTAAACAAAGACTGTGAATGGCTAGCTAACTACAAAAGCAGCTTCTCCTCTCTTGGCATTCACACCTCCAGATCAGCTGCTAGAAGTGGGCCTCATCCTCCCTGATTGAATTAACCTCATTATCTCTAGCCTGATTCTGGCCTATATATTTATACCTGCCTCTGGATATTTCCACTACATGCATCTGATGAAGTGGGTCTTTGCCCACGAAAGCTTATTCTCCAATATATCTGTTAGTCTATAAGGTGCTACAGGATTCCTTGTCGCTTTTGCAGATCCAGACTAACATGGCTACCCCTCTGATACTATCTTCATTTTCTTTTACCACTGCTCAGATTTGCATTATTGTGTGTTTAAGGGATTTGTATTTTGTTGAGTCACACCATACCTATATATACTAATGTTCCCTATTTTAAAGATGACCTGAAATGCTCACTCTCTCTCCCCTTCTTTCCCTCCACTCCACTCTCCCCCGCAAAAATTTGCTTAGGGTCCCCAAAGATAGAATATGGGTAAACATGGATGAATATATTGTGAAACCAAGAGCTGAAAATCATATCCCCATTTTCTTACTTGGAAACTTGAAGCGGTTCTTAAATTGTCTTTGAGGAATGAAGTTCAACCTTCTGTACAGAATTTCTGAGGAATGGTAGGGCAATTTTACCCCTGAAATGGACATACTGCATTATCGGGCAAGTGCAAAGTGGCCACAGAGCTTACTGAATTGAGCAACTCAGGATTCATCTGGTGTGGAGTAGTTCCTAGATGCCATAGAATTGGCATGGCTCACCCTGGTTTGGCAGGGGGCAGGTATGTTGAAGATGTGGCCACTCTGCTGCAGCACTCCGACAATACCTGGTTAGTATAACATCCTCTGGGGAGGTTGTTACCATTTGATTTAAGTTAAAGCAACCTCAAGGCTGCCCTGATTCACTCTGTGGCCAAAAAACTGTTCTTGGCAGCTCAAGGAACTACGGGAATGCAAAGATGGCAACGTTTCCCTCAATTCTGGCTCTGTGCTGAGCAGACCTCTGCCAAATTATGGGGCCAGTGAATTTTTTGTGTACTTGAACTCTAAAGACAACAAATACAAGTTTAATGTCTCATCTGCATTCTTCATGCCAGCACCAACCATCTTGTGTATATTAAGAGCCTAATCCTGAAATGAACTTAACACCCACAACTCCCACTAAATTGTAGTGGGAATTGCCAGAGCACTACCCCTCTTAAGGTTTGGTCCATATAATTTAATCATCTCTGTACCACAGTGATCTAGGCTCTTCAATTACCATTGATAGATTAAACAAATACAACTAAAGCACAGCTGCATCCTTCAGTTAAGCAAAAACATGAACTGGGATAGATGAATTGTTCATCTTAATGAGAGATACAAGACCAATGAGGTCATGTGTTTTTGTGGAGCCACTTCTGTTGATGAAATGTACTAGATTTTCTATCCTAGAAACACAGCTATAAGAACACTGCTCACCATAATATCAGTCATGTGGCTATGCTTTCTTAGCTACTCTGTCCAGCATCACTGTGAAGAACTGAGTTCAGACTCTCAGCACTGCTTCAGCTGGGAAAATTATAGGCTCTAATACAACAGAAGGCACACAGTTTCCTTCTTAGCCATCCTAAACTTGGGACTTCCAGGTGAAATATTTTCCTTTGATCTCTAATTTCAAACACCAGATCCACTGTGGTAAATAAACTTGACTCCAAACATGAATTGAGAGAGCTCAATTCAGGCCTTTTCCAGCAAATCTTTCCCTTCACTGTAATCACTAGCCTTAAAATGAGAGGTACTCCAGCATTTTCACTCAGTGGATCACTTTACAGGAGAGAACTACTCTCATGGACTATCTAACCTTCCAATATTCCAGACCCCCATTGCTGAACAATTAAAACATTTCATTCTTCACACCTTAAGGGGAGGTTCCAGAGACAAGCTTGAGATCCTCTGCTTCAGAACAATACTCTCTATGGCTAGGTCTAGACTACATAGATTTTTTGAAAGAGATTATGTAAATTCCAATCTCTGTTTTGAAAAAAACCCATAGTTTAGACGTGCCCTTCATGTGTTACTAGAAGATTTACCCACTGGGTTCTTATCTCAGATAAGTTTTGATTTTCTTCATATAAAACAATTGCTCTGGGATGAAGATGAGGGGTTCAATAGGAAGGCTGCCTCAGGGAGAGAGGACAACCAAAGCCCTCTCTCACTGCAGCACCTTGGAGTCATGTGAGAAGTGCCTCTCCATGGGCCATGGGACAGACAGGCACAAAAATAGACAAACTATCTGAAATACAGAGTAGATAGCTATACCCCTCCATCTGCTGGCCCAACAGGGTTATATCTGTCCCATTTCTGGCCCCTTGCTGCCCTCCATGGCCATTCTACAGTATAAATGCCCTCCAACCAGACCCCTCCCTTTCCATTTTGTGAGAAACAACTGAATTCCATGCACATCCCATTACCCTGGCATAACCAAACCCTGGCCTTACTCTAAGTTATGATAAGAGAAAGCTGCATCCCAAATTTAGTGGGCCTAATTCTTACTGTTTAAGAGGACTTCTTGAACAAATGGACTCAGACACAGACAGACAGATTCATATTTCTAAACTATATAGTGAAGATAATGATGCACTGGCCAAAGCAAGTGATATTGCAGCCATTCCATGGTCTTGAAGAAATAGTCTCATCAACCACTTTCATTTTTTCTTTACAATGTTAAATGAGCCCATTAAAGGTCTACTTTGTCAAAAGTTACTTTAGGAAAAAAAAAAAAGAAAAGAAACCTTTGTGTTATTTCTGTTCCTGTCTGTGGAAAGTCACTATAAAAGAAAATGTGCACTTGGTGGGGGGAGACATTTAAGGCTGGCATTTCAGTGCTCAACTTTGGTCCTTGGCATTGTCATTAGTCCTGTGACATTTGAAACAACCATCCTAGGCAGCATGGTTGCCAGACATCAGCCACATTGGCAAGAAGTGGCTCCATAGGGAAGAGAAGAATGCATCTAAAGAAAATAAGTAAATGTCTGTTCAGGCCCCTTTATCAGCTGAAACAAGCAGATGCTCCCAAAATCTTTTCCTATCTGACTGAGCCAGAAGAGGGAAGCAACTCTGGGGAATGCCAGGTAGGAACACAACAGGGTGTGTAACAATATTCTTTTTAAATATTGCAAATAAGAAGAGAAACCCAAAACTGTCACATAAGCACCACATCATTTTTCCCATGATCCTGATTTATTAGTACAGTACTGCAAACTACTGATCAAGTCCCAATGTTAGAACTTTTGGCCCTGCCTGCTGACTTTTTGAAAAGCCTGAACTTTTCAGCAGAAAAGTTCACAAAAATTGACCTGTTTCCACTTGTTTGTATTTTTTATTCCATATTCCAATTTGCTAGAGCACTAGGAATACTGTAACATGCTCCTTCTTCCACAGAGGTGATTTTTCCCCATTCTTCTATTGCCAATTATTTTCATTTCATAGTGCAATCAGGGAGGGGCTGTACTAATTCAAAACTTTCAGATTTCATACTGTGGGGTTTAAGACAGGACAGGAGTTAAAAGACTTCCCATTAACTATCCCTTGAGCCTGTTTTCCTTCAGCTAACTTTTAGAACAGAACATATTGTTCTTCCCAAGTATGGTCTGCAGTGGATTTGCACAAGGAAAGTAAATCAGATGGCAGGAATTTCCTCTTCACAGAATGGACTTTCTAGTATTATAGTCCAGCTTTTCAAAAGCAGCGGTCCACGGCCAAGGGGCAAAAAAATGTGCATACAAACATATGCCTATAGTTGTCTGCTCATCTATTGTGTTGCTGCTCACAGATCAATTATTGGCACACACGCACACAAAGAGCCACTTAGATGCCCAGCTGGCCATTTGAGCTAGCAAACACTGTACTTGTATGCACAACAGAAGAGAAGCCATACACAAACAAACACACATGACAGCAGGCATATTTCTGTACACAGGCCAAGACAGCTCTGAGACAGAGTTTTGTTGGGGGGCCAGTCGAAAACTGTAGAATGAACTTCCCCAGGGACAAAGGACTATCAGAAATCATATCACCGTCTATTCCAAGTGCAAAGCACACTTCATCAACCAACTCTGTCCACACATCTATATAAGCAACATCATCACAGGACCGTCCTAGCCACATAAGCCGCCACATCAGAGGCTCATATAACTACACATCCACCAATGTGATCTATGCCATTAAGTGCCAGCAATGACCCTCTGCTATGTATATTAGCCAAACTAGACAGTGTCTATGACAAAGAATCAATGGACACAAATCAGATATTTGAAATGATAACACACAGAAACCTGTTGGGGAACATTTCAACTTGCCCGGGGAACTCACTAATGGTTCTAAAAGTGATTATATTTTTCAAAGCAATTTCAAAAGCCAGCAGGAGAGAAAAGCTGCAGAACTTGATTTCATTTACAAGTTTGATACCTTGATTAGTGGTTTAAACAAAGACCTTAACTGGATGGGCCACTACATTCCACACCCTAATGACATAAAGACTAAGCACCAGGTACTCACAATACTTAGAGCCCACTCTACAATCCTCATTTAGCAGGGATACTCTAATTGGCAATTTTTCCCCATTCTCTTTCCCTCCCCATCCCCTTTCTTTCTCTGCTCTTTATTTGTACCCCAGACTCCTTAACTCCATTCATCTGAAGAAGTGAGGTGTGCCCACAAAAGCTCATGATACCATCTAAATTTTTTGTTAGTCTCTAAGGTGTTGCAGGACTATTTCCTGATTTTTAAGTTTTTTCATTTACAAACTAACATGGCTACCCCTCTGAAACTTCATCAACCTTGTCTTGCTTATATTAAGCATATAAGCAACATGTACATTAAAAAAAATACCAAAACAAAACGCTATACTGCACTAACAACATTTTTCACCAGAGAGAAACCAAGAGAGAGAGAATAAGCCCTGCCAGACAGATGTTGCAGCTCTTGATATACTCTTGGAAGGAGCTCAGAGACTACTGTGACGAGGGAGGTAGAACCTGAACAGAACAGATCTCTGCTTTTGAAAATCTGGGCCTTTTTTTTTTTTTTTTTTTTTTAAACAGACACACATAATGTGCTCTTGGTATTATGCTTTAAGTTACCAAGATAAATCAAAGGCAGAGTATGCATTATAATATACCCAGCCAGCATTTCATTGCTCTGTAGTTCAATTCTGTTATCATTCCATTTGCTTCATTTGAGTTATTTCTAGTTTACAGTGGTATAGCTGAGTTTGGAATCAGGCCCACAGTTTTGCCTCATTTCTCACTTCCTAAAACTGTGTTGTTAACTTGCAATTTCCACTCGCTTTCTAACTATTCCAATATCTTGTGTGCCATTTGCTTGTTATGTATACACATAAACATACAGGACAGGTTTAGGTTGGTGACTCAGAACCAAAGTAATAGGGTTTCCCTTGTTCAACAGACAACCCTCGTCCATTAGTCTCTGATATTTTCACATTCAAGAAGCATATCAAAAATAGTACTAGTTCCAGTCCAGAATAAAATGTTAATTAGGAAAATATAGTGAAATACATTTTCTTGTGGATTCCATACTTTAGGTTTTTGCACAGCTTCAAACACACACAAACTGGCATGCAGCTGTCCAGGACCATGGAATTTTCAGTGACAAAGATAATGTGAAAAAAAACATTCCTTTCCATAAAAATGAGCACATATCTCACTGAGCATACCTTTGCCACAATAACATTAATAATGGGAAATTACTTTACCTTGCAATGCTGTTCCTCTTGTGCTGTATATTCTTGAACCTTGTCTTGACATAACTGTAGGCCAGACACCTCACCGACAAGAAAAATGCAATCTGACATTCCTTTGGAATATTCTTTACGGACCAATCTCTATGCAACAAAGTAAGTAATTGCCACCCAGGTCCAATATAACCCTTTGTTATGCAAGAAAAATAGTAAGAGCAACCCAAAGAACTAACTGTGAGGAGTAATGAAGAAGGCTCAGCTTGCTGCTCCAAACTCAGTAGCAAGATGAGCACCAGGGAAACAACTCAGCATCAAACTCAAGGTAGCAGACTCAAAGAAAGATGCCGTAAGGCACAACCATCACCTAGGGCAAGGGCAACTGATTCACCTAAATAAATATCTAAAATCACTTCAAGCCTCCATAGATATAAAGAGCTGTAGAGAAAAAGCTTCCTGGATCAAGAGATTGAGTAGCACTGACTGGGAACCAGAGAATAAAAAGAACATTCAGCTCTCTACAAGTTAGCAGCAGTTAGAGCTATTAGATGGAATTAGATAGGGCCACAGGGCTGCTGCTGTAGGGAGGGAACTTTTTTATGTAACATAAATTCAAAAGATAATGGATGAATTTTCCACGAGCCTCTGGAGGTCTGAGTATGCCCAGCAGGCAGAGACCTTGATCCAGCCTCTGGATAAATAATCTAAATCAGAACGGGAATTCCACAAAAGATTTACCCTGGAAAGCAACAAACCTACAAATCAGAACTCTGCCTAGGTGGATCAGGGAAGGATAGGTGAGAACTAGAAATGATCAATTATTAGACAACATATAAATGATCACACAATTAAGCAAAAAGGCAATGCTGGTTAAAAAATTGTTTTTTACATGGGAAGTGAAGGCAGCTTTAAAATCTATATATAACAAATGGAAGAAAGGGGATGAGTGACTATAAATCAGAAGTTACAAATTGTAGAAAATTGATAAGGGAAATTGAGGGAAACAAGAAGAACTCTATGGCCTTCTAGCACTTTAGTTGGCTCCTTAAAATTCTTGAAACACAAGTTATCTGGGCCTGTTGATTTTAAAAATGTCTAACTTTACTAATTTCTGCAGTGTAATTGTAGCCATATTGTTCCCAGGATATTAGCAAGACCAGGTGAGTGAGATCGAACAGAAGATAGTACCTCACCTACCTAATCTTTTTGGTAGATTCTAATTACCATTTTCCTGACATAGGGGAATTGAATGTGCATTATCATCACCATGTGATCAAACTGTACCATCTGTGTTTCCTCGAAAAAAGAACAGAATAAAATACAGGTTGGACCTCCCTCATCCGGCACCCTCGGGACCTGATTGGTCCCAAACAAGAGGATTTGCTGGACCAGGGGAGGTCCCTCCCAACATGTCCCCTGCTGGGGCTCCAGCCCAGCACCACTGCTGCCTGCCCGGCCAGAGCTCCCAGGCTAGAGCTCCCTAGCTGCTGCAGGGGCCAGAGCTCTATGGCTGCAGCAAGCGCTGGAGCTCCTTAGCTGCTGCAGGATCCAAGCTTCACGGCCGGGGCCAGAGCGCTGTGGCCACTGCCGACCCCTGCTACCTCCCGGCCACAGGGAGCAGAACTC
>JANRFK010004149.1:85170105-85189905 GCA_030068395.1 Apalone spinifera
CCCCCCCCCCCCAGTACTCCTGCCCCAAAGCCCAACCTCCCTATACTTGCCAGACCAAGGATGTTGCTGGACCAGAGAGTCCTGGTTAAGGGAGCTACAACCTGTAACATTTTTATTATTATTAATTGTAGAAAGTCTTGTCAGGAAAGAAGGTTTGGGGAAACAGTCATGAAAACATTTTTTCAATATACCAAGAACTACACTAGGTACTATTGTTCATTCAAAGAGCTGTATAGTCATAACTACAAAACAAATTGCTGGCTAATAGTATTATTGAGCACTCTGATGCCTCTGGATGGCTGCCCCATATTGCAATTATGCAAAAGAAAGCAGGAGGCATCTGGGTTATGAACAGAAAGAATTGATTTCTCTGCTATGGATTTTACTAGTATCTACCATTAAGCCCTTTTGCATCAAGATAGCTGTTAATGGTTTGACCTCACTATTTTGTTACATCTGAAGGACAGTTCCACTGTCACCTTGTGTATCTTCGCCAGTGGCTTTTCAGAAAGTTATGGTGGTCATATCACTGAAATTGCATGATATATAAAGCTGCCTTCATGATAAAATTTATTTACAGCCTGCTGAACATAACATGCAGTAAATCTACAAGCTGTGTTGTTTCATTTAAAGGAAGAGGTGAATATGGAAAAAAAAAACATAACTTCCTCCAGAAAAGCTTGTTTCCTGAGACATGCAATTTCTTGGGGCAATTTGGTGCTTGATAATAACCATGTCATGACAGTTCTGAATATACCAGCAAAACTACCAGGCACATCTTAGCACAAATTTCCACTAATATTGTAGGACGCTTTAAACATGTACAATTATCATGTGATGCCATTACACTGCTAGGTACCAGACATTTTTTTTAGTACCCATTTCACTTTGGTGTTTAGCCATAAAAGAAATACTTGCTAAACTGTGCATGATAATGACCTTTAACTTACCTCTGGAGACTTTGTTGCCTTTCTGCAAGAAGCACATTTATCATATAAGTTCATGAGTATATTATCCTCAATCCAGTGAGGAATTAGAAAGGTTTAATCACATCCTGCACATCTACTAAGAATTAAAACAAGCCATGAAATATAGTGGAAACTGATTTTTTTCATAATTCTGAGACCACACAAGAGGCCTCCTACTATATCTTTTAGCAAATATTTTTCAGAGAAAGGTCCTTGATGACCTTGCAACAGATACAGCAATACCATGTAGCATCTATGAGGATCATCTTGTATTATGATTATGAATGGGTCATGTGCAATTGTGCCTTACTCTGTAGGTGAGGATTAGCATATCTCTAGGGGCTGACTGAGACAAGTCCCTAAGGCTACATCTACACTGCAGCACTATTTCGGTATACTGGAGGTATCCCAAAATAGCTGTTCTGTGTCTTTTGAGCACGCCCATTATTTTGAAATACAACAGGCTCACAGTTCTGACATCCCTGTAAACCTCATTCCACAAGGATAAGGGATGTTTTAGAATAGCAATTTATTTCTAAGTAACTGCTGTGTAGACAGCATCAAATTTCTATTTTGAAATAAGCTATTTTGAAATTGACTCAAAATAAGCTACGCAATTTGCGTAGCTCACATTGCATAGCTTATTTCAAGCTATGGGTGCAGTATAGATGCACCCTGGGACTAAACAATTCCAGAGACATTCCCCTTCCTGGGATAGTTTGCACAAACTGGTTCAGAATGGGGATTCTAGTGAGTGGGGGGTGGGGGAAGCTATTTTGGTATAAAAGGCTGAGCTTGAACTGACACGTGGACTTCTTTCTGACCCAGAAAATAGACAGGACTTTCTATGCAACAGGGACCCTAACCCTTGTGGAAGGGTTGGAAAGACTTTGGACTACTAGGCCCCTATGATGGGCAACTCCTAGTAGGTTTTGTGAGTGTTTCAATCTATGTATTGCTTTTTAAGTTTTCTCGGTGATACTTTTCCTTAAGAATAAAGGTGCTTGCTTTGAAATAGCTGTGTGGTCACTAGTAACTGCTCGCACAGACACTAGCAGGTTTTCTGGGCAGTGTAAGGCAGGCAGTTGTGCAGCCTTAAAGACCTGCAGACAAAAGGAACAGAACAAGGGTTCCTGCCGAAAGACAGGTGACAGTTGGAAACCTCAGACCTGAATGAATTCTCCTGGTCCACAGATGACAACATACCAGAGAAGGTACCCTGAAATTGTGACAAACCTCTAGCAGTTTACTTTTTTTTTTTGGTCAGTCATCAAGCAATTGTGATGATAAAAGTGCTTTGGGGTAGGTTAGCTCCATAGTTGAGACAAGAGGCTTGGAATAGGATAGCTAAAACACACACAGTAACCATAGTCAACTAAAATTCTTGATCTGTATCCTTTCCTCGTTGCACAGGAGCATTTCCTAGCAGGAGCAAAATCACTGCTGACAACCTTCATTTTCTTAGGAATTCATGCACAGTAGGCACAATATGACGGGGAACCCTGATACCAGAGAGTTTCACCTTTTGTCCACCCATATGTATTGTAATGCCGATGGACCCAGGTTGTCACCATGTAGGATTGAACTTGGGAATCTTTACAGCTAAACGTATGAACCTCTATCACATGAGCTAAAAGCCAACTGTCCATTAGCTAAGGCTGTAGAGAAAACCTACTAATCTCTCTCTCCATGGGCTCAGTGCCTGTGGGTTACAATATGGTGCAGATAGATGTCCAAATTCAAAGGCAGTGTAAGTTATATGTAAGGGTGTCTAAGTTACTATAATTTACACATTGAGGGTTGGGTAGAAAATTAAAACAGGGTGCAGCTACCTCATTATTTACTTTTCTTATCTTGTTAAACTCTTCTATTATACCCATTGGCTGCAGAGTCATATTTCCTTATGCTCATTTAGGCTCCACAGATCACATTCAGATGTATGGTGTAAAGGGGACAAGGTAACTGGGCATGAGTCTAAGAAAGTGAGTATATAGAGAGTCTAGTGGGAATTTAAGGCAGGGTGACATGCATGTAATGCTGACACACCTGGGTCACCAGCAGGCACAACTGAACCTGGGACTTTTGGAGCAAAAAGGCATGAGCCTCTACCACATGAGCTAAATGAGTGAAGACCCTGGGAAAAAGCAGTTTCATAAGTAGCACTATAATTGTTGCTGATATCAGGAAGCTGCAACACCAAATCCTACAAATGAATTATAGCGCCCTCTCGGTGATACTAGGGAAGATGACTGTTCACTTGGAAATGTCAGTGACAGAAAGACAGAGGTGACTGGGAACGAGCATTTTGGGTGAATAGAGCCTCTGCTCCAAGCTCAGGATGAGGTGGTTTTGAAAAAAACTTCTTGCCATAAGCAGCTGAAAGAAAACCCCCTCTGTGAAAAAAACACAGGGATTGTCTGTCTCTTGGGAAGCCTGGCATATGTATGTTACTGGAACAGTGAGATTCTCTTTGGCAGTCCTGGAGGGCCTGAGAAGCAAGGAAAGGCAATGATTTTTCATAGGAGCCCAGAGAACTGGCCAACAAATGGAATGTATTGAAGCATATTAGAAGGAATGATGAGAGATCAGGGAGAACGCTAATGGCAATTTAGAGAAGCATTGAATCCCAGCCCAGTATTGTGTTGGCTCTTTTCAGCTTAGGGGAATGGAGCAAAAGAAGGCAGGTGGCTTGGGATGAGCTAAGGGATCCTTGAACAATGAAGAAGAGGAAATGGGGTTGGAGAGAGTGGATGTAGCCTGCTTCTTGTATTGCACTACTTATATCCTGACAAGGGGACAACATTTTTGGATAGATTTTTTTGGAGGGGCAGGAGGTGGGGTGGGGTCATGTCACCACAGACCTAGCTGAGGCATCTCAAAACCAGGAACTTAGATATTAGAAGAAGCAGCAATCATTTGACAAGCAGCCACCTAGCAAGAAAATGCTTGTCTTAAGTCTACGGCTCAGTCTAGTGCTAGCAGGGGACATATTATTTGACATTCAGGTTGAGAAGCAATGAGGGACAAAGTAGCAAGCCAGGTGGTGGCTCAGGAGATTTTGGCTAAGGAACCAGCATTGAAAGAGGGGATTCAGAGCATTGGTTTAGGGGAAAATGAAAATGGATAATGTGGTGGAAGTAAGTGAAAAAATATGTTGCTCACTTGCGGTATAGAGAAATGGAACCACTCAGGCCTTAGAGGATTGCATCGGTGAGTAATCTGATATTGAGAAGACTGCAATTCTCTCTGGTGGATTTTCTGGCAGTAATCCTGCCAGCAGGATCTGAATAAATTGACCTGTTTTAAAAATAATGAGATGATGAAAAAAAATCTGAAGGATTTATGGAAGGTACAAGAAAAAAGGGATTGGCAGTGAGTTCAGGTGTTAACACAGTTGAACCTTCCCCCAAAGCTTCAGCCCATATTTATTCATCTATAACCCATCTGATTTTGGGCAATACATTTTCTGCATTTATGTGGGTATAAGTGGTGGAAGTGGCAAGGCAGCTAAACCCTTCCAGCTGTACCAGTGATTTCTGTGATTTGGACATCTCTTTATTGGGAACTAGAATAAGACAAACAAGTTCTCACCAACAATAAGCCATTGAACAATCTCATCAGATGATTACAATTTTAGGTTGTAACAAGTGCCCAAGCTGAATTAACATTGGTGACCTGTTGGTAAAGTCTGCATACCACATTATCAATCAATTCCTTAATCTCCCAGGGTTCTCAGGATCATATTTTTTTAAACTTTTCCTATGACAATGAACTGGATATTTATAACCACCAGTTATAAATATCCAGTTCCACATTATTCAATGTTATTTATCTTTCTTGAAGCTAGGAGCAGAAATACACCTAGCATTTTAGTTTAGACCACACTATTTGTAGTTCTGCTTCTTTGTCAGGCCCTTGGTTTCCACAGGTGTTGTCAGTGATGAAAGAAATAAATTGCTTCAAGTTGCTCTTGATGGCAGCTGGCCATTTTATTGAAATCTGATAGATGTCACGTGTATTTGTAATATTGTGACCCACTGGGTTGAAGCTCTGTGCTCCTCTAATCCTTATACATGACGTTGGGTCTAGCTTCATTTCTACTTTAAGATTAGGCCAAAAATGGGCTCCTCCTACTTCTCTTCTGAGGTAATGAAAAATAGACCTGTTCCTCCAGAAATGTGTTTGAGGTATGATATGGTGCTTCTTACAGCATTGATACACAATCTAATAATAAAAAACAAATTTAAAAATACTTGGAGATAGTATTTTTATGTTAGACACGATACTCTCCTCTACATCAATTTCTTCTGCCAAGTGGGTACTGGAATCTCTTTCACAGCTTGCTGACAGCATGTAGCTTGCCTATAATTGTTACAGTTACATCTTTTAATTTAATTGATGACTTTGGAATATAGACTCATAGCATCATAGAAATGTTGGGCTCGAAGGGAGCAGGAAAGGTCATCAAATCCAGCATCTTCTGCTGAGGGAGAATAAGCCTAGACCATCCCTAACAAAGGCATTTGTCCAATTAGTTCTTGAAATCCTCCAGTCATGGGAATTCCACAATCTCCTTTGGTAGTCTGTTTCAGAACTTAACTACCCTGATAGTTAGAAATTATTTTCCTAATATTTAACCAAAATTTCCGTTGCTGAAGATTAAGCCCATTACTACTTGTCCTACTTCCAGTGGACATGAGGAACAATTAATCCCTGACCTCGTTTTAACAGCCCTTAGCATATCTGAAGATTCCTATATGTTCTATCAAGCCTCCCCATCTTCTTTACTCAGAATAAAATATGACAAGGGTTTTTTTTTAAACCCTTTCTTTCTAGGTCGTTTTCTAAACCTTTTATTGTGTTTGTTGCTATCCTCCAGGCCCTCCAATTTATCCATTTCTTTTCTAAAATATGCTCCAGCTGAGGGCTTGCCAGTGCTGAGTAGAGTGGAACAAATACTTTTCTGTGTCTTATATATAACACTCCTGTTAATACAGAATGACATTAGCCTCTTTTTGCAAATCCATCACACTGTTGACTCATCTTGAAATTCTGAGCTATTACCCCTACATCATTTTCAACAATACCAATTATCATTCCCATTTTGTAGTTGTACATTCAGTTTTTCCTTTCTATCCATTTGTAGCGCTCCACCAGAAAGCATTCAGATCAATAGGAAAGGCACATGTTAAAGTGTGTCTACAGGAAGGAGTTCTCTGACATTCTCAAAATGCCAGCCTTCAGGGATGTTGCTTTGCAGATTAGTAGTGTTCAATGATAGTTTATACTTTAGTTTATCATCACACGACTCATGCTGCTGATGACACTGATTATGTTTCCTTCTGTAACTTCTGAGGCAGAGACTTTCACTTCATAATAAAGACAATGGAAGAAAAATAGAATGGTCGTGATCACTATATGCTAGAAATCAAATTCCAGCTTACAGCTTGTCATGCCAGACCTTTTTATTTTCCCCCACTTCTTTATCATTGTTCAAAGTGGTGAAATACTAACTTGCCCCAGGGCAGTATGGTCAATCTTCCTGGAGATTCAGCTGCCTGCCTTCATCTTGCAGACTAGAAGGAACTGAGCATTTCCCTCTAGGCAATCTATATGGTCTAGCAGTTCACTCTGTAAGTGATGCCTTATCGATTTCTGCCATAGCTTCCATAGCTGACTTAAGGAACAGAGTATCTGACAATGGCTAACAAGTTTAAACCATTAGTCCCATTTGTAACTACTCAGTGCACGGCTTGTCAGTCACAACATACCATATACTGCAGCTTTTAGTGGATTTCTAATCCCATTCATTTTACCACAATGAACCCTGTAGTTAATGGGGGTAATTGGAAAATTATTTTTTCCCTCAAAAGCTTTTCTTTTCTTCTTCTTTTGGGACCATAAAAGCCTTTTGGAGTACAGTGTTACAAAACAGCAATGAAGGCAATGATCTGTAGTTCTCCAGTGAGAAAATCTCTGCTCTTGTCTGCAGGATGTACTTGATGCTGAAAACCATCTTTGCCAGTCAGGTGCCAGTAAAGTAATTCTTTGTGAATAGTAAGGTTGTATTATTCCTTTAAATGGTCACATTACGAATCCTAACCCTCTTCAAGGTTGACGAGGCAGAATTAGTATAATTTTTATCCTATTACAAAAGTTCTTTTCCCCCTGCCTGATATCCCCTGAGTGGCAGTTTGCACATTGTCATATTACAAGTGAAATGGCCTTCTTAAAAATGATATAGATGATGAAAAGCTGTTTAAGACCCCTCATCATTAAGGGCCAAATTAGGCGACCCTGACTCACACCCAATAACACCTTATGCCATAAGCAGTCCAACTGAAATCAATGGTTCTTATCAAAGAAAAAGCTGCTACTGGATGTGAGTAAGGGTAGCAATATCCAGTCCTAACAGAAAATATATGGACCCTTATCACTGCAAACAGAGGTAAAACAAAGTGTGCCAAAAATCAGGTTTTCCTTTGCTTGTCTGCCAAGACCTGAGAGGAAGGTTCTGAGTTTCTTCTATGGCAACAATGCAGAGTGCTTACACATAATGCAACAGAGAAAGACCTAGCCATCTCTTTATTCAACTAGGCCAGTGATACCCAACCTGTAGTCTACAGACCCCTGGTGGTCTGCGACAGTACTGCAGGGGGTCTGCGGAAATTTAAAAACAAGGATTGGGCCTACCACTTACTTTTCTTTTCCTTTTCTTTTTTCCCTCCCCCGGACACTTAGTCCACCTCTAATCAGCATTTAGAAAATGGGAAGAGAATTTGCCTATAAAGTCTTGTAAGAAATGTTCATTAGCACTGGGATTTCCTAAAGTATATAGTCTGACGCCGATGTTGGTCTGATCTTGAATTCACAGTACGATTTTAGTTAGTAGCCATAAAGAAACATATGTGGAGACAGCATGCCCTTTTCTAATCTTCGGGGGCGAGGAGAGGCGGGTGGTAACAGATCCAGGGCAAATGTGACAGAAATGTAAAAGCTTCAGGGGGTAGCCGAGTTAGTCTGTACAGGATAAACTTAAAAAAACCCAACAGGTCATCTGAAGAAGTGGGCTGTGCCCATGAAAGCTCATGATACCAGCTACATGTTTTGTTAGTCTATAAAGTGCTACCAGACTATTTGTTGTTATTTTAAGTTTATAGAAGTGTAAAAGATCATAGTCCTCCTAAAAATAAATCAAAGAAAGAAAAACTTAAATGCATATATTTCTCCACTAAAGCAGGGATATAGGGACTCAAATCTCTCCCAGTGACTATCTTTTTTCTGGGACTGGCCTGTAGAGACTACAATTAAGCAGTCATAATATGGCAATGTGCAATATAGGAGATCAGTGTGGGGGGAGGGGTGTTAGAGTGGTGCAGTTCTTTGACATTTTAATAGTATTACAGACTTTTCTTACAAACTTGTCTGATGTTTATGGTGGTGGTGCGATAAATCAGAGTATTCCCCATTAATAGTATGGGGGAGGGAGGTTGTAGATGATGAAGCAAGGATTTTGAACAGTAAACAAACCATCTTAAAAATATTACTTAGAAATTACTCAGAAAAATGTCTGTAGAATTGTTAAAGAGCAACAGGAATTTCATGAAGACTGTTAACTGTGTGCAACCAAGTCTCCATGACTTTCTGTAACAAGAAGTAATGATTGATATCTGCCTTATCCTATCAGTTCTGTACTCACCACACTAGTTAAAAGTCAGGGTAATTCTTCAGAACAGCTTATTCTATAAGTTTATTCTTGAGAGCATGTCAAATAAATGAACGTGCTGCTTACTGCGACCTAAAGAAAGCAAAAGTCATAATGGATTTTCTAGCGACATCTTGTGGTAAACTGACAGCAAGGCCCATCAGAGAGATGAATTATCAGTGATTATGTTCTGCACAGCTCCAAAACGTGTAATAACACTTCATGTCTGGCTTTTGCAGAGGGCTGTTCCAGGATTATCATCACACTCTTTTCATTATGCCACCCAAAATAATTTTCCTGAATTAGTATATTAACTTATATTTAATCATCACACATTAATGTAAATTTATCCATGCAGGCATATTTAATCAGTGTTCTTTCACTTTTCTAATATTTTAATAACAGAGCACTAAAGAAGACTTGCGAGATATAAAGTTACATGAATTGTGTCATAATCTCAGCCTATTTAAGGGATTCAAAAGCCAGGCTTTCCCAAAAACTGGAACATGCCATCATTTGAATACCCTATAGAATATAAACACTTATGGACAGACACATGGTACCATTTTACTAATGCTATCCATAGTAATCAGTGTGTGACAATTAGGTGTTTTTTTCCAACAAGAGTAATTATAACAGAACGGAAAGCAATTTATTCTAGGAGCTTTAGTATAGCAGTATATGACTGGTAGGGTCAGAAGAGAGCACCTGTTAGGCAGTGTATGTACAGTACATGCAGATGTATGTATGTGCATGTGTGTGGGTTTTGAAGATTACTTTTTACCTCTTTGCATTCATTTTTTGAATTGATTGTTTAGTAGCTCTAACAATTCTAATGAGTACTGATGCCTGCTGTCTCTTAAAAGAATAGCTTGTGAATAATAAATCACAACTCATTGTTGGAAGAATGGCAATACAGCACTTATGGTGACATTCCTTCCACCCTCTCTCCACTCAAAATATCTATGAAATAGCAACATGTGGCATCCTCATTTAAATGCATTTCCTGTCTAAAGATGGGTCAAGTAGGAGATTAATAATTTAAGTACCTCTAAATACTCAGGTATTTGGAAAGCTAGAGAGTAAGTGCAATGCAGTGTGTGAAATTCGGTCTCAGTTGCACACATAAATCGCAAGTAACGTCACCATAACGGAGAGCAAAATGTGCCCTATGAAGGATTTTTTTCTTACCCATGTTCCTTCTCAATCCTAGTTGGTTTTAATGTGCTTTTTGGGTTATTGTCTACAGGTCCTTCCTTTGCTTCCCAAACCAAATAAGTGCTTCCCAGTATAACACTACAGAGCCAATATGTTAATTGACAATGACTGACTTTTCTAAAGCAATCCATACAGGAATGATAACATGCCACACATTATCAAAAAATATAATGCAGAACTTGCAGGTGCCAGTAGAAACATACTGTTTTTACTCCCATTAAAAATACTCCTTGCTAAAGCAACATTGATTCAGGTATTGGACATTTTTTCCAGGATTAATGGCTACTGGGGAAAAGATTATGATTGGATGTGTAACCAAAGCCATGCATGCCAAATCACACTAAATACCAAAGAAATGCCTAATACTAAAGCTATTAATACTCTTAAATGCTCAAAATGGAAAACAACACCTATAATATTTTGTATTTCTAGAGGCCTTCCAAGTAAGGATTTCAAGTGTTTTATAAACAGCAATGAATTAAGATACAGATACCACTGTGAGATGCAGAACTATTATTATCTGAGTTTTTGAAGATAGGGAAATTAGATACAGAGAGGTCAAATAAGTTAACCCAAACTCCAGAATAAGTTTGTGGCTGAGCCTTAATTTCCTGACTCTCAGTTTTTACTTTAGTGACAATGGATTTATTTCAAGTGATAGTTCCAAGAATTTCTAGATAATGTTCTGTATATTGTGAGTTAACCATATTGCTGGAATCACCTCTCAACATTCCATTTGGCTTATAATTGTTTTTGGCTTCCTGAGATACATCATTTTCCCTGAGTAAAGAAAGAAAAAAAATATCACCAACAAAACACACAGTGATAGGATCTCTGTTAAGTTATCTAGTGGATTTTAATTTTGGTAGATGAGATAGGGAACACTTTTCTCTTTTGCCCTCCAATAATTATAGGGTTTTTACTCATATTTAATAGATAAATACCAACAGGAGGAGAGGGGAAAAAAGGATGAGACATCTTCTAGTTTAAGCCAGAAACACAGTCACAGTGAAGAATGCTCTGTAATGAACAGCTGAGCCCCTCAGTGAAAAAGAGATTTCATGAGAGGAGATGTGGGCCTTCTTTATTACAGCCATATTTTCTCCTTGGGAAAAAAAAAATCTCAGCAATGCCCACTGTAATAAAACATTTAAAATAAAAAAATGAAAAAAATCAAAGTGTATGACATGTAACGTGATTGCGAAACTGGAATCTTATAAAGCTATCTGAACCAGACGAGGTTGGTAACAGCGTTAGAGGTTAGCATTAATTTTGGTTCCCAATTCCCCAAGTATGCTGTGGGGCAGAGAAGATATGAGGGACAAAGTGAAGTTTATTCCTCCCAATAAGGGATACAGTAATGACAGTAAGAATTGGAATTAAATAATTTTTTTTTATAAACTTGGGGAAGGAAGGGAGAAAGATGTTTGAAATATGTAGAAATTGGGTAGAGTGGCTCTGACCTTTCATTGGGTCTATTCTGCACTGAGTGAACACCCACAAGTAGGTACCCCGGAAGTAAAAAGCTGAATGCAGAAGATGTTACTTATCTAATCAGTCTTCTTAAACTGTGAAAGTACAAACCTACAATAACCACAGTACCAATAGCCTCAAAGAGCAGGAAACTCCATTTCCAAACATACTTGAGGCTCATCTCAGTGTGTAAGGTCCTTAACATGAACAGCTCCTGGTCACTGATGGGACATTTGTTTACTATAATTCCCTTTTAAGAGGGCATGCAAAATATCCATAATGTACACATTGCCATGCTGATTTGCTTATCTGTTACTATCAGTCCCATCCAGCGTCCTTAACATAGACTATCAATAAAACAGTGGGCTATCTTTATGTTGGCGCTACACTAATATTGCCAGCCCCAAATACACAAAATCATGAGTAAGATCCCCACAAATCATGAGATTGGATTAAAAATAACGATTTTTAAAAAAAAAATATACTAAATGTTGAGTTATTTATAGTTGTCTTCTGGTTTTTGAGACTGTTGGGTACAGTCACTCAAGATTTTATCTTTGAAGTGATGACTACCTACTTACTATTTTTAAATGAAAACAGATTCTCATGTAATTACATGACTCCAGGAGTTGAAGCTTTAAGAAAAGCAACCAATATCAGGAAATCTGCAATAAATTCACATGAGTTGCCAACACTGCTCCGGATTTTTATCCCTGTTCATGATGTGGGCATATACTGTAACCAAGAGCTACTCTTTGAGTCATCCCCAAATGATATTTGTTGCAAGTTACTTGGCAAATTTAAAATTAGATGTGTGGTTAGTGTGATTCTGCACAAAGAATGAATGATAAATGTAAAATAAAGCACACTGGAAAAAATAATCCCAACTATACATACAATATGATGGGGACTAATTTTAGCTACAACTACTCAAGAGAGAGCTCTTGGAGTCATTGTGGATAGTTCTCTGAAAACATCCACTCAGGGTATGTCTACACTGCATGGCTCAATACCCATTTGCAACAGCTCCAGCCGGGTCCCCTTCCTGAAGCAGGGTTCCGGCAGATGCAGACAGCTGAACAGGAACAGCCGAGGGGGGAAACTGTCACCCAAGAGTGCGGTGGCAGGGGAGACGGAGGCCCAGCCACTCCACTGCATCCCAGTCCAGAGCCCTAACAGCAGCAGAGCAGATGGCTGCTGGGTCGGCAGGGATCCGTGCCAAAACACACTGACCTTCTGCTGCTGGGTCAGCGGGGGTCCGTACCGCAACCCGCTGACCTTCTGCTAGACTGAGGTCGGCTATCCCTGAGCTGTTTCCATTTCCCCCGTCGGGTTGTACCTGAATCTGGGGCAAGTCCTCTGGACAGCATGGTTTGGAGTCCTCAGGCCAGATAAACAAACTCTCTGGGCAGCCCTACAGTGGCCGCAAGTCGTCAGCTTCCTCAGGGTCTAGCTCCTTACTTGGTTGTGCTGGGGAGGCTTCTGGCTTCCTTGCAGGTTGGAGACTGACTGGCCTTTCTGGCAGGCCTTTTATATCCCTGGCCCTGCCTCCTGCCCAGATCAGTTGCTAGGGCCAGGTGCTGCCCACCAAGGCTCAGGGAGGGGCTCCTCCCCCTCAGGATCAGTAGGTGGCCACTCCAACCCATTACAACAACAAAAAAAATCAAAACTCACAGATCTAAAAGTTCTGTAGCTGTTATTTCCCTTTTTGTTCATTTATTTTCTCTCCTTCCTTCTGTGTTTCATTCTATTCATCAACATATTATTCCTATCTGGTTTTTCCTTCCCTCAATTCATTATTTCTTTTTTTCCTATCTATTTATCTCCTTTTCTCTTTCTTTGAAAAGCAGCATCTCCTTTATTCCCATTCCTTGTCACATCCATATTGTCATCTCATGACCACTTTCCTCCCTTCCTTCCCCCACAGTTCAACTCTGTATGCTGCCCAGATGGCTCCCTTTCTAATATAAATGTCTGCCTTCTAATTCACCACACCCATTCCTTACTGGGTGTGTCTATCTCCCGTTCTCCTTCTATCTTCCCTCAAGTTCTCTTTCCTGTAGTCTGTCTCATTTACTTCACTCTCTCCTGGGCCTTCTTCCTCCCTTTGTCAATATGGGAGCCTTTTTTGGTTTCCAATCACTTGGGGTATATCACCATACTGCAGTCGCAACCCATGCTTCAGCCCATGCTCAAGCCTAACCCACCTTCTGTCTACACTGCAATTGCACTAACCTAGGGTTCGGATTCAGGGACTGGAGGCTCTGAGTTCTAGTTACACTGGGATCCAGGATCCAAGCCCTATTTCTTTGAAATGTAGATGCAGACCTGCTCAGTTTGGGTCCCAAGAGTCAGCCAGAAGTATCCCATAATTCAATGGGACCCCTCCCTTAGTCCTCTCCATCCCAACACTCTGTAATCCACTCTGTTGAAAATGGAAGGCACCCACCCCCTTTGGGAACAATAGCACCTCAAATCAGCACTTTCCCATTTTCTTCTGATAACCAATCTGCAAACACACTGCCAGTGAGCTTTGCAAAACTTGAAATGGAAATCAACTCAATCAGGCCTTTTGCAAAATGAGCTGTTTCCTGGTACTGTGCAGGGCAGACTGCAATATGGGTACTTTAACTCTGGTTTGTGTACTGTAGTGTGGATGCCAGAGCCCTACCTTCAAGCCCTAATTAAAAGTCTTCTTAATGCAGGGTTAAAATACAATGTAGAGGCTCAAGCCTATAGTTCCCTAACTCGGGTCAGCTGACTCAAGTCCCACTAAACTTAAACTTAGGCCTACTTTGCAGTGCAGGTACACCCTTACATACTAAAAACTGGAACAAACCAATAAGGAGTGTTAGTCCCTAAAATAGGTCTCTTGTCTCCTCATTTCTGGAATAGCACATTGGGAATAGCTCACAGACTAAAAGGTTTCAGGATGACTGCTGCAACCAAGGTGCAGCCCTTCCATTCTTTTCTCAAAACTGACACTTCGAAGCCTGCTTGGCAGTTCAGCCACTTCGCCTCCTCCTTCCAGACCTCTGTTCATGCCATTCACCCCCTCACACAAGCTAGACTGCTCCTCCACTGCACACAGCCAGCAGGCATGCAGCCTCGCCACCTCTCTTCCCCGTGTCCATAGGCCATTCAGAACAATTCACTCCAGCTGGCCATCAGCTCCTCAGGGCTCCTGCCCACAGAGCTCTACATACTGCTGCTGCTGCTCCAACCTAACTGAAGCAGGTCTCACATAGTTGCTGTGCTTTCTCCTGGTGCTTAGGATCCGAGGTGCTCGTACAGCCCTACTTGCCCATCTTACAGGGGAGACAATCCAGAAGAGAGCAGAATTGCAGAGGAAGCTCTTACGGGCAATACTGGTGAGGCAAGAGTTTAAAGCACTCCCGCTGATTGGAGAAGCAAGGTTTTTTGTACAAAACACGTCTCACCGGCAGAACACAGAAGGCTTCTGCTGGTGACAACATTTTAACAAGGTTTTCCTCCATTATTACCCCCTTCAAAATCACAGCTAGGGTTCTGAAATCCCACATGTGCTGTCAAAAGAGGGTGGTGATGAGATATTTGGGGAAACTAAAAGAAACTTAACAAGTTACCTAACAGATGGAAAGGAGCTACCTCGTTTAAGTGACTTGGCTGATAAGAGAAACCCGGGATGCAGAACCTTACAGAGCCCTGTCAGCGCATTCCCACTAGGAAGGACTGACACAAGGCACAGTTATTTATTTGCCAGGCATCTCAATAAGGTTTTTATGAAAAAAGAAAGGCATCTGAAAGATTTGTAGTGAGGGGAAGGCAGGAACAGTAGAAAACAGTCTTCTTGAAAATGGAGAGATCCTAGATTGTAAAAAATTACTACAGCAGAAAGAACACCCACTCTAAATATTTGCAAGTCAGGGAACCTTTTATTGAATATACAAAATCAACATTAAGACATCCAGGAGCTCTGTCTTCCTTCTTATTGTATTGAGATCAAAAAGCTGCCTCTGTTAGTTATACCTAATAGAACTTGTCATAGCTATCTAGTTAGTTAAATAACTACTGAGTGCACTGTATTCATTTCTAAGGAAAAAATTCCAATGTAATGTTAATTTGAAAATATGCCAGGGTACTCTGCTTTTCTGAGTAATTCTGTGTTTTACAAATCAAACTCAGCACATGGAGCCTTTTTTTCCCTCTCCACTGCAATCAAGGCAAAACTCCTCATGTATTCATTTGGGCTCACAGGGGGCCGGTGTTGTCAGATAAAAGCATTATCTGGCCAGACATCCAAGTTAGCTAAGAGAAGCAAGGAAACTAGAAGAAGTTCTGATAACAACTGAAAAACTTCAGAGACGCCCGAAAGAAACTGAGCTGGGTGGATCTTCAGAGGAATATAATTTGCTTAGGAGCAAAGTAGTACACTAAAGAGGGGAGGAGATGCAAAAAGCCAACCTGCTTGTCCCAGCACAGTTGACCAGAGGATAACCCAAACATGGCTGGTAATACTAGGGAGTTCAGGGTGGAGGTGGCAAGCAGACCACAAAGGAGCATATCTAGGTAGGGTGAGAATAGGGTCAAGGCCTTCTGATAGCCCCCCTCCTAATGGGGCGTATTGCAGCCATTTCAACTCAGACCTAAGCTACATAGGGGGGTTACATAGGTGTAGCCCTCTAAGTATAAACCATGACTTATACTGATGCATGTTATCCTAGTTTGAAACCTATCTTTAGGTTGATCTGAATTGTTCCACAGAACTAAATTATCACCCAACAGCCTGAAGACTTAGGAGCTGTGAAGACAACTGAAGCCAGGCCTGCCTAGGTCCTGGTACACACAAAAATCTGGCCTAACTTATTTAACTGGATTCAAAATAGGATTGTTGAAAGCTTAACAGGGGTAAAACCAAATGTATATTGTGTCAGCTAGACACCACATTAATGAGCATATTGTAAAGTGATACATATAACTACAGGTTAAACCTCTCTCGTCTGGCATCCTTGGGACCTACTGGTTCTAAACCAAATTATTTTCCAAGACCACAGGAGGTCAATATTGTCTAGCAGTATTACCAACACTTCCACTGCTTACTGGGCTGTTAGAGCACATTTAGGGGTAAATTAGAGCTAACCAACAGCATAGAACAGTTAGGACTGGTGGCTGTAAACAAACTTTATGGAACCATGGGAAAAGTGGACATCCAACTAACTAGAAATCATGCCAGACCATGGATTTTCTGGACCAGAGAGTTCTGAACTAGAGTGGTTCAACCTGTAATAAGGCCCAAACTGCTTAGCTCACTACTCTTAGGGCCTGATCCAAAGCCTTCTGAAGTCAAAGCAAAGACTGGATCAAGTTCATAACAAGAAACTGCGATGAGAAGTTAGTGCCAATGCATATTAAATCAGAGCTTCTGGACCAGGAGCACATGCATTCAAGACTATTTAGTGTGGTTAGTTTTAGAGGCCTGATCGAAAACCCACTCTGCATTCGGTGGGAATCCTTCCTCTGAGCTCTGGATCAAGATCTAGATGACAGTGTTTAGAATACCCAGATTAAAAAAAAAAAACCTTCACACCACTGATTTTTCTTTAATTGATGAGATTTGGCCATTCTAACCTTAATAATATTAATGAAAAAATAGAGAAGTAAGTTTATAAAATACAGATCATATGTGTAATAAAAATATTACAGTGCAGAGGTGTTTTTCACCCTCCTAAGTGCTGCTCTGAACATCTTCCATATTTCAAGTTCTCTCTTCAAAAGTGCATCAGACATCTGGGATAGATGACTGTTCCTGTTAATTAATTTTTATATTTAATACTCTGCTGTTATCACCATTTGTTCATTGACTTTCTGTTCATTATTATCATAATATTTGTTTATCTCACTAAATAAAGCAAACAATAACATTTTGAAGTACAATCTAGTAAATGGAGCTTCTAGCATGGGCAGAAGAGCATACATGAAAGTCTTTATAGCAAAACATGTCCTTGCCAAACCACATGCAGAGATGAATCTAAATGAGTGAATTTAGGTAATTAACACACAGCTAAGCCAAAGAAATATATCAAGAAAGAGCTGCCAAACACCAATTACCTGTACATCTAAAAAAGGGGGACAAGAATTCCCACAAGCTTCTCTATCAAAGCCTTTTTAGCAAAGGTCTCTATTTTTTTTACTTGTAGCCAGACTTTCTAGGCTAGTAGCATCTGAGGAGGTGAGCAGCAATAGGCAAGCTAGTTTCAGTGAAATACAAACCACTGAAACTGTAGCTCAGATCTGAAATCCAAACATTTCTAAAACATTAGAAAATGTTTCATGCATTTCTCTAGCATAACTGGAGATGGGCCCAAAGCAAACACTTCTATATTTTGGGAAACTTTGGCATAACACATGCATCTAGAAGTGCTGCACTTAGTTTTCCAATGGGTTGATAAAACTGAACACCAAACATAAGATCTCTACAGTATGTGCCTTTAATATAAATACTGAGTTGCACCATTTCCAAAGAGCTAAGAAAGGAGGACACAGGGTATAACTCCTGGGAATACTATTATTATCTTCCGTTTCTCAAATAGCAGCAGATATCAGGGCCTGGCAAGTCAGCTTTGTATCAGAGGAGAAATCAGTGACATGGAATCTGAGAATACTTTTACCCTATATAAACAGCAGTCCTGGAACACAGGTGGTCACAAACAACATTTTCAGGGATCTTAGCCTGCACACCAATATCCAGTCCCCAGGGCACAAATCTGCAACAAGAATTATCTTGAGATAGAGAGTCCATTTTTGCTTACCACAGCTCATACAAAGAAACTATAACAGAAAACAATTAGTGTGCATTAAGCTGGGGCATAATGCATTAGCATGCCGCACGCTAACTGTCCATGTGGTCCCTATTCTCCAGCACTAAAGCTTTCATGGTAAGCTTTGATCTATTCCTCTTTGAAATGCAAATAAATTATAGTGCAGTGGAGCACCCTCTATCCTACATGTTGAGGGAATTTGCAAACAGAAGGAGATTTGGACAGGTAAGAAACCCTCTTCTGATTTACTCACATTAGATTAGAGAAGATCTAACTGGGAAAAAAATCAGAGTAATTTGCAGCTTGTCCTTATTTTATTTAATGCCCTAATCTCTCCAGTAAAAGGTATCTTAGGAGAAGTACCTACAGAGGGCCTGGTTCTCCTTTTAGTTACACCAATTTTACACTAGTACAAGTCCACTGGACTTCAAAGACATTAGTCCTGATTAACAACAAGCAATATTAAAGGAAAATCATGTGCAGAATATACACTTCGTGGATCTCTTGGGTTACAGGCACCACTCATATTCCAGGAGTTGGAATTCAAGCATTGATGAGAGTTCCAAAGCCTTCTCTTCCTTGGGCAAAACTCTGCAGAATCAGCAAAAGGTAGTTTATGCTCCAGCATTCACCAAGATATCCTTGACACTGCCATGGAAATCTACTGAAGAGGTATGCAGAGAGATGCATCCACTGTAACCCATAGGAGTTACAGTGCAGTATTTTGCATTTCAATAATCAGAATTACTAACTCTGTCCTTGGCCAGGGCAGAAAAACATTAATACAAGAGAGAACAAATAGGAGTTTTACACTGAGAAATTACTGGTATAAATTGTTGTACTAACACTTTTATTTGCCTCATAATTATATTAATTCATTTGCTATTATTCAGTGTAACAACACTGATCACAATGAATTCATTTAGTATTAATGCGTCGATGAAACACACTATCATGAGAGTTGCTCAGATGTAATTCAGAATTAGTTAAATGTATCATTAACGTAAAATATGATCTTTTCATTTTTGGTGTTGTTTTCTGAGTTTATTGAAGGAAAATTTGTTTCAGCCTTTTCAGTCAACTTTCTTAGACATTCATCAACTTTGTAGTTTCTAACTCAGGATGTGTCTATCATCCTTAACCTTCATCCTCCTTGAATTTTCATCCTGATGCATTTGGATTAAGCCACAGACTGATAAATGAGCATTGCTTTGGCAACGCAAAAGATCAGTCATTAAAGAAACCTCTCATAAGGTATGAATCAAAGACAGGAAACCTTTCGTCTTTTTTCCTCTGATTTTCCCTAGTTAAGCAACTGCCTGCAGAAAAATTCTCCTCTTATTTTTCTTTATTTCCTTTCTCTGTTTCTTTTCTAAACAAACAAACAGTTTTTACCTGAGTTTTCCAGTTGTTTTTCTAAATCATATACAGCAATGTTCCCTCTCATGTTTTCCATCCGTGTGAAGAATAAATTGTTTTATGTGCACTGAGGCACGTGTGAGTGAGCACCGCCAGTAGAAACAAAACCTAGCTATGGGCACTCTGCTAATCAGCTGGGTGGCACTTGAATCTCTCCTGAGATTCCTGAAAGTTTGCAGATGATACCAAACTGTTTAGAATAGTCAAGACAGAAGCAGAC
>JANRFK010004149.1:85190005-85212254 GCA_030068395.1 Apalone spinifera
ACTCCTTGCCAGAGGAGGCTGTGAAGACTAGGACTATAATAGAGTTTAAAGAGACGTTAGATCATTTCATGGAGGTTAGGTCCATAAAAGGCTATTAGCCAGGGGATGAAATGGTGTCCTTGGCCTCTGTTGTCAGAGGCTGGAGAGGGATGGCAGGAGACAAATCGCTTGATCATTGTCTTCGGTCACCCCCTTTGGGGCAGCTGGTGCTGGCCACTGTCGGCAGACAGGATACTAGGCTAGATGGACCTTTGGTCTGAACCGGTACGGCCGTTCTTATGTTCTGAGTGGCAGCGCAAGCACAACAGCTTACAATGCTTGGACAGAAGAAAGTCTTCCATTTATTGCGCTGACATGGTTTAGCAAAAGCATTTTAGCAGTCTGAAATTTAAACCAGGGCTAGAAGGCATGAAAAGAAGAAGTGGGTGAAGGTTAAGTAATAGGCACCCTGCTGTAAGAAGCAAGTCTAATTACAGAAGTGAGATATGTGGAGACTTTACGCCATTTTCCTTGCTGAAATTCCTTTTTCAGAATCACATGGTAATGGGAGTGAGGAGGATATTCTTAGTACTCCTTATGTCCCTTTTTGAACATGTATGTTTCTGTCCCTTTTCAACATGCTGGAACTCACTATCTGATGTCTTTCACCCTGTATGTCATCTGCAGCTGTGCACAGTGAAGCAAAAGTTGGAAGGTAAAGAAGGATCAGGCCCTTTGATTCTATTTTTTAATACATCTATCCAGTGTTTCACCATCCACTTTTCTTTGTTTCTTCCATTTCTGGTCCGGCTTACTGAAAGAAGTGAAGATACACTACCTCCTTATGTCTTCAAATCAAGACTGAATGCCTTTCTGGAAGGCATACTTTGGTCAAACATGCCTGAGGAGGTTGTGAAGGCTAGGACTATAACAGGGCTTAAAATAGAACTAGATACATTCATGGAGGTTAAGTCCATTAATGGCTATTAGCCAGGATGGTGTCCCTGGCCTCTGTTTGTCAGAGGGTGGAGATGGATGGCAGGAGAGAGATCGCTTGATCATTACCTGTTCAGTTCACTCCCTCTGGGACACCTGGCATTGGCCACTGTCGGCAGACAGGGTACTGGGCTGGATGGACCTTTGCTCTGACCCAGTCTGGCCATTCTTATGGTCTTATGTTAGGTTCACTGCAGGGGTGACGGCGTGAGATTGTATAGCCTGTGTTAAACGGGAGGCCACACTAGATGACCCTAATGATTTCCTCTGGACATAAAATCTAGGCCACTATGAAACCATGAATATCTAGGGAATGCAAGTGCTGTTCTTAAACAAATTAGGTCTGCAGCAATGACTTATATCTTCAGATGGAAAGTCAATGCAACTTCCTTTACTTCACTGGAGCTGTGCTGATTTACACCATATGAGCATCAGACCCAGTGTCTTCCTTTTCCTTTAGTGTAAGAAAGGACATAAGTCCTGCTTTTCTTCTCACACTAGTGTAAATTAGAAATAGCTCCCTTGAAATGAGAGGAGCTGCCCAGGTGCAAAAATAGCAAAAAATTAAGAAGAGAATTGGCACCATATAGCATAAAATCCTGATTTAGTACAGGGAATATGAATTTACAAAGAATACCAATACATAGCAAATATGAGCATACCTTGTAAAGGTCCCCCATTCAAAACTCAAGGGGGGGATCTGTTCAGAGGCCCATATCCAAATAGATTAGCATGTGTAAATTTCTTCAGGCTCAAAGCTGAGTCCAAAGAAAATAGCAAACAGCAGATGTTGTTACTGGCACAAGCATATTTTTAGCTATGGCTTGCTTGCCCTCTAGAACTGGAGTGCCCTGAGATGATCTTGATAACAATGTGAGAAAAGCTTCTACCAAAAGGAAAAGGAACCCAGAAATTTCTGAAATAAATATGATGTCAAATGATTGTAAAAATATGCTTTAAACTGTACAATACATTGGGGTCAGATCCTCAGTGGTGTAAATTGGCATTGCTCTATTGACTTCAATTAATTACACAAAATTACAGCAGCAGAAAAACTGGTCCAAAATTTGAAAAGAGCATTCAGTGTATGGAACCTTATTCTCTTAGCAGCTTCACACTTGTGTAACACCATTGGCTTCAATGGAGTCACTCCTGATGTATATCAATGTGAATAAAAGGAGATTAAATCCTTTGGTATATACAAGACAGGCCAGGGATAGATGAAGTCCATTTTTTCCGAGACATGCAAGAGCATATGTGACTACTGAAACTTTGAGCAAAATCAGACACCAAGGAGAAAAAGAAATTGTTATTATGAGAAAAAAATTGGCATAAAGGAGAATTAGGACTGAGTGGCAGAAATAATTTCCTGACAGTGAGGTCTAGTCAATTCTGCCATAGTCATTTAGCACAATGCTAGATAAAGCACTTGAGAATATGCTGTTCAGAACAATACTGCAACATCTGGCGGACAAGCTAGATTTTTTCATCTCTGACTTCTAGGATTATAAAAGCAAGGAGTAAGATCAGTAGTACCTAACCAAAAAAAAAAAAAAACCACTTGCACTTTATACTAAGCATCAGATCCAGCTTCATGATAAAAAGAGGTTGCTAACCGTGTAGATCAGGCCAACCCATTCTGGGCAAAAAGCCAAGATAGCAGTGGATCCAGCGCAAAGAGGCAGGGCAAAGTTGTCGAGAAAAAAAAAACCCTCTGCCTCTTTAAGAAAACACATTTAAACGTGTTTAGAGGCTTTTTGGCCACATTAGGCTCCTGCTGGCTAACGCCATCTTTAATTCTACATCTTTCATGGCTGCGCCAGATAGCTCCCCTGCCCAGGTCAGCTCAGGGAGCAGGGAGGAGAGGGCCATTTTTGGGGGCATGGGGGTGGCTTACGAGCCATGGGTGGGGGGGTGTCTTTGTGAGCTGCACCCTGGGAGGGGGAAGAGCCGCATGCGGCTTGCGAGCCTCGGGTTGGCCACGGCTGGTGTAGATGAACAATTTTCTACAACTGAGTTCCATCAGGAAAAGCAGTTATTCCTGCAAAACAATTTTATTTGGATGATGTCAATTTTCGGTGGGAAAAAGTTGAAAAAATTGTTTTGACTTCCTCCTTTCACTTTGATTTTGCTTTGCTTTTTTGATAAGATAAAAAAGTTTCATTTTGATTTGTCATTTCAATTCATTTTATTTGTCATATTTCTATACATGATGTGTTTTACATTATAAGTTTTTTACATTATTTAAATGTCACAATTCAGCCTTATCAAAACAAAATATTGTAAAGGTGACAAAAATTTGGGGAATTTTTATTTTGTGAGAAATTTCAAAATTTTGCCTTTTTCTTCTTATTCAGAAAAACCTTTTTTCAAACGTGGGACAGAAATTCCACTGTCTGAGTGGCTTTAGTTGCCAAAGCACTTAAAAGTTAGAGTTGGGGAAACTCATATATATTCAATGAATGGTGATATTGGATTTATACTAACTTAGGATCCGGCTGACTTACCTGCTGAATACACATATTTTTCGTCAAACTGGGACATTCAGCGCATATCTGTCCAATTAGTTCTTTTTAAAACATAGAAATTGCAGGTCACCTTTAAAACAAAAAGAAATATTTTTTAATATAGCAATATTTCATTTTTGACAGGTAATAGTATCTCAGGAACTGCCTTTACAAACACTGGAGGAGAGCTGTTCCTCTAATACACATTTAAAGAAGGAAAGAAAGGCCATACATTAAAGACAGGGGGATGTGGACATGGAGATATGTTGGCTACACAAAACAGCACATCTATTTGCTTTAAAAATAACTTGTTAATGGCACTAAAGTCAATCATAAACAATCTTATAATTTGCGGACTATATGCACTAGCATGTTGACAAGGAGGGAAGAGAAAGTAAAAATATATGGAACAAAAGACTGCCACCATCAGAAAAGAAACCCATTATTAGAAAAAAAAACATTACATAGGGAAAACAAAGCCCTAGGGAGAGCTCCAGTGCTGAGCAGGAATTTTTAAAAATATCTACTTCAGTTGCTAGTGTATATTGCTGCAATTCCTGGCATATTTCCTAAGTGTGTCTGGTGTGCTGATCCTATCAAATGAAAAAATGGATATGTATGCACGGCCAAAGAACAGGAAACCAAGGACTGGGCAAGGGGGCAGGGAGAAAAGGGAAAGAACAGGGTGGTTTGTTATGTCTAAATGGGAATGTACAGCTTATCCATGGAACAGTTCTAGGAGTAATGCCCAACTTTAATGCAGATATGGGTGCTAAGCAACAAACAAATGGCTGTCAGGAGAGCAGAATCTTGAACCTCCTCCCCTCCCCTCCCTTACACTTCTTAAACTCGCACTGTTCTATGGCCCTTTCCCCTTACAGAACAGGCATGCTTTTCATCTCTTCCACCTTAAAAAAAGAGAAAAAACACTTGTTCCCAACTACTGCACCTTCCTCCCTCTCATCTTTAAGCAATTTGAACAAGCAATTTACAATCTTTGCCTAGAATTCCTTTCCTCCAATTCCATTCTGAACCCTTTTCTATCTGGGTTCTGTTCCTCAAACTCCATTGAAATTTACTCTTGCCAAAGTCTTTAATCACCTTTTCCTAACCAAAACTCAGAGCCATTACTGCATATTCACCCTTCTTGATCTGTCAGTTGCCTCTGACGCCATCAACAATACTCTTCTTGAAATTTTAACCTCACTTGACTTCTGTGACTGAGTCCTCTCCTGGCTTTCTTATCTCTGTAAAGATTCATTCAGCATATCCTGCAGAGGATCTTCATCCACCCTTCAGTCTTCTGGATGTGTTCCACAGGGTCCCATTTCAGTCTCCTTTCTCCTCTCCCTATACATTTCATCCCTGATTATGTCATCCACACACACAAATTCCACTACCATCTCTGTGGTGATGACTCTCAGATCCCCTCTGTGCTCCGGGGTTGTCTCATTCTGTCCAAACTAAAATTTTGTCATCTCTCTGACATCTCCTTGTGGACCTGTCAGCTCATGCTCAATGTGGCTCAAATAAAGGTCTTAATTTCACCCCCTCAACACTGCCCTCTGTTTTATTAGTTTAAGTGGAATTTAGGGGCCCAAAGACGTTAACGTAACACAGTCCAGGCCCACTGACAGAGGGGAGCAAAGCGAGCAATTGCCACAGGGCCCAGAGTTTCAAAGGGGCTGGAATGGGGAGGGAAGCACCTCAGTCTGGGCAGTGCTAAGGTCTGACCATCCTTGGCCCTGCCCCTTCTTCCTTTGGCCCTGCCCCTTCTGGGGGGAGTAGTCAGCACACACACAAACCTTTCCCCCAGGCCTGCAGTGGCTGTCAGCCCCGCTGACCCATTCACCGTCCAACATTAAACAATGCTAAGTAAGGTTTGGAGATGATGTACAGAGACCTCAGCCTGCTTAAAACCATGGCAAAATACACCAAAACAAATGCTTTTAAACTTTTATTAGGTTACCTTTTAAAGGTAATGTTAGAGGTAATGTTATCATTTGGATCTTTTTCTCTGATTCAGTCTGTTCACACCACCTTTTAACACGAGGATGACAAAGTCCCAGAGGAAATCATGGGAATGGCAGTGAAAATGGTGATCTATTTTTCTCCCAAAGTCTCTTTTAGGACCCACAAATGGAATGGTGGGAAGAATGAGTCAGTCCCGTCATTATTTTATCCATCAATTAGGCCTAATTTCCTACACACCAGTTTTGGTTCAATGATTAACAGGTCTACACTATTCTTGTTTACCAAGCATAATCTTAACACAATCCTTGTTTGCACTAATTCAATCTGTTCACCTTTCATATCTTTTCCCATTAATATTTTTTACTCAGATCTCTCTCTCAGTCCTGCCGTCCACGCCAAATCTAAATCATTCTGACTCTTTCTGTATCACATCTGTAAGATACGGCCTCCACACACACAACTAAGACCACTCATCTAAGCTCCCATCATCTTGCGTCTCGATTACTACAGTGTCCTTCTCTCAGATGTAGACAAATGCATTCGTATGCGTTTAGAATGCTGTAGCAAGGATCATTTTTCTAGCCCGTCATTTTGACCATTTCACCCCTCTCAATGAAGCCCCCTGCTTTTTTATTGGATCAAATATTTGATCCAATAAAAAATCCCTTCCCTGCCTGTCATCTTTCATTCAACATCAAGATGTCAAGTCCTGTCTCCACTGAGGAGCATAAATCTGGCTTGTCCCAATGGTGCCAAAGCTTCAGCTATTGGGCTAAGGCTCTAGCCCAGGAACCTAGAGGGGTAAATGATTGCTGTCTGAATTGCAGGTGCTGCCATTCTTTGCTAAGTTCAAGACAATCCAGGATGGTGAATCTGAGTGTCCCCACGGTCTTTTGTTGCAGTCATGTCCAGAGCGTGGTATGCCATCTGGGATTCCCCTGACAAATACTGAGCTTGGTTGCCCAAACCTCTCAGGGCCACTGATGGGCCTCAACCATCCTGAAAAATGTTTCTAAGAAGGACTGGAGTTCCTCTCATGGCTTTGTTCCTCATGCAAGGGCATGTTCCTCTCACCTAGGTAACCATGATGCCACTCCAACCCATATGTGCTGATTATTCTGGCCTGGAGGCACGGCCCGTATTGATGCTGGTTTTCCTGCAGGTTTTGCTAGAAATAGTGTTGCTATAGTTGCTGCTGCTGCACCAAAGTTTGCTGCAGTTCCCCTTGCTCTCCCATCCATTTTGTTAGTATTTCAGGATCCATACTTATCCTGAGCAATGGCAAACACTGTCTGCAGTCTCCACCACATGCAGACAGTTGAATCCAATCACTAGCATGAGACAAACCAATAGCCACTTGCAGTATAGCTTGAAGCCCTTCTCTCAGGGCTCTGTTTATTCCTCAAAACACACAAAAAAAAGGAAATGTGGACTATCAACAAAAAGTAGCAATCTTTTTCTCAGATGAGATTATGGAGTCCACTAGTCTCCAGTATTCTAAAGGGTCTGGATCTTCCCCAGCCTATGGAGACCACAGGACCTGCTAGCACCTCATAGCCTTCTGCTGCAGCCAGGATGTTCTTTCAACTCTCTCCTGATCGCAAGCACCCTCATTTGTATTCCCCAGCTGGAAATCAGATCCACTCATTAAGTGTTGTCCAGCCAAGTTGTCTCATTCCCAGAAGCTCCCAGCTGGGCTTCTCACTAGAACATGGCTGTCTGCTGCCTGGATCCTGTGACCTTTAAAGTGGGAGAATTTCCTTTTGTAAGATACCTCTCCAGATAGGATTCAAAACATTGTAGCATATTCCCTGGGACTTTGCTACCTCTCTCAGGTGACACAGCAGTACTTCATAATCGACAGCGTCAAATTCTGCAGAGAGGTATAGGAGGATAAGAATGGATGTCTCCTCTCTGTCCATTGATAGGAGATCATCCCTTAGTGCCACTAAATCAGATTCAGTTCCATATCCTGACCTGAATATAGACTGTGACAGGTCTAAAATGCTAGCTTCAGTTGGACGAGTTGAACTTAGGCTAGCTTCTCCACAAGTTTGCTCAAGAATGTGAGGTTTCACAGTGGGCAATAGTCATGCAGAACCAGTGTACCTTCAATAAAGGTCAGACATTTGTGGGTTTGAAGGCGAACGTAAAGATCTTCTCTGAATGATACAGTGCTGTTTGGATGAGGAGTGATACCAGTTGTTCGTGACTCTCCTTCAAAAGGGGATGGGATGCCCTACATCCACAACTCTACCATATTATCCTCTTTCCAATTGTTCTTTAAAACTCTCCTTCACTTTTATGCCTACAACAAAATATCTGACTAATATCATCTCATTTTTTCCCTTTTGTACTTGCCTCTCCCCTATCTGTATCCATTGGCTTCTCTCCCCCCCCCCCCCCCCCCCCCCCCCCCCCCTTAGACTGCACACTCTTTGGGGCAGACATCATCTCTGTTCTGTGTTTGTACAACACCCAGCCCAGTGAGGACCTTGGCCAGAACTAGTAATTATTATACATATTAAATAAATTAGAAATTGGGAATATTACCAAATCTATCACATAGTTTTATGGATCAAACAGTAGTTTCAGTGAAGTGTTTGAGTGTGAGACAGCTTACTGTGTTTTCTCTATTATTTTAGATTTTAAAGGGTTTAGAAAAAAAGATGATGTTGAAATCTAGCAGAGAGGGGAGGAGGCTTTACATTTCAGTTAACTTTTTTTTAAATGGGGAGGGGGGAGGTTTGTTAAGCCAGAATGGATACAAAGTTGCAGAAGTTTGATCTAAAATCACGTTATATAAAAATTGTGGATGAAAGCTATTGAAAAAATGAAGCCAGAATAATCATGTGAAATATGTTGGTTAAATCTAAGATATGGTAGTGTGATGACTTATTGTTTTATTTCTGAAATTATATGGTGTAATTGCTACCATAGTAGTATACTAATTTTATCCTACAAAAAAAACCCACAGACCAAAGTTGACTTACTTTTAATTTTTAAGAGGTTTCTAGAAACACCAGCAAGCCCAATTCCCCAACCTTACAAGAAGAACGATAATGTGCGAGAGGAGGAAAATGGTTTATATATCTTGTAAAGTATTTCATCTGTACTGTGAAATTTCAAGATGTAATTTTTTTATTTATTGTTATTTTCCCTGAAATGTATAGGCTTGCTATACTTCTGTAGATCTTGTGGCTCTGCTGTGATTTTCTATATAGAATTAGTTGTTTGCAACTAAAACACCAACATTGCCTGTGCTTTGCACCAAAATAATTTTCCTCGTAGTCCTTCTTTAATTCAGTCCTTAATCTTCCAATGAAGAATTTCCTTTACTGTAAGCGCTAACTAAATGAAACAGTATTTCCAACAGCACATGGGATGTTTGATAAAGTCCAGTACAGCAGGTTCAGCAAGATGGGCCTGCAAAATGGAACTTTACTTCACTACTCAAAACCAAGAATAGTCTTTGGATTGGTCATGAAGCAAAAAATCTGTCAGCAATAAACACACTCAACATTTGATAACAGTTCAGGTAAAGGAGATTACTGCTGTAAACAAGGATTGTTAGAAGCAACTAAAAGAAGCAGAAACATGGCAAGTTTGCAGGAGGGGATTTTATCATGTATAGAAGGTCTGAATAATAGGAAATGTGAAGTTAAGAGGTCTGATGGGAGAAAAGGAATGGACCTGGAAGCAGAAGTAGAAGAGCTTAAAGATGTAGTAGAGGGTAAGTTTATGAAGAATTTTGCTAATTCTTGTCTCTCTTGTCACCTTCAAAGTAAGAGGAGTGCTGGCAGTGCAGAGATGGAATGGAGGAGAGTTCAGATAAATCAAGATGACTAAAAACAGGAAAAAATAATCCTTTTAGTAAGAGGAGATCAGAAAGGAGAGGTAGAGACATTGAGGGAGAGCAAGTGATGATCAGAGACAGAGAAATTGGAGACCAAAAGATCAGAAAAATAACTGATCATTAAAGATGAGGACAAGAGCATGACAGAAACCATGATTGCAGGCATCAGGTGAAACAGAAATGGTATATGAGGCACTCATATGAAACTGATTGCTAATGAAGAAAGTGAAGTCACCCTAGATAAGTGTAGGGAACTGAGGAGACAGCAAAAGTCATCTCAGTAAACACAACAGGAGAAAGGAAAGTGGAGTGTTTTATAACAGCCTGGCAGAGAAAAAAAGGTGAAAACTGCTGCATAGAATGGACTTCAAAAGACGGAGAGCTGAAAAATGAGAAGAGGTAGGGAAAGAGGGTTGAAATCAACACAAGGAATAGTTTTTAATATTAAGCCAAGACTTTGGGTCAAAGCAGATGGAAGAGAGTTCACCAGAAACCAAGCCAGAGAGAGAGACCCAGATATTGACAAGGGAGCAAAAAGAAAAGAGGCCATTGATCATAATTATTTTATGTTTAGGTAGAGCAGGAACTTCCATTGGAATAAAAGGGGTGCAGAAAAATATGGGAAATAGAAATAATATAAGCAAGTACAGAAGAAAAGGAACAAGTATGGAGAGGAGTGAGAGTGGAAGGAGAAGAGAAATATATATAGAAAGAGGTCAGAAGAATGGAACGAAGTCACTTTTAAAAAGATGATCTGTGTGTACAATGAGAAGGTGAGAAGACAACAATGGTGGCATATTGGGACTGAAGTGACATGAAAATAGAAAGCCACTGAGCTTATAAAAGTAGAAATGGAAAGGGGAAAAAAGATGAATTATGGAAAGAATCCAGTGAGGAGTAGGGACAAGGACAAGAACGAGGAGAGTCAAGAAGCAAATGAATTTAAGGAACATCTGTCTTACATTTCTGAAGATCTTTGTGGAATCCACCTGACAAAGTATCTATGACCTTGACACCATCAGGCATGCTATACTCAACTTATTTTTTTTTTTAATCAGAAAGAGATGTGCACGTTGAATAGTGGAACTGAAAGAGGAGGGGGGGAAGGGTACTAGTTTGTAGCAAGGTGTTTGCTCATGGGTCCTATAGATTACTCCTCTCCTGACACTCCAGCAGCATTGAGAGCTCCATGGTGGGAAACAACACAGACTGAAGACTAAACTACAGGTGCAATTCGGAATCAGCTTTTTGCTGGAGCCACAAGGTGCAGCAGCAGACACGAGTGAATGCTGGTGATGCCCTTCCTATCTAGTCATCATATGAAGCTGAATTCATTACCATTGCCTCGGGGCAGAACCAGGCTACACTTCCCAGGAGAATGGAGACAGACCTTCTCAAGTGTACTTCTGGTGCTACACTATACACGGACACCAAATAGAGTGAAGTTAACAATGGAGTGGGTGAAATTGATATGTAAAGGGACATTTGCTTGTAGGATGTTTATAGTACTGGTTGTGGCACCGTGTTATGAGAATGCTGCCAGAGTTACTATGAGGGAGTGTTACCTGTCATTCATATAAAGCATTGCTGTGCTTTTTCAAGGTGATGCTGTGTTCCCTTTCCCCCAGTACAGTTTTTCTTGTTTCATACATGGACTCCCCACTTGCAAGTGGTAAGTACTTCTAAATAAGGACACACAAGGAAGTTATTTAGTGAACCCAGAAGTTCTGGGTGAAGGCTCAAAGTGGTGTTTGTTAAGTTTTAAAAGGAGCTCCTAGCTATTTCAGCCTAGGTTTTGTGGCTGTAATTAAAAGTGATCATGAAAGGGATAATGAAATAACAGATTTCATGAGACTAAGAAAAGGAAGAAGTGAGAGAAGCACAATAAAGGTAGCAGACTTTAAAAAAAAAGACATTAATGAACTCAGAAAATTGAAAGGTACATTCCATGAGAGAGAGACAAATGAAAAGGAGCTCAGAGGAGCTGGAGACAATGTTAAAGACACAACTGTAAACTATCCCAATATGAAGGAAAGATGGAAGAATAATAAGAGGGCATTATTGCTTCATCAGGAGCTCTTTCATAACTTGGAATCAAAATGGAATCCTACAAAAAGTGAAAACATGGACAAATTGCCAAGGAGTACAAATTAATAGCACAAACATGTAGGGACAGTCAGAAAGGGTAAGGCACAAAATAAGTTACAGCAAACAATGGATATAAAAGGAAATGAGAGGTTCGTTAAATACTTTAGGAGGAAGAGAAAGACAAAAGGAAACATATGTCCTCTAGTTACTGGGAGGGTGGGGAGTAGAGCTAATAACTGATGATATCAAAAAGGCTAGTGTTTAATGCTTATTTTGCTTCAGTCTTTACTATAAAGTTTAATGGCAACCACATACTCAGCACTATTAATATTAACAACAAGGGAGGAGGAATATAAGCCAAAATAGCCAGAGAATGGGCTAAAGAATATTTAGCTACGTTAGATGTATTCAAGTAGGGAGGGCCTGATTAAATTCATTCTAAGGTACTTAAAGAACTAGTTGAAGCAATATCAAAACCACTGGCAATTATCTTCGAGAATATATGTAGCATGGGTGAGATCCCAGGGTATCAGAGAAAGGCAAGTATAGTATCTAAGTTTAAAAGGGAGGAACAAAGAAGATCCCAGGAATCAGATCAGTCTAACTGCTACCTGGAAAGATACCGGAACAAATTATTAAACAATTAATTTATAAGCACATAGAAAATAGCAGGATTATAAGGAATAGTTAGCGTGGGTTTGTCAAAAACAAATCATGTCAGACATCTAATTTCTTTGACAGGGTTACCGGCCTGGAAACCTTATAAAATTTGCAGATGACGCCAATGTAGGAGGGGTTGTTAGCACTTTGGAAGAGAGGATCAATACTCAATTCTTGACAAAAGTCTCTTTTGGGAGATAATTTATTAATTCCACCCATATCCCAGACTCACTCTTAAGTAGCGTGCTAGTTATCATTCTTGCATACTACATTCTTTTCACAGATTTCATCCAACTGTGATTTTGCCAGTACAGGTTGAACCTTTCTAGTCAGTCACCCTCAGGACCTAACTGGTGATGAACTAGAAAATTTGCCAAACCATGGGAGATCAACATTGTCATTACCAATACTTCCAGTGCTGGCTGGGCTATTAGAGACATTTAAGGGCAAATTAGCACAGAACACTGAATGTTAGGACTGGTGGCTGTAAACAAACTTTATGGGACTGCAGGAAACTTGGTCACACCCATGATAAGTGGATATTTATCTAACTAAAATCATACTGGACCATGTATTTTGGACCACCAGTGATTGCCCGTCTAGAGAGTTTCAACCTGTACCTAAAATACACTGAGTAGTCCTTTAGCACTTTAGAGACTAACAAACTTACCACAGGACAACTCATTTTTAAAATTACAGACTAACACAGCTACCCTTCTGAAACTCTCTCTGAAATGCCTTTTTTCAGTGTTTGAATGGCAATAAACTAAAATGATCTGTGAGCACTTTGTATCCCTGGACATGGTGATAGGTATATGCAGAACAGTACTATCGGAGATATTTTATGGAATGAGGTTTTTTTCACAAAAAGACATTTCACAACAGTATATTTGTATTATTATTTAGATTTCATATGCTTCTGCAGTTCTATAGCGCTCATGTAAATAGTACAAAAAGTCTGTCTTTTCATAACTCTTCCAGTTACTTTAGATATACATTGTTCATTTTAATACATTATAACAACTCAAGTGGGTTTAAGTCTCAAAAATTGGAATTGGTAGAATAATATTCATAAATATTTTTCAAATAAATTAGTTGATCATTTCTTTTATATTATTCTTCCCAGCTCTGATTACAGAGTTAAATAAAACATAAAAACAAAAATGGGGGGGGAGTCCAAATTTGCAATTTAATCTTGTCATCCTTACTGTTTTACATAAAGATTACAGGAGCTGAATATAAATTCTAAAACAAGATATTGTAAAATCAATTTAAAATGGCAAACCTACTCCTCCCCCCGCCCCCCAACAGAAAAAAAAATGATGGGTCTTTATATTAGTGTAAGTTTGCAGCAGTGTTGTTGTGAAAAGTACTGGGGGCTGATCCAGCAAAAATTTGCCTCCTTTTCTGAGGAAAATGTCCCACTGTCTTGAACAACCATGGAATACTTCACCTTTTTCAAGACAATTCTATAGGCCTAATTGTCCATACACTTTAACAAGCTGAAGTGTAATTATGAGAAAAATTAGATTACCTGACTCCATCCTGCTTGCAATTCTATGTCAGAAGCCTTACCGGAGAATACTTACAGCTCCTCTGATATCCTAACATGAGGCTGAGTTCCTCCTTTGTTGAATGAACAGCAGAGCAGAACTTAATAGTCATCTCTCTCTTCAATTGATAATAAAAGGGCTAAATTAACAAGTAGGTAGTGACTCTGGAGACAGAAGTTGTTACCAGTTTGATTTTTGACAGCCCCACCCTCTGTTACATTGGAATGACAAGGTTAAGAAATGTAACAAAAACAAATATGGCATCTTCCGTGTAAGCTGAATACCAGCTTGTCTGGTTATCCAGTGTGGGGGGCAGGTAAGTAAGGAGTAGAAATCTTACTTACCAGAGGGCATATTGAAGGAACAAAATCATTTTCCACACATTATGAGGGGGTTTTTTACTGCTAGTAATGCAGAGAAGATTAAAGTGAAGTCTATATTTCACAAATGGGAGGACCAAAATGATTTAAAACCTTTGTTATAATGGCCTGCTTTGGAGTGAAAAATCAATTTCCTTTACAGCAAGAATCTGTTAATCCAGGAGACGTGTAGAATGTTAGAAAGGGAGGAAAGGAAAGAGTTGGTTGGGTGGTTTCCTAAGTCTACATTTTGATATGACTAATGACAAAGACTGTGGCCATTATCTCGATTCTGTGTGCTTAAAAGAGGCTGTGCTTAAAAAATGCAAAAAAGGCCTGAAATTTAGAAAACTCTATTAAAATCAGTGTGGTATCATCATATTTTAAACTGATTTTTATTAAAATGTAGCTGGTACATTTTTGAAAAAATATAGTATACTAATTATGCTGATGCACTGGTGCAAGACAGAAAGCAAGCCCTAGTACATGTGATAGCCTAGATATCCACTGGCACAGAGACACAAAATTTTAAATGTGGTACCTAAAGTTAGGTGCCTAAATCCATATTTAGGTACTGCAATAAAAGCTGTCCAGTTTTCAAAGGTGCAGTGGTGTTCTTCATACTAAATCAGTGAGAGCTTGTATTTAAACAATCATATTGTCGCTATTTAAGCGCTGAGAAACAGATACCACAGCATGCTCCCATTGTAGCCTGTAACTCACTCACTGTCCCTACAGTCCAGGCCCCACTATCCAATAATGAGGATCGCCTCTGACTTCTGCAGCCTTAAAACACACCAGTGCTGGCCATTTTTTTCCCCCTCATTTCAATAGGATTTGTAGGTGCCCAACCTTTCAAAACAGCAGGCCACTTTTATTTCCGTGGCTCAAGATTTATAAGCTTAACTTCAGGTATCCAAATTTGGAAATTATTGCAATATGTATGAATATCAGTCACATTCCATGCAATAACAAAAGCATATGAGAGCCTTCTAAATATTGCTCTCCGCCTAATCAGCTAAAGCTGGATTCTCTTCACATTGACACACTGGCATTCCATTGGTGTCAGAGAGTTATTCCATTGCTAATAATGGTTTTACATTGATTTACATAGCCCATTATGTAATTGTCACCAATGTGAGAGAAGAATCAGTCCAGGCTCTGGAAGGCCATATTATAGAGTTCTACACTCACCACAGCCACTGAGATTGATTGGGATGCATATATTGTGTCTAAGAAGGGCCCATGTATGTAACTCTCATATAGAATGTAGTAGGGAATTGTGAGCCGGATCAAAAGCTTATTAAATCTTTTGTATAACATTCTATAGGATAGTTTTTGAAAATCCCATAGAAAGAGACTATTCTTTATTAAATTTTGGTTTGCAGGTGACTTTTAGAGTATCCTATTAATTTCATGCCTCTTACATTTTATAGAACTGTTTTCCTATCAGCTGAATGAAAAACCATGTATATGAGATGCAATGGCCAAATCTGTTTTACCATCTCCATTTGAGTAGTGCCAATAAACACAGTGGGTGTAAGGGGAGTAGAATTTGGCCCCAAGTTGATTGTAGAACAGAAGCGGTGGCTAAAGCTCTTCCTCATTTGGACTAAAGCCGTGGAAAAAATTTACCTGATATACAATAATAGTTAGGGAGGTTATATAGTAGTCTCCGTCTCCAGCGGGCTTGCTCATCTCTGCTCATGAACTCTGAATGGCTGTTGCATGAGAGGGTCATGCAACCACCTAACCACCAAATTAAATGTTGTGATAAAACAGGAAGACTTTCCTTATGAATCCTTTCAGGCAAATTTAAAATAGTCTCAGGAAAGATCTTGTTTTCATCTCTTTATTATTGTTGTTGTTGTTATTTATTAATCTACTATATATTTGAGAGAGCCTGTTTGTCTGTCCATCCATCTGTTCAAAAACTCCTGCTGAACCATAAGAGCTAGGGCCACCAAATTTTACAGCTTTCTCTTATCATAACTCAAAGCAAGGTAAGGGTTTGGTTGTGCCAGGAAAATGGAATGTACTGGAATTGGATTGCTTCTCAGAACACCATAAAGAAAACAGACAAAATCATCAGGTAGGTGAAAGCAGTTGTCAGGGGCACCCCACTTCCCGTGTGGGACTTCCCCATCTCCAAGCCTTTAGGTGCCCTTTAGGAAGGGCTAGTGTTGAAGCTGATTCATATGGGGACATTGCTTACTATTCCCTGTTGTCAGGGAGTGAGGGGAAAGTGCACAGTTTGCTGCATTCTTCAATCTGGCTGTAGCACAGGAGACAAATGAACCTGGACCTGCCCCAAGATCTACCTCTCCCCCAGATTTGCCCACTGGAGCTGCAGTGGCCATGGAGAGGTGCTTCTCACCTGGCCCCAAGCTACAGTGGTCAGAGAGGGCTTGGGAAGTCCTCTCTCCCCTGGGCAGCCTGCACATTAAACCCCTCATTCCCAGCGCCACCTCAGAGCAATTATTTAAAATGAAAATGTACATGCTTCATTTATTTAAAAAAAAAATTAACTGAGTTAAGGACCTGAGCAACATTAGGTAAATCTTCTAGTTTCCTATATTTAAAAGTTCAGACCAATCCAAAAACAAAACAAAAACCAGGAACGCACAAGAGTAGAGCCTATTAGGAAATTTGTATATGTGCCATCAACCAAAAATGAAATTTCAGTGTGCAAAAATTATCCCGTCCTCAAAGTTGACAAATGTAAGTGAATTTTCACACTTTTAAACAGATGTTTCCAATGCCATCAATCCTGTATGTTTTCAAAGCATACACATTAATAAATAAAAGAAAACAATATTAGAGAACTACAGATAAAGTTTGCAAACCATCTTAAACTGTTTGATAGGAAAATTAATTTTGATGTAAAACTCTGAATCTCTAAAGCTTTCAGAGAACCCAGATCCAGAACTAAGCAGCTAGGATCCATACTTATAACAGACAGAACTAAAAATCTCAGAAACAGAGACCCACCAATACTATAAAAGTTTGGATCCTGTTCTAGAATTTTACTCTTCAGGCTCCTCTACTCTTTGCTTTTGAAATGCTGAACAAGACTATGCAATTTGAGAACATGCACTGAACCATATCTACTTACTCTGGTGAACATCTGGAATAATTTCATAGGTTTATATGAATTTTTCCAATTTTACTCCAGACCAGAATTGATCTTACATAGTATCTCTGCAATATCAAAGTACTGTAGAAAAGTGGTGACAGAAAATGTTAGAACAAGCAAAATTATCAGTAAACTAAGAAAATGAATTATTGTACAAATAATAAATTGACTAAAATGAATTGCCAAATGTCACTAATTTAATGTTTTCTCCAAGCAATAAGATATGTAATGGCTGAAACACTATAATGGGGTTACAAACCAGGCATACTCAAAAGAGATTCTTTTGAAATACTGCTTAATTTTTCCTTATGAATTTTCATCCTCTGTGATCCATCAAAACAGATATTACATCCAAAACTATGATACATCATTAAGGATATCACAGGCAGCCCCTGGAGAAACTGCAGCAGGAAATGTTTACAATACTGCGTGACTGAACCTCAGATTATTTGGATTTTTAGTTCATGTTGTAGGTTAGAAAGGCAAGATCTTCATCTGATGCAAATTGGCATAACTCCACCTGTTTCAATGGAGCTATATCACTTTACACCTGCTGGGAATAAGGCTTGAAGAACCCCAAGGAATAAATTGGCCAGACCATGGGCACATGCATGAGAGAAGGAATTCCTCCTCTAGAGATTGAGGACAGGAGAATAAACATAATAGTGAATTCACCAGCCTCCATTCATCCCTGCCTGGACAAATATATAAATCCATGTACTTAACATCACATTCACACACGGCCAAATTTAAAAGAAAAATCTCCCCTAAAAATTAGAATTTCCCATGGCTTGTATTTCCTCAGCAACTGGTTGATAATTCCAATGGAAACTCATCACTGGTTTCTTTTATTTGCCATTTATAAACAAAATAAGTCCAAATCCCCAGTCTGCTCATGGGACTATAGAGAGACATTCACCACACACATTTTCTGAGGGCTTGTCTACACTTTGGAAGTGGATTAAGCTAAACCAGGAAATACACTTTTATTCCAGAACAAGAGTATACATACATAGAGTTATTCCAGAAAAGCTATTCCACTTTAAATTCCACCCCTACATTATTCCTGAATAACTTTCTTGTGTAGATTTTCTCAGATCCAAAATTTATGGACACACATGCATAAATGTCAATGTGATTTCCAACTAGTAGTATAAAAATGGACTGTTAATACCCCTGTGTTATTTCCTGTTTAAATCAATTGTAAATTCCTCAGGGCAGGGACAGTCCATTTATTCTGTATCTGTCCAGTGCCTTTGAGCTGGGTCTCTGACGGGCTCTATAGCTGGGGTCTGAATTTATTATTGGGCCCCTAAGTGTTTCCATAATAAAAACAACAACAATTGCCTGTATATTCTGTGTATCTGTTTACTTTCTGTATCTTCCAGTGACTAGTTATTTGAAAGACAAATAAACTGTTATTTAACATATACACAATCTAGAGCTACTTCACTGTGTCTGGGTGGGTGAAGAAGGTGGAAGCAACAGGCACTGACTCTACTTGTGCTGTGCTAATACTCTTTGTGGAGATAAACTAAGGACTTCATTCTCCAGAACTGGCAAATCACCCCATGAACACTAAATCCACTTCAAAGGTTCCCAAAAGAAACAGGCCCATATGCAGGGGGAGTGCAAAGGGTGCAAAAGCACTTGTTCCCATGGTCCCCTAAGTAAGCATGCTCCGGCCACCCAGGGGAAGGCAGGAGCGGCACATTGCCTAAGCCTCCCTCCCCCATGCTCTGGCCAGCGGGGGAAAGGCTGGGGCTGATTTCCCCCCTTACTTGGGAGGGGACGAGGGGGGTCACAGAAGATGCATTCACACCTTTGGGTCCATATTTACAAAAAAAGCAAACACCCCACAGAAATTCTTGCATACAGATCTGAGAAAGAATAGAAAGGAGCTTGGGGTTAGACATGACAGAGGAAGAAGAAAGCTTAAAAAAAGATGACAGTGGGAAAGGAAATTTGAAAGGAAATTTGGAAAGGAGGAATACAGATCTGAGTGTATGTGGAAGAAAAATGAAGAATTGGAGAGGATAGAAGGAAGAAAAATAGATGGATTTTGTGTATCAAGGCTTATTTATTAAATGTTATAGGTTGATAAATTCTCAAAAGTGCAAAAAGCTGTCTATGTGTATATGGCACTTTAAAAGTCACAAAAGGAAATAGGAAATGAATTCCATGCACTTGCTTTCTGTGTTGCACTTTTTTTTTTAAGAGCAGATAAATGCCGCTAATAGAGCTCTTTGCAATGTTTCAAAATGAATAAATAAAACCATCCCTCCCAACTTTTTTATTGTGTCATCTGTCTCTGACTTTTTAAATGCTTTCCTTAAAAATGTTTTCACACGTCTTTTTCCCTGAACATTTTATAGTTTTGCTTTCTTAAATTTCACCAGAGACCTGCAAATCAAGTTGAATCTTGCTGATTTGATAGCTGCTTTTACATGGCCTGGCAGAAGGCAATGTGTTAGCATCAGTCTTGCTGGGAGGAAAGTTTATTAGAAAAGCCTCCCCTGGTTTACTGGCAAGAAGATGTGATCAGAAGGAATGTGGAGGAAGCTGTCTGCAGGTGGCTGGAGCAAGATGTAAGGTGCCACTTTTGCCTTCTTCAGTCATGACCTTCACTCACATGGTAACAAAAGAAATCAGGTCTTTGACACAATATAATTAGGACCCTAGCATTTCACCAGATTGGGGAGAGAAACAAAAGAATAATACTTGTTTTGCAGCCCGAGTAATTAGTCCTGGAGGATTTCTCCAACTGCTACTGTTGGCAAGGAAAGCACAGGAAAAGAGCCACCACTCTTGCTGTACATGCCTGACTGTGGAGTCTTGCTTCCTGCTTGAAATTCAAATGAGTACTGCTCTGACCTTTACTGTCACATTTTTTATTTCATAGACAGTTTACAAGGCCTCTCCACCATGCAGGTCATGTTTTAGTTTAAACAGAAATATTCTCGTAGGTGTTAGATGCTAGTTAATGATTACACTGAAATCATTCTAATTAGGTTCTGTTGTTACATGCTGCCCTTTGGGGCTGCTGCTGTTGTCACATAAAATATTTTGTAGAAAAATAATTGGTCTGAGGTCTTTTCCCTTTTTTATTTTTACGTTATTGATCTTTTCTGTACTTGATCATCCAGAATACAGTGCATAACTGTTAGTGACATCCCTGCTCACCACCCTACCAACTCCCTGCACGTGGAGCAGGTAAAGAAGGGTTTAAAATTATGTTGTGCGTGGGATTTATTAAATGTGGATGGGGGGAGGCGGGCAAGGATTTTTATTGTGTCCTTAACTGAATACACACTCCTGCTTTCTCTCTAAGGGTGTGTCTAGACTACAGGGCTTTGTCGACAAAAGTGGCCTTTTATCAACAAAACTATACCTGCGTCTACACTACCGCCAAGTTCTGTCGACGTAACGTCAACAGAACTCAGCAGTTTTGTCGACAGCGGTAAACCTCATTCTACGAGGAATAACGCCTTTTGTCGACAGAGTTCTGTTGATAGAAGGCGTTATTGCATCTACACTGTCCTTTGCATCTACACTCTCATGTCGACAAAGCAAGCAAGCAGGGAGCTGCTGCTGTCGCTGAGGGAGAAATCCTCCTCCCCCAGCCAGGCAGCTCTGTGCCGAGTCCTAAGCTCCTGGCCAAGTGAGGCTGATTAAGCAGCTGCAGGGCCATGCTGCCAAACAGCTTAGGGAAACTTGCCTGACATCGTAGTCTTTGCTGTGCTCTAGTAGTGGCCGCCTGCATGCTGGGTTACTTAGGTAGTGGGAGGCAGAGAGTGCACAGGGCTTCATGCACTGTCCCTGCCTTGAGCGCTAGCTTTACACTCCCATTGGCTGGAAACCTACTGTTGACTGTTTCTGGGGCACAGCCTGGTCTACTGTGCCAGGAGAGGCAGGAAGCCTGCGTTAGCACCTCTGCTTCACACTGACCAGGAGCAGCTGAAGGAAAGCCCCTCCTGCCCAAGCCCTGACCCCTCCCCCCCCCACCACTATACCCCAAAACTCTCGTCGTCACACTCTAGTCAAATTATGTTGGGTTACAGGCATCAATGATTTTCTTCAACTGGGTCATGAAAAAAATAGTTTGAAAACCACTGCATTGGCCTTCTGATGATTTGATAGGCAGGCTTTACTTTGTGAGAGAGCATGAAGCAAGCAGATTATAAAGAAAGTATTAATTGGGTGGAGAAGGTTTCCTTTTGACTCCTTAAATGGGGTGGGAGGTATTTTCTATCAAGTGTTTGAATTCTAGGACTGGATTCTAACTTCTTCTTGCCATGTAGACTGTCTTTTACTTAAGCGTGAAAAATAAAAGTAATATTTGTTCTGTGTTTAGAATCTCTCCTGTTTTTCAGAAATGATCAAATTTTAGGTGCTCAACTTAAGACACTTTGAAGGGGTCTGATTTGCAGAAGTGCTGGAAACCTCTATGTTGCCACAAGTGTTGCATCCTAAACTGTGAGGCACCTGAAATCCGTAGTCATTTTTGAAAATACAGGCAATCTACTTCAGAGAATATAAATCCCAGTGTCTATGTTTTGAAATGCAGATGCTACATAAAATGCATGCTACTATGCCATGTTACCTAGGTGAGTTTGTAGCACTGGGTGTGGTTTTAGTGAAATGAGGAAAGCAATATTTTTCTACTTATAGTAAGAGCAGATGCATTATTCCCCCACCCTCCCAATAGTCCAAAATGAAGCCCATGACACTTAGCCCATAACAATCAGTTCTAATATGAGAAGTCAAGGTAGGCTAAAGAAAGCGGGAACACAGTGTGACCGGTTGGGGCACAAAGATTCCCTTGAGACTATCACCTGATGAGCTGATCACACCGCTAAGCCTAACAACCTGTCCCCTGGGGTGCCACGGAGACCAAAGTTTTGCATTCCATTATTTTTGTTTGTGCTTCAGGGGGTAGCTGAGTTAGTCTGTTACAGAAAAAAAAATGGTCTGGTAGCACTTTATAGACTAACAAAACATGTAGATGGTATCATGAGCTTTCATGGGCACAGCCCACTTCTTCAGATGACTGGAGTTATGAGTAGGGTATATGAAAACTTGAAATAAATAGGAGAAGGGAAAGGGTGGGGGGAAGAGAATGATGCTCTGTCTCCCCCCCA
>JANRFK010004149.1:85212354-85223150 GCA_030068395.1 Apalone spinifera
TTACCCCTTTCTCCAGATCATTTATAAACAAGTTGAACAGGATTGGTCCTAGGATTGGTCCTACCCCTCTCCATTCTGAAAATTTACCATTTATTCCCACCCTTTGTTTCCTGTCTTTTAACCAGTTTTCAATCCAAGAAAGGACCTTCCCTCTTATCCCATGGCCATGTAATTTACACAAGAGCCTTTGCTGAGGGACCTTATCAAAGGCTTCCTGGAAATCTAAGTATACTATATCTACTGGCTTAAAATTTCTTAAACATTTTCTTAAAATTTTTAAGATGCTATAGTTATTTGTACTTAAATATATACAGCAATCGTATTAATATTTCTATGTGTGGTTCATAGAATGGCTTGGTGGTGTGCTGATTTACACGAGCTGCAGCAGATCTGACCTACTTCTACCAGTTGCTGAAATTTGTTTAAGTGTATTTATGTATTAATATTCCTTGTTTTATATGCAACAGACATAAGAAAACATATTACCAGTTTTGAGAACAATCCACAATGGACACAGTTCCCAAGAGTTGCTAACTCAAAATTGACCTTCAAAACAGCTGAAATCTGAAACCGTGCAGGGCGTTCATAGATTCTGTGTTGTCAGCAGAAAACTGGTACATCATGCAAGTGCTAAGTGTCCCTCTGGAAGTACTGATGCCACAGTGCCACCTCTGCTGAATGTCTCATGTATGGAGGGCAAGATCAATTCTTTACTGCACATTTGGGCAGCTTTTAGTTGCTCACTCATAACTCACTTTTCAAATCCTGCTTCCTAAGGAAGAAAGGATTCTACTTTAATCATACCTCTTTTTTAGATGTAATTAGTGGTAAGACCCCCCAATATGCTAGGTGTTGCATAGACATATAAATGGGAAATCCCTGTCCCAAAATGCTCCGTTTCACAACAGGCAGCTCAGGACACATGCTTCAGGCTCATTGACAGAATGACTGTCAAAACCGGATCTGACAGGGTGTAACTTAGATGCCTGCACGTTGAAAATCCATCTCTCAAGCACTAACACTGGCAGTGCCCTCCAAAGGAGGCCCTCAGTGAGGTTGAGGCTTTGATACGAGAAAGGGTAGATTTGAAATGGCACCTCTGCACTGAGGCCAGGGGACAGGTAGGTTATGGAACAGAGCAGCACTCATAGCACCCCTCCTTTTTTGAACTTTTTTCTTGGGTGAGCAAAATAGGACCTTTACAGGCTGTTAAAAAGCACTGATGCTTTTTAGTGAAGATACTACCTACACCAATGGGAGGGCTTCTCCAGTTGGCACAAATACTCCACCTCCAAAAGAGGTGGTAACTATTTCAATGTAAGAAGCTCTCCCATCAACAAAGCACTGTCTACACCAGGTGTAGCGTGTCTACGCCACACCCCTGAACGACACTGTTATATGGACATAAGGCTCTAATGTACACAAAGCATAACTCAATGAAGACACTGGAGTTACACACACCTCTGCAGATGAAAGAAGAATTGGTCCATCAACTACAGCTATCATCCTGACTGCCACTATAACCTTACAGCTGTAGCACTTCATTGCTAACATCTTTAGCACTAACTAAATGAAGTATCAATAATTAAATTCCCTCTTATAAAAACAGGAAATTATTCATACCATCAGCCCTCACCCTTAATAACAGAAGTAAACCTAACCATCTCATTAATGAATTTCATTGTGCGCAAAGAGATCTGTCCATTGTTGACAATAAATATTTGATAAGTGAGGAAACAAGAAGGATTAACCAAGGATGTATAGTGTGGCTGCTTTATAGTTGCCACAAGAATTAACCCAGATGGCTATGGTTTACCCTGCTAATACCTCAACTTATTTTCTTTTCATTTTAATAGGAAACTGATTCCAGTCAGGCTGGATATAAAACATCTGTTCTCTCACTCTTTGTGTACGGTATTAAGTCAAGTTAAAAACCCAAATTCCTATCAAATTCTAGTAATTCTGGTGAGTTTTCAAAATTAGCAACCAAATGATAAATGGAGACCAATTAATAATTTAAAATATTTACTAATTAATAATACTGGAATGTACTATAGTTTTATTCATGTTCAGGACAGGGTAAATTTTGTTATATACTCAGTCTTTATGAAGTGAAGTTGTAATGTGTGCCAGCTAAATCCAGCCCACTGATTCTAAGAGAAAAGAAACGAGTTTGGTTTAACATAGCACCTTTCATACTTCGTGTCTGCCACAGCACGTTGGCTGTGTTAGAAACTGCAGCAGCTGTCCCTGTGATTGGGCATCTTCAGCACTCAACAGGACTCAAGAGGTTCTACAACTTCCACCTGAACGTTCACCAAGATTTCAGTTTAACACCTCCCACCAAAAGATAGCAACTCTAACAATATTCCTCACCTTATTGCTGGACTAGAATCAACTTAACATTACAATTTGTGTAAGGCTATGTAAGAACAGATACATGACAGCGTGTGCATCCTACAGCAAATGCGTATATTCTTGGAGCCCTTGTCTTCCTCTGCAGGATCAGCGTTGATGTCAATGCAAGTTATTCGTTTTATGTTCATGGAGAATCAGGCTACCTCGGGGAATAGCAGCATGACCATAGCTAGAAAATAATAGTGCATAGGTCATTGCTGGTCTATGTAGCACTTGCTGGTGATGTGCATGACTGCCAGAAGTTCACATGAAACTGACTCCACCCTACTAAATCCTGGATACCTGTAGAAGCAGCTGGAATTAAGGAGAAGCTAACCTAGTTGTATCTTCCTGCGTCCAATGGTACTTAACAAGAGGCAGATAGGAAACAAAGGCTGTCCTCAGGGACCAGAGTCAAGTATTTTTTTTCTGCAACAAGCAACTGTTGGGTTGACACTGGAATGGTACAATGAGGATGTTGGCTGTTGCAAGAGGTGGCCCATAGAATTGTAGAAGAGAGGGGAAATGGCAGGCTGTTTGTTAAAGTGTGATCCCCTGTATGCAATATCTGAGAACCCCTGAATTAACATACCCTAAGTGTGTGTGTGTACTGGTCCACAAACACATGTTCTGGGATGTGTTGCTGTGCTGATTAAATTGTTTACTGAAACAGCAAACCAAACATTTTTAAATATTTAAATGTAATTCATTTATGAAATATTCATCTGCCTAAAAAATTCCATTATAAAATAGTAAATAAAATAAAAATAAATTACTGAAATCAAATAAAGCAGCAAGTGATAAAGAGAAAACAGATGCATGCACAGGACGAGTTCTGGCTGCTTTTGCATTACGGCATGGCGGGTGAAGGGGAGAGGAAGGAGAGAAAAGAGTACAGAGTTCTTGGCTACCACTCTTGTATCTTTGCACACATCTGCACAAAGAGCAAACCAAAATCCAAGTTACTGTACTTCTTGAGCATCACGGTACTACATAACCACAACTGACTGTTGCTGAGCAGGGCATGAGAGTTGTAGCCAGGCTGTGCTGTCTCAGCCCACCATAGGGATCATTTTGAACAAGGGGGTACAGGAGCAACTCCCAAATATGTTTCTTTAGCCCCACCCTGCAGGCCCTCTGTGTACCTCATTGTTGTGCAGAGTTACTATTTCCAGTCATTTTGACTAGAGCATGCACTTCTGAACCTATGCCCACCAAAGCTAAGGCTTTGATTGTCACAATCCATCCCAGCGTATGTATACATGGAAAAATATAGATGACAGAGACACTTGTGCCTGAAAGTGTTTACAGTGCCATTTTAAGCCCCCTTTCCTCCCTTCTTCTCTACCTCTTGTCCCACTTCCCTCAGCTCATTAATGAGAGAAACTTTTTTGGCATTCTTCTTAAAGCTTAACTAGGGGGACTAACCTTGTGAAGCCCATGTATGCCATCACTTCTGAGAAACAAAGGAGGAGACAGAGTGCAAAAAGAAGAGTGAGAAGAAGAATCTGACTGTTGAAAAACCTGTATAGTCCTGCATATGCATTGGAAGATAATTGCATGGTCTGAAAGTAAAGGATGGGTGAACTCATTCTGTCTAATATCAAACCCACTCAAATACCAAATGTTGGATATTTAGAATTATATTTGTACGTTACTGTGTTCACATTCCAGCTGTGAAGAAATGATCAGAAGTCGTCTGAACAAATCCTATGGAAAAGTTGGATAAAACTAGAGCAGGGCTCAATGAGAAAATACAGGTACAGAGAGACAAAGAAAAAAATGGAACCAAGATCAGAAGAGAGAAATTCTAAAGAAAAAAATTTAGACAGGCTATACAATAAATACAGACTCCCAACTTATGTACGTTTAGCTGTATGGGGAAGAGTCTTCTACAGGCTTCTCCTGGCTAGACAAACATTTTCAATTACATGGATTTAATTAATGGAGAACAAGGTTGATGGACAAAGACCCTGATGTTTCAATACAAGCAGGTGTAATTGTTATAGCACAAAGAATCATGTTAAAGCCAGTGGACTACTCAGGATAAAACACAGTATGGCTATTAGTAAATACTTGAATAGTAAAGATCTAAGGTTGCAAACCTTGTATACCTGTGAATGGTGAGATACATTCCTAAAACTATTAACTCTGTGAGTTATCCAAACTTAGCAGAGAGCCACATAAGCCATTTACAGTATAGTTTTTCCTCTAGCCTACTTTAAAATAATGTTTGGGACAGACATTTGGTTTCTGAATGTCTGAGGTTTCAATGAGGATTTTGAAAAAGGAAATGAAATTGTAGAAGTGAAAAATGTCACTGCTACTCACAGCAAATGCAACACCAGACAACTCAAGATATTCTTGTCAATGCCTAACAATAACATTTCTATTTAATTTTCTATGTGAATCTGAAGTGTTACTAATGAACATGGATGAGCTTAAAACCCAGTGTCTGATTTGAACTCCTGACTTCTGGTTCAGAAACAAGAACAAGCCATGCCAGAATAATTATACACTGTATAACTCACCTCATTCACTATGGGCCACGTGCATGACCTAGCAATTGAACGGTTAGAGTTCCAAAGTCAAGTGTGCACTTACTTAAATTCAGCTAATAAATGGAACAGTGAACAAAGCAGGTACTTCAGTATCAAGTCTGACAAATGTCACTATAAGCTTCTGTTAGACCTGCTTTTATTTTATTTATTTATTTTGGACCAACTTTGCTCTGAAATTAGTAAATCTGAGCAAATTATTGAAAATAAATATTATTCATGAATGTGTGAGAAAGAAAAATAATCTATCTAAAATGTGAAATTCTCTGCCTAAATATTTTAGAGTCATGGAGATACCTATAACATGTACGAGCTCCACCAAAAGCCTCCAAATCAGCTATATTGTTAATAGGAAGCCAAAGTACTGAAGGTGACAATGGAGAGACATTTTATATTTTTCTTACTTTGGTCAATCCAAAACAGAGAACATAGCTAAAGTAAATAAAATAGAAGTAATTTCAATTGAGATGTGACAATGTATAATGGACTCTTAAATTGTTTGCAGGACAATAGCAGTTGATCACCAACTGGATTATCATGGACTGGATTCCTTCACTACCTCAGAAAAATCAAAATGCCTGTGCTTCTATTGATTTACTGATAGTAAGCTCTTTGAGGGTTTTAGAAGAAACATTTCTTTACATTTATGAATCCATTATTTTGGTTGTTTTGTTTTAATTTCCTAGATGAATTTTATAAGTGAATAATAATCTCATCGGCTGGGTAGACTCCATTTGCTATAATATGCCTTCATGACATTACAGGTGAAAACTAAAACCTTCAATTGTCTCATTTACATTAGCCACTGAATCTATGAGGTACAGAAAAATGCCTTTGAAATGCTGAGCCCCCACATATGGGCTGAGATGGATTTCAACTCCCCAACTTTAACATTTTAATACTAGAAGTTTACACTAATTGGATTCATTTTACTAAAAATGAACACCGAAAATGTATCAGTGACCTTGAGAATATCTCCCTGGTATTTTCAGGTATCTTGCACTTATATCAGTATCTACATAGATAAAAATGGATTAGTCCCATGAGAAAGACTTTGTAGGTACAGCCATTTTGACAATATGTAGAATAAATAGTAGTGTGTTCTTATTATGTAGAATCAGATTGTGTGTGAATACTTGGGATTACAAAGTCAAAATTAATTTTGAGGATATTTTATCATATTTGTATAAAACATTTTCTGTGAACATTGCTCCCAACAAATGTGTTCAATAGAATATGCGTGAAAAGGGACTACAAAGTAAGTGATCATAATCTAACTGAACTTGTTTAAAAATTCACTGGCATTTTTTCCAGTATTCACCCATGAGACAACTATTAGTTTCATATTAAATGGAAAAGAAAATCAAATCCCAACGGTCAATTTAACAAATAATGGTTATCTGTTGTTTTATTTCTTCCAATTGCTTTTAGCTCTGCCATATCTGGGCTATTATTGGCAACTTCAATTTAACTTTAATTTAACTAACTTCTTTCTGCTGAAGTGCATCCTTCCCACCACATCTATATGCATCTCATCTTCTTACTTTGGTAAGTTGCTAATGCAGTGGAATAGTGCATTCTGTCTCTGGTTAAATCAGATTTTCTGTTCTATGGGGATAGCACAGCTATCAGATTTAATTTCATATCCTGATATCTTAGCAATCATGCATAGATATCTGTAGACTAGTGAAAATGAAATGTCTTTTTGACAACAAGTCTCTGCATGTCCCACATATACAGTTTTATGAGAGAATGTCCAAGCCTATTGTACACCTGGATGATGTGACTAAATCAGACATCAAAGTGATGGATCTGAAATGTAAATGGATATGCAACTGCTACACTTCATAATGTTTCTCTTGGTTATTTTCTGTTTTAACTAAATTCTGTAGCACAATTTAATTCAGTATGTGTCTCTAGAAGTGAAGTCAATATTTCTTTATCTTTCTAAAATGCAAATATATAATGAAGCTAAAGGGAATTCTATCACCTCAGGTGAAAAAGAATCTTTTGTATCTTACAGACCACATTCCCATGTCAATTAAGTATCTTACAAGTCCACCTACACATCTGAGCCTCTAGTGCAGTGTAAATGAAAGAACTGCCTATGTTTCATTCCAACTCTGTGACAAAATTATATTCTTCTCTTTTCTCCTTCCATTTGAGGAACTAATTGCATTTTGTGCAGGCTAGAGAGAAATACACATCTTACTAAAACAGTGAGATTATATTAAAAAGGGTACGAGCTGATCAAAACAAGAAAGTTATGTTACAATATTTTTTCCAAATATGTAAACATATGGGGTTTCTAATAAAAATGCAAGGTTACTAAAGAAAATCATAAATGGCAGTGCAAACATTTAGATTAACTAGCTAGAGCTATCCATGTGTTGAGATTCAGAAGATAATTTTCAGTTCAAACACTCTTGGGTTAGATCTGGCTCAGAAAATCTGTGTGCCCTTTTCCTGCAAAGTTTCTCCATATGGCTCTACAAAACTACTTCCCACTCAATCACAGTATAATACAACATTAAAATTAATAAAGTAGGAATAAAGATCAGAGATAAAAATAACAATAAGCCAATATATTAAATAACCATTGTCATCGGAGGAAATATACAACATGGAAACTGCCTGTATATTACAGTATATGGAAATAAATGACTGCTAAACAATCAGTGGGCCTTTATCCCTTACAGGAATGATCTTACTGAAGTCAGTGGAAAATCTCCCAATGACTTCACTGGTCTTTGGATCAGACCCAATGTGAATAAAAGTTGTGGGATCAAGCACAAAGCTAGGAAAAGGAATAAATAAATAATAATTATGCCTATGCTAAAGCTTCTAAAAACCAGCACCAAGCATAACTTAAAATGCCCATGAATCTGCCATAGTTTTTTCTAAGAAAAAAATCCAGAAATACCACCCAGAGAAGCAGACTGAAGTACAATAGACATCTGCAGGACATGCCAATGTACCTCAGAGTTCCATACCTGACCCTTGTATGCCTGCCTGCTAGTAGCACAGCTCTGCACCTGGTAGCTGGCTATTAGGAGAAGAGAAATAAAGATACAAGTTAAGTTGGAATGTGGGGTTTTTTTCTCTGTGCTTTAGATTAAAACTGGCACTCTGTCACAAATAACAGAAATCACAGTATTATAACTGAAATACTTCCAGATGTTCGTGTGCATGTCACAGAAAAATCACAAAAGACATTCTTAACACAATTCTGCCTTCCTTTCAATCCCCAAACTCTCAATGACTCTATTGGGAACTTTGCAGGAATAGGGGATGTGGAAGAACCCTTGCAGTCTGCATTAAAACGTGTTATATCCCTGCCACTCACCAAAGAGGGCTCTTACCCATCAAATTTCCTGCTTCTCCTACTGATAGATCTGTCTGGAGGCATTTTGGGTTTGATGGGTCAGAATCTCTGTGATGCATGACTCCCAGCTGATGGTGATGAGGTGGGGGAGGGTTGCTGTGAGGTGTTAAAGTGTCCCTCTGCACAAAAAGTTGATGCCCAATTAGGTTTAGAAAAAGTGACAAAGAGTTGATGCCCAATTAGGTTTAGATAAAGCTCTTCTCTGTAAACCTCAATTACCTGTGATGCCTTATGACATTCAGCGTTTACAAAGTATAATTACACAATAGTGTCTGACATTTAACGTCTATGGATAATTTAAAAGACTTCTACTTCAAAAGGGCTGCTCATGAGCAACAGTAATCACTTCAATTAGCTTGGCACCATTACAATGTAACAAGACCATTTGACTGCCTATTAGAACCAGCCAAGCTCTTCAAGTGTGTTAATTTAGCAGTCATTGCTAATTTCTGGGCTTTGCAACATTTGCATAGGAAAACATAGGCCTGTTAGCCAGAAAGGGAGTTTCATTCCTGTAGCAACTTCCTATTCTTAGTAAGTTTTGTATGGTGTTATTGTTTTCAACCAGAAACATATTTCAAACAGTGAACTATAGTGAGTAAAATGCTCTTGTTTCACCTCCATTTCATCAAGGTATTTTAGTTCTCCAGGATCTGTGTCCAAGCTATTAATACAGCTTTTGAACTTACTGTGCTTCACAAAATATATACTTTTTAAAAAGACATTTTCTATACCACCCGGTTTTCTGTGGTGCAAGATCACAAAGCATAGCAAAAGTAGCTTTTAGCCACCTTAGTGTTTGCCCACGAGTTGCCTGACTCATTAGAGCAGATTTAGGGTACCCAAGGGGTCACTGTAGCAGCTGAGAATAGCTAGAACACACTAGCTATCTCCTATCCCCCCAGATCACATTAAATATGCTATGGGCGGCTCAGTGACACTCAGGAAACCTTATATTAGGAGAGTTCCCTATGGCCTCATTGCTCTTTTACCTCATTAGCTCCTTTATACATTGAAGCTGCACAAAGAGAACAGAGTGGAAAGAAGAATCAGTTCCAACCCTTTTTTTCCTCTTAGTCACTGAAGAGATATGCTGCATATATTATATCCTATATGAAGCTGACAACCTTAGAGGGCAGGTGTCCACAAAATAAAATAAAGTGAGTAAATAAACCCACCATTACAAGTAGGACCCTTGTCAGCAATCTCAATAGAGAAGCTATAATCATATGGGACTATAAACTGAACTGTCCTCTTAATCTTAAAAATATTAAAATGCTGAGACACATTAATGGAGTGGAATGTGGAATTCTGCCACTAATTCTGGTGTACCTGGTCAGTGGCTGTAAAGAAACTTTGATTTGTAGTGTCATCTGTCTGGCAGTTTTCCAAGTACTAATTTTTTAAACATTATAAAAACATAGTTTAGTTTATGTTTTATCGAGTCTGCATATATGATGTCTCAAATGCCTGCTAAATCTACAAAACTGGTAATGAATATATAATGAAATCTCATGAAGCAGATCGCCATTAGAGAAAGGATTGACACATATACAGAACCAGATCTATTCTTTTGTTTAATAATTTGCTCCTATGGCCTAACATTTTAGGAAACTGCTGAGGACAATTTTATGTTATATAAAACAGTCCAAATGTTTTTTTGTTTGTTTTTGGGTTTTTTTGCTTCTTAGGTACTGAAAACAATACACCCTTTTTCTTTAGAAATAGCACATCTCTTTCCCCTGTCACTCAGTTCCTTAAATCAGTGTCTGGACAAAAGATTTCGAAGATGAGCAATTAAAAAGATCTAAATTGGGCTACAATTCTTGCATTCTCATGAGGTTGCTGGAACTTCCTGCCTCCAGTCAATAAATATCTTTAAAAGTTTTTATTTACCTTTCTAATACTATGTATTAGCAGAGGGGGAGATTTTTAAAGATGCAAATGGATATTAGACCCCTATTTTTATAGACTTTCAATATAGACATTTATAGACTTTCAATGTTGATACCTAAATATCCTTTTTACATTTGTATATTTTTCCCATAATCTGTTGGTAATCTATATAGTTTAAAAAGGGAATACAGCTAGTAACTTTAACACTTACCAACTATTTCGCTCATGAAAAATTGCAGTTGTTCCAAATCTCTCAGCACCTGGACTTATATCATTATTAGCTATTTAGCAATTAATTTGAAAGGCAGAACCAGATTGTGAGGCTTCCTACAAACTCTCTGTACTGCTTTAGATCTGTAAAGACCCATGAAGCTGCCTTGAAAAGTTATCTAGATATATTCTCAGCATGGAAGCAATCCTTTATTAGCACAAAACTGGAGTAGTGGCACTTTGCCACCCCACATTTCACCATCTATAGTGGGATTCATGGCCAAGGAAAGAAGGACGATAGCACTGGTCTACAATTTTTTAGAAGTCGTCTGCTTCAGAGATAAAATGTG
>JANRFK010004149.1:85234422-85256820 GCA_030068395.1 Apalone spinifera
TTCATTTGCATCCCTTTTCCGGAAAAGGGTGCCTGTGTAGACGTAGCCATTCAGACTGGCAATAAGGCATACTTTTTTAACAGCAAGAATAGTTAACTGTTGGAACAATTAACAAGTTTCAAGGTGGAGTCTTCATCACCCCCATACCCCTCCAGTAACCTACTTCCTGTCCAGACCCCACATCCTGCTCCTGTGCTCTACTTCCTGCCCAGACCCAGCACCCTACCTCCCGTCCAGATCCCGCACCCTTACCTCTTGCCCAGACCCACCACTCGCACCCCCACACTGGTCCTTCACTCTACCTCCCTCCCAGATCCCCCACTCCCACCCTCAGTCTACTCCCACACCCTACCTCTCATTCAGAGCCTGCACCCCCACCCCCAACCCATTTCCTGGCAGCCCCTTCCTATGTACTGAACTTCTAATTTTTGGCCCCATCACAAAGCCTATGGGGTCCCACAAAATCTACTAGTCCCAGGCCCCCAGAAGAAGTAATTCAGATTTGGGGGTTGTGGAGGTGGATTAGCTACAATGATGGGACAAATCTTTCTGTTGGTGCATAGTGTCTTCATAAAGAATTATAGCAATGCAGCTGTACCACTGCAGCATTTTAAGTGAGGACCGTCCTTAGTCTCATCTTGTAAAATGGCTCTCCAGTCCCATGATCATCGACGTAGCCCTTGGCAGGGGTGGATCAAGAATATCCCAAAAGGAAGTGAAGTCTATTAGGCCTTGCTTTCGTTACCGAAAAGGGCGTGTTTTAACACCTGCTCACTAACACCTGATAAAATCCTACTATAAACAAGGCAAGTTGGAAACTTCACGTGTTAGCTGATCAAGATAAATCTTGAGCTCTCCCTTGTGGTTTTGTGAATGCCTTAACTTTAGAAACGACAGAGATGACCTAGCTCAAAGCAGTGGTTATGGGAGATTAATCCTTTTATATCTAGGTTTCTAGCTCAAATCCTTCATAGGTAAGTAGTGACCAAAAATCAATTTAATCCAATGGCTTTTTGTGTTCTGTTCCTATGTGAAATCAATTATTGGTCTGAGTCCAAAAACAGCATAGTACAATTGCAGCTAATTAGCATATCTGTTGACAGCACCAATAAGTCAAGGGATGAATGAGATGCTGAGTCTGAATCTCACCCTTAGTGGTGGTCTCTTCAAATCACTTTTGGCAGACAAGTAACAGTAGGTTGCTTTACCCTGCTGTCCCTTTTCTGTGGACACTTGAAACAGACGGCTTTAGTTTCCATTAAGTCATGTTTCAAAAGCTTTACCTTTTCAATAAGAGAAAAAGCATGTTGTGGCTGAACAAACTAAATACCTCTTTCTGCCTAGGGTGAAGACTTGGAAGATAACAGATTTGGTATCTGCAACTTTGTATTCCTGTCACATCACTGTGTGAAATATCTTTTTCTTAGCTGGTACCCTTTTTAAACTTTGAAGATAAGCAACCCAAACCTTCATTTTTCCCTACACTATCATCTCCCAAAGTATTTCCAAGATAATAATCTGCTTTTTAGTAGAAATGGCCCTAAACCAACTGCCTACATCCAAACATCCCTAAATTTCAAAGTTTTCCAATCACTTCTCCATTCTGGTACAGGGACTTGACCATAGGTCTTCTATGTTAGTAACCTACCTACCAGGTTCTAGAATATTTAGGGGAGGAGGCTTTCTCAATATCTGTTGTTGAAGCTGTTCCAATTTGAATCACTAATTAAATACTCAATGGGCCAGAGAGGGGAAATGATTCTAGAGCTTGTTGGTTAGGACACTCACCAGAACAGTTTAGTGGCATATTCCATGTTCCTTGGATACAAAAGAGCTGAATTTGAGCCCTTGCTCCAAAGAGGAGATTTAAATCTGGGTGTCCCACATCCCAGGTTAGCGCCCTAACATTAGCTAAAAATTACTCTGTGCCACACTCATCCCAATACAGAACCTCCTCTAAGTTCTGTGAATGGCGCTTCAGTGCCATTGTGAATCCAGCTCAAAAAAGCAATAAGATTTCATTGACAAATATAAGCATTTCTTTTTCATTTTTAAAAACTTTTTTGCCCAAATCAATATACATTCATGAAATGTTTCCATCAAAATAAATCTACATTTGGGGAGAGAATAATGTTACAGACAAAAAAAAAATTGCCAGCTCATTTGAGACCGACTGTGTTTTTAGACTTATTGGGGATTTAGATGTTCCCAAGAGAATATGGACAAATGTTAATTTCCAGCAAACTATCTGACTCAGTGATAGTTTCAAGCTTGAGTCATCAAGCTCTTTTTTCCATCAAATGTGCCACATAAGGAAGCATAACCTGTCCATAGCACACTTAGGTTTGGTCAATTATCGGCCTCTTTTTATATTAAAATTTTCCCTATAATTTTGGAAATACAGAGCTATACCTGCCCTCAGATATGTTTAAAAAAATCCCATTAAAGCCAATGGGATATAGGCATTTCTAACCTGGAACAACATTTGGCCTACATTATATTAATGCATGGTTGAAAGTGTTATCACTGATTTTGTTGTGACTCATGTATTGGTTTAAAGACAATTACAAGTACACTAGGTACCACTGATCTTTTCTAGCACTAAGTTAATAATAATGTGAGTACTCTGTGGGAGGACTTTTAAATGCAGGTTATCTTCAGGGAAGACTAGCTCACAGATCAATCCATCCTTTACATTTTTGCTGACTGGGGATTTGAGAATTGTTTCCTGCTGCCCTTCACATTCAGAAATGACTTCTGATTTTAACTTCTGAGTGGAACAGCATCCCTGCCAGTGAGCAATGATCAATCCTATTATAATCATGATAATTTAGCTTCCAGCAGTCAATACAAGATTTAATTATTGTACAGCCATCATGTATAATGCTGATATTATGATAGAGCTCCCTAATATGTTCTCTGAACCATGATTATCCCCCTACATTGATTTCCAGACAAAATTATACTGCTTGCTTTTTTTTTTTTTCATTTGGAACTTCAGTCTCTATTGTTGAAGGAAGCAACTGAAAAAATGTAGTGGTTGTAGTGCATTAGCTGAGATCTCAAGTATTATGCGTTAGCCTTATAACAAAGAGAGTTCTGAGGAGCTGATAATGAAAGTGCAATATATTTGACTCAAGAAAAGCTTTACAAATCCATTTCAAGAATAGGCAGTAACCTAAATACAGAGAAACAAAGAAAGCAAGAATCACAAGGGTTAATTTCAATGGGCATTCCTATAGAATAATTCAGAACAAACCAAACACCATTTCAATTGTCAGTATATATCTTTTTCACCTTAACAATGCTTAATTTGTGCCAGGGCTTCTCAGGGCTGAGCCTTGGCACCTCTAGGCTTGGCAATTCATAGTCTCCCATGCCTCTGGGCTTGCTGCGTAAGTTATTAATGTAAAAAAGTTGCTGGAGCCCCAGCACTTCCTTCATTACAAAGTAAGCACTGCCCCATACTAATTCTCTTTATATGTTAGGACCATAAAGACATACATATCACTAAGAATCATCAAAACTACTTTTAGGTTGCTTTGTTTGTTTTTTGCTTAATACTTTCATTTTAAACTTTTTTTTTCTGATTAGTTGTACAGGTTGACCCTCTCTAGTCCAGCAGCCTGGGGACCTGTCTGGTGCTGAACCAGAGAATTTGTTGACCCATGGGAGGTATATTGTCTAGCTAGCAGCATTATCAACACTTCTGCTGCTTACTGGGCTTAGAAGACAGTTAGGGGTAAATTAGAGCTAAATAATAGCACAAAACATTGAGTGCTAGAACTGGTGGCTGTAAACAAACTTTATGGGACTGTGGAAACTTGACCATACCCATGATAAGTGGACATCTGGCTAACTAAAATCATGTTGGACCACGGATGTTGGCAGACCAGAGAGTGCCAGGCTAAAGAGCCTACAGCAGAGGTGCATTTTGGTGCTCAGGGAAAATATCAGCACTAGAAACTAAAATGTTCTGTATTCAGTAAATACTAAAAAAATATAGCATGGGCAGTGCAAATGTTCCTGTACTTCTCCACCATTTTTCCCATCCCGCTCTGGGACTAAGAAAGTGGATCAATCTCCAAGTCACTATAGTCCTTACCCTTTCAGCTGACCCTGCTACATGGTTGCCAAATAACATCAGTTATGATCACAGCTTTGTGATCTGGGCAGTTTTTGTCCATTAGGATCTTCTAGACAGAGAGTATGAAGTCATTTTTCAGATACAATAGTTAATGACTATTGAATACTGTACAGAAGAGCTGTCTCCGAACTGGCAACCCAGCAACCTATATCCTATTGTCTATTTCTTGAAATCCAACCTCTCTCTTAGCTTCTCACTTTTACTCTGCATATCAAAAAAGAAGATATCTAGGACCAGAGGTTTTTTAAAAAGATCCAGATGAGTGTGCATTTATGAGTCTTATCTGTGCAGATAATAACTGCAATCACACAGAGAAACAAGATACATGTACATGGAAATATGCATAATTATCCACTGAGGCAAGTGATTACCCGGATTTGTCCACCCTGCTACACTAATGTCATATGTAAATTTGGCACATAACTGCTTGCTAAATTTCTATAAAAACTGATCTTGGATCACTGTTTATACCATGTTATAGGTCTCTATTGTAAAATGATAGAATGCAGATGCCCTACATACCAATAGCCTAAATCTTACCCTCAGCTCATAGGGAATGAAGTCTGCAAGAGCAGATGCTCTCCAGAGGGAGGTGGAACATGGGTTTGTTATTTATCCTCCACTTAGTTCAGGGATCTTTTTATGGAAATGGAGCTACTGTTGCTGAGACTATAAGATCCTAAAGAATCCCCGCCATGGGTGCTACTGAACAACAGCCTAAAGAAACACCCGAGAGAAGTACAATTCCTGGAGGAGGAAACTGGGGCTAGTTAAACAGTCATCTTTGCAAGGTGTTCCTGCCGCTGTTGATCTGGTGGAGCATTTATACCTAGTGAGGCCCTGAGTTACTTTTTCCCCTATCCCCAAACAGGGCATCTTTGCTATAGTGGAAGGAGGCAGTCACAGAGAGAGAGAGAGAGAGGAAGAGGGAGAGAGAGAGAGAGAGACGACTTTGGTTTCTCTTTTTCAGCTTTTCATGGGTCTATATGCTTCCTTGGAAGATCCATGATTTCATCAATGTGAATAGTCTGGCCACCGATGCAGATCACAACTTTTCCACACCGTCCTGTTTTGTGCAGTTCTCATCCATGTCCTTCCATGAATCTTCCATAAAGGATCCACCCAATGTGCTGGAGGCCTTCCTCTTGTTCTTTTTATGTCCTGTGGATACCAATGAAGTATACGTGCCATCCATCTGTTGTTTCTCAGTCTTGCTACATGGCCAGCCCATCTCCTTTTCCGATCATACATAACTTGGATGATATCGTTGACACCGCCTCTTGCGCGCAGATCATCAATAGTAACATGCTGTAGCCTACTTACACCCACCATGCGTCTTTCCATTGCTTTCTGGGTGATTTGCAGTTTAATTCTTCTGTAAGCATCGTGTTCCAGGTTTCGCAGCCCTACAGCATTACCGGAAGGATACTAGTGTATGGGCTTTCGTGGTGGTGGAAAGTTTAGGATCAACAAAAACACTATGCAGATTCCCAAAGGCAACCCAGCCCAACCTCCTTCTCCTGCTCAACTCCAGGTCAGTATTTGCCCTCTGATCCCCCAACTTTGCAAGGTATAATATAATCACAGATAATGTTGTGTATATGGTGATACAATTTCCTCCTCCCCCATGCCATATACACCACACTCCAGAAGTTTTCTGAAATGATGCCCTGCCCCCAAAACTTCCAATGTGAGGGAATGCTTCCCTGACACACTCTAAAAGGATCCTCTCTGAGGTTTCTGGCTACTCTGCTTCCACCATCTGTTCTATTTCATTAGAGGGCGACATAGCACAAGGTTAATTTTTCTTGTTCTTTCACTGTTCATCGAACAGGGCATTCTGTTAACCTGCAAACTGCTGGCAGAGTGCCCATAGCTGAGGTACTTTCATGGTCATTCATTTTAAATATATTTACTGTACATAATGTGCATACTGTAATTTACAGCATCTGTGCTACAATCCACATTAACCTAATCAATGCTGCCTGTAATTCACATTCAATTGCATTTTGTAATTACATTTTGCAGTATGCGGTTTTATGATCATACACTATAAAACAATTAGGAACCCTATAAAAATAATACTTTTGACATTTTTACTCACAGCTAAAGACTGTTACAACATCTACTTTTTACTGGATTATATTACGTACTCAAATATTTCAGGGTTCCTAGCAGTACATCTGAATCCAAAAAACGCTGTAATTTAATTATGCTTATTAATGAATTCCGAAGACTTTTATCAACCCAAACCTTTATAATGAATTTTTGATTGTGAAAGCTTCCTTTCTACAGATTAATCTGGTTCAGAATCTGGACTCTATAAGTTTCAGCAAATCAGTCTCAGAAAAATTATGTTAATTTAAGATCAATAAAGGAGGGATTTTTTTATAAGTAACTGCTAGGTTGTTAAATGTTAGTGTAAAAAATTCCAGGCAGGAATTATCTAAATCAACTTTCCAAAAAAAAAGGCAAATTGCTTTATAAAAAGACTATAATGCTAGACTGAACTGAATTTCTGCTTGATTCCCAGAGATCTGACTGCTCTGCAAGTAACGGTGCAATTTCAGTACCATGAAATAAATGCACGAACAACTCCAGTTTATCATTTTTGTTTGTGTTTGTGAAATCAGACTTGTTCTTTCTCTCGCCAAATTGAGGAAGAAGAAAATCTAATGTCAAACCACATACACATACGCCCTCAAAACAAGGATCTATGTCACTAGTTCCTGTACACTGATACTACAGGGTATTCAATACACTGCCACTTTGAGATATGGGATAGGAAAAGGTTTGCTAACAAATGCCAGTATATCTTGTACACATAGCAGATAGAATAGGCATCAAGAGTTCTGCTCTTTTTCATAGTAATGGATCACATATTTTTCAGAACCTTACATTGTTTTTGCTTTTTAGTAGCTGTATATCATTGAAGGAAGCAGACAAAGTCCATGTCCTTCTGGATTTTCACCCACACTCATAAGAAATGCAAGAAGTAGCCACATTTATTTCCAGACTTTTCTTTACTTTGAAGATGAAGAGAGCAAAATGCAAAGTGAATAAATTTCTTTCTTTTAGGTGAGAGGTGTGTGCATGTGAGTGTATGTGGAAATTTAAGTAATTTAAGTTGCATGTATTTCATCTTGTTGCTTGGCAAGGAGAATGTCTCATGCTTACATCAGCAACTAGCATTATTTCCATGACATTCTCTCTCTCTTTTTAAATAGCTTATCTGATAATGTTATAGCCATTTCCTGTTGCATATGGTCAGAGAAAGCTTTCTCAAGCTCTGAGTGCTAATCAATAATAGTAAGTCTTAGTGATTCATAAAAATAAGACTGTCATCATTATTGTTCAATTATTGCTGTGTCTGTGGAAAGATATTTCAAGAACTGGAGGTTTCTTCGCTAATATTTATAATCTGCATTGAATGGTGGTAATGAACGAGTGGGTGTGCATTAGGTTGAAATGTAGTGGTATTTGATTTATACTGAGTTCAAGTCTGGTTGCTAATGTTGAGTCCATTAAAGAATCTCTTAGATCTGCCTTGATATAGTCTCCTGTATACAATAGAGCTTAAACATAACCATTTACTTAGCTTTTCATTATTGGATGAATATTTGTCTTTATTATATCACCCTGCAAATAATTTGACTTTTCTCTCTCAATATATAAAAAGTTTTTCCTGCGGGACAACAGAGTGACATCACATCACTCTGCATCCTGCAAGCTCGGCCCTCCCATGTCCTCCCTGCCCCAGAAATTGTTTGGGGACAACAAAGCATCCTGGCAGCCTGGCCTGGGCAGATTCCTCCTCCCAAAAGACTGCAGCCAGAGCTGAGCAGGCAGGACACATGAGAGGTGGAATCTGTGCAGGCTGAGCTGCCAGTTGGCTTTGCTGGTCCCTGAACAGAGTCTGGGGCTGGGAGCGACTCCATCCAGGGACTGGGCACCGCTCTGGATCAGCCTGCCACAGGGAATGGGGCTGTGGGAATGCTGCTGCCATTGTTTGCAGGGGAAACCCCAGGTAGAGACTCCGGGGTGGCTGGCCCTGTGGCCATTGGGGGCCTTCCCGGTGGCCAGAGGGCCTTAGGCACCATGCAGAAGCAGGCCCACAGGGGCCTGGTGGCTAAAGGGAGGTGCTGGCTGCACATTGGGCCTGCTCTGGCAGCCGCTAGCTCGGGGGAAGCAACCACTGTGCCATGTCCCATTCTGTGTGTAGGACAGGCTGAGCTTTGGCTCGCTGTCTGGGGAAGGGGGGCTGCAAGGCCATGCTCCTCCCAGGTGTGGGCTTTCAGCCCCCCAACACAGGGAGTTTCTTCAGCTGGTATGAGGCCCAGGGTATAGCCCATTTGCACCAGAAATGGATTTAGGCTCTGTGTCCCCAGCCACTCGCCCCTCATCATCCGCCGTGCCTTGAGTGGCCAACACTGAACCGCCCTGGTGGAAACAACCACTGCAGTCTGGTAACCCCTGAGGGTCACAAAGGGGAGGCCCAGGAACATTTGGAGCAGCTGCCAACATGGCTGAGTGGTGTCTGCCTCTGCATGGTGGCACCCAGAGACACCTCTCACTACATGGCCCCTTGGCCCTCTTTCCATCCTCCATGTGTGTCCTCAGCCCCTCTCCTGTGCCCTCACACCTCCCATCCCCCCTTCTCAACCTAGCATCCCAAAGGAACCCCCACTCTCTGTCCCTCCCTCCAGCCTCTTTCTCTGCCTCCTTTCCATTTCTTTGCTGGATAGGTTGCCTGTGGGGGGGAGGGGTCAGGGTGTGCATAGGGAGGGAGAAAAGGGGATAAGGGTGTATGTGGAGATGGGTGGTGTGGTAAGGCAGGATGGTGGGGTGAGTGGAATATAGGAATGGCGGCAGAGGGATGGGCAGTGTGGGGATGAAGAGGGGAAGGATTTAGGGAGGATGGGTGAGTGTAGGAATGGAGGGTGGGGATAGGGATGGAAGGAGGGGGGGTGGGCTCTGGGCCATGGACCATGGACTATATATTGGTGGGCAGGAACAGTGCAGGCCTGAGGAACTGGCTGGTGATTGAAGGGTACAAGCGGGTAGGATGGGCCGAGAGCGTTTAGATAGAGGATCCGGGCTTGTGGTGGGCAGGAGCAGAGAAGGGTGCGAATGACTTGGGGCTAGGGAGAGTGTAGTTGGGCTCAGTGCAAGATTAACAGGTTCTCTGGCTGCAAAAGCGGCCAGCGAGAGGTGGTTGGCGAGCATAGTGAGCAGAAGGCGCAACCCCTAGTGATCGTGTTAAAAAATCTTCAGTAAAATCACACTTTTAAAAAGCTAGTAACTTTAAATGTCTCAGTTCATGCACAGACAAAAGACCAGTTGATTCTAAAAATGAAAAAAGTTCAAACTGTTCAATTCTAGTTTACAAAACTAAGACACTCACAGACAAAATATATATTTCAAAAAACAAAAGACACTATATTTGGCTAAACTGTCACTTTCTGAATGTCTCCAAGGAAAAGTATTTTTCTAGAGCTCAAAAATGATTTTCCTTGAAGAAGTCCATAAGGCAAAAGTGTAAATAGTAACAACAGAAATTGAGACTACTTAAGGGGAAATAATCACGATTTATCTAAGTCAGGCATTTCACAGCAATGCTGCAAAAGTCATTGAGCATTAAATACGTAGGCTGACTACACCATACTGCTTTAATCTACAAGAGGTTTTCATTCTTGAGCTTTTGCAACCCAGGCAAAAGCTGCCATGTCAATTTGGGGTGTATTTCTGATGCATCCCCTTATACTTTAGCTCTGAATTGGCCTTTATTCTTGGTCATACTGATCTATATTTGGATTGTATTTTATTTCTAATGGTGATATTTCAATCACATGCCTCTGTAATATAGAAGCCATATTACTATAGGAATCCAGAATATGTCATTCAGATTAGCCCATAGACATGTAACAGGAAAAGCTCTTCCTCTTGATTCTCACAGTCTGACATATATCTTTATGTGGATTTCACTGGGGTCAGATTCTCAGCTCTGCTATGACCCCTTTGTACTATTCCAGTGCTGTAAAGTGGCCATGAGCTACCTTAACCAGAGTCCTGAGGATTCCTGGGTTGGTGAAATGTCCAGGCAGTGCAGAATTATCATAGGTAAAGCCCTACTGCCCCCATTGTAGGGAGGTCCCATGCATTTCAACTATTCCTGCCTGCTGGAATGGTCAACAGGCCAACAGTGCCATATAAAGCAGTCATTTTCCAGTTGTGCTCAGGCATGGGATCTGAGTCACAATGCTTCCCAGACTGCTCCAGGAACTGTCTTATGCACCACTCCTTGCACATAAATGCATAGTATATATAGACCCTAATGTATATGTTGTTATATATAATAGCAACACTGTAATTCCTTTCTGAAGTACTGGAAACACCAGGGCATATGATATTGTCATATCACAAGAACCCCAATATGGAGGTTTCAGAGGGGTAGCCAAGTTAGTCTGTAACTAGAAAAACTTAAACAACAACCGTCTTGCAGTGCCTTAAACTATAACAAAACATGTAGATCGTATCGTGAGCTTTCATGGACACAACCCACTTCTTCAGATAAATGGAGTTATAAAAGGTCCAGTTTCAGAATACAAGGGGAGGGGAAGATGGGAAAAAAAGGGAAAGAAAAAGGAAGTTACTCACCTATGCAGTAACGACTGTTCTTCAAGATGTGTATTCCCATGGGTGCTCCACTATTGGGGACGGGTCATCCCTGAAGCCACAGATCAGAGCTTTTCAGAGCAGTTATCAGCCAGGCTGGGCCATACATGCGTGAGAGGTGCCTTGCACTGTTTCTGCTTCAGCACCTCACGCACACACAGCCCACCCCCCTCCCTCAGTTCCTTGCATACACCCGAGTAAAGCAAACTCAGAGCAGCAGGGAGGAAGAGAGGGTAGTGCAGCACCCATGGGGACACACATCTCAAAGAACAGTTGTTACTGAATAGGTGAGTAACTTCCTTTTCTTCTTCAAGTAGTGTCCCCGTGGGTGCTCCACTGTTGGTGACTACAAAGCAATATTCCACCAGGATGGTGGGGCTCGGAGTCACTGTTTGACAGCTGTAGATAACACTGCCATAGACACCGCTATATCTTCAGTACGCTGCGGCATAATTGCATAGTGTCTAGCCAAAGTATGGTCGGATGACCAGGTCGCTGCCCAGTAGAAGTCTTTAAGGGGCATGTTCTTTAGAAAGGATGTTGATGTCGCCACAGCATGAGTAGAAGGTGCTCTTGGTGGAGCTGGTAATGGCCTATTGAGGATAGAGCAACACCAGACTATGCAAGAGTATATCTGTCTAGAAATACACTGTGTTGAGATTGGTGTGCCTCATGAGTATTCTGTGATAGACATAAAGAGGTGTGTAGTTTTACAGAAGCCTTGGGTTCTGTCAATGTAGAAGGCCAATGAGCGCCTTAATGTTGAGGGTAAGTAGCATAGCATCTCTAGGAGATGTATGGGATTGAGGAAAAAACATGGGTAACACTATCCATTCATTGATGTGGAAGGAGGTAGAGACTTTGGGCAGGAAGGAAGGGTGTGGACATAGGATTACTTTGTTCTTTGTGAAGTAGGGTGGTCCCACCATCAGTACCATAATCTCGCTAACTCTCCTTGCAGAGGTGATTGCAATGAGGAACAACGCCTTCATCAATAGGAATGGAAGAGTACGGGTAGCCATAGGTTTGAAAGGAGGCCTCATGAGGCAGTCCAATACCAGGTCTAGGTTTCATGAGGAGGCAGGTACCTTATGTGGAGAGTACAAATTTGTGAGCCCTTTTAGGATTCTCCTGGTGAAAGGGTGAGCAAAGACCAACAACCCATCAACCCACTCGTAAAAGACCATTATTGCAGTGAAATGTACCTTCAATGAGGAGATGGAAAGGCCCCCATGTTTTAGTTGTAGTAAGTAATCAAGGATTGTTTGTATTGGTGAAGTCTGGGGATCAACGTGTTTTTGTTGGCACCACGAGTAGAATCTCCTCCACTTTTGCAGGTAGATGGCTCTGGTTGAGGAACATCTACTGTGTAAAAGCATCATCCTCACCAGCTCCAAACAGAGGGTTTCATTGTCATGGAACCAGAGAGAAGCCAGGTATGAAGGTGCAGGGTGTGGGCCTGGGGGTGCAATAACGTACCTCAATTTTGAAAGAGGAGGTTGTGGTGATGAGGAAGCAGAACTGGTGGTTTGACTGACAGGTTGTGAAGGCAAGAAAACCAAATCTGCCTCAACCATGAAGGTGCTATCAGGATATGCCAATTCGAGTAGGAATGAGCTTTGTGAAGGATTCTTGGGATTAGTGGAATTGGTGGGAAGGCGTAATGCAGAGGTTTCCTCCAGGAAATTAGTAAGGCATCACCAGTTCCACTGATGCACTGCCACTGCACAAAGCAACTAGGACCAGGCGCCCCCCTCTCTGTTTATATAAAACATGGTGGTCATCTTGTCTGTGAGTATGCGCACCAGTGAGTTGATAATGATCGTAGCAAAATGTTTGCAGGCATTCCTGATAGCTCTGAGCTCAAGGAGGTTGATGCGTAATACTGTTTCATGGGGGAGCCATCTGCTGTGGATGGTTTGATGGTGTAGATGAGTGCCCCAGCCTAGCAGGAAGGCATTCGTGGTGATCTGAATCACTGGCTCAGGTGAATGGAAAGGGACCCCAGCTGAGAGAGTGTCAGATGACGTCCACCATTTGAGAGAATGCAACACGCTTTTGGGGACAGTGACTACTTTGTGAAGTGGATGGAGGAGCAGCTTGTATCCTGCTGTTAGCCAATGTTGTAAGGGTCAAAAGTAGAACCACTCATGCTGTACAACATAAGTAGCGGTGGCCATGTGGCCCATAAGCATAAGGCAAGTAAGTATGGTTGTAGAGGGGCTCGTGGAAAGAATGAATACCAGGTCCTGCAGTGCATCAAAGCAATGACGTGGAAGGTAAGCTAGAGCCAACAAGGAATCGAGTTGGACCTCAATACATTCTGTGTCTTGAACGGGCTCTGGAGTGGACTTGTGTTTGTTTATGAGTGGGCCTAGACGCTGAAAAAGGTGTCTGTTCCTGAAGACCATATTGGTGGTGTCCACATGGGATCACCCTTTTATCAGGTAGTCATCCAGGTATGGGAAGATGATCACACCTTGATCTCTGAAGTAAGCAGCTACTTCTGCCAGGACCTTTGAAAAGACCTGAGAGGCCAAAGAAAGTCCAAAGTGAGGACCTTATATTGGAAAAGGTCTTTGCCCACAGTGAATCCGAGGAAGAGGTTCTCTTCCTTGGGCACTTTTGTGGTGGAGAAACAGCTCTTTTCTTATTAGCCTTCTTTATCAGGTTTAACCCCCCCTTCCCCCTTAAGGGCTCCGTCTCCCCCTCATATGGATCTCCACCTCACTTTCTGTCCCACGATGTTGCCTCGGGGTTTTTTTATTCCCTAAGCCGCATTCCACACACGATATCAGCTCCACTGAGGGGAGTGAGAGGGGTCTGGGCCCACCTTCTCTCCAGGTCTCAACCCAGGGCCCTAAGGTGGGGAGTTTCTTCCCCAACCTGACTGATGGGACTGACCACTGCAACTCATCAGCCCACAGGCTCCACTTGCCCACCCTGGATTGCTTCCTCACCTGGGTGCGGGTTAGTCCCTGGGCTGCTCACTGGATCCAAGTGGCCCCACCTCCCGATATCTGTCCCCTCTCTGGGCCCGCTGCACCCTTCTTACGGGTCTGCCTGTCTCTCTCCATCCAATCCCCGCTATTCCTTGCCCAGTTGAGCTGCCCCATACTTCCTGGAATGGCCCGTCTTCTTGGCCCGCGGATGCACATGCGCCAGCATTCTCGCAGCTCACGCCAGCCACCGCTTTTCCTCCCGCCATGCTGGTGAGAGCCTGGCCTTCTCCCATGTCCATCCTCTCAGGGTTCTCCCTGCTAGTGCAGGGTTTCCTCACCCCATCACACCTCCCTGGCAGGTCGGGGGTGTTCCGAGTCCTCTGTGGGCTGCATAGCCTTTTCTAATTGAATCATGGGGAGCTGAGGTGGTAAGACTTGGCTCTGGCTTTCTGGCTCTCGCAGTAAGACTGCAACAGTGCTCATGCTTTTTTGGTAAGTGAGCTTCACTCAAGCAGTGTGTACATGAGAAGTGTCCATCAGAAAGGGGAATGAGACCCCACATGCCTCACTTTTCTTAAACCCTGGCGAGCCCTGCATTGTGCCTCCGGTGTGCCCGTGATTTGTTTATATGGCAGTTAGGCTTCATGCCTTGTATTATGATTTTCTTACTGTCTTCATTGTTTGTTGCTTTGGTTTGTTCTTTTTTATTTTTAACATACAACGGAACACAGGGATGAGGAGAGAACGGTTTGCCTGAGGCAAGTGCTGCCACTGCCCACGACCCTTCAAGCAAAGAAACCGTTTCTTTTTTTTTAACAGAGCAATAAACATATGTAGTTAGAAAAACAACACTAAAACTAATAAAACTACTAAATTAGAAGAAAATGATCTGAGGAGAAGAAACGCCTGAGATGAGAGAGAAGCTCCATCCATGATAGAGGGCGGTAAGCAAGGAACTGAAAGGGGGGCAGGCTGCGTACGCGTGAAGCATTGAAACACAAACAATGTAAGATGCCTCTCACGCATGCATGGCTGGGCTGATAACTGCTCTGAAAAGCTCCAATCTGTGGCTCCAGAGCTGACCCATCACCAAGAGTGGAGCAACCATAGGGACACTACTCGAAGAAGAATAGTCAGTTAGAGTCACCATGCTACATGAAGCTGATAGAGAAGTTGCAAATTGTTCTTATGTACCCATTGTTTGTTTGTTTTATGTCATTAGGATATGGAATGTAGCGGGCCATCCAGCCAATGACTTTATTCATACCTTTGTGATAGGAATCAAACCTGTAAATGAAGTTAAGTTCTAAAGCTTCCCTGTGTATTTGGCTTGTGGAATTGGCCTGAAACAGTACATGACTTTGAGATCCATTATTGAGTGCCTGGGCAAGATAAAAAGTTCCTCAACAGGTTTCTGTCTGTAAAATTTTGGATATCTGATTTGTGTCCATTAATTCTTTCCCAGAGAGACTGTCCAGTTTGGCCAATATACATGGCAGAGGGGTATTGCTGGCATTTGATGGCATAGATCACATTAGTGGATGTGCAGTTAAATGAGCCTCTGATGTGGTGGCTGATGTGGTTAGGTCCGCATACCTGCATTCAAAGCACATGAACAAAAGTTCAGCACAATAAGCAACTCCTTAATATCAGACTACATGGATTTTCTTCTTCTAAATAACTGAAGTTTCCTAAGTGATATTCCTAAGTATTTGTTAAATGTTTGAACATTATTGTCTCTTACACTGTGTAATAAACAATATAACAACAATCTGTCCCTATACAACTCTGCCAACGTCCTTCCACTCTGGACCTCCATACTCTTCCCCGGGCTCCATACGAGGGAAGTTGGCCCAAAGAATGTGGTAGTTTAGCAATGGTGCTTTATAGACTACAAGAAGAACACTATGTTTTCTCTTCATAAACGTATGCCAAGATTTGAACCCAGTTCTCCAGAGGTGAGTAGTCTAATTTATTGACCTGTAACACCTCCCAAATGCTTCAGGAATTTCTCTTTAAATGGTCTGATTGAGCCTGATTTGGCATCATATAAAATGGCTGTGATAAGATTTTCTACAGTAACTGATACATTAAGGGATTATTATTATTATTTTATTCTATTTATTTTATTTATTTGTGGGGAGGAAGGGGTGAATTTCCTTCCCTGTCTGGAATGTGCTTTAGTGGCTCCCAGAACAGGTAGGCATATAAAATTCACAAGCAACACAGAATCATTACTTCAAGCAGAAGAGACTACTTTCAGATGAATGCTGCTTCCAGACAGAACCATTGCAATCTGTCTCTTCGATAAGAGTCCAAATTGTACAAAATGCTGTGGCCTCTGCTTAGTGGCAATTTAGCAACTAGACAGCATGATAAGAACAGAATGTAGATCACCGAAGATCAGCTTTTGGTCACACAAATGGTATGCCTTAGAATACAAGTATATCCTGAAATCCCATTCAAATTATATGCACTTAGAAAATGTGGAGACCTATCGGTATGTTCATTTGCTTTCCATTACACCAACGTTATACAAACACTTAATAATCTTAAAATGTACATAACTTAGGGTATGTCTACACTTGCACCCTCTTTCAAGAGAGAGATGCACATGAAGACATTTGAAATTGCAAATGAAGCAGGATTTAAATATCCCGCACTTCATTTGCATATTCACATTATGGCGCTATTTTGAAATAACAGACGCTGTTAAGACGTGGTTATTTCGAGACAAAACCCTTCTCTCGAAATAACTGGTAAACCTCATTGTATGAGGAATAAGGGTTATTTCAAGAGAAGAGTTTTCTCTCGAAATAACCACGTCTTAGCAGCATCTGTTATTTCGAAATAGCGCCATAACGCGAATATGTAAATGAAGCGCAGGATATTTAAATCCTGGCTTCATTTGCAATTTCGAATGTCTTCATTTGCATCTCTCTCTCGAAAGAGGGTGAAAGTGTAGACGTACGCTTGGATTAAGCTAGTACAAAATAATTTTGTTTTTCTATCTTTTCTGATTCTGATGCAAAACCAAAGAGTAAAATCTGGAAAAAAAATAATTGTTAATATGTTCCAGGGCTGATAGCAATTGAAAATTCTGTCAAAAATGAGCCAAGTCCAATTTGCAATGGGCACATATCTGCATCACATAAATAGCATGAGAAATGGCAATAGGTGGCATCTTCGTTGGTAGTTTAAAAATGAGACGTCAAGGCAGAATGGACAGTTGAGGTGCATGGATGAGAGTATATGCTTTGTATGCTCAGCACAGAACTTGCAGGATTTTTAAAGCCATCTTTCTATCCTTCTGTTCCTGAGCTGCTCCACTGGGTGGATCTGCCTCTGAAATAACTTATGTCAGCCTCTTTGGGCTGTCCTATAGAGGCTACAACACTGCCTAGAGTCTGTGACACAGGACTTGCACCTCAGGAATCTTCCCTGAGCCAAAACCAGGGCTTTTAGATTTTAGTTTACCCGCTCCACCTTTTTAACACAGCTTAAAGGGCCTGAAATGGTAATGAGGATCTTACCTGATATCTACATAAGGTCAGTGAGTCACATTGGTAAAGCAATACTGAGAAGTTTGTACTGGTGGTGGCTATATTGTACCTATTCTGTGGTTAAAGGACTTCAGCATCCTGGAATTGGACATCTTTCATAAAAAAATTAGAAAAATCCAAAATGCTGCAAATGTGAGTGATGAAAAAAACTAGGAATAAATCCACCCAACATCTCCCTTTATCCTAGAGGAGGGTCTCTATAAAATGTTAAATCTTTCTCTGTTTCATTTGCAGATTTGGACTGTTAAAAGAACACAACACACAACATTTTGGCACCAATGCAACTTTTGTTTGATGATGCAAAAACTTGAATGGCTTGATTTGATGTTTCTGCTGCAAGTTACATAAAGCTTTTCATTACTGTTGCTAATACAGTTTATAAGTTCTTATATAATTTTTGTTTCTAGTGAGGAGAGCAATCACTGCATGGCATAAAAAGAAGTGTGTGGCTGCAAAATGACTGGGGAAAGCACATCCTAATCAAATCATTACACACTAAGAAGATTCATTTCATCTCAATACTAGCAATAATTAGTTCTCTTGTACATGGGACTTGAATTATCCTCTCATTCTCATAGGTGGTACCTCTAGGTTCAAACAGCGGGGGCAACTTGCTCCATCGCTGTCTTTCTTTATGTGTTTTAAATAAATCAGTTATTTCAGTCTCCAAAGATTTCAATAGGCTGGCATCTTTCATGGAAAATTCAATGAGAATTTAAAGATATGTTTAAAAAGGAAAATATATACCTTCAGTAGAGTACCTAAGTTCCTCCAACTAATAATTACATCTTTCTATATCACAACTGACCTCATTGACAGAGCACCAGATTACTAGAGATATTTTGTTACATCTTTCACTATTGATCTCCTTAGGCAAATGTACTTGGCCTGGTTGTACTAAACAGCAGTTATAAATGTACCACTCACTTGATAATATTTCCAGAAAATATAATTTAGCATCATCACTGTGAAATGGGGGAAGTAAACAAGTGACCAAGTAAACAAACAAAAAGAATTTCGGCACAAGTAGAGAAATAGATAGGCAGCATGCTGTAGCCCTTTATTGAATGTATGTGCCCTACCTAAGCATATATTTACCTGCGTAAGGCTCCACTTTCATTGAAGACAATAAGACTTTGACTTCAATGATGGTTAAAGCAAAACTTTAATTTTCTTTCTATTGCAAAAGAAAATATTCAGGGCCTGTGGTGAATAAAGATATGTTTCTGTTTTTATATTAACTGCAATTCATGGCACAACCCATTGTCATGGGCCAGATCTTCAGCTAATACAACTTTATATACAACCATTGACTTCACTGAAACTATGTCACTGTATACCTCCTGAAGAGCCAGACGCACATCTTTCATTAGGATTTCTTACCTCCAAATTGAGGACATTATATCCTGGTATACACTAGGGAGTTATTTCGAAATAACCCCCCTTAGGTCAAATTTATAAGCGGAGTGTCCACACTACCAAGCTCATTATTTTGAAATAACAGGCTGGTTATTTCAAAATCTATACTCCTGCTTTCCTCTGGGAATAATGCTAATTTAGAAATTGTTCTTTCAAAATAGCATTCATCTGGACACTCCGATGCTGCTAATTTGAAATACATGGCCTCCAGAGGCCTCTCACAGCTGCAGCTCTGCACGCTCTGGCTACACCTGGCATCTGTACTGCTCCCCTTCTCCTGCAGAGCTCCAGCAGGAGAAGAGCTTTGCAAGCCCTGTGCAAGCTTTGCAAGCCCTGTGCAAGACAGCAGCCAGTGAAGGAGTCGTAAGTGACACCAATGCTCCCTCAGAGCCTCCCACGGCTGCAAGCACTCCTGCTACTCCCTCAGCTGCCACTGGCCTGGGACGTAGAAGAGCTCTGGCCTGGACTGGTGCAGAGATCCTGGACCTCATCTAGGTCTGTGGGGAGGAGACCAACCTCCAGGATCTCCACACCAGAAAGAGGAATGCAGAGGTCTATGGCTGGATCGCTGGCCAACAAAGGCCACACCTGAACACTTGACCATGTCTGCATGAAAATCAAAGAGCTCCAGCAGGCCTGCCATAAGGCCAGGGAGCATAGCAGATGCTCTGGGGAGGCACCTCACTCCAACCAGTACTTTGACCAGTGAGATGCCATCTGGGGAGGGTGGCTGGTCACCTCCTCCCCTGCCCCTCCCTCCCCCATCCCATCATCGTGGAGTCTGGCCAGAACACACAGAGCATCAGCCTTCAGGAGGACAGGGTGGCGGAGGATGATGACACAGAGGAGGAAGAGGAGGCCAGCCAGGCAACCATGTCCGCCAGCCAGGACCTGCTCCTCATGTTGGAGCCAGTCCCCAACTCCCAGGATGTCTCCCAGGCTTCAGACAAACCCAAGGAAGGCAGTTCAGGTGAGTTCTATAATCTCCCTATCTACACATAGGTGGGCTGCAAGGGGCTGCATACTCCTTTCTCGGTCTGCTCAGCCTGGGGGCCGCACAACAGCCTGTGCATGTGGGTGCACATGGAGCATCAGTCCAAATCACTCAGCCCCATGACTCTGTCACACAGGAACCCCTCGATCATTCTCACAAAGTCCCTGGAGAGGCCTGCCTTACTCCAGCCTCTGTGGTGGGACACCTTCCCAAGAGAAGCCACCACTAATGAGTCAGGGATCATGGACACACACAGCAGTGCTGCACACAGCACAGGTTCATACCTGCACTCATGCAGCATCCACTCCTGGTCAAACGCAGCGATGTGGAGGAGACTGATCCCGTGCATGGGAACCTGCCAGGGGGAGGAAGAGGGGTGAAATCAGAAGCACTCTTTCCAGCAGTGTCTGCCACTCACACACACCTCGCCAACACTCCCCCACCCCATTCTCCAATAGGCAGGGATAGAAGTTCTCTCTCTGTGGTATGCCACCAGTGCCAGACCTGGTGTGTGTGGGACACAGAAGGAAGCCAAGCCACCCATCCCTTTTCCCCCTACCCACAGACACTTTCCCATGCCTACTTGCACCCAGGCCGTGGGTGTAGCAAAGCTATCCTGGGAGGTCTATAGCCCTGCAGGAAAGTGCTTGCTGTCTAGGCAACATGTGGCCTTGCTCAAAGCACATTGCCATCGTCTGAACCAAGACTTTTGGTGTCAGAGATTAAGGCTAGGCTTCATACGCTGCCCTTTTAACTTTACTTCATAGCTGGGACAGCTGTGAGCTTGGCGCTCTCACTCCATCTTCCCGACTGAGCGGGATCTGTAGGAAGAAAAGAACCCACAAGGACCTGATGTGGGAGCAGATGGCCTGTTTACAGTTCTTCATCCAGGGACTTGAGGACAAATACCAGGAGTGGGTTGCTGACTGGGAAGAGCTCTGGGATGGAGAGGCCTGGAGAGGACTGAAGGAGGACTGGGCTGACTGGGAGGAGCTCTGGGATGGAGAGGACTGGAGAGGACTGAAGGAGGACTGGGCTGACTGGGAGGAGCTCTGGGCTGACCAGGAATAACGGAAGGCCACTTGGGCCAGCTGAGGAGCCAGCACAATGCCATGTGCTCCTCCCTCACCTCAGTGATGGAGTGCATGGTGTCATGAAGCAGGCCATCAGCCTCCTCCTCCCCCCCCCCCCCCCCCCCCCCCCCCCCCCCCCCCCGCCCCACCCTCCCGGGCTTCCCCTTCCAGCCTCCCCAGGGGTCACCCAGACCCCAGGACATGGGGTAGAGGGACTTCTCAAGCAGCCAAAGCCTCCCAACCACCCAGAGGCCCTGAACCCCCCTTTCTCTTTCCTCCCCCCTTCCCCATTCTGGGTTCTTTCCCCAGTTGCTCCCTTGTTCTATGTCCCCCAAATAAACAGTCCCGTTTTTTCAGCAAAGCAGGTTTTATTGTTTACTCTGCAGCGGGAGGGAGGAAGGTGGGAAGGGAGGGCAGGGAAGGAAGGAGTGGGGGAAGAAAGGGACAGAAGGATTGCAGGAGCCCCTTGAGGAGACATATGGAGGAGAATCTCACAACTGGCCTTGCACAAAACTCTCCCTCAAAGCCTCCCTGAGAGCATAGCCCCTTGATGTTCTCTCCTGGTGGCGCTGGTGTCCTGCTGCTTAAATTCTCTGACCAGCCATTCAGCCTCAGCCCCCCACCCTGGCAAAAAAGTCTCCCCTTTGCTCTCACATAGGTTGTGCAGCACACAACATGCCTCCATCACAAAGGGGATGTTGCGCTCACTGAGGTCCAGAACGGTGAGGAGATTCCTGATTCTCCCTTTTAAATGGCCAAATGCAAATTTCATGACCATGGGGCACCTGCTCAGCCTGGCATTGAAGTGCTATGTAGGGCTTCATGAGCCAGGGGAGCAAAAGGTAGGCTGCATTGCCAGGATCACTATGAACATGTCCAGCTCCCTGATTCAGATGGTGCAGTTGGGGAAAAAAGTGCTGGCGTGCATCTTTCGAGAGAGGCAGGAGTTCCAGAAGATGCAGGTGTTGTGTGCCTTTCCCGACCATCCAACGTTTTTGTTGGTGAAGCATCTCTTGTGATCCAGGGGGGCCTGCAGCACCAAGGAGAAGTACCACTTCCTGTTGATGTAGTCCAAGGCACCGTGGTTTGGGGGCCGGATTGGGGGTGTGCATGCATCTATGCCCACCCCCACAGTTGGGGAAGCCCATGGCAGCAAAGCCATCAATGAAGCTGTCCACATTCCCCAGAGTGATGACCCTCCATAGCAGCATGTGGTTGATGACTTTGGCTACCTGCAGGAGCACGGCCCCGACTGGATTTCCCCATGCTGAACTGGTTCCCAATGGAGCAGTAGTTGTCCAGTGCGGAAAGCTTCCACAGGGCAATGGCCATACGCTGCTGCATGGGGATGGTGGGCCAAATGTGGGTGTTCTGTCACCTGAGGGCAGGATCCAGCCACTCACAGAGCTTGAGGAAAGTGGCCCTCCGCATGCGGAAGTTCTGCAGCCACTGCTGGTCATCCCATCCTTGCATGAGGATGTGGTCCCACCAGTCCAAGCTCATCTCCCACCACCAGAAGCAGCATTCCGTGGTGTCTAGGGGATTAAGGGGCATGCACAGTAGCAGGAGCGCCAGGTCCTGAATG
>JANRFK010004149.1:85256920-85275285 GCA_030068395.1 Apalone spinifera
GGAGGAGTGGCGTGTGAGGTATGGCCTTAAAGAGGAGCCCCTGAAAGCAGATGTTGCAGCTTGCCAGATCAAGCAGCCACAGGAAATATCTGCCCTCCTGGTACCCTCCCCAGAGTGCTTCCAGGGCTCTAAGTCCAAGGCAGGCTCCAATCAGTATGGATGTGCTATTTTAGAAGAATTCTAACTAATTTTGATTCTTTCCCGTAGTGGGAACATGCTATTTCAATTTTGTTAAATCGGGAGGTATTATGTCGTTTTTAGTTATTTTGAAATAATTTCCTAGTGTAGACATGTCCTATTAGAACTATTAAAGACAAGAAACAACAGATAAGGTAATAATTCCATTAAGAAAACTAAGATACTCTCCAGAAGGCCAGTCTTCAGTGATGAATATGCTTATTGTTGCTTAATAACAATTAATACATCTTCATTTTTGTAACAAGAGGGCCTGGTTAATTTGTTCCGTAGTTACACTTCTAGATCTGAACAGGACAAAATCTGTAATTCATTTATTCAGGAACAAATTAAACTTAGAGGACAAACCAGATTTACAGAAATAAATGATCTGTGACAATACACAGTATTTATCATGTTAAAAGGAATCCTGACTTCCAGAACACTTTCAGTAATATACTTTTCCTATTCATTTATTGTTATTCTAGAGCATGCTTTAAAACAAAACCCATCTTTGCCTAGAGATACCATTAAACCAGTTTTTCTCTGTGTTTAGAACAGGAGATAAAATTGTAATATCCCAAATACCATTTCAGATAATCATTGAAAATGTTAACTTTTTAATGAAGCAGTTATATTGCACTTTGTTGAAGTTATACTGTCACTGTGTAGATTGCTGGGAAAAGAAAGATATTTAATTATTTGTGCTCCCTCCATGCCTGACACTTACCTCAATATTATTATTCCCTTTATTCCTAAAATATTGACATCTAAAAGCGCTGTTTCTGGGAATGGTATTGTGGAGAGGATAAAATATTGAGAATGAAATCCTCATTACATATTAATAGATTGAGAGGTCACTTATTAACTGTATATAATCTGGGTGAAGTAACACAATGACGGTGGTATCTGAGCTATTGTGGTATATAAAGAAGTTAATATATCAGTTGTTCATGCCCAAGATAAATCCTCTTGGCACCATTTTAAGAATTGCTAAATTACTCCCCAACATACGATTTGGGCTTTATGCTCAGTTTGGGAAATTACTTCAAAACAGGAATATTTACATTTCATGTTGTTTCAGAATTAGGCATTCTGTGCCATGGGCTGTCTAACTGTTGGGAAATGTGATTTTACAAGAAATGGTCAAAAGATGTCTCAGAAATCCTAGATAGTCATATTCACTGTCATTTCATTGGTGGCAATATGTTTTATCAGTGTTGCACCATTTATTCCTTTAATAATTTCCTTCCTTTTTATAATACCTCTTCCTTTTGTATGTGTTGCCCTAACTAAGTCCTTTAACAATTTAGTTAGCTGCCCACTAGATCTGGATAAACATTTATCAAAGTTGTCCATATTATCTTAGAGTTATAAACAAATTAGACCTGTGCCCACACTCCTATTGTGCTTGCTTTTCTGTGTACCTGGCCTTGTCCTCACCTGAGCCCGGGTCTATGCTAGGGAGTTATTTTGAAATAACCCCCCTTATTGTGACATAATAAACAGAGTATCCATACTACCAAGCCCATTATTTCAAAATCTGCTGCTTTCTTTGGGGAAGAACACTTATTTCAAAATTGTTATTTTGAAATAGAGTTAATGTGGATGCTCCAGTGCTGCTATTTTGAAATAACTACTCCCCAGAGTAATTCAAACTAATTACTCCCGAGTGCTTCCTGGGGCTCTAAGTCGAGGTAGCGCATCCACAATAATAGAGCCTGCCTCGGCCTAATTTTGAGGCTTCCCCATAGTGTGGACACGATATTTTGTCTTTATTATTTTGGGAGTTATTAAATTGATTTTAGTTATTTTGAAATCGTTTCCTAGTGTAGACATGCCCTCAATTACACAGTTTTACATGGGTATAAGTCTATTAATGTCAGTGGATTTAATGTATAATGTTCATGATTATCTCCATAGAGGAAAAAGAGGCACAAGACCAAAATTATCAAACTTGGTACACAAAGTTAAGCAGCTAAATAAAAGTAGCCTGATAGTGACTGATGGCAGGGATTGAGCCCTGTGATCATCAGAGCAAACATAGCTACAGCTTGAGCTCACAAGACAGGGGTCTCTCCCCCCAAGAAGGTCAGAGATTCAGGTCCTCTATGAATCAGGTATAGAAAGGGACACATACACTGAGCACCCAAGATTTCCAGTGAAGTCAATTGGAGTTACACTCACTCAGTGCCCTTGGAAAATACATTTGTTATATATCTTCCTAAATATAGATTTATGTGCCTAAGTTTAGGCTCCTATTTTTCAGAATCTTGGACTACGATTTATGGCACACCTGGGAGACCCGGGGCTGAAATGAGCAGATAAAGTTTAATTTTCTATGAGTTGCACCCAGGATTAACATTGCATCTAAAATTACACATATGTGAAAGAGTCAACAAGTAAGGTTACTGACAGGAACATTCATAGGAACAGCAAACTGAATGCAAAGAATGCAGGATACTTGTGGCAAGCAGATTTCAGCCTGGAAACCTGGTAAAGAACTGTATCATCTTCCCAGCTGTATCATTCTTTTACACCACCTGCCATCCAGATGCTTCAAATGCATCCTCTGTGAACACAAAAAGAGATGCTATTAACTTAAAGTTGGTCACAAATTGGAAGCAAAATGTTAATTGAATGTGAAACTTTAAGATGTTTCTGGAGCTTTGTAATGTATAATAGAAGAAGTCTGACAGACAACTTAACCCTACAACTGTCAGACACCCAAACCAATGAAGTGGAAAACAAAATTTGCTCACAAATATGTTAAGTATGATTCATTTCACTATTTCACTTTAAAATGAGGAGGGGGAAATGGAAGCCTTCCTATTTACTACTGAAAGTAATCAGAGCTCTATATCCTCCGTGTTTACATAAAGAGAGCTGTTTATTTAGAATCCTTAGTGATAAGGACACCACAAGCTCATAACTTATTATATATTCTCTTTTCATTTTGTCTTTTTAGGGGGCGAGAATTATGTATATTTTATGATAACCCAAAATGACTTATACATAAAAAATACAGACTTTAAAGATAAAAAGGATTAGTAGCAGGTAATGCATTTTCCATGAGTGGCTATAGGGCTCTCAGTTCCAGAAAGTACAAGCTGCATACAAATGAATTGATAAAAGTCTGAAGCTGCGGATGGGTAGGAAGGCTCATGCTTTGCTGGAGATGATTCTTAAAGTTACAATAAATCAGACAGACAGTGTCGGCCTTTGAGGATAAACCTGTGATGGCTTGTTGTGCCTCTTTGAATCGCCTCAGAGGCCCAGGGACTAAAAAGTGCCTAGATGTCACATTAAATCTACCGGGAGGATGGAGCACTTCAAAGAGGAACGCAATCAGATCTGATGGAAAATACATTTTCTGAAAGCTACTGACAAAAAAGTAATCTTTGATGTGGATGTTGAATAACAATTGATATTGTCTTTCCTGACATTTTTCATTATTGCCGTCTTATACAGCCTACTTCATGTATTAAAGCAATATTAACTGTTTGACAGGGACAAATCCTCAAACTATCACATAAGCAATTGTTTCTGAATTGTCTTAGCCCACTGCCTGTAAAACCTGTCCCAATAACTGCTTTTAAATATGATGGTATACTCTTTTCCCCGACTAGCTAGACAATGTCTGAGCCTTGGCATAATACAATGGAGTCTAGGGGATATTAAAAACGGTTAGGTGTTTATGAGGTGCCATTTGATTATAAGCAGAGAAGAGGAGTGTTTTTGAAGGTGACTTTTAATGCAAGAGGTGTATAAAAAAGTTAGTCCTTATTATTCCCAGTGTACAATATACATTTATATCAAGTATACATATCCAAATCTCAGATCTGCTGCAATTCTTGTGCCTTAAAGGAAGAAAAGAGAAATGTACAGGAGATCTTTCTTATTTATGCAAGGAAATAAAGCAATCTGTGGCTGTACAAAATGGTATAAAAGATATTATAGTTAAATCTCTGAGTTGTTACTGGAAAGAAATTCAAGCAGGTCTAGGAGCCACATGTCATTCCAAAGGACTGAATCTCTCCGGGGGTTTGATGTCTTAACCTTCTACTGTAAAGATGTGCAGTTTCATCAGAGATATTTATAAATCCAAAATCTCTAATTTTCAGATGACCTTGAACTACTGAATGGATGTGAAGAAAGACAGCTGGAGTTCTAATCAATTGTAGTATAAAGGGGTTAACTGCATTAGCACCCGTAAAAGGCACATGCACAGAAAACCCAACTATGAGAGAAAATTACAAAACTGACATAATTGACTGCTCTCAAGCTCTCAAAAGTTATTATCATTTTTATGTTTTGCTATATAACATAGTGATGTTGTGAATGTCCCTGTTTGCTTCTGATTCCCTTGATGATATTTGCCTGGTCTTGAAATTTCCACACTCCTCTAAGATGGGTTTAACCAGCTTTTATTCCCCTTTCTCCCCATCCCCCCCTACATATTCTTCTACAATTGCCTCTTGTTCCTAGCAAATTTATCATTTTTATTAAAAGAGTTCCCCAATGTGGTATTCTATAGGTTCACTCAAAAAGGGAAAAAATGTTTAATGTATAGTAATAAACTAAGTATAATTTATTTGTAGAGATGCATAAAGTAATTGTGAGATTCTTTCATATTGGAATCAGTAAACAACACAGTTATCCAGCATTGTAATACTGTGCTATAATGTATTAAATATTTCATTAACAAGCACTAGCATTAGACACTAAACACTCTCACATATATTTCCCAGATACATAAAAACAGACCTTGTCTTGCAAAAGGTAACAATAAAAGACCTGGGATTTGTCTCTCTGCATCATCCTTTGCTGTGCTTGTGCTTTGAGAGGCACATACAATATAGGTAGTAGCTGTCCCCACAAGGAGGCAGGTAAGCTGCACTACTCATTGGTGTATGTGCCAAGCCATTCTTGCTCCCATCCCATGTTGAACTGTCAAATTCTTTCAAGGATCCTAAAGTTCTAGCATGATTCCTTTCCATCCAGAAGCAGTTGCTGTCCTCCTCATCAAGTAGAGACAATGAAAACCTCTTCTCTTGGCTGATTTGTAAGTGATAAATGGTTCTACCAAAAAAAAACGAAAGAAAAAGCAGAGGGGGGGGGGAGGAGAGGAGGAAGACATCAGCAACATCCTCCTATGGGTAATGCCTTTTTATCTCCCTACCCCAATGGTTACTTTAATATTTCAGAGCTGGCTCAGTCTAAAGTTCACACTGTCGCCTCTAGCACTGCAGATCTTGACACTTCAACCTCAGGTCTACCAGAAGGGATTGCTCCTCTTTCATGCTCTCCACTGTTTTGTCCCTGATGAGAACTCATTCACTCCCTGGTTTCCTAACACCTTTTTTTTTTTTTCCTGGAGTTATTGAAATGAAGCTGCCTGACCAGCTGAAAGTTCTTTGAAGCCTGGGAACATTTCAGATGTCAAGTTGTAAGATTTCTTCTCTTTATTTTAGCCTGTTGCCAGGGCTTGTAAAAATCTATAAACTACTAAGCATTAAAACCCCATACACAGCAAACTGCTGGCATGGATTTTACTATCCTACAGTAAATGGGGGACGGAGTGGGGAAACCACAGAAATTATCATAATATGCCCTTTGTGGAAATATTAGAAAGATGACTGGTGTTGGGGGAGAGGAAAATAAAGGTCCATTAGCCAGTGAGAGATATGAAAGCTTTCAGTTCTGGGTCTTATATTCACGGAGGTCAAATTAACAATCCTCTCCCCTATGCACATTTTGGGCTTGATCCTGCACAGCACAGATGCAGAGTGCTGAACACAGAAATGCAAAAATAAAAGTGCTGAGCCTGTCAGTGAGTACAAAGAAACAAGAATCTGCACTAATGAGAGCATTGTAGTTGTAGTTGTAGCGACCAAATTACTCCTGCGTGATAGCAGAATAAGGCCAAAGACAGCAGCACACAGCTCAATACCTCATTAGAATGGCAGAAATAGGGATTAAAACATCGACATCCCTGCTCTTCACCAGCTTGATCCTTTTTGCTCTGAAAGAAGGGACCAAGCCTAGTGTTTGATTTTATCTGTGCTTTGCTCATACACACACTATGGCTATGTCTACACTGCAGGCTTCTTGCGCAAGAACTTTATGCAGAAGAGATGTGCTTTTGCGCAAGAGCGTCCGTGGCAGTGTGGATGCTCTCTTGCACAAGAAAGCTCCGATGGCCATTTTAGCCATAGGCTTAGCCTGTTCCCGTTCACGCTAGCCTTTTTGCACAAGAGCTCTTGCTCAGAAAGGCTTATTCCTTGTGGGGAGAGGAATCACTCTTGCGCAAAAATCTCTCTCTTCTTATGATCTACTGTAAACTTTCTTGAGCAAGAATGGGCTTGTAGTGAGGAAACTCCACAAGTTTTTTGTTCTTGCGCAAGCAGCCTGCACTGTAGACATAGCCTATGAGTTTGACTTACTTGGGCTCAGAAAGAAGGAACCAAGCCTAATGCTTGATTTTATCTGTGCTTTGCTCATAGACAATCTTTTGCTCCTTATGCACATTACGCAACGGCTTACAGAATCACAGCTTTTTATGAACGTGCCAATGAGAGGAGGGATTGAAACTATTGCATTGCATCTAGGAACAATTCCTAGTAAAAGCAACGGTCAAGACATTGTTATCACAAGTGCCTGCAGCTGAAATGGAAGATTTAGTGGATGAAGTGTGACACACAGTGTTTTGTACTTTTGCTAAACGTGGCCCTTTTCTGCCAGTTGCTGCCAAAAAGGATTCTTGACTGGAAACTTGTCTGCACAAAAAAATCTCTGATTTGCAATAATCTTCCATAAAATGGTTAAACTGAAAGTACATATTTCAGACAGGTGTTAGTCTGTAACTTAAAAAAACTTTAAAAACGAGTGGTCCTGTAGCACCTTAGAGACTAACTATATATATATATATTTTTTTTTATTTTATTTTATTTTTTTCAAGTTGCACTTCCTTTAACCAGGACTCCCTGGTCTGGCAACATCTGTGGTCTGGTATGGACCATGGATGTTCCTGGACCACAGAGACCAGGAACAGCAAGGTCTGGCGGAGGGGCAGGAGCACTGTAGGATGCAAGCAATCTTGTGTCAGGGGAAGGGAAAAAACGGGTGGCACAGCAGGGAGTTCTGGCCCCAGCAATGGCCATGATGCTCCAGCCCCAGGAGGCAGCCAGGGAGCTCCTGCCCCAGCTGCACAGCTCTGGCCCCAGCCACAGAGCCAGGCAGCTGCGGAGCTCTGTCCCAGCTGCAGTGCTCCAGACCCAGCCATGGAGCCAGGTGGCTGCGGAGCTCGTCCCCCGCAGTAGAGCTCCAGCCATGGTGTTCCACCCAGCAGCAGAGGGGTAGAGGCATCTAGAGAGCCCCAAGTGGCTGGGGCAGCAGTGGGGACAGGCTGGAGCCCTAACCCGATGGCAGGATGGCCCAGAAGGGGAGAGACCTCCCCTGGTCCAGCAAATCCCCTCGTTCAGGATCAGTCAGGTCCCAAGGGTGCCAGACCAGCGAGGTCCAACCTGTAGTATCATGAGCTTTCATGGGCACAACCCCCACAAAAGCTCATGATACTATCTATATATTTTGTTAGCCTCTAAAATGATATTAGATATGTCCAACAATTGACTTATTCCCATTCAGATTACTCCTATACTATACCTTTACCTTCAGACAGCAATATATATCTGGACTTTATCTGTGGTGGACATTTTGGAGCTTGTATTTTCATTTCCGTTTTGAAACAAGGCATTACTTGCTACTCTAATCTATGGGATTTTGAGAGGCTTGAGGACACAGTGAATTTTATTTCTTGTGGTTAGACTAGGAGCTTGTGAACTGTTGCCAGTTCCATCGCTGACCTATTCTGTGATGATGAACAAGTCATATAATCCCTTTCAGCCTTGTTTACTTCCCTACAAAATGAATATAATAATAGTTGCCCAGCTGTTTTATCAGGTCTAATTTATGTTTTCAAAGCTTCTCAGATAAAAGACAGTGCAGTGCTCAACTGCAAAGTTGATTAGCACCTTCTCCATGCAACTAGAATAAATCAAAATTCAACAAGAAATTGATCTGAGGAAAAGTCAAATTTGAATAACATGCTGCTGTAGGAGGGCTAATGTTTCTTTCCATAGAAGTCAGTGTGAATTTTGTAATTCAATGGGCCTGGGATTTGGTCTTGAATGCATAAATTACTGATCCTCATTCTTCTTACATCTCTTACATCCTTATAAACATTCAACATTTACCTATATTGCCAAAATTCACGTGGTTTGTGATGTACTATCACCCCAGCCACCTGCTGCCTTATTTGCAGGATCTTCAGAGAATGAATGTAAACATGTAAAAATCAGTAAATAACACCAATAGATATTTGGACTGCACATGCTTTAAGGAAGGGACCATCTCTGTGTTATAGGTTTGTCCAGAGCCCAGCACAATAGGGCTGGGCCTCTAAAGGCTGCCATAATACAAATGAATAAATAGTAAAAAGTGGCATATCCTTTAATGCATTCTTGGAGAGTGTGAAAGACAGGGAAACACTACATTAATGATATATTATGGGGGGAGGGGAGGTTCTCCCATAGGAGTTTTTGACAGGAGATAATTTTCCACCTCCTGATTGATATCCGAGAACAGCTTCCCTGGTGACTGAGAAAGTCTCCATGGGACTCCCTTTGTAGCTTATCCTTGAATCAGCTACTGCACCATGATACAGGATGTGCTTCACTATCCCTTCCTGCAGGGGCAGCTGAGGCTTCAGTATTCACAGCACCTGCCAGCCTGGGGAATGTAAGACCCAGTTTTAATTTTTCATTTCAGTTTCATGTAAATGGATGCTTTACCCTGTAATTAATTCACTACTAATTACACAATTACTCTCATTTATAGTATCAGTTAAAAAAATGAATTGATGTTAGCCCATTCTAATTTGCAAAATAAATTAAGCAAATTGTTACTTGATTTTAAATCAAGTAAATCAGCTGCTTGCTTCATTTTCCCTGAGCAATTCTGTAATAGTCTGTAATGTTACAGAATGTCGGTTACATATGTACGACCAGTTTAATTCTTTGTGGTATCATTCTAATGACATGACGTTTTAGGCTGGAGGTGTCCAGGCCTAAGGTTGTGTAGCCTTTTGCTTCTCCTGGACTCCTGTTCAAGCTGCCCATTCGGGGCTTGCTCATTATGAAGATTTATACCATCATCTAGTGGAACTCTCGTAAAACTGCAACCCATTAATTCTCTCAACTAGTATGCTCTTTGCATGCAGTCAGAGGTGGAAAGAATAGGCAATGAGGTCTTTGTATTCAAGTTACTAAAAATAGGAAGTTGTTTTTTTTTTTTACATTTACCAGAGCAGGAAAATTTGCCATAACCTCTGTAATTAAAATCTTGTTCAATATTTGCCTAATGTCACATTCAATCCATGTAATGTTGCTTCTTGTCTCCCCACTCCCACTTCCTAATATTATTTTTCAGGATCTAGACACATGACTAGAGCAGCAGCCACTAACCTGTATTATAAGCAGAGGAAATTATTTGGTTAGCAAAGCAAAGGGTGGACAGGGGAATCGAAATGTATCCTAGGTACTCCACCCTGGACAATAAACAAAGCCTGAATAAAATGGATTTCATCCTTATTTTTCATCACAGTATGAGGCAGTGCTACCCCTTGCTTAATTCCATCCCCAACTGCCTACAGTTATAGCACCTGCATGCCTTTGCTACGCATGGAAATATCACTGCGTCGAACTGCCAGCTTCAGGCTATTACTCCCACGGACAATTAACTATGCTGTCAAGCTGTCTCAAAGATCCTCCCTTTAATTATTCCAAATCTTCCCACCACACCTCTCCTAATAAACTTTCCCATCTTAATCTAAATGGGCTGGGGAAACAGCTGCAGTACCACAACATACTGGGTCATCCAATGGAGCTTCAGAAAGCTGACTAATGAAGCAGCAGAATGACTGTGCGGTATTTTGATCACTGAGATGCAGTTGATCAAGGGATTAGGTCAGAGATACCAGGACTTTGTTTGAACAAATTAATAAAGGGAGGGTCACGTCACACATCACATAGCTAACTATCTCCATATAGCCGCATCTAACTTCTGATGCTGGTATCTGATGGACCCCAGTGTCCCATCCAGTGCACTCTGGGAAAAGTGTAGCCATGTACCAGTCATTAAAAATACTAGTAATTTGCACAAAATAATGCCCTCATCAGTATTTCCCATAATGGTATGCAAATGCTGCATGTCAGACAGCCAGGACCCAGGGGAGCATGAACAACAACAAGACGGAAGAAGTGTAATGTCATCTAACATATCTCTCTCAGTACCCATGTGTCCAATGGAGTGGCTGCTCTCCCTAGTACCTTTGTCAAGTGTGTTCCTGCTCTCTCCAGTTCATGTAGAATAAACAGTGCATGGCTTATAGATCCACCCAGCCTCGTCTAACCAGGGGTCCCAATATGCTATTGCCACTGCCTAAAGATCGAAACTTCATGCTCTGTTTCTCTGTGGTTATGGCCATATAGCAATTGGTGCGTCTTCTTTATCAATCTGTTTTCCCTTTCTGCCTTGTTTTGGCCAGTTTTCATAACAGCACTTGGACCTTCTTCCTGAGCTTCTTTGGTCCTGCTAAATCCACTCTAGCATTAAACAATACATGCAGTTTGGAGCACTTTTCTAGGGAATGATATAAGCACCAATCATATACCTGCCTTTGCGGGCTAGTCTGTGAACCATGTTACATGATTTTCTATGCCCAAAAGGATGATGATCCCACTAACTTTAAATATGTGCTTGTGCACCTTCCCCATTGCCCAGAATATAAATTTGGCCACATACAAAATGCAATGAAAAAAAAAGAAATGTCTGATAATAATCATCCTAAAATAACAGGAACTGCAGACATATACTGCTGCTGCTTCATCATCTAATTGAAAGCATGCACTGTCCATATTCATAGTTAATTTAGTCTGTTTTTAAATCATAGCAACCTTAACAACAACGAAAAGGCGTGACCTGTCTTTCCTGGAAGAGCCTAGTCACATTCCTCTCTCAAGTTCTCCATGTGACAGAACAGCGCAACAATTAAAGCACAATAATTTGCTTGTTATTCAAGTCAGGCATTAGTCCTAGTAATGGGGTGCTTGGTGGAGAGATGGATTTCCTTGTTAGGAGCTAAGCACAGGATTAACTGAATTCTCCATGGAGAAATCTTGATTTGTTCAAGGTCTTTCATGTTTTCTACAGAGAAAGGATTATGTCTACTTAAAGAGGGGGCTTGCTTAAAAAGCTACAAAGTATAAGAAAAGGATTTAGGGCAGTCGGGCCTGCGGTTAAGTAGCTGAGGGGTAGAGGGAGTTTTAGAGCAGAAGATTATTTAAAGCCATAAAGTTCAAAAAATAATTGGTTTAGCACTACTGGGTCAATGCAGGGTAACATGCTGGAAAGGCAGTTAAGCATAAGCTAATATTCATTTTACTTTGGCTAATTATTGCAAGGCTTCACAGTAAAGGGTGAAAGAAGAAATGTTCTAGCTCTTTCCTTTGAGGTTCAGTCATATAGTTTATTTTCTATGCTCTTTAGGTTTTTTATATATACTTGTTGTGACATATATTATCAGACAAATGCAAGCAATGCAAAGGGCTTTTTTTAAAGCTCTGACATTGTTCATTTAATGAGGCCATGAAATAGACCATTAAATGTCTCTATACAAGCTATGGAAAATGTGGTCCCTGTGAGGCCACCTTCTCGCTCCCACCTCTTTTTTCTTTCCCTTTTTTTTTTAAATCTGGTGATATAATTAGCTGAATTTGACACCAAGTGGGTTCCTGTGATAATTAGTGTCTATGATAGATCTAAGTCAAGGCACTCTTCAATCCTGATGGAAACAGACTCTGTGATACAGAGCTCCCTACATTCATGCCACAATTAACTAGATGACAATGCTGAATTTCAGCTGACACGTCATGGGGTTTTGGGGGGGTTTTTCAGGGGGAGGGGTTGCCCTGCTACACAGTGCAGTTTCACAGTACAGAAAACAGAATGGTCTTGAGAGAAAACTGAACAGTGCATTGGAAAGAACTAGCAGGGACATACACACACACAATTCATAGCCAAAGTCCTGGGAAAATGGGAGCAAATCTTCCCACCACATATGGAGTGACATGCAGATGGAGAGTAGATTTCTCCAAGTAAAATAGGTTGCTCCTAATGGAGATTGTGATTTAGTGGGCATAAATGTAACCTGCTGAGATACTTCCTATAATTGGAATGTCAGTGCAGATGATTACAATCTATAAAGGACAGATGGAAAGGAAGAAATGGTGGAGGAATGGCATGATATGTATAATGTAGTTCTGAAACAGTCAAGTTGTACTGCAGTGCAAGAGTGAAAGAGTGTGGTGGGAGAGAGCATTTGTTAATGAAATGTGCTGATGGTAGTAAATTAGGCAGTGTGAAAACTAGCACAGAGAAAGAAACAATACAAAGGCACCAAGAGAATTGGAAACACGGACAGAAAAAAGTAAAATATGATTCAACTTGGAATAATAGAAGGTAATATATTTGGAGGGAAATGCTTTCAATCAGAGGGAGAAAGCACAGAGAGCCGCAATGCTAAAGAAAACCTAGAGGTGACAATGGACATACTAGATATGAGTTTGCAGTGCTGATGGAGAAGCTAAATAAGGAAAGCATTTTGGGGTAAGGTATCATGTAAAAGAACTAGGGTACAACAGAGATTCTTTTGTGCAACTCTTCTGTGACCACGCCTGGCATATTGTGTTCAATTCTGGGTCATTGCTACCAAAAAGATTATGAGAAAATGGAGTGACCTTAGAGAAGAGCTACAACAACAACAACAACAAAAGATCAAAGGTTCAAAGATGGATAATGAAGCAAGACAATTAAGTAGTGTATGGTAGCGAGACATAACAGATTGAAAATATCTGAAGGATGTAAAAAGGAGGGACAGGAAATTATCAGTGGTAGTGCAAGAGATATAACTAGGAGTACTGAGATAGAACAAAGAACAAATGTTGACTGAATACCAGCAAAAAACATTCTGAACATGAAATTGATTAAGGTATGAAAGAGTCTCCCAAAGGAAGTAATGCACACTTTATCACTAGGGTCAATTAAAGTCAGAAGGACAAAAGAGCTAGTAAATATATTTGAGCAAAACACTGTGTATCAGTGGAAGGAGGGACTAAATCACCATTTCTAATATCTACAGTATAACCCTGTGTATTTAGCAATTATTTCTTGCTCTACAAGCTTAATTTAATTTAAAATGCCTGTGGAAACCCCTACCAGCCCTGCATATGTTCTGCATAGTCATCTGCAAGGTGTCCTGCAGCTTGGAGACAAGTAGGATTCTTCCAAATGAAGGATGTTGATTCTGGTTCCTAGCTGGATCCAATTTCAGTTGCAGCCCTTAGGAGTCTTTTCACTTAATTGCAATTGTATCAGGCCCTCTGTGGATTTTCCTATACAATATATTAATTCTGCTTTACCTGACTTAGAGGTTTTCCGGTAAGAGTAAGAAACGTATAGTTTAGAATCTATGACCATGGTTGGAGTTAATGAAGGCCTAATGTTTCCATATCACCACTAGAAGAGCAAACCAGGTTTCTATTGGAGACCCAGGAAGCCAGACACTACAGCAAATACCACCATGGAGGGTACGTCTAGACTGCAGAGTTTTTCCAGGACACATTTTTTCAGCAACCCTGTAAACCTCATTCTATGAGGAAGAAGGGATGTTCCGAAAGAGGGTTTTTTTGACAACTGACCCAGAGTAGACGGGCCAATTGTCGGAAATGCCTCTTTCGGAAGAAAAGCAGAAAAAGATACGCAAGTTGCGGTTTGTGTATCTTTTTCCAATAGAACTTTGTAGTCTAGAGACAGCCGGAGAGCCTGAGTGGCAGCCTCCTGCAACACACTGATTAGCCCCTGCCAGTATATAAACCAGGAAGACATTACAGGTAGCTGTCTGAGCAATGTTAGACTATCTGCTTGTTTCTGATAGATCTTGCCTTACTGTGAACCTTGGACTCCATCTTCTGACCCCAGTATATCTCCAACTTTGCTATGTGCCTCAGATCTATAGCTAAGTGCCTGACCCTAACTTTCTGGTATGCTGACCCAACTCAATCCCAACTTTGCTATTCATCTTTTCTCTGTATCCTAGTGCCCAACCCTGACTTCCTGGTATGACGACCCAGCTCAACCCTGACTTTGCTGCATATCTCCTGACCTCGACTTGCTAACCGACAAATGCACACCAGCTGCCTATGGCCTGGCCCTGGCACCTCAATTCTATTCCTCACTCTGCCATGTACTTTCTCTATGACTTTTGGAAAGTCTCTTTCTTTTTGCCTTAATTGGCTTTTCTATAGTAAATTAAATACCAATATTCATGGTGATGTGGGGGAGGATGTGAAACTTAATTTATTAATCTTTGTAAATGTGTTTAGTCATCTTTGGGTGAAAGGTGCCATATAAATTCAAAGTATTGGTTTTTGTCTTGAAAAATTCATGAAACTGAAGAGTGAAAGGGTTTATTTGCATAAAAGCCAATGATTTATCTACTTTCTGGCTTCTTAGGTTCCCTAGAGCTTCATATGCAATCTTTGCCAGACATTACATGTAGACTTTTCTGCCTTTGAAGAATTATCCAAAAGAAGAGAGACATTCTTTTAAAATTCAGTTGCTCCCCACACACACACCACAATTCTGGAGCAAGGTGAAGACAAACAGCTTTCATTACACCCATTGTCTTTGTCCATCTCAAGAATTCTCTGGAATTAGCATTTACACTGATAACAAGTTCACTGGGACTAGTCACTCGTTAGGTAAGATAGTACTCATTATAATCAAAGATGACAGAATCTAACCTGGTATTTCTGATGTAATCACATGATTCTTCCAACCAGATTAGGCTCTCCGATGAACATTTTATGACACTTTCTAATTTCCCACCTAGACAGCCTATCACAACGATTCTCCATTACTTTCTTCTCCCTACCTACTCACAATCTTGGACCTGCTTCACATCTATATGCACAGCCATAGAGGAGGTGCCAGTAAATTGTCACTACAGGCACAGGGGAATGTAGAAAATTGGGATGAGCCTAGATTCACAGTTCTCAAACCGGGCATCAAGTTTTCATATGCTGATTCTTGATCATGCAGAGAAGATATAGCTTGATGGACTGTGATTAAGCAAAATCAACCACAAAAAGCAATGACTTACAACTGAGCATTGTCAGAAGACAGGATAGAGAGCTAAATGGACCATTGATGTGACCCAATATGTCCATTCTTATGTTCTTAGCCACTTTGATGCTTCAGTAGTTTTATGTTAAACTTTTATGCTAAAATTTTGAACTGTTCATATTATTATTGCTCATTTTGTTCCTTCATTTTAGATTTCATTATCAAGCATAAGCTTTGATGTATTCAGTGATTCATTAAAAGGAGGAAACTTGTATAATATTTCATTACCTACCTGGATACATTACTGTCAGCCAATTTCTCTACCAAGACGGCCCTGCCTCACATAAACCTTACAACCCTTCAATTCTTTTCACTTGAAAAACAGCTTTAAGGGACAGCCAGAATTAATCATTTGTAGTCATGGTGATTAAATCCAGCTGGAATCTATCTGAAGAGTCATTCCCACACCTCCACACATATAAACACACAGCCATGTAATATATGTTTCACCCCTTTCCTTTCTTTGTCGTTTTACCTTGCCCATTTTAAATTGCTCCAGCCTCAATGTAGTCATTTTGTTATTAAATTAATGTTTTAGTCTTTCCAAGGGAGTGTATCTGCCATCACCTGTCAATGGAGATTGATGTCAAAAGACCTAGCCTCTATGTGAGTGCTCGTAGAAAGAACTCTGTAAAATTTAAAATAGTACCGTCAATTAATACTTGCTGTTTGTTTTTTTAAATAAGTAAAAATTGATTTATAGGTAATATTTAGTTACAAATAGCTATGTGGAGCAGCTCATGAAATACAGTAAATGCAAATAAAAAGTTTAAATTTAAAAAGTATACACTGACTTATGCTAGATCTGTGAATTTTATACATTTAAAGTATATCCAGTAGAATTCTCCCCATGAAAGATCTGCCCCATCTTACTGTACTCAAACAATCTTCCGTAGGAATGAGCTTTCACTGCCAGATATATGTACTTTTAGTTGGACTTGCACAGCACAATGGACAATCCCTCAGTGGCTTGCCACCAAAGCTATATCACAGAGCTATTTCCTTTAGAAATAATGATACTTTTAATTTGACATGAATTACAAATTTAAGATTTGATATTAAGCAGCACTAATTCCGATGCTTACAGTAATTTGACATCACATTTAATTTGCCATACATCTGCTTACCTTCTTACAATATATGTGAATCACAGTCTCCCTTTTTATTATGGGCTATAATCACAAATAGTGCAAGTCAGAGTAAATTCATTGAAGTCAATTGAGTTACACCAATTTGTACCAGCTGAGCATCTGACCTGACCTCTTTTGGAGAATTGGAAGTTTCAGATGTCTCACAGGAAAGTGCTCAGAACTGGGTTGCATTTATCATGCTCTCTATTTAAACATGATTGGGAGACGGAGTGTGAGAGTTAGTGCACCCATCCTGCATATGTAATATCATAGCAGTGTGGATACACACCAGGGCGCTTGAGGAGGGAAATGAGACTGCCTGGATCACATAAACCAAGCATTTTCCTACCTTTTACCAAGTGTGCTTTTATCAGTTCTAATTTAAATAGAGGGACACTGCTTCATTCAGCAAGGAAAGCTATGCAGCTGCCAGTAATACTTCCTTGAGATTTAGAGCCAGAACTGGAATAGAAGACAGTGGCCTACTCAGACACACACCTGTTGTTGATTGATACATATATGTCAGGTCCTCTCACAGATCTGTCCCTGATTTTGAACACCGATTTTCCTGGACATCATGGTTGGCTTTTGTTTGGGTTTTTTCTCCTAAATTCATTGCAAATGTTCCTTGAAGGAAGAGTTTTAAGGTCAATAGACTCAAAAAATCATACTTGCTTCAAAAAATAATATTTTCAGTTTTTCTGTCTTCTTGAGTGTTGAAAAACACAAGGGCTGCCACAATATTTAAGGTATCATTACATTCCTGCATAGTCTTTACCCACAGATGTGAAAGTGAAGAAACTATGGCTTATACACAGGTACTTGCAACTCAGATCAAACTTGTGGTAGTAGCTTTCATAGCTTTGATAGTGTCCCTTTAATTTATCATTTCCCAAAAGAAAGACTCTAGATCAGTGGTCGCCAACCTTTTTATGCATGAGATCACTTTTTGAATTTAAGTGCAATCCAGGATCTACCTCAAACCCAAACACCCTTGCCCTGCCTCCTTCCCGCCCTTCTCCAAGGCCCCGACCCTGCACACTCCATCCTCCCTCCCCTATCCTCACTCACTTTTATCAGGCTGGGGACAGGGGCTTGGGGTATAGGAGGGGTTCAGGACTGGAGCCAAGGTTCAGAGCTGGGCACCGCTGGGCACCCCTCCAGCTGGGCACTGCTTACCACAGGTGGCTTCTGGGTGGTAGTGCAAGGGGCTAAGGCAGGCTCATCCCTACCCTGGCCCTGCACCACTCCCAAAAGCAGCCAGCAAACTCTCTTCATCCCTGCCCCCACCCTGCTCTGTAGAGATGGGCTACAGGGCGGAGGGAGGGGTACCCTTCCTCTTCTTCCTGTGCCCCCTGCACAGCAAGCAGGAGGCTCCCATGGGTGAGGGGCACCTCCAAGGCAGAGGGCAGGAGCAGCACAGCAGTGCTGAGAGGGGCAGATGAAGTGACTGCACTTGATAATCTTCCAGCCAAACTTCTTAGGATCACCTGTCAAAGTTTCTAAGATCTAGCAGTACATCCCGATATACTGGTTGGTGACCACTGCTCTAGACAGAGCATCTTAGAAAATGTCCATAGTCAGATTTTCCTTGTTTGATGGCTCAGAAAGGAGACATGCTCCATCATAATGCTAATGCTGAGATGTGGAGAAGGGAGTGTAAAACAGGGTCAGATATCACACTCCTCACTCTCATCCGTGGCTTAAGTCACCGTGGCTTAACCACCATGTAAAAGAAGCAGTGAGGGACAAAAAGGC
>JANRFK010004149.1:85291257-85309406 GCA_030068395.1 Apalone spinifera
ATGACTACATTAGCCACCCTAGTTCGAACTAGGGTGGCAGCGTAGACATACCCTTAGTCATTTAGAATAGTGTTATCTAACTACATCATGGTAAAGCAACGAACAACTCATTTTGCCATTTTATCTTCAGAAACAAACAAAAAGCTGGAATAATTTAGATCTCATTTTCAATCTCACTCATGTATGCCAATAACATTGTTATTCTCCTCCTCCACAATTTTGTTTTCTGATTGAAGGTGTTCTTCTACTAGGGAGTATGTGACAGAGCAGGTGTCCCATCATGGAGTATAAGGGGTTAAAACAGCCTCAGGAGAGTGCTGCAGCTGCAAACTAATGGGAAAAGAGGCATGAGGCAGCCAATCAGAACCCAGCTGGTCTGGATAAAAGAGCTGCTAGCCTGGAAGAACAATCAGTCTTACTCCTGGTTTAAGGTCTTGAAGACTATACTTATCAAGTCAAACTCATTTTGCTGGTATAGAATAGTGGATAAATGTCTCTATTTCCCTTCATGGTCCCATCTCTACCTCTAATGATTTTGTTGTTTGTTCTTCAAGGAAAACATGTTTTTGCCAGTTGACTTTACATTATTTTCTTATGGTTTTATTGCACTCAGGCATAGTAACCTGTCACTCAGCCATTGTGTTTCCTAATGTCCCGTATTTATTTTTCCCTAGATCTTACAAAATCATGTAGGTGAAATCTTGGCCCCATTGAAATCATTGGAAAAAATTCCATTAAATAAAGAGGATGAAGTCTTGATCCTGTGTAATTACTCTCATTTTTTATACTGACATCAAGACTGCATATTTATTTCTGTTCTCTGTGTTCCATTACATGTTTTTCCTCCTGCTTCTTATCCAAACTTTTGCCTGTGAATTCACTGACAGTTTCAGTTTCTCAACATAACCCTGTTTTTAAGGAAAATTCAAGGTCTGATCTTGTGTTGATTTAGTTCGAGTTTGAACTTTTCTATTTCTGGTTAGGGCTAGATGGAATTATTTAATTCAGTGGGACTATTTGTGTATGTAAGGATAATGTAGTGATTATTGATTTGTGGGAGCCAGCCATTTATTTGGACTTCTCATATCCTTTTGAAGTTGATGCATGAAATTACTGTAGTACATTCACGTTCTTCAGGTTTTGCATTTAACAAAGTACACACTACACCATCTTGTGGTCATTCACTTCCCACTTTCAACTGTCTGATTGATTTTTGTAATGCTTTAGGCAATAGCAAACTGCTACTAAAACCCAAACCCAGTGACATCATTTACTCTCTTCAAGACCATTTACTGATTTCCTTCTTCGTATTGTTTTACTTCTACCAATTTTAAAGATTTTTTTCTCCTATTCTTAAGCCTACATTCTCTAATCATAGCAAGATCCCCAAGATAATTATAGATAACTTCACTTTTTGTGTGATCAGAAGTTGAACTCTCAACCTTCAGGTCTTACTAAACTCCTGAGGCATGCTGAAATTCATAATTACCCATGGATTTTGCTATATTACTAAATTAATCCAGCTGCTCCAGAGCTGCATTCCTTTTTTACAAGATATTAAACCAACTTGTCAATCTGTAATTGTAGAGCTCCTTCCACCCTTTTCATCTAATTCAGCCAAGTTATACTGAGTCTGTCTGTTCCTTGCATTCCATCTCTTTATTCCACTAGCATCTAATGGAAATGTATTCCATAAATGGCTTGGACTGAAGAAGCAATCTGACTGACAAGAATTGTGAAGTACATATTTATAATTCATATATGGACTTAATACATCCATTAAAATAGTTTACATTTGAATAGGATATATGCCCCTATTGTACAAGTATAATAAAAATCAAGGAGCTTATGGCATCTCGGAGTATATTTTTGGTATCAGAAACATTTGCCATTCTGGCTTAAGTAAACTCCTACTGTACTGGGCACTGAGGTGATAGAACAATTTTTATAGTGGTGGTGCTTTCTAATATTTTGCATCCAACTTCCCAGTGAGAGATGTCTTGAGTAGTATGGGAAGTAAAGACTTTTCCCCCCTACACATTTAAGAGGGAAAGGAAAACTACATTACTTTGACATTCCAATCCTTTTGAAGAATTTGCTCTTTCAATAGTCATTCCTAGTACTTTTCCCATTGGTCATTTCCGTGCTTAATGGCTAGAGCCTGCTCTCTAATAATACACTGCTGTTCTGCAAATGACTTTAGTGGATGCAGGCTCAGGTCACAAGGATTGGATCCAAAGTCTTCTGAGATTAATTTTGAGAACTTTTCCATTGACTTCAGTAGGCTTTGACTCACACACCAAATGAGCTATCTAGCCCATTCTATCATCTCTTTGGTCCCTGGTAATGTTGTTTAACTTTTCCAATAGTTATTTTATAATTGTACATGGTAATTTATTTTTAAGTAAAGGGTTTACACATTTAACGCTTTTTTAACACATTTTACTCCTTGCCAGTTTTTCAGATTTTGTGCCAGTACATCTTCTTCCCACTTTGGGAGACCCATACCTGAAAACTACTGAATCACTGTCAGCTTGTGTGGATCTGATCTTCTTTATCTCACTGCAAATTTGTTTATATTATTTTCTCCAATGTGTTTAGGGTTACACTCTCTGAGAAGAGCATTGTATATTTTAAATAATGGGATACCACTGACAGGGTTTGCATGATGGAATCATTGATATCGTTGTGACAGCAATGATGTCTCTCTGCTTATTATTATGAAGGATGTCTGTTGTGATGCAGAAACTAGTACTCTTGATCCTTGTTTTCACTCTTATGTGATGAGTTGTACTGCACTAGAACAAAATCTTAATTCACTGTGAATAGTGACAATGATCTTGACAATCATTAACACTGATGCTTGGTGTGAAATCCATCATTTGACTATTTCTTCCATTCCTGTTTTTATAAGGCAATAATCTGGTCCTGGCACTTCCTAGTCCACATCTCTAGCACACACATGAAACACACACTCAGGTTATGTCTATACTGGCCTCTGAATGACAAAACTTTTGTCTTTCAGAGTGTTTAAATGATATACACGCACCCCAGAGATAAAAGTTTTGCCAATGAAAATTACTGAATTGAACAGTACTTTGTCAGCAGCCTACCCAGAAAACTAACGCAGCTCCTTGGGGATGGAAGTATTTTGTCTGCAAAAGAGCAAACAGTGGCTATACTGCCCCACTTTTAGCAACACAGCTGTAGAGGCACAGCAATGTTGCTAAAAGCTGCATAGTGTAGATAAAGTCTCAGGAACATAATCAGAAGGGAACTGAAGCTATTCACATTACTTCAGCAGTAACAGTGTGTGACTGAGGCTATTTCTACACCGGGAAGATTTGGTGACCAAAGTGCTGTCGACCTGCAGAAGCTACCAAAAGTGAAAACTGGTCAAACTGATTTTTCTGCTTCCCATTGTCGACATTCCATGGCTACATTGCTCTCATATCCTTGACATATCCCTACCCTGTCGACTGATAGAGCAAAGCAATATGGGTAAGTAGCCCACAGTGCAGTGTTATGGGAAGGCAGAGCTGATCCCTACATTTCTTGGGATTCCCTAATAGCTCTTTGAGCTCTCCATGCTAATGAATGTCAAAGGAGCACAAGTCTTTCCAACCCTCACCCTGAAGCACCAGTCTGCCTGCTGCTTTGTTCCTAGCAGGGCAGAATAGGACCATTCCGATTATTTGTTCTTTGTTTGTTCCCCAAATGAAGCATCTCACTCAGCTGTCAGATACTTCTCAGAGCTTTGCAGGGGGAGGGGTGAATGCCTGCAGGGCAGCAGAGATCACAAAACACTGAGCATGGCCATGAGAGCTGGCATTGTGGGATACTGGTGGAAGCCATTTCTCTCAACAAAACAAAACAGCAGAGTCCTCACTGGCTCTTTGCCATTAATAAAGGGAGAGAAAGACAAAAGTCTCTCAAAGGGGTGGAAATTTTTTTGTTGCCAAAAGTGGGTGCTTTTCTCGACAAAAGCACTGCATTGCAGTGTAAGGGTATGGCTAGACTGCAGAGGTTTTTTGGGATACCAGAGATATCCTGAAAAAACACCACTGCATCCAGGGAACGCATTTGCGCTTCTGCTTTTTCTTGTGGAAGAGCAAACGCGCTCTTTCAGAAGCCCCTGTATTCCTCATTTCACGAGGAAGAAGGGGGCTTTCAAAAGAGGGTTTTTTTCCGAAATTTGGCCCAGTCTAGACAGGCCACATTTCGGAAAAGCCTCTTCTGACAAAAGTATCGGGAAAAGATAGATCCTCGCAGTCTGGTCTCACTGTTTTGTCACCAAAAGGCAGGTTTTGGTGACAAAATGTGCCAGTGTAGACAAGACCTGAGTGAGAGAGACAGAGAAAGCAAGAGAAGGGGTATGTCTAGACTATAGGCTTTTGTCAACAGAGGCTTTGTCGACAGATAGTGTCGGCAAAGCTTCTGTCGACAAAGAGCATCTAGACTACATCCAGTTCTGTAGACAAAGCAAGCCGCTTTGTCGACATGACAGTGTAGACACAAAGGACAGTGTAGATGCAATAACGCCTTCTATCGACAGAACTCTGTCAACAAAAGGTGTTATTCCTCATAGAATGAGGTTTACAGCCATTGACAAAACTGCTGTCATTAGGTCGACAGAACTCAGCGGCAGTGTAGACTCAGATATAGTTTTGTCGACAAAAGTCCACTTTTGTCGACAAAACCCTGCAGGCTAGACATACCCAAAGACTTTTGACTTTTAAAATAATTTTAATATCAGTAGAAAACCACAGTAAAATCAGAATAATTATAATTGCCCATCCCAAACAGAATAAACTACTTTTCTAATTGCCTATGACAGAATAAAATGTCCAAATTGCTTATAAGTGTATTATAACTAAACAACTGTGTAAAACCACAACTTTTTGGCAGCCCTGGTACCAAATAATTTATCTGCTTTTAAAATGGCCATCTTTGCTTGACCAACATAAAGTTTGTAAGCAAACCACAGATCTATTTGTAGACCAGTACTTAATAGTAAAAATAAATAAATACAATGAGGGGAAAAGAAATCAATAGACTATAACAAAAAAATACTCTGAAGTCAAACAAATAAAGGCTGTAAGATGGAACGAGTAAAAACCATATGAGAAACAGTCTTCTCTATGTCATACAAAGGGCATGGTATGAACACATGCAAGTCAACCTTGAACAAACACATTAATGGCAATAACCACATGAAAAATTGTCCTTTGGAGATCACCCATCCTCTTTGCATTCAGAGGCTTTCTATACAGTTAGCCAAGCTGGATGGATGGAGTCCACTACCAGAAGCTATCTTTTCTATACCATATACCATTTCCTGATATCTGCATCATTTTGTAGTGGTCCTCCTGGCTCACTGTGTAATGGTCCTCATGACATCTTCGCAAGGAAACAGCATACTCAGGAGTTGCAGCCCTCTGCACCTTCTAGAACCTTTATTTGTTTTAGGGCTTTAATACATTAACACAACATGAATTGGTTGATACTGATACAGATACACTTCCTCTCGGGGATGTCCTCTTTTTTGAAAATTCAAATACGGTAACCCTAACTAACACCTCCACTGTTTTCTGGGCTCTTAGGCATTTACGGGTAAAACTAGACCTAAATAACAGCACAGAACCCTGGGAGCCTAGACTGGTGGCTGTAAAACTTTATGGGACGACGGAAATTCGGCCACACCCATGAAAATTGGGCATCCACCTAGCTAAAATCATACCTGACCTCAGATGTTGCTGGACCAGAGAATGCTGGATTGAACAGGTTCAACCTGTAGTTTCAGTTCTATGAACTATCCAGTCCCACCGACCTCCTTCAGCAACATAGAGGTTAATTCTAATACCTCCATTTCTTCCTCCTCAGCTTTTGAATATTATTCATGTACTTGGGTGTGAAAACAGGATGAACCTCTTAAAAGACTTATGCAACTGGAATCCCCACGACTGTCTTGACAACTGCTTAAGGAATAAGTAAAAAGAGCTTTAGGCTGTTCTTGCCTAATTCTAAAGCTGATGAATTATACTGAACACACAATCCTGCACAAGAAGTTATAAGAAATCAGTGTAGGAGCCTGCTATCTGCGGAAAGCTATCTCAGTCTGAGAGGGCAAATATGTCAATTCCAAATTTTTTAAGCTGTGTTTCAAAAGTATTGTTTGTGAAAAGGTGGTGGCATTCCATTTCCAGCCCCATCCTAAGATATTTTAACTGAATTTTACAAGTACAATAAATTCACATTTACAAAAGATTATCATCAGACAAAATTCTGAATTCCAGACAACAAGAGAGATCTTTTCCCATACCACAGCTCTGCAAAGCATGTGTTACACATAGAATGCACACAGATATCAATGAACTTGATTGTGTCGCTCTTCCATTCAGCTAGAATGAGCTAGTGCTCCTGAGGCAGTTTTAGACTGTATTACTAAACCCTTCTCTTCGTTTCATTTCTGCATGACTAGTAGCCAGGGAAATGAAGAGCTAGGAAAGCAGGGCACAGTTGTTATAATTAGAGAAGCCGTAGTAAAGATGTGACCCATCGCCACTGGCTGTGTCTACATTAGCATTTTCTTAAAGTTTCCCTCTGTTGCAATGTACAATGGCTTTGGTGCAGCTCCACTGACATGTCCATCATCATTGTGTCTAGACCTACTCTGAGTTGACACAATGATTAAAATGCCTGCAGTCTCAATAGCCTGTTTACGCTAGCATGGCCACAGTTGCTACCACAGAGCTGCACCAGTACCAGTGCAACAGTGATACATTTTAAGAAGCAGGCTAGTCTAAACAAGATCACTGTATCTTCTAACTATCCATAACAGCCCTGTTCCTGCTGGGCTGGGAACCAACTTCAGAAACTATTTAAAACTCTGCTTATGCATCTTGCCAGCAAAAATGGCTTCTAACACAGCTCAGCTGTTAAGTGAGGTCAGGGCCAAACTATTTTCTGTTTTAAAATGTACTTGGTTTAGAAAAAAAGACCTAGGTAATGAGTGCCTCTAGAATGGACAACTGCAACACATTCTATTCAGGACCCACCCTAAATGCCACCTGAATGATACATGTGTGCAGGTACTGCCAGCCAAGGGATATTTTCATAACACCTATAGAATTCTATCCTTTTTAACAGCATGAAAATTGGCCATGTTTCATGCCGCTTTGGAGGGGCTAGGATCTTTCTCCTTGTTATATGTTTGTACAGTGCATAGCACAGTGGGGTTTCCAGGTGTTAACATAATAATAACAATAATAATTAATAATTAGAAATAGAAGTACTGAGAGGAATGAAAAACTGCAAAGAATCATTGGGTACATGGATTCTGGCTGAAATACAACTCTCCAAGATTGTTTACCCGAACAACATAATAAGCATGTAAAGAACAGATGATCACAGGTAGAACCATCCTCACACAAGAAAAGGAGGAAGCCTATGAATTCAGGCCCACTGGCAGGTGGGAAGAAAAGGGGCAATTTCCCCAGGGCCAGGCACTTCAGTTCCACCTCCCCCGACATTGCCCAGGGACCCACAAGACTGTTGGCTCCCTGTATGAATTATAGACCAGTCACAGGTTTACCAACTATGTGGAAACTTCTTATGCTAATGGTGGAAGTGCTTGCTTGCAATGGAAAACTGACTACTAACCAAAAACAGCTGCACAGTAAATGTAAAAGGAACAAAAGATCACAAAAGATGCAAAACAAAACAAGAAAAAGTTAAAGATAGGGGGCCCAAAAAGCATCTGTCAGCATCTCCATTCATGGGTCATCAAGACACTAAAAATGTACAAGTCTCCTCCAGAGATCATTTCCTTTCTGCAGCTATTTATGGTTAACTGGAACACATGTCTCTAACTGGAAGGAGCTCTCAGTGACAAGGTCCAAATAAAAGAGGAATTTTTCAACTGGATCTTTATCGCCCGTTCTCTGTGAGGTTAACTGTTGTTACCATATCAGCAAAGAGCAACAACCCATTCATTACTCATGTTTTATACATAGATGATTTGAAATCATATGGATGGCCCTAAAATTAGTTACAGAGATTGATGACGTAGAAAAATTTGGTGAAGATATAAAGATACGAGTTGGCTTAGCTAAATGTGAATTCATCTCTGTAAAGAGGGACAAGCTAGCACATCAGATTGCATACTAGTTAACAAAGGTACTCTTAAGCTATCTCTCAAGATAGCCCCTAGAATAACACACAATCAGGGAATTGATGGAGTTACAATATAAGAAGTAAAATAAAGAATATTATAAGAAAGAGTGTTACAGATAAAAAAGGACTATTCTGAGGACAAAACTCAACTATGTTCAGTTTTTCATCTGAACCATTAATATGAGGGTGCTACCAATAATATGGTACACTGCCAGAGCGATCAAGTGGAATCAAGAGGAAAAGAAAAAATCTGACATCCAAACAAATATGCTACAGATATACAGAGTAATGACTATTAGTCCAGAGATGGACAGGATGGACATCTGCTGATACAAAAAAGTTTTGCTATCTGTGGAAGAAGCAATTGAAACAAAGAATATAAAAATAAAATATGAACAGTCAGCCAAAGTAAAAGATCAGCTGTCATGATAACAAGCAGCAGACAATTGTGCATCCTTGTGCAAGCAAGCATAAAAGAAAGGAGAAAGAAAATTGCCAAAGAAAGGCTCAAAAGATTTACACAGAAATCAATGCACGGGAAGTGGTGGGAAAAGATCGAAGTCACTGGTGATCCCAAGTAAACAAACTTATGGTTTTACAGGGATACTTCAGAAGAGAGACAGGTCCTTATTATGAGTGCACAAGACCAGTTCATAAGGCTTAATTTTGTTCAAAACAAGACTTTCTAAAAGAACAGCTCCACAAACTGCAGAATGTGTTCAGAAAAGGACAAGATGGTGGAACGTGTGTGTGTTCAATGCATGCAAGAGCCTGGCCGGAGATTATATCAACAAACACAGTGAGGTGTCTGTATTGGAGCTTCTGTAGCAAGTATGGATTTAAACTAACCATGTAATGTTATGACCATTGAATTGAAAGAGCACTAGCAAATGAAAAGGCTAAAAGATTTTATTGGATCTGGCAATTATCACAGACCAAATAGTTCAAGCAGCCTGGACACAGTTGATATAGAAAAGAATATAAATGCTAATGGATATTGCCATATCAGCAAATGGAACACAAATGACAAACAAGAAGAGAAGATAGTGGAGTATGAAGAACTCTTCCATTAGGTGGAACAATTATGGAAAATTAGAACTAAGGCAAGCCCAGTGGTTATTGGAGCACTTGGAATAATCCCTAAAGGTAGGAATGAGCAACTCAATGCATGCAATGTGTAAGGGTATGCTAAAAGTGTAAGGGTATGTCTACACTTGCCCCCTAGTTCGGACTAGGGAGGCAAATGAAGCATACCAAAGTTGCTAATGAAGCCCGGGATTTAAATATCCCGCGCTTGATTAGCATATTCGTGGCCGGTCACCATTTTAAAATGCCGGTAGCCTGAATTAACTCGCTGCGTGTAGACGTGGTAAGCCAATCCAAAACCCTTCCCACGAATTAACTGTTACTCCTCATTGCATGTTCTGTCATCTAGAGGGTGGAGCTTGTGATATCTTGGGGTATGTCTACACTTGCCACCTAGTTCGGACTAGGGAGGGAAATGAAGCATACTGAAGTTGCTAATGAAGCCCGGGATTTAAATTACATGAAGAGTAACAGTTAATTTGAGGGAAGGGTTTTGGATCGGACTACCGCATCTAAACGCGGCGAGTTAATTCGGGCTACCAGCATTTTAAAATGGTGACTGGCCGCAAATATGCTAATCAAGCGTGGAATATTTAAATCCTGCTCTTCATTAGCAACTTCGGTATGCTTCATTTGCCTCCCTAGACCGAACGAGGAGGCAAGTGTAGCCATACCCCAAGATATCACAAGCTCCGCCCTCTAGATGACAGAACCCTTAGGCACTACAAGAATTTTAAGGAAAACCAAAGAAAAACGAATGCATTTGAGAACCTAAAAAAGCAGGAAATCTATGGAAGTTTAACAAAACTTCTAACCAACCCAACTTATGGAATGAGTCAGTGGTTAAGATTTATTGGTGACTCAAGATAAATTTTAGCCAGTAATTTTCACTTTTTATATTTAAAAATCTTGTGTGTTGTGAAGGTTATTTGTTTTTTCAAAAATCCTCCTGATGTACAACTGAAAGAGAATACTAGCAACAACACAACTATACTAATAACAACCACCTTCTAGTAGCTGTTTGATGGACAGTTTAAAGTGAATTGACTGGCTTCAGTAAGGTTCCTAGCAAACGTGTCCACATCACAAGTGGTTGTGATCACTCATCAGTAATTAGCATCCTTGTTGTTCTCAGAAAAGAGGCCAAAAAATGAATGAATCAGCACAAAGGGTAAACTTCCCTACAGAATGTTCCACAGAGTCAGGATTGACTCACTTTGGCAGAACCATGCGGGGAAGCTTGCCTTGCTTCTGGACCTGTTCCAAGGAGCAATGGGACTTTAGTCTCCAGAGCTGGCAATCTGTCTAGTATCCTGGGCATTTCCTTCAACAAAATCCAAAAAGCATAAAAGACAACAAAGAGAGTACTGTTTGATCATGTTGTATACCAGGAAAATATAGGGTGGACTTTAAAAAGTAAATCTCCGCAGAACCTGTTTGTTGAGACATATTAAGATATATTAACAACACACACACATATGAACAAAAGAGTTACATTTAATACAAAAGAATTATATATAACCAGATCTGGCTGCAATAAGATATTAAATAATGCTGGTGTGATGGAATGTGACTCTCATCCACTGGCAAAAATTGCTTCGGTACCACCTATTGCCAGTGTGTGAAAGGGAAGGTCATTCCCGACTCTAATTTAAAAAATTGGCACTTACTACATTCATGCTAATTAGTCAAAAAGCAGGGTTGTTTCTTAATGCTGTTTTGTGCTTCTGAGAATATTCTTGACAGTTTAGAAAATAATAAAATACGTGATAAAGGGTACGCCTACATTATTTGTAAAATATATTTCTTTTTGTAGTAACCATATTATATAAAGTCATCTTAATCTGATACTAGCTCTTCTTTGATGTCTGGTATTTGAATGGCTAAGGGAAAATATAAGTCTCAGTGCCCTGCTTAGTTATCTCTCATTTTAACCTAGTCTTTGTCTCCCTCTTGTGTCCACAGCTTGTATTTAACACCAACTACTTTAGGCAGCAAAAGATGAATATAATTTGATGTTTACAGGAAGAGCTCAACATTGTTTTTAAAACCATATGCAAAACATTAATCAGACTCAATGACTACTTCCGAGAGAAAGTAGAGTTCAACTTTGAAAAGAGAGGGTCAGAATAAATTGCAAAGCAGACTGACCAGAATCAATGCAATAGCTTTGATTGCCAAACTAAAAGATTCAAGATTGATTTTTCCCTCCCACTAAAATATTGCATATAACATTTCTTGGTAGCCTGAAATACTGTATTTTGCAAGAACTTGTGTGACCAAGACCTCAAACCTCCCTTTCAACAGCCTCACAGATAGCTGAATGTGCATGATCTCATTAAGCAATGACTTTTAAAAGCATTAAAGTCAGAAAAGAGGAAATGATTAATGCAGAGCATCAATGTAACTAATAGTAGCATGAAATATACCCAGTCAATCTCAAACAAATCAATTATTAAATCTGAAACATCTGCAGTAAAGTTAGGGGTTTTTTTATTTCCAAAGAGAATATGTGCATTAAGGTCTGGTGAGAATATAGAGATAGTGCACAGCATTCATCCCTCAATTCATTCAGTAATAAGAAGACTCCTTTAATGAAGCACTTTCATATTATGAGAGGCCTCGTATCGTACTCAAAATTTAATCCCATTTTATTTTTCATTTGTTTTAATATTTTAACCATCTACTAATACTAACCTCTGCTTAAAGAAAACTAGAAAACTGATTTTTAATTCTATGGAGTTTCAGTTGCCCCAATGTGAAGGAAATTCCAAAATCAGAAATCTCACTCTCACATGCTTCAAAAAAAGAAACCCTTTGTTTGTGTACATTTATAGAAACCCTAACGTATACTGAAACTGTCCACATACTGTATCTCTAAAATATCCCCACTTGGAACACACAGCTTCTGTTTTACAAGCTTTTAAATTGTCCAGGCGTGGGGAAAACTACATTACATTTAAAATGTTGTAACAATAACTACATCTTTCAGGAGAGTTTTGAAAAGCCCTACAAGAGACACCTCTCGCAATGTATTACAGAAAAATGCACACCATACAGCCCAGCCATTAAGGATGTTAAATTTTGATTAATATCAGCTAATCAAGTAGTTGATAAGGGGGAGGTGGGACACTTGCTATCCCGGCTGCGCCTCTGCCTTTTAGATGTAGTAATTGCCACGTGCAGCTCTTACTACATTTAAAAGACAGAAGAGTAGCAGGGAACATGGGGCAAGCCCATGGGGGCCCTGTAGTGCTCAAATTGCTACATTTCAAAAGTAAAAGCGCAGGAGGCAGAACCCAGCGTGAACAGGGACTGCTTCAGTCCCCACTCATGCCATTTCTCCTCTGTGCCTCTGCCGCCTCTGCCCTCTGCAGAGACAGTGCTGGGGGGACTAGTCGAGTCACTAGTCAACTATCCGATAAGCTTATGCTTATCAGATAGTTAGTAGTCACTTACAGCCCTACCAGCTATATGCAGTCAATCTGAAAATAATAAGGAATGGTTCCGGTTGAACCACCATGTTTCAAATTACAACAAACTTGGAACAAAAGCACCAAATCTTATCAAACATAACAAGGTATATGGCGTGTTCTTTCGAAGAGCTAACTCTTGCTCTATATCTTCCTGGATTGCTATAACCCCACCTCTTCTATAGCAACTAATCCAGTTTTCCATGCCTCTGCTGGTAACTAGATGTGCCTTTCCTGTCAAAAATGAAGACCTGAGGCCAAATTCTCTTCTGAGTCATATGGAGCCAACAAGGTTACAAAAATATAATTGAGGGCAGAATGTGACCCAATTATTTTAATAAACTGCCATTATCTTAATACTGGGAAATCCCATTTGTATTTATATATCTAAAGCATTAAACTCTCTCCTCATCACAGGAGGACCTCTCTGTCACCTTGGGAAGAGCTTGGATATTTTTGCTCCCTTATTCCTTGACTATCACAGCAAGTCCAGGAGAATCTGCCAGCTAATTACTGCTCTTGTAATTGTTTGACCTAGCACACCATGCTGGAAATTGAACCACAAGTGTGTGAAACAATCTAATCTTGAAGGCAACCTGCAAATAGACTTATTACACACACACACACACACATACGGTCCTTCTCTATCAGGTGAACATTTATTTATACCTTGTTGTCATGAATGACCAAAGATACATCAGTATGTTATAAAACACTTAGTTGTACCCTCCAAAAGCACTGTGTATTGTTTTTAGTTGTACGATTTTCCATATCAATGAGCCACTTTCTGATCTCCCTTAAAACAGCAATAATGGTAAGGAAAAGGTTTGTAATATAAGAACAAAAGAAAACCCAAGGAAAGGGAAAGGGATCTTACCTAAATACAAAATGGGAAAAAAATACCCACAGAGATTTACCTAGCCAATTAGAATGCCATCTCACAAATATTTATAAGGAAGACCAATCCCTATTGGTCAAGACATGTCAACCAGAGCTGCCTGGGTTTAATGAGAAAATGTCCTGTACAGGACCATTAATGTTGTCCTCTCTAGCCCTAATGGAGCAAACCATGCTTACTATCAAGCACTTATTTAAGTTCTACAGAAGAATGTGATTGTGTGCTTTGATTAATGGGTTCTAAGGAAGAGTTACATGTTCCCCAGAAACATCGGATCCTGGCCATAGCCAGATACAAAGTACAAGCCTGGATGGGTCACCAGTTTCATCCAGTCTAGAAAATCCTGTGTTTCAGTGAGAAGGCCATGCTACACGCAACAGAATTATTAACCACTGCTAAATCAGACAAGTTTGCTGAATCTGTAGTTTAAGAAATTTAAAATGCTAATAGTAAGTAATGACCTTTAAAAATCACTAAGAAAGGTTTTGGTGGTCACATATCCATTTACATTGGCATTAGCTACCAAGCCTTCTTTTTTATGAGAAATGCTTGATTGATCTTTATTGAGCAGAGCCTTTTTGATTGTAAAAGAAATGATCAGTTTTCCCCTCTGGTTCAGTCTCAGGAAGTTAATAGTGCAGTTCTCTCTTGAAGTAGAGACAGTTAATGATGGTGGACTATCATAAGAAGGATTTACTGTCCAAATTACAATCCATTTTCTAATCAGCCTTCTCCACTCAGACTGTTCTATTTGAATTGGTTAATGTTTTGGACTCCTTTGCAGTTGACAAGGACATTTTGTTGTCATTTTTTTCTGTCATTCAAACAATGCATATGCTTTCACTACAGTGGTACTATAATCTATTACTATAAATTCTTAAGCAAACTGTAAATACATTGATTTGATAAACTCATGCTGCATCTCCTAGACTAGCCAAAGCGCTTCTCAGCAATAACGACAGGTAGAAAGACAGCAAAAACTGTACTCTCCAGTAGAACCTCAAAGTTACAAACTGATCAGGCAACCACAAACCTCATTTGGAACTTGAATAACACAAACAGGAAGCAGCGAACACAAATTAAAAAGAGCAAATACAATACAGTACTGTGTTAAACGTAAACTACTAAAAAGAGGGAAAACAACGTTTTTCTTTTGCATAGTAAAGTTTCAAAGCTGTACTAAGTCAATGTTCAGCTGCAAACTTTTGAAAGAACAACCATAACTTTTTGTTCACAGTGACAAACAATTTTGGATTTATGAATAAGTCCATTCCTGAGGAGTTCGTAACACTGAGGTTTTATTGTACTATATGAAATAAATCATATTTTATTTTTAGAGTCTGCCCATATGGACTTACATTGCTCTCATCAATGTAGTATCTGAGTGCCTCCCATTAGGCAGCACATACACATTTTGCAAATGTTATAGGGTTAAAAATATTGAAGATAGATCTAAGATTCTGAGAATCTAATTGTAATGAGTCTGGGACAGCAATATGGTCTCCCTCTGACCCGGAAGAGGAAGGGCCCTCTAAGAGCCCCTTGGCTGGGTGGTCCAGGATCACCCAGCCCGACCCACAAGAGTATAAGAGCTCAGAGCTCAGTTGAAGCACAGATTCTGAACAGGCCAGATGCTCAGCCCCAGCTCCCACTGTGAAGGGCTCAACCACACTGCACCTGATGGGAGGACTTGGTTGGACCACCAGGACCTCTGCCAGCCCCTGATGACTGGCTTGGGCTGAGACTGTGGCCATGGCCCAAGGACTCACCAAGACCCCCAGGATCCTCACTGAGTCCAATTGACTAGACCAGTCCACCTGGGCCTTTGCCTGCGCCAGAGCCAGAACTGACGGACATGCACAACCGATGAACTAGTACCTCTGATGCCAAGCCAGATAGGCCCCCAGGAGGAACTGGAAAGAGGTCCAGGGACAGCCAACCCTGGGGTAGCTGAGGAGATGGAGGTCGGTTGGGCAGCGTGTTGCAGCTTGGATCCCCACTGACCCACAGACCTGATCAGCATGTTGCAGTCCAGATCCCCACCGACCCAGTGGCTACCATGCTGACACTGTCAGGGCCCTGGGCTGGGATGCAGGGGAGCAGATGGGCCTGTGTCTTCCCTGCCACTCCTTCCCTTGGGTGGCAGGTTCCCCCTGTAAGGAGAGAAACCCCTGCACTCGTCGGCTTTCTGCCATCAAGGAGACCTGACCCTGGGCTCAGCCTGCAGATTGGCCTGGGTTTTGGACTGTTTGACTATTTGTTGGTTGCTCCTCCCTGGTCAGGAGCCTGAGCTCATAAACTACTACTCCGTTTACCCTAAAAGTACTGCTTGACTGTTGTTTGTTGCCATGGCCTCCTGCTGACAGGAACGAGTACACTAATAGAATAAGCAGATTTAACATAATGAACAAATGGAGTTGTCATTGCAACTGGAATTCTTCACAGAATACTCGGGTTTAAAAGGGCTTTACAATGGAGCAAAAAGAGCCACCATTGTGTCTGATTACTTAGCAGTTTAGTGCAATGGAGAATGGCACATAGAAAAGAAATTAACATCTAAAAAGCAAATGCTGTACAAAACTCCAACATACTTCACATAACGTATTGAAGATCTCTCTTTTTCTGATTACTCTACTCTTAGTCCCACACATTTACTAAATGTATGTGAAGGAAGTAAAAACCAGCCCAGATTCAGATGCAGGAGCCAGAATTGTAAATGACAGAGTCTTTCCAGGTTAGATGAATCAGTAAACTTACTATCTAAGCTCAACCAATAAATTACATTGGCATATAGTCACCTGTAATGAATAGCAGCAGCAATTTCCTTCCTCCCTGGGGAATCCATGCTTAAAACTTGACAGAATCTTAATCATCTACTCCAAATGCCAATACATATTATTGCTCAACAGCTTTCCAAAATGTTGTAACAACTGGAAAACACCAGGATACCCAAACCTTCAGAAGTCTGGTTATGCAAGCACAGTTAACAAAACTACTCTATACCGGGAGACTGTCTTGGTTACTACAATCTTGCAGCCCACTGATGTTACCTGGCACGCGCAAAAGTAAAGGTGTTCACTAATTGATTGCCAATTAGCCTGATTAACCTATAAGAAAATTACAAGTGCGGACCCTCTCCCGTATCTAATCACCGGGTAGTCTTGGGAACTGGCGCATAAATAAAAACCTGCAATTTAGGTAGATTTTATAACCACAAGACTATATTAAACAAGTAAAACAGGCACTCTTTGGGGAAGTCCCAAAGAGGAAAAAGAAACACCAAAGTCTTACGGCGCGGAGACGATTGGTGGGATGCTGGTGACCTACAAGCCGTTGGTCCTTACGGGCCTCAGGCGAGGAACAGCCAGGAGTCCCTTGGTGGTAGTCTCCTGGTCGAAGCTGGCGACCACAAGCCTTTTACGTGCCAGGCCTCTGGCGAGGAACAGCCAGGCGATCCCTCGAAGAGCCGAGTTGAATCGTTGACCTCGCCTTCCGCAACGTACGATTCTTCGTGCTCTTCGGTGCAGCTGGAACCAACGATGGTGGATGCCTATTCTACCTATCCTAATCCTAACTAAGTGAAGAAACCTATCTATTATCCTGACACACCCGCCGAACAGTCTCAACGACGGCCAACGTGCGTAGACCGATGCGAACCTGATGGACAAGCACGATGACGGGAAGTCATCTATCTAATCCTAACTACTCTAAACCTAACATGAAGAGTAGACCTTCCGTCCACCTTCAAAAGAGCGAGCTAGCTCAGATGCCTAACCTGACTAGACCCGACACTCCGACGCAACAATGTCAATTGACATAGTGAGGTCTTATATAGACTGAGTCTATGAATATTCATGAACGTTCTGGTTTAAAATGATTGGTTTACCAGAGACGTTCATTTACATAATTTTGAACCTATTGGTCGACCGACCATCACAAATTAACATAAAACAGAATGTTTATCATAACAAAAATTTGAACATGAATAGACAGTTGACCATGCTACGTGTGGTACGTGACAGATCTTAAACCAGTAATGGTTTCCCAATTGATTGACACCTCAGAATGATTGACAGATATAAAGTGATAGACTTTTACAGACAGGTATACACCAACTTGACAATTACATAGGCTCAAACATAAGACAAGACTCATTTACATAGATAATGGATGTAAATAATGACAGAATTTACATAATACATAAATAATACATTCATTTAAAATAAAAGCTTCGATTCAGACTAACACTGAGATGAACAAGGGCCACTTGTGCAGCCCACTCACTAGGCCTGGTTGCCCATCGCTGCTCTAGGTGCTACCACAGGAAAATAAAAAGAAGTCATATGTAGCAATTTGTAAGAGAAAAGAAGTACAGTAGACTTCCGATAATCCAGCACTGTTAGGGGACAGGCTACCCCTCAGGTGTACAGCCTATTCATCATCGGGGTCTGCCACCATAAACAGCCCTCTTTTCCCGTGCTACCCATCACCCAGTCTCAATCTTAGGTCCCAGTCCG
>JANRFK010004149.1:85315556-85341706 GCA_030068395.1 Apalone spinifera
TGTAGACAGCTGGCCAGTTTTTGCGGAAAAGCAGATGATTTTCTGCAAAAACTGTCCAGTTTAGACGCAGCCGAGATGTGTGGGTTGGAAAATCAATGGACCAAAATTGATGTGTCAAACTTTAGGCCAAATTAGTGAACAAAATGAGGGGATGGGCTATTTTAGCCAGCCTTTCCTTTTCTTTTCTTGTACAATAATTTAAAAAAAAAAAAGACTTCTGAGGGAAAATAGCAGAAGAAACAGCGGTCTTACAACAAGCTCTGCAGCAAGCTTTATCACCAGGGCTGCCATACCTACTATCTCCTAGGATCTCCTGCAGCAACTCTTAGACTGAGTCAGGACCCCAAAGTGCATCACAACTCAATTTTAATGCAGTCAACAAGGATTGCTTACACTTGCTGGAGTCTGAGGCGGAACCTAAAGCCAGAGAGCTACAGCCCTGGGCATTGGGGCTCAGGTTACAGGCTCCCTGCCTGAGGCTAATGTCCTTAGGATTTGGCTTTGGTCCTCTCACCCAGGGCAATGGAATTCAGGGATTTGTCAGCACCAGACAGAAGCTGCTTTTTTTTACGTTGACTGTTCTTTTCTCTCCCCCATTCTCTCTTGGGGGGGGGGGGAGAAGGGCATTAGGAAATGGACTGGCATTTAACAACAGCTGCACCCCATCTCAACTAACTTTTCTTTTCTTTTCCCCAAAAGGATGGGTTTTACATCTTCAATACCATCTAAGGTAGATCTTTCTAAAAGCTCTCACTCTCTCCCTAAAGGAAATACAACAGTAGGAATGGGTTAAGAGAAATTATAATTGTTTCTGTATTAAGATGTTTAATGGTAAATATTTGTTTATTAAAAAATGGTAGAACAGTCCCATTCACTGAATAGTTTCCTACAACAGAGCTTGATTTCTAAGTATACTTATAGAAACACCCAGCTGTTATGGAATGAATGGTTTGTCTGTCCCTTTCATAACAATGGGAGTCTGTGTTGCCTTAAAAGGACATTATAAACAAGGTACAGCATCTGTTAAGTGATGTGAAGCATGCTATCTCCTAGGACACAAATGCCTACATTTTGCAGCATTCCTAGCTGCTGACATTCACAAGCCATTGAGACTGGGAATCATACAGCTGATCATTTTTTATTCTTTTGTGCAACTTATCTCCGGTATTATTCCCAGTTCTGTCACTGACTCCCCATACATCTCCGGCCCAGAATCTGATCTCAGTTACATGACTTCTACAGTAATGCTTATTTAGCAATGCTGGAGTCACGTAACTGAGATCACATTCATATACAGATTTGTTTTATATGGTAATTTGAGAATACATCAATATGTTCTATTATAAACAATATGGCTGACAAAGAACTAGAATTTACAGTGTTCCAAATTACTTGTCCCTCTCCTTTGCACTGGTGAATGGCATAGTCAGCCAAGACTGGGTTTTTGAGTCTCAGCCCCTTTGTTAGCCCCTGTGAGTTGTGCTGTACTGATATGAGACTGGCATCATAGCACTAGATCTGCTGCAGACCTTATGAGAGCATTTTCATGCCTGCAGTCAGCAACAATAAAGTGAAAAATATGACTGCTATTTGATAGAGTATCATGCTATAGGCAAATGGCTAATTAGGCCTATTCCAGTTTTGAATACAGAAATTCGGAAAGTTCAGCAACTCCAGCCTGGCTGTTGGAACCTTCTTGCAATATTAGACACAGTCTGCAGGCACATTGTCTCATGGACTTGCCAAATGAATGACTACAACTTTGTACTTTGCTGCTGTGTGACTCAGGTTAGGCTGTTTGTTGTTTCCCATCTTGGGATGAGTGCATTAATATTCAATAGGCTGATCCTCACACTTGTTAGCTACTTTAAACTATCAATACAGCTCCTTCATGAAACCAACAAAATCAAACTAGGCCTAATTCTGCTCTTATACAGGTGTAAGTCTGAAATAACTATATTGATTTCAATGAAGTAGCCAAGCTATGTCACTGTAGAATTAGAATAATAAAATCCCCCTTGGAGCCTGTACTGGTATAAATAGCACTTAAATTTATTTTAGAAAGTAATGATTATTCTCAGACTAAATTATTAATACTTTGTAAGGTATTAGCCTGAGGGTGGGTTTATTTGTTTGGGTTTGTTGGTTGGATTTCTCTGGAAAGAAGAAGGCTGGGGTGGCTTTTGTTCTTAAGACTGCATTTTTAGTCTTTACTCTGCACTAAGTCTTGGTAGCTAAATAAATAATACAAGGCAAGTGTCACTGTAATAAATGAGAGTATTTATGATTAGACACATCTCCCAGCCATGCAGAGCTGGGAAGCTCATCTTAAGGGTCTCTTTTGCTTCTGAATCTTCATCTCGCTGCAGGAGTCTGCACATGGGCTAGGACTGTTTCAGTGCAAATAGCAAACAGGGGAAAGAAGAAGATGAAATGAAGATGGATGAAGGTTAAATCCAAAAGATTGTACAGGTATTCCGCTTCAGTCCTACAAATCTACTCCTCAGTATATCTAGTAAGGGACAAAGACCAAAAAGAAAGACTCTAAAATATTAGGTTGGGGGTGGGGAGGTTCTTCCTTTCATGTAGATAACTCTTTTCATAAACCTCCTTTTTATTAGTCTTTCAATATTTTATTAATAACTTTTCTCAATAAATGTGATAGCACCTGAAGGGAAGGACACCTGCGGTGAATGCACACATAATGACTGGAGGTTCAACCTTTCACATCTACAGATCTCAAGAGAGGAAGCCATTCATGACAAGGCTAGTGTTTTTGCACCATCTCCCATCCCTTAGGCCCCCACAACAGCACCATTCCCACAGCAAGCGTGTTTCTCCAAGGTCACTTGTTTTAGGCTTACCAAAACTCCACCTCAGAGGATGGTGATGTGAGAGTCACTTATGCAGAGTCTGCACATCCTAAACTCAAAACTCCAGTCATCTGAAGAAGTGGGCTGTGCCCATGAAAGCTCATGATACCATCTACATATTTTGTTAGTCTATAAAGTGCCACCAGACCATTTGTTGTTTTTTTTCTTTATACACTGGAAGTCCTTGAAGGCTGTGTGCTTTTTCTGATACCCCATTCACTGGAAACTCACAGTATTGTTGAAGGGAAAGTTAAGTATAAAGATCAGCAACAACTTTCATTTAATTCCACCCATCAGTCATTAATATTGAGGAGCAGGGATATTAGGAAGCGTGTAATTTGGTAATCATGTAACTGACAACATTTTTGTCGGATACACAGTTAACCGATTAGCGCCTCTGCATTTAAAAGATCTTGAGATCTGGCATGCAAGCACTCTGGCTCAGTCCTAGCTCATGCCAGTTCTGACAGTACTCCTGTGGGGGTAGCTGTCAGACCCACCGTGAGCTGCGACTGAGCTGGAGGCCAGCTCCCAAAATACTTTAAATGAAGAGCCGCAGCAGGGGACTGTGTGTAGCCGATAACATTAACCGATAAACATCCACTTATTGATTAATCGTTTAACCAGCTACACTATTACATCCCTACTAGAGAGTGGAATCGACCAGATAGGTAGTTATTTCTGATGTTCTCTCTCCAGCAATCAGGCCACACTTCTTTGCCCCACATAGTGGCTCCCTTGTAGAAGTGGTACAGAGAGCCTGTAGCGGCTAACTTGTGGGCTTGGAAGTTACTGAATAGCTCCTTTCCCCTCCGCAATATTTCCTTGCTTCCTCAGACTTCTGGGTCACAGACAATGGGACTTTTAGCCAATTTTGCTCTCTAGCAGTGGCTATACAGTAAATCTGAAGGGAGGAGTGCACACTAAAATAGATTCTGTTTCGTTTGATTTCTATGACAATCTCACGTGATTTCTGAATTTGAATTTTGATTTTTCGAAGTTCAGAAATGGCATCTGGCCTCAAAATTCACCAATTTATTTTTTTCCCCAATGGAACAGTTCTCATACACACAATGAACAGTTAATGAACTGATTTAAGAACATCTAGGAAGCTCTTCTATTTTGGTTATCTACTAATGACTTTCAGATTAATCAAAAGAAAAAGAAGAATCACATGCCAAAGTATTTGTGACCAGATTTCTTAATCTACTATATATTTGAGTTTGTGCATCTGTCTATCTGTGTCCTTCTGTCTGAGTTTGTTCAAGAACTCCTCCTAAACAGTGAGGTTATGTGTACACTACAAGTTTTGCCGGAAGAGGCAATGCAAATGAAGCACAGATTAGTATTTTTTCATGCTTCATTTGCATAATCTCTTCTGGTCCGTTTTTGCGCAAGGGTTTTTTGTGTAAAAACAATCAGTGCGGATGGGCCACAGGAGACATAAGGATCTTGTGCAAAAAGGGGCTTGTCCACACTGTTTGTTCTTGTGCAAAAACAGACCTGTCCACATTGCTTGTTTTTGCGCAAAAACCCCTAGCGCAAAAATGGACCGGAAGAGATTATGCAAATGAAGTGCAAGAAAATGCTAACCCACGCTTCATTTGCACTGCCTCTTCTGGCAAAACTTGTAGTATAGACAAAGCCTCAGAGCTCAGACCACCAAATTTGGTATGCAGCTTCCTCTCGTTGTAACTTAAAGCAAGGTAAGAGTTTGGTTATGCTCGGAAAACAGGATGTGCCTAGAATATAATTGATTCTCGTAAAAAGCTAAGGGACAGGTCTGCTAACAGGCAGTTATATTGAAGAATGAAGGGGTGTCAGACAGTGGCCCATTGTGGGATGGGCTCTGGATATTCCCAGCCATGGGTAAGGTTCCTGTGCTGGTGCTGGGCATGGTTGCCTCCCTTCCCATGCTGGCCCCTATAACTCTCAACTGAAGCCCAAACCATCCCTCCTGGTCCTCAGCTTCAGTGCCAAACACTGGGGTGGAAGACAGGGGAGGGGAGGAGCCCAGGCAGGCAGTGCAGCCCTTGCGGGCTTTGGGAAGCAGTTGCCAGCCTGCCAGCACAGCCCCTGCCACCCTGAGGAGCTGCCACTGGCCAGGCAACATAGCCCCCATTCCCACAGGTAGCCCCAGAGAGCCCCTGGTAGCTGGACACACAACTCCCTGCAACTGTGAGTGGTCCCGGGGAGCCACCGCCACTGTGGCACTGTGGACCCTACCACTGCAAGCAACCCCAGTGAGCTGCCACCACCTGGGCTACATGGCCCCTGCTATCCTTGGTGGCCCTGAAGAGCCACCACTAGCTGGCCAGCACAGCCCAGGCAGCCCACTCACTCCTCTCAACTGCCTGCTCTGAGCCCCTCCAACACCACCCAAACTCCTGTCCTGACTCCTGTGCCTCCCACTCCCTGCCCTCAGACTCCACACACCTCCCAACCCCGTGCCCTGACTCCTGCACCTCCCACTCCCTGCCCTCAGACCCCACACACCTCCCAACCTCGTGCACTGACTCCTGCACCTCCCACTCCCTGCCCTCAGACCCCACACACCTCCCAACCTCGTGCACTGACTACTGAAAGATTCAACCTCTTGCCTAGCGGGCTCAGGAGGACCTCAGCAACATCAGGTAAATCATCTAGTTATATTTATAAATTACAATTACTAATCATCCTAATGGCAATTCCTTCTATAATTTCAGCAAATTTCCATCTCACATAATTCTCAACTCCATTATTTGTAGACTAATTCATCTATTGAAATACCTAATTTTCTCTTTCCATGCACTGTGCACTCCGAGAAGATCCATTTTATTTCAGATACTGTTCAGCTTTTGTTTCTGTCACATCAAATACACTTTTATTCCTTAGCTGCTTAAAAAAAACAATAAATGTTCACATGCTACCAGATTTTCTATATATCTCCATGCATCTCTTTGATCAAACCCTTCCAACCATTCAGGAATAATCCATGCGTAATTATAACTTCTTAGCTTCCTTAGCCTAAAAGGAGCCTACTTATCACAAACTGTCATGAATTCTGATTAAAAATTATCAAGAGCCCAATTACCAACAGGAATAAAAGAGCCCTCTTTCCAATTAAAGTGATTGATTTCATATAAAACCTAGTAACATTTCACTTTTTAATTATGCACATTCTTATCAAATGTGAAGAGGTTCATCCTGATTTTATTTTCCATTGAGTGAATGTAATACAACAAACATTAATAATATGCTGATATAATGCCAGACCTAACAATACTTTCACCATAATTTGACAACATCTAATCTCTCAAAGTACTATGTTCATTTTTTATGGTCATTCCTGCTTTCCCCTGCTAACATTTACTCCAGGATTGGGGAGAGGGTATAAAATGGATTGTCTGCTATATTCAATTGAAGAACTGATCCCCATTATTTTTTTAAAAAGTTTTTAAAAAGTTCCATCTGAAGAGAAGGAAAAATTAGGAGAAAATCTATCTTTAAGCCAGAAAAACAAGAAAATGCAGTTTCAGCTGAAACACCGAACATGATACTTTAAATGATTTGCTATGTGAATTGCCCCATTGAGTCCAACAGGGCTACTTGTGCGAATTGGATAGTGCTCATAATTGCTACGTAGCTGAGAAAGACCACCACAACAATGCCCAGAAATGATCCAATGCCAAGAGGATGGACAGCCTTCAAACTACAGGCTGACCCCAAATTAATGGCCTCAGATTTGTTAGTCTAAGTTATGCTGTGTAAGTAGAAAAGTGCTTTATTTGATGTTGCATTTTTAAAACCGTGGCTTTATTCATACATCCAATTTGTTACACGCATGGGACAACGCACAAAACCTCTACACACAGCCTTTTTCTGAAACTGTTCATTGTGCTCTCCATGTGATCTATGGGTGAGCATCTAGCATACAGCCTCCTTAACTGGATGCCTATGCATGGCAAAAAAACCCAGTGACCTGTGACTTTATACTGAGAAAAAAAGACAAAGTATTTTTTTCCATCTCAGCCTTTTCAACTTCCTGCACAGCATCTAACAAATAAAAGATCACCCAAAATAACCACACTGAGGGAGAACCTCAGAAAGAAGGAGGACCCTGAAGCAAGGGCACCATTTTGGGAGGGCTCAGGGGGGGCAGCAGCTGCGTGTACTGGGACGTGGCTTGTTTTTCTTCCCATTCCCCTGACTATCAGACTGCGAGAAAGTATATGACTTGTGTGCATGCCTCTCACTCCTGGGTGGCGAGGGAAGGGGGCAGAGGAATAATTCACAAAATCTGCATAGTTTCCCCTCACTCCCTAATAATCAGGGGAAGAGCAAGAAAAGCAAGCAGTGTCTCCGTACACATGGCTGCTACACACACAGCCTGCCTTCCTGAAACGGTGCTCTTGCCCTGAAGGATCCTTCACAGATAGTTCAGAACAATTCCTAGACTTCCTTAGCCATACATTGCAGGCTCAGATCCAATGGAGCCCTCATTTCCTTTCCCAACAGCCGAGAATGCTCTGTGTCAGTCTCTGCCACATACCACTTCAGAAAACTGCAACTTACTGAAGTGACATTTCAATGGTGAAAATGCTGGTTTGTAGTGAGTGATATGTGGAAGGGGAATTATCAGAGTTTCCACGTGCCCCTTCTTAAAACCACACACACACACACTGAAAGCAGGATTGAGATAACTTCTACCTCTGACCATCACAACTTTCCAGCTACTGTTAAATTATCCCTGCCAATCATACCACCTAAGAGTATCATTTTAAAAAACAAACGAACAACAAAACCCCATCTTTTACGTTCCAGGTGACAACAAATAACAGCAAACGGTGTCTAATCATCTATCCTTTCACCGGTAGTCTATCCCTACTAACTGCCTCTTGGCCAACTGCCTTCCCATCACCCCTCACAATTAAAAAAATCCTTCACTTGACTGCCTTTGACACCATGACTGCCTCCCACTTGCTTTGTTGTCTGCAAATCCAGAGTCCTAGACAATAGTAAGTACTGAATGAATCTGGAGAGGCTGCTAGCTAGAGGGAGTCAGTGATGAGCAAACCCATCAGCACACACCACACCGAGATAGGCTGCCTACAGCAACACTGGTTTATTTTATGGCACAGGAGGGGAGTCAGTCCTAGCAGAAAAGGGCTGCTGAACTGGGGAGGGATGGAAAGTGTATACTTATTGAAAGAAGTTTGCATGAGAGTGAAAATGATGCTGGGACATTTGGAAAAGGAAGCCTGAAATGGAATTTGGTGAGTGGCATGGCAAATGCCAATCTGAATGGAAAGATTCAAACTATTCAATAAGCAGGACTGGGAATGAAATGCTATGAAAAGGTATTTACTTCTTATTCCCTCACGAAGAAGAAAAAATAGCTCGAAAGATCTCAAAAGAAAACAAACACACTGTTCACTCAATGTTCTGTTATCTTTATTTTCTCCACAAATTAAACCAGTAAGTTGCCAACATAAAACAGTTCTTAAAACAGTGGTTATAAAACCATTACCTCTTAATCAAAATCTAATTCATCACTGATGTAACTTCACTGAGTTCAGTGAAATTACATAGGAATGAAGTGGTCCATCACTGTGATTATTAAGGGCTTCTCTACACCGGCACATTTTGTCACCAAAAACTGCCTTTTGGGGACAAAAAAAATAAAAAAATAAATGAAGGCATTTACACTGCAATGCAGCTTTTGTCAGGAAAGACACCCAGTTTTGGCCACTCCTGCAAGAGACTTTTGTGTTTTCTTCTCCCTTTATTGACGACAAAGAGCCAGTGTGGACTCTGCTATTTGTTTTGTTGCAAAAATTGACTTCCGACAGTATCCTACAATGCCTGCCCTGCTGGCTCAATGTTTTTTGATCTCTGCTGCCCTGCCATCATGCACCCCTCCCCTTTCAAAGCTCCAGGACATATCTGACAGCTGAGTGAGCTGTTCTATTTAGGGAACAAACAAAGAGAAAATAATTGGAATGCTTTGGTTCTGCTGCTACAGATGGAGGGCTGGAGAGACTGTTGTGCTTTTTTGACACTCCTTAGCACAGAATGCTACAAGGGAATCCCAAGAAGCACAAGGATTAGATATGCCTTCCCACAGCACTACACTGTGGGCTGTTTACCCACATTGCTTTTCTCTGTCGACAGGGTGCTACCAATGTAGCCATGAAATATCAACAATGGGAGAAGAATAATTGGTTTGATTGGTTCTCTTTCACTTTTGGCAACTTTTTAGCATGTCAACAGCATTTTTGTTGCCAAACCTTCCTAGTGCAAGCAAAGCCTTAAGCTTCAACACTACTCTTGGCACTATATAAAAGCTAAAGACATTTTCCTACCCCCAATAAGCCCACAGTCTAAACAAGATAAAGAATCAGACACAATTACATTAGGAGTCCCACCCAAAGGACAGTGCTAACAGAATCTTTTGTTCCCTTGTTGTTTCAACAAAAGCCTGCTGGCAGCATTTTTACCTGCATTGATTAGTGATTGTGGGCTATGCAGAAGAAAGGGGTTTCAAGAAAAGTTGTGTGTGGAAAGAAGATCCTGAAACCTGGGTTAGAAAGGGAGTTTTAGATGTCCAGGAAAGCAAAGAATAAGGCATGTGAGTGTGGGAGTAGTATGAAGGGCTTGGTGGGGTGGAATGGAGTTTTCCCCGGCAGTATGAAGGAAGCAAGAGGGCAGCAAAGGTGTACACGAGTTGAATCTATTCAGAACCCCACATGGAAGATGGGACAGCTGAAGTGATGCAGAAGATGAAGGAAGCTAATGAAGCAACTAAGAAAAGGAGGAGATATGCTCTGAACAGCAGGCAAGATAAACTATTTTAGCTGCTCTGATCTGAACTTCTAGTGAGCAAGATGGGATTGTGGGTAGTCAGCAAGGAGAAGGTTGCTGTAACCAGATGTTTCATCGAGAGTCCAGTTTAACAGGAGGTTGAATTAAAATGAGGGTAGTTTTTGTGGAGAGGGGAAAAAACCACGGAAAATCAAAATTAATATCCTACACTAGTTTCAAATACAAAATGCGTGCAGAAACAAACATCTTACACATTGATTTCACTACATGTACATTGTGGTACATCTATACATGACAACACAAATAAAAGGCCTAACCATATGAACATTTACTACAGTAATGCTTGCTACTACATTTAAGTCAGTGGGACTCCTCAGGGCATTGAGCATCATGCTGGTGAGTAACCATCAAAAGGAAGGTCTGAAGTCAGGAAATGCAGACATCAGTTTCTCTGGACACTATAGAGATGCATTCTTGGAATGTATTTAACATACCAACCAAATACTCTCAAATTGCCATCAGTTCTAGCCTCATGTGCACATTCATAATAGTTTTGAAGTTCTTCTTATAGAAGCACATGGTACCAAGCACTACTGAAATTTAGTGAGAACAAGGAATTCATTTAAAAAATTATTTGTAACTGTAGAAATCAGGGTAACAAAACATGACAAGATTTTTCTCTATACAAGTGGGATAGCTTATAATCACAATTACACCTGTGTAAGCCCACAGTAACACATTGATTTCCATGGATTTGCAGCAGTGTAACAAACATCAGAATCTGAGCTACATTATATTACAATACTAACCACTGTTAGTTTGCAAATCGAGTTAACTGCTTTGCAAATTTAAGGACCAATCCTGTCAGGTACTGAGTGCCATCAATTTAAACAGAAGCTGAGGATGCTCAAGCAACTGTAAGATTAGACCCTTCATCCTCATTTAGTTACCAACAATAGATATATAAACTAAACAAAACTCGTTTGCTAAAATTGTGCATTTTATGCAGCATCACAATAACTGTCAAATCTTTAAGTTTCATTTCAGAGATGTGTAGCATTGCACTAATTCATGAACATTCATGACTGATGCATCTGCATGAAGCTTCTCATGAACGTTGCAAGCTTCTGAACATCTTCTATTGTCACAGCATTATACAAAGAAGCACGGATTCCTCCCACAGATCTGAATGAGAACAAAAAATTGTTATTGTTGTACATATCAGCAAAGGTATCCTTACCATTGACTACACACAGCTATCTTCCCCTCAGTATATGGTAATTCATATTCATGATAATAGGAGGGGACATTCTGCTTTTTGATATATTCACAAAACTTTCCTTGGTGTCAATGGGAACCAACCATCTATTTTAGCTACTTATATGGCCTCCTTTGTTTTAGTGCAGTGATTCCCAACCCTTTTCCCATGGAGGAACCCCTAAAATAATTTTTCATATCCCAAGGAACCTATGAAAACATTTGCTTGGCCAGAAAAAGTTGACAACAGGAAGCGCAATTCAATTACTGCTAAATTTTTCAAGAAAATTTATTTGTAAAGAGCTGTTTATATATATTATATATGTGTCAGCTTACCATTATATATATACCACGTTATATATATATGTCAGCTTACATTGTAAGAAAAAAAAATGGAGCATTTTCCTGTCTCTCTTTCTCTTCCCCGCCCCTTCCGGGAGGGAGTTTTGCCATCCTTTCAAGCCCAAAAAAGCAGTAGTTCCTATTACATCCTCAGGACTTCCTGTCCCAATGCTCTCACTCAGATGACAGTGCTGCTATATATATTATACTGGGGGAGAATGGCAACCATTTTATCTCATTTTGCACTGTAATCCTAAACAGGTTATAACAAATGAGTTCATCCAAGGCCTGTACTTACCGATGCCCTTTCAGAGAGATCATATTCAATTCCACAGCTTTATCAAGGAATTTCTTTTCCAAAGCTTCGTCACCATTAATATTGCCAATGCGGAATGGAATGTTCATTCTGCTTCGGCTCTTTTTCTCCACAGGGCATCTGAAACATTTGCAAAAATATAATTATTACATTTTGTTCTCCATCTAGGTGCTTTTTAAAACCTTCTATGGAAGTTACCAAGGATGTATTTGCCTGAATAATCACATGTGTTTAGCCAAGCAAGTCAGTCTGCCCTGTCATTTCAGCCATGGATGACTTGAATGATGATTTTAGAAATACAGCAGAGGGGTGTTAGTCTGTAAATAAAATAAAATAAAATAAAATAACATAAAACAAAAACAATGGTCCTGTAGCACCTTAGTATTATTAAATATTCTGTTGTATTCTCCACTTCTCTTCTTGTGTGGAGCACTTGCCAAGCCCATTCGCAGCAGCCTCACCAGCAAAATGCAGAGCCCTTAGGCCATCATCAAATCTGGTCAGAGGGCAGCTGTCAGTGATGTGACATTGCCAGTCTTTGGTCACAGTTACATGTGAGATTCGTTCATTGGCCAAGGTGTGTTGACTGTACATTGACCCCGACCCATTCAAAATCTGTTCAGAAGGGCCCACAAGCAGCATGGAAAAAAATCAAAGCTAGGTACATGTATGGTCACTTTAAGTAGAAGAGTTTGACATCGGCTGCAGACCATCCTCTATGACACATCAACATCACAGAGAAATCTGAGCAGGGCAAGTCAGCCCACAATGGGTGCCTTAATAACAAGCGCACTCTTGAGTGATTGAAGAGATCTGTGTATGGTGGTAGGCTTGGATTTCTCCTGATTGCTCATCTATTCTGATTGTAGCATACCCACAATAGTCGTGTGGAGGAGCGATATTGTTTAACACAGGGAGTCACAGGTCAAATCAAAAAGTGCAACATAACTGGGACAAGTGTAGTTTTGTGTCCAATGACTTGATGTGAGACAAATGGAGTCAGACTGTAAGTGGGTGGCTAGAAAACATACTTAAGGGCTAGCCTGAGGTAAGCTAAAACACGGTAGTTAACCATGGTCAAACTTCTCCCTCATCTACACTAGGGATGTGAATTGTTGACCGGTAAACCGGGGGGGCTGGAGCAGTTCCCCTGTGTCCTATCTACTAGGGCTGTAAGCAACTAATTGCTAGTTAACTATCCGATAAGCAAAAGCTTATCAAATAGTCAACACACTAGGGATGTTAAATATCGGTTAATTGAATAGTCGATTAACCTCATGAATTCTTATTAGTTAGTTGACTATTCTATAATGTCTGGAAGTGGGGCTAGCAGCCAGTGTGCTCAGGCTCCACTCTTGAGGAGCCCCCTGCCACTCCATGATACAGAGGCAGCAGCGTGGGGTGCCAGGTGGGAGCTAGTCCGTGAAGAGAGCCAGTTTAAAAAACCAGCTCCCTTTGTGGACTGGCTGCCTGTCACCCCATGCTGCTGCCTCTGTTAGAGAGGCAGTAGTGTGGAATGGCAGCAGCCCCTGTCCTGGGGTAGGGTGGGAGGAAGTCTGAGCTCCCAGACCCAGTGCGAGCTGGAACTATTTAAATGCAGAACTGCAGCAGGGGTGGGTCCCAGACCTGGCACAAGCCAGAACTGAGGCAAGCTGCTGGCCAGCTTTCTAAAAAATGTCCTGGCAGGTGGGGAGGGGGGAAGAGAGAATGCATATAGTTATAGCATTAACCTATAAGCTTTTGCTTATTGGTTAATCAACTACACAATTACATCCCTACAACACACTAGTCAGACTAGTCACTCCCCCCCCCCCCCCCCCCCCACTTGCTGTCTCTGGGGGATGCTAGCTTAAAAGCCAGCTCCCCCAAGCTCCAGCTCCAGTTCCTTAAGAGGGGCCAGAGGCACAGCAGCGGAATTCCACCTTTGAAATGTACAAGAGTCCCCACTGGCCCCAGGCTCCACGCGGCACTTCAATCTTTTACCTTGATTTATTTGGTCCATATACTTCATGAAAATATGTTTATGATATGAATGTCTTAACTCAGATATGCTTTATGCAAGAATGTTAATGTAATATATCATTTGTAGGGTTGTAATTTACTGACTATAATTATCTCATTGGCATGCATGTATCACATCTATTGCTGAAACTTCAGGTACAACAATGAAAGAGGCCTTCATGGGACCTGTGGGTCAGCCCATGAATCCTAGAACTGGAAGGAATCTCCAGAAGTCATCAAGTCCAGTCCCCTGCAATCATGGCAGGACTGAGCACCATCTAAACCAAGGCTGGGAAAAATATGGTCCAGAGGCCAGAGATGGCCCACCAAGTCACCAGTTCTGGACTGTGAATAACCCTTCTGAGACCCTCAGGCACACAGCTGCTGTAGTTTAAAGTGCAGTCCATGAGACTCTTTGCTCTGCAGGCAGGGGGAGTCTTCGTGTGAGCTCCCTGACCTCAACCCAATCTTCAGCTCCTTTTGGATGGACAAAACTAGCCAATGGGAACTGAAAGATTGGCGTGGGGGACAGGTAGGAGCGGCTCGAGGAAAGCTGCCAGCAACTGGCGCCCTAGGTGATATGTGCGATCAGCGCCCCCGCCTCCATAGCCCTCAATGGCGTGATGTCATCATTGGGTGCCACGTTAAACGCAGCACCCTAGGCAACTGCCAAGGTTGCCTACATCCACGGACCACCCCTGGGGACAGGAGCAGCGCAAGCTTCTTCCCCCTCCCGGAACTGAGAGCCATGTGGAAGGAGCAACTTGCAATTTAAAGTGATCTGGGGCTGCAGCAGGCAGGGAGCCCAGCCTGCCTTGGGGATGCTGCAGGGCTGGTGAGCAGGAGACACTTAGGTAAGTGCCTCCCAGCCAGAGCCTGCCTCTGGCACCCCAGCCCCTCCTGCAACCAATTCCCTCCCCCAGGTCACCATCCAAACCCTCTGTACCCCCTTTCCCCAGATCACAACTTCCTCCCAGACCCTGTACCCCTTCTTACACTCCTCCCCCAGGACAGAATCATCTCCTGAACCCATACACCCTCCCTTCACCTATACTACAATACCCTGACCCAGGTCACAACCCCCTCCTTCACCCAAATTCCCTCTCAGACCTCACACCATCTCCTGCATCCCGTCCCTTACCCCGTGCACCTTTCTGCACCCAACCTCCATCCTAGACACCACATATCCTCCACAGGAAAGTGCAGCCCTGGACCACTTTCCAAAATCTTGGAATGGCCCCCATCAAAAATCATTGCTCACCCCGATCCAAACCATCCTAGACAGGTGTTCATCTAACCTGCTCTTAAATATCTCTAATGGTGGAGATTCCACAATCTCCCTAGGCTATTTATTCCTGTTCTTAGCCATCCGGACAGTAAGATTTTCCTAATGTCTAACCTAAACCTCCCTTGCTGCAATTAAAGCCCACTGCTTCTTGTCCTATCATCAGAGGTTAAGGAAAATGATCTATCTTTCTCCCTCCTCCTTGTAACAACCTTTTAGATACTTGAAAGCTGTTATGTCTCCTCTCGGTCTTCTCTTTTCCAAACTAAACAAACCCAGTTCTTTCAATCTTTCCTCGCAACTCATGTTTTCTAGACCTTTAAATCACTTTTGTTGCTCCTCTCTGGACCTTCTTTAATTTGTCCACATCTTTCCTGAAATGTGGTGCCCAGAATTGGACACAATACTCAGATCAGGCCTAATCAGCACAGAATAGAGAAAAAGAATTACTTATGTCTTGCTTACAACACTCCTGTTAATACATCCCAGCATGAGGTTTGCAACACTGTCACACTGTTGACTCATATTGAGCTGTACAGGCGAAGATGTTGCTTCCCATCTCAATGCAACAGATTCAGGATTTGTCCTTGAATATTCACCAGAGAAAGGAGTTTAAGGTAATGCTTGAATCAGTTAAGTTCTCCTCCCACTGCCCATGATTTTATCATTTTGCAATGTTTTAGTTTCACTGGTTTTGAAATTTGTAAAATGTGAACACAATATAACAAGTATTAAAAATGAAGACAATAAGTCATTGCAACTCACACATAGAATCCACTGGAACTCTCAATAATGTCATAAATCATTTGTGATTTGATTGAACTCAGTTTATCCATAGCTGCAGCCCCACCATTGTTCTTCATCCATTCCAGCACTAAGCTCATGATATAGATACTGAATAAACAAAATAAAATATTATGATGTCATAATATTCAAAAAATGGAAAAAGTAATCAGATTTCATTCAGAAAAAGTCTCAGCAACTAAATGGAGATATATTATTGTTTTTAATAGCTCACAACTTACAGCATTTAGCATCTGGACATTTAAAATAATGGCAATTTTAAAACAGGTGAAATTTGTGTGTCAAACTAGAGTAGCTTTTAACTTCATAAGTGACACAAGTGTGATGGCAACTTCCCTCTTTCCCCGTCCCTCCTGATCAGTGGCCCTGACTCCCAAATTTAGACATTTTGCCTCTAAGGACTGCAGAACTGCAACAAGGAATTTTACTAGAAGTCTCAGGGAGTCCCAGAACTGAACCAGCAAATGTGTTCTAGACCCATGCCACTACACTGACAAAGCTTTGTGGATGCTCTTGCATGTACCTTCCTGCTTAATACCAGAAATCTAGTCTAATATTTATGACCCTTAAACAAATGTCTATGACCTCACTGTCATCTAAAAAGTTATTTTTCACATTAAACAATTATCCTCCTGGAAACAAATATTTTATAATCATTAATGCCAATTCAAACCCTAAGCACAGAGCTGGGAGCCTGTTCATTTCACACAGCTACAGATCAGCTGTTTCAAAGCCAGCTACCCAGTATTACATAAACCCCCCCCCAAAGCCTTTTGCCTTTGTGCTTTGGCTACAAAACTCTGCTTGTTCAAGTCAGGCATTTCCCACAGCTATACCATTTTACATAAACTGTTCACAAGTTTTTATGGCATATTTCCAACAGGTTTGGTTTTATTAATCCTCCCATTACAGTTTCCAAGGGAGTGCTTAGACAACATTACCCTTCAAATCTCTCTCATAGGGATCTAGGAGGAGGTTGTTTTAACATCCCTACCTTTAATTTCTCCTTGGATACTAAATCTTTAAACGTTTCCAAAACACATCATGAAAGGAGTGAGCTTATGGACTCCCTGTTATAAATTAACACAACAGCTTTATGGGCCCGCGCCTGCAATCTTCAAGGCAGCAGAGTGTCATTTATCCCTATGCAGAGTTCTATACATCAAAAACATGCTTTTGAAGGTTTAAGTGGTACATAGTCTTTGCACTGGCTGATTGCATAGGATACATTTTACAAATAGCCCACACTTAGCCAAGTCTGTGGGACTACTTAGGCAAGTAAGGTTTGGAGGTCTAGGCTCTAAGTGATGCTCTTAAACCTGTCAGTGAAATAAAATTCCATATCCTTCTGCCATGCCAATCAAAAATATGGTCCTGGAAAGGCTTTAAATAGAAAATAAATCCTTGGAACTGAAAAATAAGATTTCTCCAGCAAATTTGCTATTAATTTTAGCAGAGGAGCTTAGTGTCAGAAAGTCAGGACTCTTAGTGCCAAGAGGTTAAGGGTATCAGCATTACATTAATTTAATTCAATGTTCTGCTAAGTAGCTCATGCAAATTTGGTTAGTATTTCCTACCTATTTGCCAGCTAACCCTGGAACAGAATAGGGTGAGGCAGAAGGAAAAGAAGCTTTGCTGTTTCCTTACAAAAAAAGGCATTTTAAAACCAAGCCAAACAGATCTGTATCCTGCCAAAATTTAGGTCAGTATTAAACCTTGGATTCTGGAACATCCTCCAATGTGGGTCATCAGCATGAAGTAAAAGTTGGCCAAGTACCAGGTGGAAAGTAGAGCCATCCCTAGCAGAGCAAGGGGCAAGTCACCTATATGGAGACCCTCTCCCCCCTTAACATTAAATATTGCAGATTAAATATTGATAACACCCAGCTGTATAATTATGTTTGTAGTTCTTTTTATAAAAACCTCACTGATCATGATCAGTGTTATACTGCTTATACAGTATTTTAAAATCTATTTTCATGAACTTCCTTGAAGCAAACTCTGCTATCAGATCCTGGTTGGATGCTTCTTTCATCCTGATGACAAGTCCACCCAGCTTCTTGAGAGGTAGTCGGCCATATGCAGTTTTTAATTTGGAAAAAACTTTGCTCTCCAGAAGCCACCGTGAGTGGGATTGTCAGCAAAATCCTGTCTGCTAATGCTATGTTTGGGAAGGCAAGTGATTTAAGAAACTGAAGGGCTTGAAGTACAGTACTTGTTCCCTCAGGGAAGAATTCTCCTAACCCAAAGTTATATTTTGTCTATTTGTCTCTGTGCCTGCTAGTGACAGTCATTGTATGCTAGCTAGGTGGGTAGGGGGGTTGGAGTGCAGTGCTACGGTGCACTGGGAGTCTAGAAAAGTAAGAGCATGCAGAATGAGAAGTGCAGTGGGTCAAAGATGCAGTGGAAGAGCTGGGTGGTGCTTAGTGTTCCCTCTAGTTTTTTCCATACATGTGCAGAGTGAATTTTGTTATGTGCACTGAGACATGTGCACCACCAGCAGAAACACCTGCTGCCAGCTCTAGGTGCAGTGCTAATCAGATGGGTGATACTGAAATTTCTCTTGGGTGGCCACCCAAGCACTCAGCTTACATGGAACACAGGTGGTACAATTTATTCCTCACTTGAACTCCCAATTTTCTCCTCTCCCCTAACATCCATCCCCACAACAATCCCCTCTGCCCACACCACTCTCCCTCTAATTTCTCTATTCCTCTGATTCCTAATACTGGTCCCTGCCCACGAAGCATTCATATGGCAAAATCTCCCCTCCCCAAGACAGATTACATTCTCTTCAAAATCAAAATGCCATCACCCATGAATCACAAATTACAGCACCCTACAGGCATCCTTGCTAAACATGTAGACTGGCATGATTTTCCGCAAATGCTTTTAACAGAAAAGTTTTTCCGTTAAAAGCATTTGCAGAAAAGAGCGTCTAGATTTGCACGGACGCTTTTGCGCAAAAGCACTTTTTGCGGAAAAGCGTCCATGCCAATCTAGACACAGTTTTGCGCAAGAAAGCCCCAATCGTCATTTTCACCATCGGGGCTTTTTTGCGCAAAACTGTCCTGAGCTGTCTACACTGGCCCTCTTGTGCAAATACACTTGCTCAAGAGGGCTTTTTCCCCTGAACGGGAGCAGCATAGTATTTGCGCGATAACACTGATCATCATTCATTAAATCGTCAGTGTTCTTGCGCAAATTCAAGTGGCCAGTGTAGACAGCTGGCAAGTTTTTCTGCAAAAGCAGCTGCTTTTGCGGAAAAACTTGCCAGTCTAGACGCAGCCCTTTTGTCTAACAGGGTTGTGATTTACTTATCCTTAGTTTACTGATTGTGGGATGAGTTCACACCATTTCTCTCAATGAAGTCTGTCTGAGAACATCCAGAAATCCTTAGAATGTCACTTTCAGTTTAGCAGAAGTTGGGGAAGCATCCTGTAACTCAAGGAGCACTTGGTCAAATGATCCCAAATGTGGATCACCAGGGCTATTCTGCATCCCCAGGAGACAGATTTCCAAGCAATCAGAGTAAGCAGTTAGAGGACATAGAAAGGTTGAGTTTTAAAGCCATAAAATAAGTGAGAGTTAGCGGAAACCCTCTGCTGTTTTTCTGTAACTTGCTAGCCCCTGGTGGGTGGTGGTAGAATTGTCAATCACTAAATCCTAGTACTCTGGGGAGGGGAACCCCAAGGCTTGAGCCTGCTGCTTGAGAGCTGAAAAGACGAGGACCATGAGGCGGGAGGATGATAAGGGCTGGCCCTCTGGCCTGGAGCCTGGTGGCAAGAACACACCTCTCTCTCACACACACACACGCCTACTGGGAGAGAGAAGAAAGGGTAGCTGAAGTGGGAGATGTGGCACACTAGGGGACACAAGATTTGGACTATGGGCGAGGGGCCCTGATGGAGACTGGCTGCTGGCACTCACCTGTGCTTTCCTGCTGGAAAAGGGAAGGGTCCATCCCTCCAAGGCAGAGGTCTGGAAGGGCAGGGGTAGGCCAGGTCAGGCTGCTGGAATGGCACTAGTGAGGTGGATAACTAGGACCCTGCAGCAGCCAGCAAGCAATTCTAGCAGAGGGAAGAGCAGAAAATTGCAAAACAGCTAGAGCTTGGAGGGGAGGGGAAAGAAGAAAGTGAGGGGGAGCCTGCAGACAAAAACAAAAGCAAAGGAGCAGGACCAACTCCTGCTGCCAGAACCAGCTCCCTTCCCAAAATGCCTCTGAAGCACACGGCCCGGGGCGGTTACCTTGCTTCATCCTATGGACGGGGGAGCTCCACTTGATGCTATTAATAGACATTCAGGAAGTAACTTTTCAACTATAACATTGTTTGCAATTATCACCAACTGAAATTTTTCAGTATTCTTTTCAGCCCAGAAATGAATTTTTATTTGCATCTCAAATGTGGAATCAACACTGTTTGAGTTCCAAGGCATGATAGGTTGTTGTTTTTCAAATGAAAACACTTTTGCATGTGAAAAAACCCCCATGAATGGTCTGGATTTAAAGTTTAGCATGTCCAAATACTTAGTATTCAAAGCAGAATATGTAATTTGGCAAGCAGGAAAATAAGTGGGTACTTAGTAAAAACAGCCTACTAAGCATGCACGACACTTTGTTACATAGTTAAGGAAACAGGGAGAACAAATATGTAGATTGAATCACAAAGCCCTTTATATTGACAAGGTCAATCCTCTCTCCTCTGCTGAACAACCTGTCCAACTTTTAAAGAAGACTTCACAAGGGACCCAGCAGAAGGGCCAGTCTTTGGGCCCCAATGCCACCCATTTCAAATGTGCACGCTCTATAGCAGAGATAGGCAATAATTTTTGATTGGGGGGGGAGGAGGGAACAGCACTCCAAGAATTTTGTAAATGGTCAAGGGTTGCACTTTTCTAGTACCTTAATGGAGGAGGTGGGGGGACTAGGATGGAAGTTGGATGCAGAAGGGATCTCGGGGTAAGGAGGGGGTGTGGGATCTAGGAGGGAGTGTGGGGGAAAAGGAGGGGGGTTAGGGTGCTGAGGGTTTGGGCTGTGACCTGGAGCGGCGGTGCAGGAAGGGAGGAGCAGAGGGTTGGGGTGGGGGAAAGAAAAGGCCAATGTGCCAGATACAGGCTCTGGACAGGAGTGCTAACCTATGTGGCTGCCAGCCAGCAGCCCAATGGAACCCTCAAAGCAGCCAGCTTCAGGGGCCATGTGCTCTCTACACTGCAAGCTCTGGGTGGGATGGAGAGCATACTTTTTGGGATGCCTGCACCACAAGCACAATGAGAGCTGCAAGATTGTGCTGGGGGTGAGGGCAGCATGCAAAGCTCACATACACACTTGGAACTTCAGAAGTAGGGGTGCTGCAGCAGCCCCAGACTTGAAGTGGTTTCCATTATACACATAATTTACAGTTTGATTCAGTGGCATTCAGTACCCCACTATACGCAAAGAGCACATGCCCCATAAATCCAGATACATTGAGTGGCACGTGAGGAGGACACAGAAGGCAGGGAGATTTCTACTGGGCTGCAGCACAGTGGCAGGCCAGATCCAGTGGTTTGGGGGGCTGGAAACATTTTGCCCATCCCTGCTCTATAGGGTGTAGTGCACTTTGGAGTACACAGCTCCAGACCCAAAAAGTTTGAAATTAGTATGTCTAGATTTAGTCCTCCATTAATTAATATAAGAAGTCCTATTTCATATCAGTACTGTAATTCTCATTTAATGCATGCAAAATTCAGGAAATTCAAAGTTATAGTTCCCACATCACTGGTAACTTAGTATATATGTACAGTGGGTCAAGGCATTAAGACAGATCCCAAATGGAAGGATTATCATCCCTATGATATATACTAAATGTTCAGCAAGGCCCAATCATGGCTTATGATGAAAATGTAACGCTGAAATTATTGACTTATGTGGAAAATACCAGCCATATAATTGTATTAACATAAGCTTCACACTGAAGGATTTTGACCTTTAAAAGCACTATGTACTCTTTCCAAAGTTTGCTAGAAAACAGAAGTCTGGGGTAAAGGGCATATACTTTTTAACAAGTGAGTTTTGGATTAGACCAATGGCTGTATTTTTTTAAAATCACCTTTTTATTGCACAACTGTACAGGAAATGCTTCCTATTCGACTGACATCAATGTAAGGTTTTCTATATATACACACATGTAGGCCCACTCCTGCCTTCTTTTTGAATCTTCCATTAGCAAGGCTGTTTTTTCTAACCTTAGCAGTATAGTATCACTATGCAGAGCAAGCTGTACTCTGCTGTGCTTCATCTATACATAAAATTGCCAGACACATTCTTACTATGATCCCAATTGCTGGTGAGGATTATAAAGCAGAACCAACAGTTTTATTTTTAGATGCCAGTTTGATCTTGAAGTGGTAATCTGTGCAAATTTAATATGAAAGGCTCAGATACCTGATAAATAAAAATCACCAAGATGCCCGGTTTCACACTCTTGACTCTAGTCTCACTTTTAAATCTATTGTAGTAAATGATGTTGCAATAGATAATGTTTTAGAAAAAAAATCATTTAAAAGAATAAGTCTCTGCCATTGTCATTTTCCAGCAATGAAGATAGAGGGATTCAGATGAGCAAGATGCACTTTGAAAGGAAGTTTGTAGCTTGGATATTTTGGGCACAAAGCTGTGTTTGCTGAAGGGATCCTCCACCCATAGCTAACCTTCTTTCCCCACCCATCATCCAGACAAGGGAAGGATGCAGTTTAGGAAGGGATGGACATGCAATCTAGAGGTGGGATATGCATTGTCCCCTCCACGGGTTTGATTGCTTGAGGTATTCCATGGGCAGGAAAAGGGGACCCTGGATGTGCAATGAAGACAAAAGATCTGTGTGTAGATGGCTCTGGATTTCAGTTTGCTGCTGGGAATCTGCATGGTCTAAGGTCTTAGATCTGACTGCTTTGGCAGGTGGAGGGAAAGCAGAGTAAACCCCTGGTCTTTGAGGGAAGGTTTTATGGGAAATTCCATACAACTTACTTTAGGGAGTTATCAATTCCCTATGTAGGTTTCTTCCCATGTGGATGATCTGGGCCTTAAGTTTATCGGCTGCTGATATATAAATCTGGACAGACTGATTGAAGTTAAAGACTGAGGATCAAATTCATCCTTTGCATCAATTGAGGCATCATCATTGAATTTGCTGGACTTATTTCAATTTATGGTCTGCCAAGAATTTGGCCTTAAAAACTTACTATAGCATGGCATTATCTAAAAAAATATACATGTTGTGTAATTACCTCTTTCAATTCCCTCCTTCAACCCTGATTTAAAGCCACAAGATTGGGGCTTACAGTAGCAGTTCCCTCACTCAAAGTCAAATGATTTGATTTACTGGACTTCATACTCCTGCCTATTTGTGACCTGATAGCAAACGAATGTTCAATTTTTGGAACTTTTTCTGACAGCAGGAGCAGATGCCAGCTTAGTAGTTTGCTAGAGAAATAGGTTACCTGTAGCATGGAGGAGTGTTATATAATGAGCCATTTCCTGCTTGCACTTTGTAGTCCAATACTATAGGGCATTCTTTGAGTGCAAATCCCAGCAAATCCTCACGCACTATTACCACAGTTACACCAGCACAGCCAGCGTTCTTCTGGGCACCAGCAAAAATTACCCCAAACTTTAATAGAAAGAAAAGGATTTTCTTAGAAGCAATGACTTATTCAGGATTATTAAATATTTATAAGTTGTCACTTGATATTTATAAAGACATGCATACATTTGCAGTGTCATCTGAATGGCTAATAAAACATATCCCATTTCTGGAGGGTTGGGGGTAAGAGAGGATCAATTTTGATTTCAGGAGTCACTTCCACATTTGATTAACACATGTAAATATTGATTTGTCTGTACTGTCAAAATTAAGTCACTTCTTTCATCTAACGCAGTTCACCTCAAGAACCATTTCATTTCACTTTATTTACCAAGAATGCAGCCAGTAGATACAAATTATTCACAGAGAAGCCTGTCTCTGAACGTCTGTATTGCCAAAACAATTTGCTTGATAACAAATAGCAGCATTTTCAACAAATCCAATGGTCAAGAACTGACATCCTATAAATCATACAATCATAGAACTGGAAGAGGCCCTTGGGAGATCATCAAGTCCAGTCCCCTCCACTCATGGCAGGGCCAAGAACCTCTGGCTACTTGAAGTAAAAAGAAAGGCGACTCGATGAAATTCAAAAAAGGAGAAACTATTTGAACTCTCCTTTCCCCAGCACAATTTGATATGGAAAGTCAAACGCCTATGTTTCACTCTAAGGGTGTATCTAGACTACAGGGTTTTTTTGAAAAAAATATCCTTTTTTCAAAAAAACTTCACTTGCATCTAGACTGCAGCCGCGTTCTTTCAAAAGTAAATCGAAAGAACGCGGTAGTTTTTTTGATCACGGTAAACCTCATTTTACAAAGAATAACATCTTTTTTCAAAAGTACTCTTTCGAAAAAAGGTGCTATTGAATGCAAACTGTGCATTTTCGAAAGAGAGCGTCTAGATTCTTTCGAAAAAATGGCTCGCTTTTTCAAAAAAATCTCCTTGTAGTCTAGATGCTCTCTTTCAAAAGAGGTTTTTTCGAAAGAATCTTTTGAAAAAGCCTCTTTCGAAAGAGGCTCGTAGTCTAGACGTAGCCTAAGTGAAGTAGTACACAAATCAATAATACTTCATACTTCCATAGTGCCTTTCATGCAAGAATATCAACACACTTAAACACTGGTCAGTGTCATATCCCTGTTTCACTGACAGACAAACTCACACAAAGATTAAGATGACTTTACTATGGTCATAGAGTTTGTCTATGGCAGAATAAAAAGTGGAATCCAGAAGTTCTGACGCCTTGTCCCCTCCTATAACCGCTTGAAGAAAAAGCTAATGCTCAAGAGCCACTTCAGCATCACTTAAGACAACACAGTAAAAAAGTTTAGGCCTGATCTACACTGGGAGTTTAGGTTGAGCTTACATGCATTCGGTCAATTTTCTAAACAATGAGTCCACACCATCAAACCCGTTCCATCGATCATTAAAGCAGATTTTGGAACTCCAGCTTTTCACAAGGAGCAACGCTAAATTTGACCTTGTGTGGTTAACATTAGGGTAATGAAGATACAGCACTGTGAAAGTCGATGTTTTTGGCCTCTGAGAGCATCCCACAGTGACCATTCTGGTCAGGATTTTCCTGTGCACCTAAAAGGCAGCAGAGTTGAAAAGCCCGAGGAAAATTTGAATTTCATTTCCTTTGTGGCCAATGTGGCAAGCAGACCTCAGAGAAGGCAGCACACCTCAGAAGTAAACCTGACCATGAATGCCTAGTGCGCAAACAATTGCCAGTATGGAGCATGCAGGAGATCCTAGACCTTACTGCTGTGTGGATAGAAGAATCTGTTCTCACAGAACTATGAACCAGCAAAGGAAACACAGCTATCTATGCCAAGATTGCAAAAGACACATAGGAGAAAGGATATGCCAGGGATGCCCAGCAGTACTGCATGAAAATAAGGGAGCTGAGACAGTCAAGCCAGAAGACAAAGGAAGCAAATGGATGGTTGCATGGGTAAGCATGGAAAAAAGGGTGTAAAAAGACTGCCATTGCTTTCAAGCAGGGGTCAGGCAGGAAGGGAGAAGATGAATGCATTATGGGACACTGACCACATGTACCCAGAATCACTGCACAGTTTTGATCCCAGCATGCACCATAAACCAGAATGCAAAGAAGCAGGAGGAACTGTGGGATAACTACCCACAGTGCATTGCTCTCAAAGTGGAAGGTAGCCACCCAACTGGGGACGAATGACATAGAATTCTTGTGCACAGTGGAGAGATGCACCTTCAACATTACAAAATCTGGTGCTAGAAAAAAAACAACCCTCAATCTTTGAGTGTAGAGAAGGACTCATTGCAGACAAGGTCTCAGATGACTGTTAGGTTAAGGTATTTGAGACCATGGCTGCATCTCTTTTAGTATGGTGTACAGTGCTAAGCACTCAGCACTAAACAATAATCTGATGTGTCCAATTCTCAAGGAACAAGATAACCCATTAGGCTCTCGCATCTGAACATTTTGCCTCCAATTCCTCATGGCACCTTAAAAAAAAAAGGGGGGGGGGAGGCCTGTACTTCTACAGCTTCAGTGGGACTGGAGAATGCTCAACACAGTCCAGCCACTGATTTGTCTAATCCAAGTTTGTCTAATCCACTTTGTAGAGTGAATGTGTTGGATATTGTACCTTGGAAACATCTACTGGCTTGGACAAGAAATTTGATGACATATCACAAACTAAGATTGCTCCTCTGACATCAGGTACAAAGTCAAACTCCACACCATGAACGGTCTCATTAGCACAATAATAGACATAAGAGGCATCCTGGTTAAGATTCCAGCTGCTTGTGTCAGGAATTTCTGAGACAGATAAGAAGAAGAAGAAGAAGAAAAAAAAAAAAAA
>JANRFK010004149.1:85351597-85365873 GCA_030068395.1 Apalone spinifera
GGCAAGAATATTGTGGGTGACTATATCAAAAGCTTTGCTAAAGCTGGCACTGGGAGGACCAGAAACAATGTATTTGCATATCATTTGCTTAATGAATATGCAAATATGCAAATGAATGTTATCAATCTTCCAAAAGCTCGTGAATGGATTTACTGGTCCCCGTGTCAAAAAGTTTGGGAAACCCCCTGGTCTAGCATCTTTATTGTCTAACCTATCCTTTAAATCAGCATCTGTTCCTGATGACTGGAAGATAGCTAATGTGACACCAATATTTTTTAAAAAGGCTATAGGGGTGATCCTGGCAATTACAGACCAGTAAGTCTAATGTCAAATTAGTTGAAACTATAGTAAAGAATAAAATTGTCAGATACATAGATAAACATAATCTGTTGGGGAAAAGTCAACATGGTTTCTGTAAAGGAAAATCATGCCTTACTAATCTACTAGAGTTCTTTGAAGGGGGATGCACTTGATGTAGTATACTTAGATTTCCAAAGTCCTGTGACAAGGTCCCTCTGCAAAGGCTCTTAAATAAAGTAAGTTGTCATGGGATAAAAGGGAAGGTCCTCTCATGGATTGATAACTGGTTAAAAGATAGGAAACAAAGCATAGGAATAAATTGTAAGTTTTCAGAATGGAGAGAGGTAACTAGTAGTGACCCTAAAGGGTCTGTCCTGGGACCAATTCTATTCAACTTATTTATAAATGATCTGGAGAAAGGGATAGACAGTGAGGTGGCAAAATTTTCAGACACTAAACTGTTCAAAATAGTTAAGACCAAAGCAGACTGGGAAGAGCTTCAAAAAGATCTCACCAAACTAAGTGATTAGGCAACAAAATGGCAAATGAAATTTAATGTTGTTAAATGTAAAGTAATGCACATTGGAAAAAATAATCCCAACTATGCATACAATATGATGGGGATTAATTTAGCTATAACTGCTCAGGAGAGAGATCTTGGAGTCATTGTGGATAGCTCTCTGAAAACATCTTCTCAATGTACAGTGTCAGTCAAAAAAGCAAACAGATTGTTAGGAATCATTTAGAAAGGGATAGAGAATATCTTATTGCCTCTACATAAAACTATGGTAAGCCCACATCTTGAATACTGCATACATATGTGGTCGCCTCATCTTTCAAAAGATATATTGGCATTGGAAAAGGTTCAGAGAAGGGCAACAAAAATGATTAGGGCTTTGGAATGAAGAAATATTAAAAAGAAATATTGAAAAGATTTGGACTTTTCAACTTAGAAAAGGGGAGACTAAGGGGGGTATATGATAGAGGTCTATAAAATCATGACTGGTGTGGAAAAAGTTAATAAAGGCATTTACTTGTTCCCATAATATTAAAACTAGGGGTCACAAATGAAACTGATAGGTAGCAGGTTTAATACAAACAAAAGGAATTTTTTCATCATACAGTGCGCAGTCAACCTGTGGAACTCCTTGCCAGAGGATGTTGAGAAGACCAGGACTTTAACAGGGTTCAAAAAAGAGCTAGCTAGATTCCTGGAGGTTATATTGCTACAAAAGAATCAGTCCACCCAAGAAACTGTGTGCAGAGTATTTGGCTGATCATGATATGGGCAAATTAATGTCTCTCATATTACAAAAAAATTCCTGTGGGATAACAGAGTGATGTCATCACATCACTCTGCATCCCACCTCTCCTTGCCCTCCCCCCCTTCCTAGCTCGAGCCTGACTTCGCTGCTTCCCCTTGCCACTTGGAATTTCTGTTTTAAACCAAGACACTACTCCCCTTCCTCCATCCCCACCTCACAGGGCTTTAAACACCAAGAAACGTGGCACAGTAACTGGCAGACCCCACATTGCAGCCATGACAGCCTACGGGTGGGGGGGGGGAAGGGTATGGTGCTTGAGACAGCAGGCCAGGGACAGGCACTAGGAGCAGGAATCCCAGCTGAGCTTATGTTCCAACAGAGGACTCTTGGGGAGCCAGAGCATGGTGCCCGACTACCTGGAGTCTGGCTACCCCTGAAAAGACTCAGCCGGCAGGGGAGGAGGACAGAGAAGGGGCTCACAGGGCTGGGGGAGGAGGGAAAAGGGGGGACATGGGCTAAGACATCAGGAGATGGGGAAGGGAGAAAGGGCTCGAGATGGCACAGCAGAGGGAGAGAGAAGGGGGGCCTTGGCAATTGTGACAGGGGAGTAAAGGGGCCCACGCTGGCGGGGGGAAGGAGAAGTGACTGGGGGAGAGTGTTGAGGTTGCCAACCCCCCACAAGAGGGGGGGACTTGAAATAGTATTCAGATAATTCATCCAAAGAACTTTCCTGATCAGATAATCGGTTGTTGTTTCCAGTATTATATATTACAGTTGTGAAATGTGGCCAAAGTTAGTTATTGATTTCAGGCTTTTGCCATATCAAACATAGAAACTACAAATATGTGAAACATTAACAGCCAGCAAGAGTTTGAAATAGACAGTCTTTACCCAAATTCAAAATGCATAATGAATTTGTACACTCATTCATTATATATATAAGTCTATAGACTCTCCCCCACAGAGGAAAAAAACTCTTTGTTAAGTTAAAGTTAAGGTTTCTAAATAGCATTTCTTAAACACTTGATTAAAATATGGGAAATCTCCAGTTTCCTTAATACCCAGTGTGACAGATACAACAATCTCCTGCAATGTCTTTCAAAGAGTTCATTGAATTAAATTTCAATAGCTTTGGAGTCCATTGAACTAAAAATGCAGTTTATGAATTATTGTAACCCTGAGAAGTGTTACAAGTTTCAAAGAAAATAATGTATCAGACAAGAAGGAACTCACAAAGGTCAGTGGTTTTCCTCCCAAATGGCTGGGGGAAGGGAATGCAGATTCCCACAGCTGGATCCAATCTTTTGAAACTATGCCCCCAAAAGAGTATTGTCTGTTCCATGGTCTCTGAAGAGCCAACTGCCTATCTATATAAAACAAAGGCTAATCTATTATATGGGTTTTGTTCTGAACAAAACAGTGGGTATGTGCATGTAAACACAGAAAAAAAACCCTTTGTGGGAACTGAAGTACTAACTATTTACTAGATCTCTTGCTAGAATTTGGGGTGGTCTCTGGTAAGCTTATTAGCTTGCATTATTATTTTTAATAGATTTTCTTTATAAGGCTCTGTAAGCCCCCATGGGGCCCACCAGAGGATGGGGTCTGTCCAGCCCAGGCACACCACAGTCAAAATACCCCTTCCCCCTCCCTCCCAGCTTTCCAGCACAGGACCCTACAGTGGTACCATCCTACCCTGCTCCAAACTCCAATAGTAAGAATTTACTATCCAGTTTGTCTCCCTCTCACTGTGAACAGAAATATGCATCAACATTGCTAAGATTCCTGCATACTTCACTCTAAGCTCATTAGTTTAGAATGGATTAAAACATAAATTTATTAATTACAGAAGATAGATATTAAGTGATAGGAAATCTGCTTTAATCTGTTTGCTAACAAACAAACAAAAACACAACTTAAACTAAATAATTGGATATGAATAGCAGATTCTGACCCTCACTGCTTGTATGGGCAAACTTGTAGATTCTTAAGGCACAAGCTACTGCTTTGCAGCTTAGAAGCCCCAGGCCTTTCAAACAAAGGCTAGAAATCCCTTTTAGTCTGGGTCCAGTGCTTCCTCCAGTTCAGTCTTTTTTACTTAGGTATTTCCAGGAGTCTTCTTGTGTGGGGAGTGGAGAACCACAAATGAGATCACTCCCTGCTTACATGGTTTCAGCATAAGGTAAGAACTCTTGGTTTCAAAACTTGTTTCCCAAACCAGTTTGTGGAAAAATACTGTCATCCCAAGATGGAGTCTAGAACCATGTAGCCTGATCACATGTCCTTGTAGAGTCCTGGTAGCCATTATTTACAAGCTGGCCAATATGCCCACCATTTCACTGCATCACCATTGTCTTTACTGATGGGCTTTCAGCCCCATTTGGCTTCTACACTGTTGTACCTGAAAGGCTGGCTATAGGTGCTTTCCATAGTAAGCCCATTTGAAATACAGATCCCCAGTCAATTTTCACAATTTCAAATACAACTATGATACATGCACATAAATTGGATAATCATATTCAGCAAATATTAACTTTTCCAATGACATCTCACATGACTTATTTTGTACAAATGAATCATAATTATGCCATAATCATATCATAATAATGCGATTAATATGGGGTACAGGTTCTGATCCCGGAGATCTTTATACCAACACCTGGAATCTCTCCTGTGGCAGAAAAGTTCTGAGGTGCCAGATGGAGCTGAGCACTGCTCTGATTAACTTTGTCCTCTACATCGTATCTAATATTGACTTTTTGTCATTTACCAAGAGGTCCAGGGATTGGTATAGTCTGCAGCAGCACTACAGCTTCGCTCTGAACTGGGGAGCTGGAGCAGCTTTTATGGAGCCAGGCATCAAGGTACTAGGAACTCTGGATACCCTGACGCGTAAGGTAAGTGGCTACAACCAACATGCACTTGGTAAATGCCCTTTATGCTGTTGCTAGACCGAATGGGAGGACTGCAAACTGAGGCTATGTCTACACTGCCCGTTTTGTGCAAAAAATATGCAAATGAGGCAAAGCGGGGAATATCACACCTCATTTGCATAATTAACGAGGTTGTGTTTGCACAAGAGGCTTTTGTGCAAAAAACTCCTCTTGCGCAAGAGCCATTCTTCCTGAAAAAAATGCGGAAGAACAGCTCTTGCGCAAAAACGGAGCCTCAATTATGCAAATGAGGCACAGCACTATTCCATGCTTTGCCTCATTTGCATATTTTTTGCACAAAACGGGGACAGTGTAGACATAGCCTGATAGTGGTTGGATCCCACTATAAATCTTAGGAAGCATCTGTGACCTTGAAAGAGTGTTATGAGGAAACACATATCCTTCAAGTTGAGGGCAGCATAGCAGCCTCCTCGATCCAGGGAAAGGATGATCAAGGCCAGGGAAACCATACAGAACTTCAATTTCTTTAGATATTTGTGGAGGTCTTGTAGATCTAGGATGGGCTACAGACTGCTCTTGGCCTTCGATTAAAAAAAAAATGTGGAATGTCAGGGCAGCAATGAAGTAATTCAGGATTCACCAGTGTGGTGTCCTGACAGATCTCCTGCTGTTTGTGATGATAAATGTTCTGCTGTGTGAGTTTTTGTATACTTCCTCCACATATCATGCCAGGTCTCTGCAGATAACTAGCATAAAAGACTTCAAGAGAGTACCCAAAGATCACAGACTCAAATAAGATACAGAAATAAACCTGACTTGGGTACTATCAAATGAAGTACAGTAATAGTTGTCAGTAGCCAGACAGCCACTGGGCCACTACACATATGTACCCCCTGACAGTAGACATGGCTCAGTCAATAGTGTGGATTTCATTTTGTCCCCTAGGCTGGCCAAAAAGTTAAGTCCAGGTACCCCAACATTTATAGACTGAGATAAACTTTCTATGATACACACCTTATGTATCATCTTAGGCATTAATGATGCTTTAGTTACCTCCCTTTGTACTTCCCTCCTGACACTTCAGACAAACATTCCTATTCACCACCTGTTGTTGTGCTTTCACTCCTGATGTTTCAGACAAAATATTCACCACTTTTGTCAAACTATTTTATCATGTGCTGAGTTAGTGTGTCCTTGTACTGTTCTGGTGGAATGTATTTACATGTTCCATGTATTTTAGCAGTGCTAGCAGTACCAGTGCTGGGTTTTTATCCTAGACACTGACTTACAGTGAAACTCCTACTTTTGACAAGGCCTACCTGTTACTTATAATACAATAAAACCTGTGCTATCCAACACTTAACTAGCCGGAAAACTTTAGAAACCGGCAAATTTCCAAGACGGAAAAAAACTCGTTAAAAGGAAAAGAAAAGAAAAAAAAAAGACAACTGGCGCTTTAAGTTGGGCCAGTCCTTCAACACTCCCTTCCGCCCTACCAGACGTGCGTGCAGCACGTACCTTGGGGAGGGGTGAACGGCTGCTCCAGCCACCTGATGCCAGGCTGCATCCCAGCCCCCCTGCAGCTCCCGGCAGCCCCGCGGCTCAAGGCCTCTCAGCCCCTCTCCCCCTCCCACGCCACCTGGCCTCCTCCCCAGCAGGTCACCCCCCGCAGCTTGTAACAACCCTGGTAACCCCCCTTCCCCTCCCCCCCACACACAGGTCAGCTCCCGCATGGCTCCCCCCCCCAGGCTGGCCGCTCCCGCCATCTCCACCCCCCCCGCCCCCCGGCTTCTACCCCCCCTCCCACCAGGCCACATCCCGGCCCCCGCACCGCTCCCGTTCTTGAGCACCATATCAAGAACTAGTCTGATGACAGTTTGTGAATAAAATTATGAAAAAATAGATGGCACTGTCATACCTAAAGGTCTCAACATTAGGCTTAAGAAAAATGTCAAATACATGCTGAATACTCTGAAGCCTATTCCTGTAGCCTTGAACAAAATACGGGGGAAAGCTGTTTTATTGCTGATGCTGTTGAAATTTGGAAGGAACTGAGCGAGATCTTAAAAAGATCTATGCAATGACAGAGTTAAATTACAAGCATTTTTAAAAAAAACAAAAAAATGCACAAAAAACAAATGAGACAAGCACTATCTCCAGCTCATTTTCTTGCAAATATTCTCAATACTCAGTACCAGGGTCAAACTAAGTGCTGAAGAGGAGTTGGCTATGACACGGGCATCCAGCAATCATCCCTCCATAATGCCAACATCAGAGCTCAGGGTGACCCATTCAAGAAATATGTTTGCTGATGATGATTTAAAGAAAATCACACTAGTGAACTGGTGGAAGTCACTTAAGCACTTGGATTAAGAGACTGTTGAAGTGATCATCTCAGTTTTAACAGCAGTAGCTTTTTCTGCCGATGTAGAAAGAATAATTGTCTTCCTTTGGACGAATTTATTCCACAGTGAGAAATCATTAGGGACCTGAAAAAGCAGGAAAGCTTGTTTTTTCTTTTCCAGATTATGAACAAACAGAAAAATGAAGGCGAAGAATTAGCTAAAGCAGCCAATATTTTAAGTTTCTCATGTTTACCTGGATAACACAGTCAATTTCATTTTGGAGGTTTTTTTAAATATTTCATTTAACTATTTTAATTTTAAACAAAAACAAACCTGATTTTAAAAAACCTGAATGTTTAGATACATTCTAAAATTCACGTTTGGTTTGTTAAAATATAATGTTTGCTGAAAAAAAGTCCAGAATACATAACATTGTTTTAGTTAAATAAAACAACTTAAATGTCTGTCTGGTGATGTTCTCCTCCTAATACAGTATGGCAAGAAAATCCTCTAAATATTAATAAACCTGTTGAATTGGAGATAGTGCACCTTCCAATGACTTCATACATATCTGCTTTAATTACCTTTGTAAAACTAATCTGCAAAGTTTTCAAAATAAATCAGTTTAAAAATGTGTAGTGCAATGGTTCCCAACCTTTTCATGCATCCAGACCCCTTTTCAATCTATTAAATTTAACAGACCTCCCTCCCTAGGGGAAGAAAAAAGAAAAGTAAGGATCAGGTCCTTATTTTTAAACTTTCCATGGACCACAGGTTGAGAACCACTGGCATAGTGTGTAACTTCTAAAAATGAAACCTACATCACTCGCTGAGTTGTGAAGAATATGCATTAAGGTTATAACCAACAAGAATGCACTTTTATGTAGAAAACCATAATTAAATTAAGTCTTCCTGACTAGTGATTTAAATAATGATTTAAATACATTTCATTTAAATCAAATCCAACCTGGCTGGAAGCATTCTTCTGGATTCATCTCCCATAAATCTGTAAAGGATATTAGGGAGAAATGATTCAAGAGGAGAGTCTACACCAGTGGTCACCAACCTGTAGATTGGGATCTACGGATAGATCTTGGAGCCTCTGACAGGTGATGCTGACTGGTTTGGCCAGGAAGCTATCAAGCACTGGTGCTTCAGTTGCCCCTCCACCCATTGTTGTGCTGCTCCTGCCCTCCGCTTTTGAGCTGCCCCCCTGGGAGAACTGCTTGCTGTGCAGGGTATGGGAGGGAGGGAGAAGTGGGGGGTGCTGATGTCAGGGTGTACCCCATCTCCACACAGAAATAAGTGGACGGAGGGAGTTTGACAATGCAAATCTGTCACTGCTTGCAAAGTGGGTTATTTTTGGTTTTTGACTGATCTCTGCATTTCTTAATTTTCATTTCTCTCATGCTTAAATGTAATTCTTTGAGCAGTGAGTTCTAAAATGCCTAACCTGTCATGTCTGGAGTAATTATCCCGATGGCAATTGCTGCTCCTGGAAGTGGCTGGCATGTCCCTGCAGCCCCCTGAGAAAGGCAAAGAAGGCTGTCTCCACTTGCTGTCCTTGCCTGCAGACACCACTCCTGCTGCTCCCATTGATCAATAATGGGGAACCATGCCCAGTAAAAGCTGTGGGCTCAGTACCTGTAGATGAAGGGCAACACCTGGTGCTATGGAGCCACTGCTGTACATGACAGCTGCTTTTAGGAGTGGTGCCAGGGCAGGAGTAAGGCTGCTTTAACTCCACTGCTCCAGTCTCATTTAAAGGGTGTCCATCCAGACCCTGCTTCCTGAACCCCAGTCCTAGCCCTGAACCTTCTCCTACACCCAGCCTCCTGCCCCAGACATGAGTCCCCCTGCACCCAAACTCCTTCCCCAGAGCTTGCACCCTGAAACCCTTCCTGGACCACAATCCCCCACCCTGGACTAAGCCCAGAGACCCTCCAAACACTCCAAATCCCTTGACCCAGACCAGAGTCCACACCACAACCCTCTACCCCAGCCCGATGGAAGTGAATGAGAATGGGGGAGGAAAGATGGAGTGAGCAGGGTGAGACCTCAGAGAAAGGGTGGAGCAGGGGCAGGGCCTCAAAGAAGAGGTGGGAAGGAAGGGGGGCAAAGGTATTTGGGTTTAAGGTAGATCTTACATTGCACTTAAACTGAAAAAGTGATCTTGTGGAGTCCACTGGTTTAGAGAAAGATCAGATAGTGAATGGACTGAAAAGAGTCTATCTGCAAAAGTTTATTTAAAATGTAAATAAATAAAACTTTAAGTGTTCATTTCAATATTACAGTGAATTTAAGAATAGAACAAAATCTTGAATAAGTAATTTTGTTTTATGTGATTCATATTTAGTGGGTACAGAGACATAAGAGGTTAAATTAAAACAGCAACAATTTGAAATTAAAAGCTTTGTACAAAATTATTGCTTCAACAACATACTAGAAGTTTATCACTAACTAGAAAGTTAGATACCACTATAAGATATCTAATGGGCTTTTTTTTTACCCACTGAAAATAAGAAATTTTCCTGACTTACAGAAAAGTTATTTCTAGCCATTAGTTGTACCAGCTAAGGATTTCTGATGCAAAAGGAAACATTTCATCCAGACTTCCATTTTCTTTCAATATTTTTTCCATTTGTGTGGAACAATATTTTCCACTAAGCAGTTCTCCATGTGATAAGGTTAAACAATTTTGCTGGAAAACAGGTTTAATTTTGTTGTCCTTTTAAAATCACGAAACTTCATTCTCTGGGACAGCCAATATGTAATAATCACTGAAATTTCATGTTTCTTCATTAAATGAGCTCAAAAGAATCACCACACTGCCCAAACCAGAATACTTCAAATCAGTGTTCCCTCTAAGGTGGGCAGCAGCACAGCTTCAAAGGTGATTAATCATCCCCACCCAGTCAGTCAGCTTCTTGCAAGGAGCCCTGAGCCTCTGACTAGGCAGGACTGATTAATCACCTGTGAAGCTGTGCTGCCATGCAATTTAGAGGGAACACTGCTTCAAATGCTGTTCTGGATAGTCCTTTAGAAGGTAGTTCTATCTTCCTAGATAGTTATGTTATTCTCAGCATCCTCGATCTGATTTTAAGGCTCCATTTTCTTCTGTCATTGACATAGCTGCTAAGAGCAAAATTAGATAGAATATGAATTTTGGTGACAAGGACACTTGTCCTCTAGGAATTGGACCAACACAATTAATTAATTTAAAAGACCTTTTAACAGCCAATTGATCGTAATAATTTCACTAGCTAGTCTTGAATCAGCAAGCTGGAAATAATCCCAATACTTACCCTCTCAGTCATCTGTAAGAATCCAAATTAAATTGATTTTACTGTTTCAGAATAACCATCACTATTTCAGAAATGGAAACTTCAAGTGGGACATGTTAGTGATTGAATTCAATCAATACCTGTCTTAAAACAAAAACCAGAGTCACCACACCTAATATAGGCTGATTAAATAGAGATACATTCCATTATATGAAAACAATAAAAATGCTTGAAATTTGCAAGTGAGTCAGTAAGTTATTACTTATATTCTCTAGAACAGTGGTTCCCAGCCTGTGGTCTGTATGGAGTCCATGCAGAGCCTCTCGCAGTCAGCACGTCTTTCAACCTGTGTTGCTTCCCGCGGCTCAGGAAGCTGCATGAGCTGAGGGACTTGCTGGCCGCTGGCACAGAGCCTCTCAGCTCAGGCTCTGTGCCAGCAGCCAGCATGTCCTTCAGCCCGTGCTGCTTCCCCAGTGGGCTGAGGGACGTGTAGGCTACACACCCAGCTATATTGTTTTTTGGGGGGAGGGGTCCATAAAATGTTAATAGATTGAAAAGGGGTCCATATCCTTGAAAAGGTTGGAAGCCACTTCTCTATAATAAAAAGATGAAAAAAAATTATTTAAATAAAAATACTGTAATTTCAATTGACGTCAAAGACAAGATATACAAAACCACTACTGCATGTGTAACAATAAAACAAGACCATATTCTAATACACAATATTGATCAGCAAGGGTTTAGACTCACCCTGGTTTCTCAGTAATAATGGAAGTTACGCATAAACAATGAAGTAAGGATATATCCACTGCTGCCTAAGACAATGTGGCATGTACTTACAACTAAATTATGGTTTAAAATATGGTCAGCTGAAGGGAAAATGAAAGTCATAATCAGTGTTCCCTCTAAGCTGCAGGGTAGCACAGTTTCACAGATGATTAATCAGTCCTTCCCAGTCAAGAGGCTCAGGGCTCTATGCACAGAGCTGACTGACTGGGCAGGGCTGGTTAATCACCTGTGAAGCTGTGCTGCCATGCAGTTTAGACAGAACACTGGTCATAATTAGTACTCTCATTCATTTTATTTGCTCAAAACTTTATTATTTAATAAATCTATATTCATTTGTACTGCACAGCAAATTAAACATGCATACCCACACACACACACACACCATATGAGAGTCTTTCTAAACTCAGAACACTAAAGGATACTAGTCTGATGATGTATCATTTGTTTTGCTAGAAATCATGTAATGAGAAAAGACTGTTTACATGAAATAGAAACAGTAAAGAGTGTGGAAAGTTTTACATAGTTTTGAAACCATACATTTCTCTATACATGTGGAAAAACAATCTGAATTTTCTTTCTATGTTCATTTCAAATGCTATTCATGGTATGGATACTTTCTTGTCTATCAGAATCAAATCCCTCTGCATCATTTCCAGACGGGTCTGCTGGCTGATTTTCTTGGGCTGCAACATTTGCAATTCCAGTTTCATTTGTTCTGTAGATGTGTTTTTTTGAGGAATGGTTTTGGCTTTCTTCACTAGAAGTGGCACTGATTTTTCTGCTACCCCTACTTTTCAGAATGACATTGGAATCAGAGAATAAATGCTGACTACTAGTAGCTGATTGCTTCAAAGGATGCCCTTTTGTCTGTTCACTTAATGTGACACTCTTCTCAGAGGATGATGGCTTGCTATTTTTGGATGTTTCCTCTTTCTTTCTTTGATTATCTATTTGAGCTTCAGTTTCTTCCCATAAGCCTTGCTGCTGTTGAACAATGACCTTAAATTCTTCTATTTCTCTGGGAACAGCACAGGTATTATTCATAAGAATCTGAAAACAAAAGATACCAGGAAGAGAAACTTTGATGTCTCCACCAACATTCTGAAGCAAAAGATTCAAATTAAAATCAAATTTCTTAATGAAGCCAGAAAACCTCTAACTCAATTTACTGGATTATTGCAGAGTTATCTTTGTAAAATACATACATAATGAAATTGGATGGGGAAGAGGGCACTTTCAGAACATCCTTTTTTCCAGAAAGTTCAGCTTATGAAGGAGGGTGATCAGAGTGACTGGGAGAAATCAATGAAGAGGAAAAAGACACACTGCAACAATTTCACTTGTCCCATTTATTTTGGGCATTGTCTACACTTCAAAATTGAATCCATTGCACGGAACCAATTAAAGCACAAACGTGTTAAATCAGCATGGCTGTTGTGACTTTAAGAACCATTACAGACTTGCCTTGTGCCCACACTAATGTTGTCCAAAATGACTTGAATTGCAATGTCCTCTTAGTACCTATCTCATAACCTGTTCTGTGCTTGTATAGCTCCCAGCACAATCATGTCCTGGTTCATGAATGAAGCTCCTGATTGCCACAGTAATACAAGTAATAATCTCCAGCACCCAGTATAGCAGTGTATGGTGGGAGATTTTCCAAAGCCACTGGTGTACCATTGGACAGCCGTGGGAAGATTAGATGAACCCTTCAGTTAATCTGCATTCACTTCATAGACATTAATACTCTCCCAAGTGAAAAAGTGCAGATAAAAACAAAACATTTAACCTATGGAAAATACTACTACTAACAAGAATAATAAAAAAAAGGCCTTCCTATACTGGGTTAAGTATCTAAAAAAAATTCCAACCAACTTTAAAAAAAAACAGTTGGCGAGTAGGCTACAGAGGCCAAAGTTAAATCAGTCACAAAAACAGTTCTAGCAATAAGATCCTCATCTATAGTAACACTTCAACCAGTTTTAAAGCTCACTCAGCTTAATAAATATTAAAATTGATTTGATTTATTCAGTGTCAATATTAGTGTCAAAACTAGTCTCAAAATTCCACAGTGTTCTGTTGGTAGCATGCTTATAAACTAGGGCTGTTAAAATGTGTTTGCGTAAACATGTAACTGCTCAATTTTTCAGCAGTTACATGTGTACAGGCAGGGAGGGAGGAAGGGAGGCAGGAGCCATTTCCCCCCTTCTTGGGTGCTGCCTCTGTATCCCTTCAAGCACCAGCTCCCGCCTGCCCCTTTCCCCCACGCTGCTGCCTTTGTATCCAGCTCCTCATGCACACTGGCTACCACCTCCCACGCTGCTGCCCCTGATACAGAGGCAGCAGCACTGTGTCAGGTGAGTGGGGGGTGGAGGGAAAGGGAGCGGTACCCTGAGTGCAACCATGAGGGTTAACCAACGAATCTGGGCTCGGGTAATCATTCACATCCTTATTGTAAACTATTTGAAGTACATTTAGCATGGATGTGAAGTGTGTTCCAAGTTCATCAGAGGGTTACAATAATATTGTAGCAAAGTTATTTTGGTATAGAAAAGTATTTAGATACCCACTCATTTTTAATCTAGCAGTTAAGATCTCTGAAAAGTTCAAGCTGTACCCCACATATCTGTACATCTTTAGAATGGGTGTTCTTACTGAAGGGCTCTTAATTTTGGAATTAATTTCCCTTTAGTTTAATAGATTCAAAGTTCATTAACTTGCAGAACATGCTGCAAAGCCTTATTATGTTGGTATTACAAATTTATACTCACTTGATGCCTAGGAGAGGCAATATTCTGTCCAGGACTAATGGCATGTTTAATATCTAATATATTCCCCAAAAATCATGGCTAGAAATGATAGCTTTATATTATTGGAAATGGAAGCTCCCAACTGTTCAATGGACACACCTAGCACTTATTTCTAACATCAGATTTTAAAGCTGTAACAGCTATAAGTGAAACTATTTTTGGTAATTTGTAGATATTTCTAAATTATATTCATAGTAATTCTCTTCTTTCTAAATCTTCCTAAATAGGATTCATGCTCACTAAGGAAATGTAGCTTTAAGTATGAGAAATACAATAAATACACCATTTTAAAATGTCTGTATGCAACATATCCAGAATGGCATGAAACTTTTACTGGTTTTGGATAAACTGCATTACTAATGGGTGACTGACACTTCAGTACAGGTTGGAAATGTCTGGCATCCTTGGGGCCTGACTGGTCCCGGATGAGAGATTTTTCCATACCAGGAGAGATCATTTCAGGCCCACTGCTGCTGGCTCCTCCCTACTTGTTCGCTCCCCTGCCATGGGCTTCCTGCCCCACCCCCAGCCCAACTGAATCATAGAATACTAAGACTGGAAGGGACCTCAAGAGGTCATCGAGTCCAGT
>JANRFK010004149.1:85365973-85382731 GCA_030068395.1 Apalone spinifera
TCATTTTGAATTATGACCCTATCCTCCAGATTAGTCGCAACCCCTCCCAGCCCAACTGAGCTGCATGCCAGCTCCCTGCCCTACCCCAGCCCAGCTAAGCCACACGCTGGCTCCCTATCCCCACTCCAGCTCAGATTAGCAGTGCACCCAGCCCCCCACTTGAAGTCCAACTGAGCCGTGCGCCGGCTCCTAGGCTCCCACCCTCCTGCAATGTTGGGACTCTCTGATCCAGGAACATCTGTGGTCATGCCAGACTATGGATGTTGCTGGATCAGAGAATCCCAGATTTTAGAGGTGCAACCTGTAATAGGTTATATTTATATTCATACATTTATTTTATACACAAACATACACACACTTCTACATATGCCCCTTCTGCACAAGGATATAAGAGATTCTGAAGCTCTAAGAAATATTCATTGGTCCTTCACCAATGTATGAATTTCACCTGCAGTGGGGCAATAACCAGGAAATAAAGTAAATTGCCACATTATTCTTCAGATTTTTCCCACACTTACTTTGTTATTCTGTGTGTGTTCTTGTCTTTCTTCTTCAAATGATTTCTCTTTCTGTATAATAGCAGGTTTATTGACCGTAGAATTCATTTGGGGATGGTCTAACAAACCAAAATCAGATTGGTCTATCCCAGCTATGGTAGCAAGTTGCCCAAGTCTATTTAAAAAAAAAAAAGTGAAATGTGATCTTTCCGGAATGAGTAGTTGTTACCTGTACCAGAGAAAAGAGGAGAACTGTTGAAAATAAATATTTGTTTGAAATTTCCTTTTTGGGGTGCAAGGATACCCCAAATTATAAATTATAGTTACTGTAAGCTATAGGAGCTGCCCTCCTGCTTTTGTACTACGGAAAATACATGATTTCAACTAGGAAGCTAAGAAGCACTGGTGATAGAAGAGATGCTGGTAAAGGGAGGGAAATGTTTTGTTATGAGTTACTTTTCCTGCCCTAACAGGACCTCTCTAGTCCGACACTCTCAGGACTGAACCAGTGCCAAACCAGAGAATTTGCCAAACTACAGGAAGTCAATATTGTCTAGCAGCATTACCAACCTTTCCATTGAGTAAAGGGCTCTTAGAAGACATTGAGGGATAAATGAGAGCTAAATAACAGCACAGAACACTGAGAACCAGGATTGGTGGCTGAAAACAAACTTTATGGTACCATTGGAAACTCGGCCACACCCAGGTGGACATCTCGCTAACTAGAATCATGCAGGACGACAGATGTTGCTAGACTAAAGAGGTTCAAACTGTATTTTTATTAACATAGAATATCTTTCCCCATTAATCTCAGTGATGTCAATGGGGCTATATATGCAATCAATGTGAATAAGAAAAAAAAATCACAATTTGTCCTAAACAGAAGAAAACTCTACAGTTTTTGCCAAGCAGATCAATTCATAGGGTTAAAATACATTTTTTGTGATTATGGATACATACTAAGTGGCCATAGAGAAAAAAATTCAAATGACCAACAAATATCCCTTTTAACATTGACTAAGAACACAAAGACGACAGGATAAAAAGTAATTTAAAAACATAAAAGAACCTTTTTTAAGGAAAAATTGTGATTTCAACGATCCTTCTGACTCAAGCAGTCTCGTCCTCAAATAACTCTCATTACTATTTCACTTGCCTCAGATTAATTCTACTCTTAATGTCAGGAACAACATATACATCAAAAGGAACATGCAATAGCCGCGCACGCACGCACGCACGCTCTAAACAACAGTGGGGGAAAAATACAATTGATTTAATTTACAAAAGTACATTCCTGCTAATCCACCACTCCAGAAATTATGGGAAGCAGCAAGTAGTAGGAAATTTCCCTCATTGATGGGGAGAACAAACATTTCCAACTCAGACTGATCCCATGAAGTATCAGAAATATTTTTAAAATACCACCATGTTTACCAAAAGAGACCAAAATGAAGAGTGCCCTTCGTCTAAAATAGGGATGTTAGATATCATGTAATTGAATAGTCATGTAACCGCATGAAATTTTAGGGGTCCCACAACTATTCAATAGTCCCCGGGAGCAGGGCTGGCAGTCAGTGCGCTCCTAGCCTCAGCCCCAGGGAGCCCCCTGACACCGTGTCAGAACCCAGTGGGGCTCTTGTACATTTCAAAGGCTGAGGCGCAGCTGGGAGCGTGGGGCTAGCGGAGGAGTCCCCTGCTGGCCCCGCACTCCATGCAGGGCTTTCTTTTGAAACATACAAGAGCCTCGCTGGGGCTCTTGAATGTTTCAAAGGCTGAAAATCTAGAGAAGCAGTGTCTAGGGTCTATGAACAGTTCCTTTCTAACTATAGAGTCTCTGTATATGAAGTGATATCTGTACAGGAGGAAAAAAGTTATTCACATTTTCTCCAAGCTTAAATGTGTGTAACTAACCATATAACCGCTGAAAATTTTAGCGGTTACACGATTATATGCAGGGCTACAGCCAGCTCCCAGGAGCTCGTGTGTGCTAGGAGCCACCCCGCACTGCTGCCTCTGTATTTTAAGTCAGCTCCCTGTGCACACTGGCTCCCTCTTGCCATTCCACACTGCTGCTTCTGATATAGAAACAGCAGCACTGGACAACAGACAGCTCCCTGAGAGCTGAGCTCAGACTTATCGGTTACCCCATTTAAACTGCTACATTCTGACATCCCTAGTTCATAAGGAAATCAGACATTTTCTGGAATAGAAGCTGCTTGGAAAGCCACCTCTCTCTCTCAGGGATTGGGTGATGGAAAGACCTGTGCAAGTACAACATACAAAAATCATATTTGCTTGTAAGACAGAGAAGAATGATCAGAAGCCACTCAGTCAACTTTCAAACATCTGGCCTAGAAAATCCATTGAAGATTTTTGGATTGAGATTTCTTGCATTATGTGGTCTTGTCTGAGATGAAGAAATAATGACCAATTTTAAGGTCCAAAAACATTTTCACTTATTTACTTCTGCCAAGCCTTGCTTCTCTTTTTTCAATTAGATCTGTAAGCATAAACCTTTTAAGAGTGGAGAGGAAAGCCTCCAGGCCATGATACTACCTACATTCCAGACTTGTCATGGAAAAGACCTGGAACTCTCCTCTCAGCACTAGGATGCCTGAGAGTTATATTCCCAGAGCTGCTGAGAATTGGAGTAAAGAATTCTTTGAAGGGAGGAGAAGAAGCTTAATCAAAAGAAAAATAGGAGGGAATTAAAGATCCTGAAAGTGTATTCTAGAAACAGGTAAGTAAACTTGGTTTAGGTCATTGGTTCTATTGAGGAAAAATTTGGAGAGAGGGAAGTTTATTTTCTAATTACTCTTTCTCATTAGTCTCCAGGATACCTGGAAGGGAGGCATGCACTATTAGGAGGGAGATGGTGAAGGGACGGGGTGAGGAGAGACGTAAAAGAAAATGGTGAAGTACTCAGATAATATGATAACCTACCCAGCATCTTTAAGGAGGTCTAAAAAAGCATGAAACTTTTGGAAAGACGTCTCAATGCTGCCCAGAATACCTTCATCCTCCAGAATCATATTGGTTACTGACTGTGCATGAAGAACCTCAGACAGAGAGACGTTTAAATTCCTTAACCGGGCATTTTCAACTTCCAGCTACAAAAAAGAGTTAGAAAAAATAATATTACTTAATGTAATTACTGAGAATGACATAAACTTTGAAAAAAGATGTAAAGCATTTCAAACTGCGCTATTTTAGGTGTTCTGTGAAACATTTTAAACAATAAAAAGACAGTGTAGTCATTATGCCTCTTAACATCCTTATTCCCATGCATTCAAAGATGAATCACTCAACAAAAATTGAACAAGCAAAATGGCCTGTATACTAAATACTAAAAAGCACACAAACAGCAGCTGGGCTAAAACTGGAATTCAAGGCTCTGAAAGAGACCAAGAGCGCAAAGACACATTTCTAAATACAAATTTTGTCATTTCTCTAAAGCTGGTAAGTGACACACATTACTTTGCCCTCAGCTATTCTCACCTTTTCTTAAATGGGCTATAGAAATGCAATACACTTCAAATTCAAGGTTTTAGTCCTTAACTTCAAGGTGCTCCATGGTGTGGGCCCAGTATATCTAAAAGATCACCTAATGCTCCATGTTCACCATGCTCAACAATTATACTCCTATTACACTATGCAACTCTTGTTAAAAGGATGTACTGTCTTCCACATGGATGAGCTTCAACCTTGAGGCCAATCCAAATCTGTGGAATAAACTCCCTCCTGAACATAAACCTCAACACCTTTAATGTCAAGTGGACTATGCATTTATTCAGCCTAGCCATCTCTAGTATATAGCAATATATATATTCAAAACAGAGCATTCTACAAATCAGTCCCCTGTATGCACTTCTGCCCCTGCAGAAAGGGTGAGAGATGGATGTAAGTCATGTCACTTAATACGCTACTGGAAGCCGATCAGATATACCAGGTTCATGGATGTATTAAGAGCCTCTTTAGAAAAGAACGGAACTGATCATTTTAAAGCATCTGAAATCCTAGTAGTTGTTTTTTTGAACTAGTTCACATAATTTAACCATTATATAATATATTAACATGCACCTAATTATCACTGATAGTTATTCCCAACTAAATATTTAGGTAATATGATTTACGTATTTATAAAGGCAAAATGTGAACTAGTATTTAACATTAAACAATCACTACCTCCATTATCCGTTCATCAGCCTTTACTCTTGCCCTTCTTTCTTCCTTTAATTTTAGTAGACATTCTTTCAACTCTATCTGTCAGAAAGTAGAAGATGGTCTTTAAAGCAGAAGACATACCTATAATACTTTGTAACTATATTTATGTCTAACTGGATGTATACTCTCAGTCCATAACATTCTCAATATGATATAGTTGCATTCAAGAATGTTATTTGTTGGTTTACCAATATGTAATTTGGAGACAGGGGGAGATTTGATGATGATTGGTGGAAAGGGAAGTAGTTTTATTTTTTAATAAATATACAGTATCATTTAACCAGATTAAAATACAAAGTTTAAAGTGTGACTACAACATTTACTTTAAAATTTTAAATGTTATTGACAACATTTTGCAAAGCAAACTCTCTCTCAGGTCTCCAACATTAAATGCAGGGAGTGTTTCTATTTATTTTCTTTTTGTCTGCCTTGTTTCGAAAATAAATAAGCCTAGCTGGTCAATCGCAGAGTGAGGTTAGAAAAATCAAAATGCATTTTTACTTGATAGCAACATTAATTCCTTTGGAATGTATTTATCATCTAGTACTGTGAATAGAACAGGAATATAAAGATTTCAAAGTTATAGGTGATACCCTACAATACTTTAACCAGTTGAGGGGGTATTTTAAATTTTTAATTTAAATATTTTTATTTTTCAAGACTCCAATCCCTTTAATAGGATTAATAAACAATATTATCAAATTAAAAAAGAAATAAAGCAAGACTAAATTGGAATATGACATTTTGAATAATAATCAAATTCCTCTGAGCCACAGCTGACCAGAGTGTCAGGGACAGAAGAAATATTAAAAATGACACTTCTGTGGAACTTTAAAAAGAATGTCAGCTGTGTTAGGAGGTTGGAGGAATAGATTGGGTAATAAGCAAGAGGTCTATTGCAAGTTGTAGAACACAGTTACAACAAGATGCTGATGGAATTGCTCAGTAACAAGTTACAAACAACTCCAAATCAGAGACTTCAGCTAGGCTTTCCCAAGAGTTTCTGGAAACTCTTGGAATCCTGAGTTAGGGAGACTGGGGATTCAAATGACAGAATCATTCACAGACCAAAAATATGAGAATGGGCCTTCTACAGCCTCATCTTCTTCTAGGTATTCAGAGCCAAAAGAGAATTTAAGCAAGGACAGCTGTTGATATGTAGAAAGGCTCATAGAAATTTATCTTGGAGACACATCTAGCTGGATACTGACTTCTTTCTTCACAAGCATTGAAGATACTTGTGTGTGGCAGACATTGTGCCATCACAAAAGGAACATGGTCTTTGCTATCACAAATCTAGAAAAGAGAGGACTTGCAAGGGCAAAAAAAGTCAGAGATTCTTAAGAAAACAACTTTCTAATAATGCCAACACATGATAAATTTGCCTTATACATTGCCCTATAATGCAAACACTAGTGATACACTGCTTACTGTTGTTAATTCCAAAGAAATCCAGTTCAGTAGGATTTATTGAAGTTGGCAGGCACTACCACTGAGAGTAAACATTTGCAGGATTAAACCTCTAATTAGGAAGTAGCAAATAAATGTCTGCATAGTAGATAGGAAAAAAAATTCAGGTAAATTTCCTCCTAAGTGCTGTCTTGTTAGAAGCCAACATTTCAAATGAACGTGACTTATTTACACCCATGTGTTGGTGCTAAAACAGGTGTATGTACGTTTCTCGTGCAGCCTTGGTATCCCCATCTGAAATGTGTCCTTTACTGCAAAAAATCCTTTTACTGAAGTTTGTCGAGAGGATTTATATCTCCAGACAGGTTTTGGCTTGGACAAGCACAGATGTGCTTGGAGTTAAGGAAGAAACAAAATCAGCCCTGAACTCCTTTGCAGTTTGGTTTTAGAGTATAACACTAATAATAACAACACTAATGCTGCAGTGCAATAGAAGTTAACACAGAAAATAACATAATAAAGAAATGTTAGGTGGCTGACTAACAGGAATCATTAACTTTTAGGTAAATTCTTAGACAGATTAACCTTTAAAAACTGAAAAGGAAAATAAACAGGCTCTTTTCACATATTATATAAACATCTGCAGTACTTATGTAAAGTTAAAGATTGCACTACATGGAGTGTGAAGTCCACCATTTAAATAACTATTTACAATAGTATAATTCTTAGGTCTTTCCTCTGTGCATAAGAGACAATTCAAGCACTTCTGATTCCCTCTAGTGGAGGGAAGGAATATATCAGTTCCTATTTTTTATTTAGTTTTTAAAAACACTGGAGTTTTCATTTACATTTTCAGAATCCTTTTTTTAAATGAACTACATTAACTAACATATTAAATGAATATAAGAATTAAAGCGATTGTAAACTGCCGTTATGGCAAGAAGCATAGCATAAAAGGAAACAATACTTCTAAATGCCAAATTATCTCACCTGTTTACCATTCAGTGGTATCTTGATCCTTAAATAGTCACATTGAAATAAACCAACTATCAATTGCACCATACACGACTTATTCACTGTGATAGGTATAAGAATACTGGCCCTCAGTTAATAGGAAGGGAGGATACTATCAAGGCATTTTTCAGACATGTTTCAAACTTGTCCACCTCCCAAGAGAACCAGAATTCTTATGCAACAAATACTTACTCCTTTTATCCTCTATCCAGGAGTAGTAAGACATATAGTAGGTTCTCCTCTTACAAGAGAACCTATACTAAAGTACAGTAATTCCACTGTCTCCTCCATATCCCAATCATTCTCTATGCACCTTCTGATACAGATCTACCACTAAGTTAATTTTTATTTTTATTTCTTTTGAGTAACTGTGTAGTTAAAAATGACATTAATTGGTGGCAAAATATCTTTTGCAAACTACATTCTCAACTGCCAGCTTTTCAAGTATTTAGTTATTCTGCCTGAGGAGTAGCATTTTATAGTAACTCTATTTTATCAAATCACTGTTACTGAGCCATTAAAACAAACCCTTCATTTTCCTTCCTTCCACACAACTATCACACACTGTACGAATATGCTTATAGCAGCTGTCAGAGAGTCTAGCTATGATTCTTCATTTTGTTATAGATAGTAAGCAAAGGAATTAGGCAGAATGATGACAAAGTTAAAAAGATATTATAAAGCTCAACGGCAAATGGAGCTTTAAAGTACCTCAAATTTCAATTTATCTTTAAAAACATTTTTGCACAACAAAATACAATATTTTAATAAACTATTTAAAATACATTTACTCCCTTCATGCCTTGCAGAACACCGGTGTGCCGCGGAACACACTTTAAAAAAACACTGATCTAGACTGTAATAAGGCTTTTAATATTGTCTCAGATGACTTTCTCATAAGCAAATGAGGGAAGTATTACCTAGGACAAACCTATGATAATACAGATGCAACTGGTTGGAAAATTGTACTCAGAGTAATCAATGATTCACAGTCAAACTAACAAGGCATATCAAGTAGAGTACTGCAATTATCTTCCAACATGCAGTTCTGTTCAGTATCTTTAAAAATTATTTTGATAATAGCATAGAAAGTACACTTATAAAAGTTACAGAGGATTCCAAGCTTGGAGGGATCGCAGACACTTTGGAGGACAGGATTAACATTTAAAATTATATTGACAAACTGGAAAAATGGTTCTGAATTAAATAGGATGAAATTCAATAAGGACAAATGCAAACTATTGCACTTTAGAAGGAATAATCAATTGCACAAACACAAACTGGTAAATGACTGTCTAGGAAGGAATATTAAAAAAAATGATTTGGGGGTTACAGATCACAAACTAAATATGAATAATACTATTGCAAAAAAAATCATTCTAAGATGTTATTTAGCATGAGAGAAGTAAACAAGACATGAAAAAGTAATTCTTATTAGTCCGAAGGAGAGAGGAAGGCCTCAACTGAAGTACTGTGTCTGGTTCTGGGCACCACAGAAATGGATACATTGAAGGAAGTCCAAAGGAAAGCAATAACCATTATTACAGTTCTAGAAAACATAACCCATGAGGAAACACTGAAAAAAATTTGTTTGTTTAGTCTGGAGAAGACTGATAGGGGACAGAATAACAGTCTTCAAGCTATAAAGGGAGGTGATTAAGGACAGGAATTGTGCTTCATGCACCTTGGTGAATTGAGGCACATATGCTATATCAGTGTTTCTTAAACTTTTTAAGACCGAGGAACACCAAACAATTTTTTTTTTATGAGGAACACCAAGGAATTTTTTGTTGGGGGGGAGGGGGAGGGAGAAAATAAAGGGTCGGGAGGGGGGGGGAAGTTACTGAGGAAAATAAAAAAAAGGTCGCCTGCCCCTTTAAGGGTGGCCATTTGAACTCTGTTGTTCTCTGTGGCACACCTCCAACTCCCTTGCGGCACACCGGTGTGCCTTGGAACACAGTTTAAGAAACACTGTGCTATAGTACAATAGAAATATGCAAATATTCAGAGTTCACTTTCAATCATTAGTCTTCCATTTAAACCTAATTCTAAAAATCTGTTTTTTCTGGAAAAAAGAGAAGCTCTATACACTCATATTTTGAAAAATATGAAGAGCAAAATTATTTCTCCTTACCTGTAATTGTTGATATTGTCTTACATTAGTTTTATCTAGGGATTTTGTTAAACCAGAATCATGCAGACTGTCCCCTATAGCCCCTTCTGTTCCTTCAGTTTCAGAGGTAGAAACACTTTCCACTGTCACTTTCACAGGAAAGCCTGTCTATTTATATGAAATAAGTGAATATACGAGCATTATTAAACAATGTTTAACAAGGAAATACATTATACAATACTAGTGAATACTTCTGATTAGAAGCCATGTCATCCACAAAGATCTTATTCTGAATTAGTCATAATGTGTTCCTTCTGAATAGTTCCAAACAATCTAGAAATAAGTGTGCATGTGGAAAGAGTATGCTTAATCTTTTGCAAAGTAATTTCCATGCCAAAAATGAGGCAAAGTCTGTCATTTGCAGTCTCTCTTTATACTAGGCTTAAAAGCATTTTAGTGAACCAGGAAGAATATTTTTAAGCACCATAAACTATCAAAATACTGTTTCATTATAATAACTATGGACACAGAGATAAAAGTTGTGCCTGAATGGTAATTTTTTGTTACTACATAAGATAAATCCTAACCACTGTGTTACCCGGAGATCTCCAAAGCTCTTGTACGGCAGGTGGGGGCCTGTCCGACTGCAGGTAGTAGAGGCAGAGATACACAGTTATTCAGTAAGGCTACATCTACATTGTGCATTCTTGCGCAAGATTATATGAAAATGAGGCACGGCGATGAATATCACCGTGCCTCATTTGCATACCTAATGAGCTGCTATTTTTGCACAAGGGGCTTTTGCGCAAGAGCCATTCTGCCGCTTATTTTCAGGCAGAACAGTTCTTGCAAAAGAGGGGGAGGAGGGTTGCACAAGAAAGAGCAGTGTAGACTTCTTGCGCAAAAGCCCCTTGCACAAAATGGCGGGTCATTAGGTATGCAAATGAGGCACGGCGATATTCATCGCCATCCCTTATTTGCATATCTTCTTACGCAAGAATGCGCAATGTAGACATAGCCTAGTTCTGCACAGCTCTGGGATGCAAAACTGCTCAGAGGTAGTCTAGACAAGGTAATAATTTAGAGCAGCTCCTGAAATGCTAGTTACACTGGAAGCTGATTTGGTTCCTGATCAACCCAGAATTCCAATGGAGAGCGAGAGTGATTTTACTCCATTAAAAACACACCATATTATGAAAATGGCAAAAATTGCCATAACTATCAGGGTTCCTCTCCCCTACAACCCATTCTTTTAAATTACTAGCAGTAAAATGGTCATGCTTTCAGTAACAGGTAAATTAATGTCAACCTCAAAGCAGGTGATTGGTGCCAGAGATTTCATTAGTATGCTTCCCTCAGTATCTTCTATACCACAATTAACAGAACTCAAAATGATCGAAGAATTGAAAAAGATTTATCACCGCTGAGCATTGCAAGCGAGACCGATATTTTGAAGGAGGAAGTAAGAAGAGCAGTGAAATGACTACAGAACAATCAGAGCCCTGGAAATGATAAGATCACGGTAGAGATGATCAAATACGGTGGAGAAAGTATGATTCAGTAAATACATAGACTATGTAATAAAGCATGGAAAGAAGTGAAGGCACCTAAGGAATGGACAAGATCTGTGCAGGTGACAATACACAAGAAAGGAAGCAAGTTGGAGTGCAAGAACTACAGAATGATTGCCTTAAAGAGTCACCTAGGCAAGGTGGTGTTGATGAAACTGATGGAGAGATTGAGATTGCAGATAGAAGAACATCCAGTGGATGAGCAAGAGGGATTCAGGAAAGATAGAAGTACCATACAGCAGATATTGGCACTAAGATTGATAGCGGAGAAAGTTTGGCGAAAGAACAAGAACATCTACAATTGCTTCATTGACTTTTAGAAGGCATTTGACAGTATAGATTAGAAAGTCGTACGGAGTGGATAGCAGACTGATACGGTTGTTGAAGGATATCAACGGTAATGCAGAGGCAATGGTAAGAACGTACGGAGAGTTGGGAAGTTGGTTTAGAACGAGTAGAGGTACGAGATAAGGAGATCCGATATCGCCAAGTTATCTTCTTCATAGACCTAGAGAGAGCGACGGACAAGATCAAGGAAGAGGTAGAAGGGATAGCAATACATGAGATGAGAATTAACAACTTGAGGTTCGCAGATGATATAGTTATCATTGAGGAAGATGAAGAGAAGTTAGCGAGAATGGTGCAGGTGCTAACTGAGGAAGGGAAGCAGTATCGACTGATTATGAATATTGATAAAATGAAGACAATGGTATTTAGAGATAAGGAAATAGGAAGGAAGATCAGTGTAGATGGTATCAAACTAGAGAACGTAGAGAAGTTCACGTATTTAGGAAGCAACATGATGTATGATCTAGATTGTAAAAAGGAAATAGTGAAAGCAAGAGTGAGTTTGAAGGCAATGGATAAAATCTGGAAAAGTAAAGTGATTAGCTTAGGAACGAAGCTGAGCATCTTGAAAATGTGTGTATTTAGCAGCATGTTGTACGGATGTGACACATGGGTGATAATGAAAGATTCGAAGAGAAGGATATTGGCATTCAAGAGGAGTTATAGAAAGATCCTGAGAATAGGATAGATGCAGAAAGTCACCAAAAGGAATTATATAGGAAGATACAGCTGAAAGAGAACCTGCTGCAGAAGGTTATACAATAGAAGTTACAGCTATTTGGGCATATCTGCAGAATGAACGAAAAGTTAAGACCTTGGTATTCGGCGTAATGGATGGTCTGAATAGGAGAGGCAGACCCCACAGAGAATGCGTAGATGATCTAGTAGATTGGTGCGGAGCTAGTCTACAGAAACTAAGCCACTCTGCACTGGACAGGGAAAGATGGAAGGAAATAGTGAGGGAGGCATCGGACACCAAAAGATGTTGAGCTCATGGTTGTTGATGATGAAAATATTTGTACACACTGAACATCTCTAGTCTGTCACATTTTGGTCTGATAACATCTGTGGTCTGGCACAATTTTAGTTAGCTGGATGTCTGCTTATCATGGGTGTGGGCAAGTTTCCCATCGTTCAATTAGGTTTTTTAGAGCTACCAGTCCTGGATCTCAGTGTTCTGTGCTGTTATTTAGTTCTAATTTATCACTAACTGTGTTCTAAGAGCCCAGTCAACAGTGGAAGTGTTGGTAATTCTGCTATACAATATCAACCTCCAGAGGTCCAGCAAATTATCTGGTTCAGCACCAGTCAGGTCCTAAGGATCCAGACTAGAGAGGTTCAACCTGCATTTTCTTCAGCTAAACTTTTTAAAAAATCCAACTAAAGTCTGTCTAAGTGAAAACACTGTACTTAGTAAAATCACTGTAATCCTCTCACATGGACACATTTCAGTTTAAGCAAGTATGTCTACACAGAGGCTTGAGAGGACGATAAGATTGTCATAGTAGAGTTTTTGAACCAAAAAGGTCTTTAATAATAAAAAAATGCCAGGCCATCTTAATTACCTTCTTCTTACTTATGTTAGAGTCTTATAAGAAGAGATTTGCTTCATTAAAAAAAAACAAAATTAAAAAAACCCCCTACTAATACAATTTTTAGCAATAAAAAAAAACTGACGAGGAACAAAAATAAAACCTCAAGCATTGCTTAAAAAGAAAAATACTTCCCAAATGTTACAGTGTGACCATGAAGTGTTTTCACACACACAATTTCCATGATTCCAGGAAGTATTTAAGTCATAAAAACACTCTCCACTTCTGTTTTGTCACTATATAGTTTTGTATTGGAAGCTCACTGGGTACAAAGGATTTTATTTGGTTAGCATATTATTTATAGTACATCATGCACCTACCTAGTAATATGTAACTGATAATCATACCTGGAACTTCATTGGTAATTCATGGGTATCATCCACCGGGAACGCCCTAAAATGATATGATTAAATCAGGGTGGGTTTTTTGAGAAAAATGTTTTATTTTGTCAGCATTTTAATTTGAAGGTATAATTCTAAGAGTCCTGATCTTGCAAACGTAAATTGCTAAGATAGTCAAAAGAAATAAAAGTTAAAACACTGTATAAAAATACCTGACATGATCTGTTCAACAAACTGTTGTTAAAACATCATACTGTATAACAAAGTAGCGCTAATCTCTAATCAAAATTTAGGCCACATTTTCCAAACTAAGTGCCTAAAGTTAGGTTCATAAGTCCATATTTAGATGCCTACAGCTCCTGTACAGTTTAGATGTAGCACCATTGCAGCTGACTTTGGGGTTTATAAGAAATGTTGGCTTCTTGGCACTTTTGAAGCCAGGTCTTATTTAGGCGATTCAATATGGATTTAAATATGTCTATCTTTAAGCATTCCAATGCTGGAGTGTGGGGTGCTGGTGGCTGGGGCTTTAGCCCCATGTTCCTGAAAGGCTAGAAGACTTCCCCCCCTTCTTTGGGGTGCACAGGAAGGGAAGACACTCCTACCTGGTTTCTCCCTTGGCACTCTGCCTGACTCCGGACACCACATGCTTTACCATCAGCCACAAATAGGAGGCTGCTGCAGCTACGCTGACCAGGGAACTCAAGGACTAGCAGAGGGTGTGCAAATATTGGACATTTTGCTCTTTAAAAAAAAAAAAAAGTCGGGACACCTAGGGACAGCTTAAAACACAGAGCAATCCCAGTAAAAACAGGATGGATGGTCACCCTAGTAAGGGAGAAGGGCCAGGCAGCTCCTGTAAGGTTTAGAAGCTATGCATGGCCATTACCTCCTCCTGAAAGTGTCTTCTAAACTGACAAGGACTTTGGCCCCTTTCACTCCAAGTCCATAACTCTATCATTCCTATAGCCACATACACAGTCTCCCATTATGAGAAGCTGCCCATCGTCACTTAAATAGAGCAGCTTACAAACTTCTGCATACCTTACCCTACCTAGATGATTAAGTTCAACAAAGACGCTCCACCACCCAGATCCAATGGTCAAATTCTTTCACATTGACTGCTATATCAACCGTGAAATAATTTTCCACTCTGTCTTTTTTAAAAGGTCACAGACATGGGATATTCAGTTAATTCCACATTAGGTGAAAACCACAACAAATAAAAGACAGACAGATAAATAAGCCAAGTAATTAAAGTAATGCAGAAAGTCATGTTGTGAATGTGTGGCAAAAACAGACTGATAGGAAAACATGACAAAAAGATAAATTATATGTTTATTTGTATGGCTGCATAAACTGATTGGAACTTAGTAAACAATCTCCTGATGCCGTACAAGAAGGAACAGTACCTTGTTCAGTCTCTCTTTCAGTTGTTAGCACAGCAAAACTAAAAGGAGTAAACAAGCATTGTCCCTAATGCAAGCATTTACGACTCAACAAAAGAAATAGCTCAGTTGAATTAGAAGATATCAATTTTACCAATAGCATTATTCTCTTTTATCTGGTTTACAAAACCGATTATAACATCTGAAATATTCCATGATGTTTCTTTAAAAAAAAAAGTGCGCTCTGTAATAAAAACAAAACCTACATGCAGCTAAATTTTAGAATTCTTCTAATACATCCATGGAATAGTTATAAATGCTTAGTTAAATTGGCTAAAGCAGCTAACCAATGGCAGCTATTGGCAGAGCCACACATTACAACCACAGGACACAAAGGATTATAAATGCAATGTAAAATCTGTTTTGTGTCCACTAACTTGTTTTAAAATAAGCATAGATTAGAATTTACAGTATGGCCTTTGAAAACCACATCCATTTATTCTACCATAATCCAAGATACAATCTGCATGTTGTATTTTCTTCCTCACACTTTTAATACTTCACCTGCACCTCTTTGCACGTTCTGCAGTACGCCACGGTAGGAAACCATATGCACCTGGTGGTAATGGTTTTGGTGAATAGCTATCTTTATCAGATGGACTCTTTCCAGGCTGTATTGGCTTTTTAGATGATAATCCTGTATTGTACAGCAGGCATGGAGGAGAAGAGAGAATTCATTACAACTACAAAATGGAAATCATCAAGAGTTAAGGTTGCTCAGGCATTTCCATTTTAAGGATCTTCTTTTAGTTCATAATTTTTTCAAATAAACATCTTTCCAGCTGAAATTTTTCAGGACAAGTTTCTAAGAATTTTTTTGGTTTTGAATGCTTGAGTGAAAATAGCTCAGTATTCCTGAGTACAAAGAGAGTGGGACTATATCCTTGTACCCATTAGCCCAAGGGCAGATATATTTCACTGTCTGGACTGTATCCCAATCCTAACGGTATCATTAAATGCTCACTCCACCTTTGGCTTTGCATCAGTTAGACCCAGCCAGGCTCAAGAACTGCTCCTGAAGCTTATATCATTTACCTTAGTGAAATGCCTGAACATGAAAATAAGTTATTTAACTTTGGGGTGCAGTCCAGACTGTAAAATAAATCAACCCTTGAATTTACGGATAAAAGGAAATATTCCCACTCTCTTTGTATCAGGAATACCTGAGCTGTTTTAACTGAAGCATTCAAAAACAAAAGCTTTGAGTTCTAGTCCTCTGAAGAACATACAATAGCCCTGCTAATCTGGTGGCAATGTAAAAAGACATAATTGATGTTGATGAGACTTCAAATTCCTAGTCACAATTTAGCAAGTAACGAGACTTTAGGAGAAAGGTTCAAAAAAGTTAGCAGCAGTAGTTTTCTTCCCGTATCCTCACAACTGTCTCAATTTCAAGACCTTTGAAATGTATCTGTTTCATGCAGTTTGAGTTACTATGCTTACCTCTGTGTCTCCAAATCACTGAAGCAAAGATTTAAAAAAGATAAACAGCCAAAGAAACACAAATAAGTATGATTTTAGCAACCTTTTGAAAAATAGTTATAATATCATGTGTCGCAAATTCAAAAGAAGAACAATTTGAATAATTTAGTCAAATTAGCAGGTTTACTTGCAATAAAAAAGTGACAGGAATGCCATTCATGTTTAGGGCCAGATTCATCTTCTGCTAGCAATGGACAGTTTGCTATGGAAAGCCCAACATATGAAAATATAGACTGCTCTCTGAATCCAACATCCATAGCAATTCCAAGAGTGAGTAAACTATGCTAAAGTCAACATGGGAAGGAAGAAAAAGGTCTATGCTGATGCAGCACACATAATTCAGAAGTCCTCTGCTTCATCTGCTGTGTGTTATTTGAAAAGGGATCAGCAGAAGTAGGAATCTGAATTAGGCAGCAATGAGAGAATTTGGAGAACATTTGTATTTTAGGAAACAGACCACTGTGCAAATTTTAGCTATTCTAAAACAATTTTCAGAGTTTCTTTTCCCTTTTTTAAGTGTTTATTATGCTTCATTTTAAACTGACTCTGGCATTTAATTGATTAATCCTAACCTTCAAAATTTCATCTGGTTTTCCATTAAGTAATGCTTGTTTGACCTAAGGCTTATTAACCAATAAGCCTGGTCTCATCGGTTAATCTTGTAGACTACATGTCCCCCCATTGCTGCTTCTGTATCAGAGACAGCAAGGAGGCGGGG
>JANRFK010004149.1:85418420-85440826 GCA_030068395.1 Apalone spinifera
CCCCCCCCCACCTCTTCCCCAGCCAGCTCCCTACCCCCAACCTCGCGCCCCCCAGCAGCCCTGCTTCCACTGGCCCCCCCAATCTCTCCCGGCCAGCCCCCTGCCTCCCAGCCAGCTCTGCTTCCGCCAGCTGCCCCCCGCCCCAAATCTCCAAAGCCCTCCCCGATTCCCCTGTCTAGTGCTGCTTCCAGTGGCCGGCTCTCCCCTTCTCCTCCTCCCTGCTCCCAACCTCCCCTACCTACATCTCTGCCGGGAGCTGGAACATCGGGCTGCAGGTTATGCCCAGGCCGCTGGTGCCACACGAGCACTCGGGGAGCCCAGAACACCCCGGCAACCATGCTGAGGCCCGGTATTTTTTTCCTTGCGGTCCGGTACCGGGCTGCGGCCCATAGTTTGGGAAACGCTGCTTTGGGAGATACATTCATCAGGGTTATGCCCCAAGTATTTGCATCACCCTTATCCTTCCAAAGAGGCACAATCAATCATGAGTTCCAGTCACTTGGTATGCTTGCTTGATCTTGCAAACACACAGTATCTATGAAGCCACTTTCCTCTTTTATTCCAACTGCATTGATCATATAAATGGTTATTTCATCTTCATCAGCTTGATCTTATTTGGAGCTTCTTCTGTTTTCCCCACAGGTATCAATACCTTTTGAGAGTCCCCCATACTTGCTGGCAGTTCTTGCACCCATGACCCTCTCTTCTCATTTAACAGGCCTTGAAAATATTTTTTCATACTTCTACCACCTCTTTCAGATTAGTCACCATACAGTTCCCATCCTTCACACAAAGATTCTTCATATCTTATTTCATTGTTCTTAATTTTTCAAGCTAAACCCCAATTTCCTACCATTATTTTACTCCCACTTTCTGTATAATTTCTCTTCACCATCCATTTTATATATAACTGGATCTACTAGAATCAGTAATGGGATGTCTTAACACTCTCTCCACCCCTTCTTGGCTTGGATAAGCACCACCTCTTCAACAGCTGCCCCTTCTCGGGGTGGGCGGTGCAACAAGAGGTTTGCCTCCTGTCTCAATCTAGTTTAGTTCAAACTTTAATTGTTATGCCCATCAACTATTAACAAAATGAACCTTTCTACATCTTCATTCATATGCTACATGCTTTTTTTAAAAAACAAAACTTTTTATTGTATCCCTAATCATTTTTGTATTACTTTAAATTTTTCCTCCGTTCTTTCTTTCTCATTTTCCTTTCTTTGATACTCTCTTAACTATATGAGAACTCCCAAGAAGGTGGTTATTTGTTTGTATATTTCCTAGAGTATCTCAGACCTTATTTTGTGTTAAATTTATATATTATTGTGGTTGAGATTATATGTAATCTCACTGGGGAAAGATGTGACAGATGTAAGGCCTGAGAGTTTTAAAGATTATATTGTCCTTAATAGGACAATAACTATTAAGTGGAATTCCTTAGGAATCCCTAGGGGAGAGGTAAATACAAATTCCTCAACTTCAGTTATGCAAAAATCCTGCCTTCTGAAGTTATACCGGAGGAGAAAATTCTTGATAACTGATTACCTATTGTAGAAGGCAATCATCCAAGGCTTGAGAAACAGCCAATGTGCACAGTTGAGGGCAACTAAGAGGAAGGGAACTGGTAGCCCTGGGGAAAAACTATTTATAGGTTTTGAAGAACTAAATCCAACAACAGATCTAGGCTGAAATTGGGGATGACCTCTAGTAAACTTTCTAGCATGGATGTGGATTCTTCTGTTGTTTAATATGCTTTCTCTCTAAGAGCATGTCTAAACTACATCCCTCTTTTGAAAGAGGGATGTAAATTAGGCAGATTGAAAGTGCAAATGAAGCGGGGATTTAAATATCCTATGCTTCATTTGCATAATCGTGTCACAGCGTTCTTTCGAAAAAGGGTATTTCAAAAGTGAAACTGCTGTCTAGACATGGTTCTTTTGAAAAAAACCTTTTTTTCAAAAGATCCTGTACTCCTCAAAAAATGAGGCCCACAGGATCTTTCAAAAAAGGGGAGGGTTTTTTTTGAAAGAACTGTGTCTAGACAGCGGTTTCACTTTTGAAATACCCTTTTTGAAAAGAGCTCTGTGACGCGATTATGCGAATGAAGCGCGGGATATTTAAATTCCCGCTTCATTTGCACTTTCGATCTGCCTAATTTACCTCCATGTTTCAAAAGGGGGATGTAGTTTAGACATAGCCTATTGGTTAGAAGAAGCACTGTGGTAACTAATAAATGTGGCCAATAAATACACTGTTCATACCTTCAGAGAGAAAGCAAAGCAATGTGCACCCACTGATCTTTTTAGGCAGTCTGTCTTTTTGGGGCTATAACAATGTAATTCCAGGTTGCTGTTGCTTTAAAACCTGTGGTTAGGAGGAGGGACTGAGATTCAGATCTCTGCCTAAGAGAGGTGATGTCTGGGAGCCAGAACCATTAAAGTGTGTGCCTCAGGGGACGATTGAAAGGAAATACAATTGCAGTTATTCTGAAACTGTGACAACTATTACTAGTTTTATACTTACATCTACCAATCAAAGGCACGGGATGCTGCCTTTTCAAATCTCTGTATCCTCCATGACTGCTGAAGAATTGTTGTGCATTTTCTATATTCTGGCACTTGTATTTAAACAATGGCATAACCCTCGATATGCTGGTTGAAAAGAGACATCTCAGAGTACGTCTACACTGCAACACTATTTCAAAATAACTAGCGCTATTCCAAAATAACTTAGTTTGCTTCTACACAGTAGGCAGTTATTTCGAAATAGTGTCAAAATACTGTCAAGCTGGAGGACTTCTTACTCCGACTCCTGTAACCCTCACTGTATGAAGAATAAGGGAAGTCAGAGGAGTGCTCTATTTCTAAATAAATACTGTGTAGGCGCTCCCTATTTAGAAATAAGATACGCAATTGACATAGCTCAATTTGTGTAGCTTATTTTGAGTTAATCCCTGCAGGGTAGACACACCCTCAGACAACCATATATGAAAAATCAAAAGTGTCAGATTGGTTTGAGATTCCATAGGAAATAAAAATCTTAGGGTACGTCTAGAAGGCACCCTTCTGTCAAAATAAGCTACGCAATTTGCGCTAAGCAAATTGCATAACTTATTTAGACTCTAAATCAAAAGAGCTTATTTTGAAATTTGGCACTGTGTACTCAGCGCCAAATTTCTAAATGAGTCACTATTCCAACAAATCCCTTAACCCTCGTTCCACAAGGGATGCTGGAATTGTGCACCCGCTATTTTGGAAAATAGCAGGCACTTTTAAAGACATGGTGTTGCTATTTCAGGATATTTCAGGTATCCCAAAAGAGCAACGCAGTCTAGATGTACCCTTAGTGAATACAACTGCTATATCTTGGATGGTCTCCAGGCAGTCATTTTGCTGTCAAATTCCTATCAACTGTAGTGAACTGGATTTGCAGATGAATTATGAATCTCAGCAACATTGCCCTACACATGTAAATGAAATGAAAAGCTATTATTTGGTTTTATACTTGCTGCTTTACATATTAGTTCTGTTATCTGTTGAGAATAAGATTGAAGGGTCAGGCTGAGGACAGCCCATAGAATAGAATCAGTGATGATCAGAATATAAATATAGTCCTCATTATCTTACAATATGGCAAAATTATTCTCTAAATTATTCACCAGTGACAGCCTGTAGCTACCCACACATACTAATAAATCTAGCCAAACATTCTGTTATGCATCTGTAACTATAGAAGGATTTGCCTTTTCAGTAAATATAATATATGGGATTGTAGCTTTAAGGGTGACAGGCAGGGGACTGGATTCAAGATCCCCTCCAGCTCTAGGAGATAGGCAATCTCCATTATATTAAGGTCCCTATATGCCAGCTGCAGTGCAACAGCTATATTGTCTGTGTACTCTGTTTTTTATTTAAATGTTATTCTCTTGTGTTGTAATAGGTTTTATGTATTTTGTTTTGCTTTATTAGATATATTGTGACTACTTATTTCTTTCAAATAAATAATTCTTATCTTTTTGAAGTTAATAACTTTTTCAAACTATTTCACTATTTTAGTAACGCCTGTTAGTATCAGTGAAGGGTTTGGGAAAATACAAAATTTATAGTACTTTGGTCTTATACTCCTGTTCTGTCCTCATTCTCTGAGAGTTACGAAACTATTATGTTCAATTGGGCTTATCAGATCATTAAAAATGAAAATTCTATGTATGAAGCTTCCCACTACCCAGGAGAGTGTGATGAGAGTGTTTTATGGTAGATTAATCTATTCTTCTTTAGGAACTAGAGTTAGTTTTTACATCCATATTTTTGTTTGCAGATTTAAATATTTCTACAGACATATTGTGCCTCATTATTCTCCCATTTCATACAGTGTCACTTAACTACATTGTTTGTTAGTGTTTTGTACTCATTTAAAATAAAACTGAGATCTGAAATGTGTACTGTTTTGGCTAAGTTTCTTATTTTGTGGTAAAGTGTCTTAATTATTACTTAATTAATTGTATGAATTGTTATTCCTAACTATCAGGGTGGATAAACACTGAAATAAATTGCTAGGGAGGTTGTGGAATCTCCATTATTTGAGATATTTAAGAGCAGGTTGGATAGACATCTATCAGGGATGGTCTAGATCAGTGTTTCTCAACATTTTTTATAAAGTACCCCTTTAAAAAAAAAGTACCTCCAGTACCTACAGTTTTCAGACACACGCATTTTTTTTTCTACCATTGCAACACATTTGTTTAAACAACTTATTCATAGCCAGGCGGGCGATGAAGTTTTTGGGCGTAAAAAGTACAAAAATAATAAAGCACTGCAAAACTTAAAACAAAAATTCAGCTTTCTCCTAATGTCAGTTGTACTGATGTACCCCCCCAGACTTCTCCAGAGTACCCCTAAGGATACGCGTACCACTGGTTGAGAAACACTGGTCTAGATGGTGCTTGGTCCTGCTGTGAGAGCAGGGACTGGACTTGATGATCTCTCGAGGTCCCTTCCAGTTCTAGTATTCTATTATTCTACACTTACTTTTCCAGAGTTCACTTACACCATTTTATTCTGACGATGATTCAGTGAGGTGCCGATACATACATGCTTTTTCTTCAAAAAGACAATCGCTGAGCCTATTTGAACAGGCCTGTCTTTGTGTGTCACTTTGGCAAATGGTGTCTTCTCCCCAAACCATCATTTTGTTGAATTAGTTGTACTAATTTTTGTTCTAAATATTGTTGGTTTTTTCAAACATATTTCTAGGCCATATGCTCTGATGTCTATTTTTAATTTACACTGGTTCTGATTTTAAACACAAAGTCAAGTGTATTTCAAAGAATGCAAGCACTTTGCAAGTTTAATGCTACAGTGGGAGGAGGGAAGGGACAAATAAAGATGTACGATGTTAAAGGGTCACGCAGCAACTAATCTCTCCTTGCTAAATGAGAGATAATGACTCCCAGGCTATATCTACACTACAGAGTTTTTTTCAGAAAAATGGCCGTTTTTCTGAAAAAACTTTACTTACGTCCACACTGCAATCACGTTCTTTTGAAAAAAAAATTGAAAGAACAGAGGGTTTTTTTCCAACATTGGTAAATCTCTTTTTTCCAAAAGAGCTCTTTCAGACAAAGGCATGTGTGGACGGGGAGTTCTTTTAGAAGAAGAGGAAAGAGGAAAAAGCAGAGGTGCCCTGATGGCCTCTCCATCCATAGCAATCACAGCTTAAATGCGAGACATCAAAATGTGTGGACATCAGAATGTTGATTTTGTCTCAGTGCTTTTTACTGTGATGAGAAACAACAGCTATAGCCTGTCCATGCATTTTTCCTGACTTTTAATGATTTTCCTATTTTATTCAAGTTCTCTTTCTACTTGATTTTTTGCTTCAACCTATCTTTTTTTTTAAATAGCACTTAAATTAAAAGATTTGATACATTACTTGTGTTCATTAAATCAAAAACATTTGTAATGTTTAGCTCATAGTTTGTCTTTTCTTTTAAATTTCTTTACTACTGTACTTTGCTTTTTAAAGTCTGCTTCTGAAAGTCAATTGCTAGCTATTTCTCTCTGGGTTCTGCAGAAAGCCAGCTGGCATTGAATGCTAGTGGTAAAGGAATAAAAATAAATTTTTCAATGCTATTGTTCTAAGAGCTGCTGCTGAAGCTATTCTTTAGGGTTTTGTTCAGCAGCCTGAGAGAATACTTTTAGGCTGTTGCTAGGTGGCAATGTTCCTTAAGTAAAGAGATACTCATAATGACTGAAACTCTTTTTTTTTTCAAGCACAATGGAAATAGTGACTTCATCATGTCATCATTAGGTGGTTTTATTCGTTTTCTTGGATCATCATGGTTACACTCACACAGGATCATTTTTTATCTAGTGCTACACCAAAAATGGTACTTTGACACACTCCAAATATGCAACAAATCTCCACATCTTTGTCAACAAATCAGGGCAATTAAAAAAAGTGAACTGACTTAGTCAAAAAACAAGTAATGGCCCAGTTTACTTTGAGTGATTCAAAGAAGCAGGGATTTTGGTATATGTCATGGGGCTGTCCCAATCATAAGGTGAACCATGACAAAAAACATGAAGCCTAGAGTGCACTAGGAGACTGACAGGGTCCGCCTCTGAATGTGAATGGCGTCTAGGGTCCTGTTAGGGTCCTTTTATAATTTTGAAAGGTCTAATCTATACACAAGGGGTGGGTCTAGACTACAGGGTTTTGTTGACAAAGTGGACTTTCGTCGACAAAACTATACCTGCATCTACACTACCGCCGAGTTCTGTCAACAGTAAGTCAACAGAACGCAGCAGTTTTCTCTACGAGGAATAACACCTTTTTTCGACAGAGTTATGTTGAAAAAAGGCACTATTGCATCCACACTGGGCTTTTTCAAAAGAGAGTGTCTAGACTCTCTGTCGACAAAGCAGTTTGCTTTGTCGACAGAACTGGCTGTAGACAGTATCTGTCGACAAAGCCTCTGTTGACAAAAGCCTGTAGTCTAGACATACCCAAGGACCTTGGAGATACTGAGAAAGTGGTTCTGGAAATAAGTGTTTTGGGGAGGAAATCCTGTTTCTTGAAGCATCCAAGATTAGCTGCCTTTACCTGGCTTCTGTGAACTTAGTCCTTCAGTAGTGGTGACACTGGCTAGGAACCCTGGGTCCTTTTAATCGCTGTGCCCCAGGGCAACTGCCCCTGTTGTCTCCCCCCTAATCTGTGGGCCTTCATGGAGGTGAGCCACTGCTGAACACAATATCGTTGTGGCTACATCTATACTACATCCCTCTGTCAGCAGAGGGATATAAATGAAGCACTTCGAAAGTGCAAACGAAGCCGGGATTTAAATATCCTGCGCTTTATTTGAATAATCACATAATGGCGCTCAAAAAAGCACTATTTTGAAATTGAAACCGCAGTCTAGACTACAGTCTAGAACAGGTTTACAGGGTCTTTGGAAAAAGCGCCCTGTTTTCGAAAGAACCACGTCTAGAAATAGCGCAATAGCGCTATTTCAAGAGAGAAAATGGGGTTATTTTGAGATAAAACCCTTCCCTTGAAATAACCCTTATTCCTCAAAATGAGGGAAGGGTTTCATCTCGAAATAACCCCATTTTCTCTCTTGAAATAGCACTATTGCAAAATAGCGCCATAACGCGATTATGCAAATGAAGTGTGGGATATTTAAATCCCCGCTTCATTTGCAATTTCGGGTGTCTGCATTTGCATTCCTCTCTCGGAAGAGGAATGAAATGTAGACATATCCTTAGTCTATAAGGTGCCACAGGACTTCTCGTTGTTTACGCAGATTCAGACTAAAATGGCTACCCCTTTGATACTTGAGATTTAAACAGGTTTATTCTGTTTAGCTTATCAAAAAGAAAACAAAATCACTGCATTACGGTCCTTATTTTCATTCTTTCTTACTAATATTAATTTCCCCATATTTCCCTTATACCTCATAGCATGTGTGAAATAGTTTATTTACTGAGAGTTTCCATAAAGCCCACATTTGATCTGATTTCTTAATTTCCAGCTGCATTAATTAGTAATGTGCAAAATATACTCATTGTGCAGTTCCTCCAAATGAGATTTCCAATATGAAATATTTTTTTTTAGCTAAATGAAAAGGCATATTACAACATTGATTGTGTTCAATTAGAGGGTTAAAAAAGATTAATACTTCCATCTCTTGTTACAATTCATGGGAAGCAAATTGTTTAAGTGTTATAATGTTAATGAAAGAGACGAGGTAGGTGAGATAATCTTTTATTGAATCAGTGTCTGTTGGTGAAAGGGACAAGATTTTGAGCTACATTGAGCTTTAATGAACTCACACAGACGAATGACAAAAGACAAAAAAGTTGTATCACTGGTGGTTTAACACATTTCACAAGGCAATTGCTTTGTATCTTATCTCATAGTGCTCATCCTCAAAGGAAACCTGCACAACAATTTCAAAAGGCATGCTTGGGAGCTTAAATTAATATTTCTGATCGACACTAAAAACCATGGACTAAATAGAGACACAGCTTTCATGGCTAATTCAACAATTTGTAACACACCCTACTGTCTATTGCCTGCTAACCCTAAATCCCTCATGCTTAACAATCTGTTCCAACTTGTGTTTAACTCAGACCTTGTTTGGTTACCTTCCCCAGACCTGATGAAGAACTTTATGAAGCTTAAAAGTTTGTCTCTTCTACCAACAGAAGTTAATTGGGTGTCTCCTGGAGATTGTCACCCAGTGCAGGCTCAGTGGCATGACCAGCACACCACTGGTACGTCTATACATCAGGGCAAAGGCTGAATTAAGCTACGCAATTTTACCTACGTCAATTGCGTAGCTGAAATCTAAATAGCAATGTGGCTATAGTAACACTGCAAACATAATATTCGTGAATACGCTTCCTGATGGCATTGAAGTTAGTTATCAGTACATTAGTAATCCATGTGCCAAAGTACTCTATGCTAAAGGCAACATCCTTATTAGAGAGCTGTATATTAATTATAAATGTTTATGAAGAGCTGAGTTTCTTCTCTTGGTCTTTTCACCACCACTGGTGAAATTTTTTCTGACATTTCATCCAGCAACATGCAGCCTTTTCGGGCTTTAAAAAGAAAGGTTACCCCGCATCAGAATCTTTATAGTTCCCTTTGTCTCAGTGTCACTTAAAATTCAAGGCTGCTTTATTAAATTAATTGTTATACTAATTTATAGTCAGATTTATTTTTCTAGAGAGAACACGCAAATAAATGTGACTAGATGATCCAGGCCCGTCCCTAGGGTGAGGCAAGAGAGGCTGCTACGTTGGGCCCTGCACGTTCAGGGCCCCAGGCTGCCCAGCTCCCAGCCCTGACCACCCGACTGCTCATTCAGAGCCTGTGCTGCCCTGCTCTTGGCCCCACCCATCCAACTGTGCGGCTCAGCAATTCTGCCTTGGGCCATGCATGCTGTTTGGCCAGGCCTGGGATGATCCAACCATATTCATTTTATTTTGTGGCCTGAAGCAAAATTTGAACCTATATCTTGTTGAGAGGAGAAGACTGGTACATTTATACTTGCAATGCCTGGCTCAATACAAAAGCTCTCTTTCAGGAGCAACATGCATGACAAAAACATGAAAATTACAGCTTTTTGTTAAAAAGATACTGGTTAGACTGTTACAAAATTTCTCAATAACAAACAGTTGCACAGTCTGTTTAGTTCATGTTCTATATAAAGAGATGAGCCAAAATGCTATTTTAAAAAAAATATTGTGCACATTCCTAAAAAATCCTTTAGTTTTTCTTAAAAATGAGCCCGATCCACAATATTCAGATCTGGTTTTTAAACCCCACAAAGTTCAGGGGTGTTCAGAGCTGGGTGTTTAGTCTACAGGTATGGCCACCTAAGAAAACTGGATTAAAATGCAATTTGGCAATAGCCTTTCCACACCTACTAAACTCCCCAAACCAACACCCCAACAAGTTCCAGTGTTTTGATTTGATTTGTGTTAAATTTTTTCATTCACAAACAACTTTTCCAGATTCCATGAAAGCATCTCCTATTGATTAGTCAAATCCTGTGAAAGGGAAAGAAGTAGGTTGTTTCTTGTCTATATTGGATTCTTCTCTTTCAGTTAAAAGGTGCTTTTTCTTTCCTTTGTATGCTCCTAGACCATGAATTTGTTTTAGACTATTTGTTCTTAGATAAGGTGTCCTACTCATGCTCCATAATTCAGTAATAAAAAATGGAGTGTGGGTCCTTTTCTTTGCTTCTTTATCATGTTTAATTAATGTTATTTTAATCTCAATGCACAAGTGAGGTATAACAGCAGTTAATAGTCACTATTTACCATTAATATTGCTCCAAGAATATTTCTAAAGCATCATCTGCACCACTCACTTTGGAGGAAATTTTCCTTGTTTACTGTAAATAATGTCTTGCAAGATAAACAAGCCATAAGCAACAAAAAACATAGAAACTTTCACTCAACCTTATAAACATCTAGGCAAATATCAGGATAGGTAGGCCCTGAATGTTACAGGAAAAGAAGGAAAATACAGTTATTTTTTACTTCCTAAAAGTTATTGTAAGTGTGGAAGGAAGAGGAAAAGAGAGAGTGATTCAGAGGAAGAGGAGAAGATAGCTCTAGAAGGAGCAGACCAAACTTACCAAACTTGAGATTTCTATTGTACCAGAGAGATAACATAACAGAACTGTGCAGAGGAGGAGGAGAAAGTAAAATAACAGGAGTATGTTTTGCATTAAGAAAATTATAACTTTGGAGAAAAGACAAAAATATTGAACCAGTTGTATTAGCGGAATGACAGCAACCTATGAGTAATAGAACATCTCTTGGATAAAGTAAAATAATGATTCACTTTTTAGGTATATGAGTTCCTCACTTTTATCATTTATTTAGATATTTTAATGCACAATCCATGGTTAATTTATTTATTTATTAAACATCATAGAAATACTTACCTGTGTGACCTGGTGCGTCTAGGGTAGCCCTCACTGACTACAAAAGAGAGAGAAAATACTCCCAACACTGCTAAATAACACTGAAGTTAAACTCTCCAACCAGTCACAAATTTCTGATTCCTCACATTGATTATTAAGAAGCAAAAAAGAAATTGCACAATCCTTAATTGCATTCCAGTTTTCTGGCTCTCAATCAGCACATAGGTCCCATACCTTGAGAAGTTATTTTAAAAATGTTGCTTACATATATAAAATGTTCTTCTGATCCCAAACGGTCAGCCATGTTATCAGGTCAGTCTCAGTTTCAAACTTACCCAAAATACCACACTGCCACTGAATTCTTTAGTGTCTAAAACTAAAGGTTTACTATAAAGAAAAAAGAGAGAACAAGAAGAGAGAGGTTAAATGGGCAAGCAGTCACTTACATACAAAAATTCAAAGTCCATGTATCAGGTTCGTAGCATTATTTGTGGGTTTGCTGTTTTGAAAGTCCCTCTGGAATACATCCACAGCTTGGATGGGTCATTAAGTTCTTTGTTCGGAGCTTTGTTTGTAGAAAGGTTATCCCAGAGGTAGGAAACTGAAATGACAAGAAGAAGCAAGAGCAAAAATTGAGAAGATGCTGCTGTCTTGTATAGTCATTTTGCCATTCAGCTTGTAGTTCCTTTGTTGCAAACACAAATTCCCCAGCTTGGAAGCTTTAGAGTTCTGTCCAGAGGCTGCATGCTCAGATGAGTCATAAGATGTAACCCTTGACCATTTTAATGAGTTCATGAGTACAGCTGATGTCCCTTGATAGGCCATCAAGCAGGCTAGGCACTGCAGATGCCAATCTGTCTGGGGTGTCACAAGTTTGGAGAACAGATATACCCTACATATCTACAACTGAAACTCATATTCAAAGGTGATACACACATATGAATAAGATTATCATACTAAGAAAATCAGAACATTTTTGAAGATACCTTACATGGCATATCTAGCATGATTCATTGCAATTTTTTAATGTTGGGATCAATAATATCACAAAGTTTTTCACATATTTCAAACAGCATCACAATCTGCTTTTTAGGGGTATTGTGAAACTCCATTAATTTTTTGCAAAGTTCTTAGTGAACTTAAGCAAGAAAGGTGCTTTTTTAAATGATGTGTTTTCTTGTTGTGTACTGTCATTTTGATTTTTGCTTTCTGTTGTTTTTGGTGGTATAAAACTTTCATTTGGAACTAGGGCTAGGTTTTACACTATAGGTTTTCTTTGGAAAAAAACTATGCAAATTGCTAGTCTAGATGGGGCCAAAGGGTGGAAAAGCCTGCTCTTTCAGCAGAGCCCTTATCCCTCATAGAACGAGGTATACAGGGCTCCCTGAAAGAAACTGCTAATGAAGCGGGGATTTAAAAACCAAGGGGTTTGATTCGAACTAACGCGGCCCAGAGCACACTTCCTGGTTTGAAACAGCTGAGCTCCGAAACAGCACGCAGGCGAGATTATGCTAATGAAGCACGGGATATTTAAATCCCCGCTTCATTAGCAATTTCGCTCGCCTACATTTGCATCCCTAGTTTAAACTAGGGTGCAAGTGTAGACGTACCCTCAAAGAGCAGCTAAGTTTGCAATCCACAAAGGGATGAACCACTTTCCTATAAATCAATGTGTGTTGTGCTAAAGTGGCTATATGAAAATGGACCTTTCATACCCAATAATCTTCATAGAATTATTTACTTATTTTGGTGACAAACAAGTTGCATGGCTTCAATATTCCCATCTCTAAGCATTAAAAAAAACTGAGATTGGTTTACAATTCAGGAGATTGAAAAAAATGAAAAATTTCTTTTATTTGCTTCCTGGTTTTGAGTCTTTAGAGTAAATCCAGATCGTGTTTTCAGGTTTTTCTCTGCAATAATGAATACGGTATTGAGGACTGAGCTTTTAAGAACTGAGCTACCCAGACAGAAGAGTCTGGGCATAGCACTGTGAAGTTCTTATTATGCACAGCCATTTGGAACCAGACACAGAATAAATCAGATCTCTTGCAAGCATCTAAAGAATTGAGCACCCACTGAACAGCAAAATGATAGCTAGAAATTTTCTTTAAAAATCAAGCTAAGACTTTCACATTTTAACTTGACTCCAGGAGTGAGGTCTTTAAGAAAATATTAAATATCACAATATTTGTGCTAACATCATGAGTGTTAGCAACACTGAATTTACTACTATGCACATGTCAGAGCATAGCTACAGGAATCTGAGCTGGTTTCTATTTTTCCGTACATTCACTAAGTTCCACTTGCAGAGCTATATGAGACTAGATAGAAGGTATATTTAAGGGAAAAACTTACCTTTAAAATCTTTATTAATCATGATGTGCAAGATAGAAAGAACCTAGCTTGACTTTCAAATAAATAAGCTTGACTTTTTAAGAGCTACTGAACTAGCAGTTGAAAAAAGATCCTCTTACTTGTAAAGAGAGAGAATTTGTTCTTTAAACCCATAGAAACAATAAATACAAAATTCCACAGTGGCATTAGTACAGTTTATTTTCTGAGTAGAACCATATTTTGCCATTTTACCATCTGCTTCCTCATTTAAAGAGTAGTCAGAGGCTTTGAATCCTGGATGTGAAACATGGAATATAATGGGGAATGCCACCTCTGTGGCATGCTTCATCTTTGCCCACAAACCCATGGAAGGCCTTCTGTGGAGCTCAGCAGAGTTGTGGTTTCTCAGGAACAAATGCACAGGGTGGAGGCAGGAAGATCTTTTGTCTATTACAGCATGGGTCTTTTCTTTTAGGTTTTCTTTTCATCTTATTATCCTTCCTTTACGAAAGATGTAAGCTTTTAACACCAAGCCTACATTGGACATTCCCTGCTGGCTGCTGTCCAAAGGGTACACAGTTCATTTAATTCAGACATTTAATATATTTAAAAGTGTGTTAGCACAACACACGTACAATTCTGTGTGCTCTGGTTAAGCATTTTTATGAGATCAGGATATTCAAGGAAGGGATTTAATACCATCAGCATTTGTGAACTGAGAGAGAAGTGAAACACTTCAGGAATTAAATTGGTGATCACTAATTCAGACAGAGCATGTTCTATGTAGCTCAAATTCAAACCTGAACCCAAAATAAATAAGGGAGGTTTGGTTTGGTATAATAAGAAACACTCTGAACTCAATGAAGAAGTTTGCCACACTAGACATTATCTATTTTTACTCAAGTTCACAGTCATATACCCACAACCAGTTAGAAAACAGGGCCTTGGCATGGTTGGAGACATTTTGGAAAGCACTCTTTGGAAGAGAATTGTCTTGGTAAGGCTATTTGGTTAAAAAAAGTAATAATAGTAATAACTGGCAAAATTGCCAAAGTCAGGAACATTTGCACAAAGCAATACACTTGCCTGCCTCAGAAAAGTACAGTCTGGCAGGCAGCCAGTGTTAGGCTGTCTGTTTGAAAAATGTTAAAGGACAAACTACAGCAGTACAGTCAGTGTGTGTGGGAGGAGAAAGGGTGGAATGAGAAACTAGGAGTATGGAAGCAATAAAATATGGTGTACTACTCTGAGATTTATTTGTTGGGGGGTGGGGGGAACCAGAGACATTTCCTCCTCAGATACCCTCCTCTCCACCTCCTCCCCGCACCAAGTAAAAAATCTTTCCTTTTCAATAAAACCCCAACAAAGGAATATAGTTTTCCTTCTCTTTATGTTTTTTCTAGTTTCCATGATCATTTACTGACTATAATAACACATACTATTTTCATTCTCTGTGTTTCACAGCTTCCCATCACAAAAAAATCATTGCACTGGCAGAGGAGGAAGAGTCTAGTGTAGTTGGTGGTTCTGTGCACACGCTGACTGGTGGTAACTTTAGAAAAATTGATTATATTTTTTTAAAAAATTCAATATAATTATTTTAGGTGAATTATTTGTTTAACAGAAGTTTGTATTTATATTATTGAGCATTGATAAAGTGCTTGGCACTGTGCAAATATAGAAAAACATACTGTACTTAACTTCAAGGAAAACTTAAAAAACAACAAATGCTCCTGCAGCACTTCAAGAAATTCACAATCTAGATACACACAGGGAAGACCAGGGCTGTCACTAGGGGTGCTAGTGCCCTATACAGCCTAGCAACTATGTCCCTCCTCCAGGGTGGGAGGGAGGGAAGTGGCCACTCTGAATGGAATATTGCCCTACAGTTGTGGGGGGAAAGGAGTTGCCAACTCTCTCAGACCAGATTGCCAACTCTCTCAGACCAGACAGACCAAACACCAAGTACTGCAGTGCTGTCCAGTCTGAGAGTTGGCAAACATGACCAGGAAGGAAGAGAAGGTCTGGAGGACTCCCGAGTAGCAGCAGGCAGCCAAGCACCCAGCCAGAGAGAAACAGCACTTTTACAAGGAAAAGACACTTCTCTCCAGCCCCCTGCTCTGTCTGGCTACGTCTATACTGTGGAACTGTTTTGGAATACTGGAAGCATCCCGAAATAGCTATTCTGCATCTTTTGAGCAAGTCCATCATTTCAAAATATAATGGGCTCGCTATTCCGATGTCCCTGTAAACCTTGTTCTATGAGGATTAAGGGACATTTTGGAATAGCGCTCTATTTTGAAATGTACTTGAAATTAATTCGAAATAAGCTACTGAATTTGCATAGCTCAAATTGCGTAGCTTATTTCAAGATAAGAGTGCAGTGTAGTGGCACCCAGCCCATGAGTCCTCTAGCCCATGAGGGCTGCTTGTAGCTGTTTGATATGAGGCGGCTGGGCTTTGAACCCTGGAGGGACTGCCAGGGGATGGAGTGGTGAAGGAGGGACTCCCAGACCATTGCTAAGTTAGGGGTGTGAAGCCAAAGCATGGGACATACCGATATGCATCATTCAGCTGCCTAGGGTGCCATGAAATTTGGGGCAATTTCAGGCCCCAAATTTTGTGGTGCCTTATGTAGCTGCATGTTTTGTGTATGGGTAGGGAGAGCCCTGAGGCAGATATTGTCTGTGGTGCAGACGGAATGCACAATTTTATTGTGGCAGGGAATATTGGGCATTAGCACATAGAAAATAGGTGCTGTGCAAACATGTAAGAAAATATGGTCCCTGTCATAAAAGGTAACAATGTAAAGAAGATGGGTGTCATTCAGAAGATGGGGTACAAAAAAAAACATATGTACACTGATGAGAGGTAACAATGGGTACGTCTAGACTACATGGCTCTGACAACGGAGCCATGTAGATTAGTTTACTCGACAAAGGGGAATGAAGTGGCAATTTAAATAATCGCCGCTTCATTTAAATCAAAATGGCCACCGTGCTGTGCCGATCAGCGGTCCCTTTGTCGGCAGATCCTGTAAGCCTCATACAGGATCTGCCGACAAAGGGTTCTGGGGTCGGCAGATCCCCGTCTAGACTGCCGCGCTGTGCCGACAAACAGCTGATTGGCACAGCGCGGTGCCCATTTTGATTTAAATGAAGCAGCGATTATTTAAATTGCTGCTTCGTTTCTCTTTGTCATCCTGCCTCATCTACATGGCTCCGTCGACAGAACCATGTAGTCTAGACACACCCAATAAGAATATCTTTTTCATGTCTTATAGTCGATAGGATGTCTTGATAAAATTAAGGAATAAATTACAGATATAAATAAAATGAAACACTGTGTCCTGAGGTAGCCTGCTTGGTGCATATTGTAGGTAAAATTGATTCCTACAGATTGGAGTAATATTCTCAGAGTTTATTTACAGCAATGAGTACAGAACATATTGTAGCTGTCTCTAAAAAAGGCTAGAGCAAGCCAAAAATCCTTCATAGACATACAGTATATCACTAGGATGAGGAAAGATAAATAAAACAATAGTGCCTCCTTTCACATCTACACTCCATAAAGTAACAAAGAAAACTCAAAATTTAAAATGATTGTGGTATATGATGTAAATAATACTAACTGCCTTAGCCATGTGTAAAAATAATCTTGCCAACAGGAAAAGTACAGTTGCCATGAAAGTTAGTTATCATAAGTCATGGCAAAGGTGTGTTAGAACATGGAATGCATCACCTGTCAAGTACAGGATACAATCTCTAAGGGTATGTCTACACTGCATTACTATTTCAGGATACCAGAGGTTTCGGGAAATAGCTACCCTGCGTCTTTTGAATGCATCCGCTTATATGGCGAAATATAGTGGACGTGCTATTTCAGCTTACCTGTAAACCTCATTGCACAAGGGATAAGGGATGTCTCAAAATAGTGTGTTGTTTCAAAATTTGATGCAGTGTAGATGCACCAAATTTCGAAATAGCCTATTTCGAAAAAGAATCAAAATAAGATATTCAATTTGCATAGCGCAAATTGAGTATCTTATTTCGAGCTAAGGGTACAGTGTAGACACACACTAACAGTCTAACTAGAGAACATACTGTATCAAAGATTAAATAGAAACAAAATTCAAAAATAAAAAGTAATAATATTATAAAAATCAAGATAGAGATTGGAAGATTGAATAGAGGCAGTATATAATCTTGACAGCTTTAGCCAGAGAGGTGGTCAGTGCAGAAATGGGAGTAGGGCAAAAGAATAGTATCCAAATGACAACTCCAGTGGCGTATATTTCTTTAAAAATATTTTTTTCCAAAATATGAGTTACAAGGAATGTACTCATCCACTGACATGACTGGATATCCAATTAAAGTGCGTCCTCTCCACAGTTCCCCTGCTGAAATTTTACACTGAGCAGTTCTGCAAATGCTGATGAAATTAAGGAATTGCCAAACTTATTTGGAGCTATGTTTGCTCAACATGACATTAATCTTTTGCTAAGTTTAGGCTGTTTTTTATTTGTATGTTTTCTTGCTCAACTTGTTTTCATTTTGGTTCACACTCAAGTCAGGTATTTAAAAGATTTTACTTTTGATTTCTGTGGAGGCTCCATCATTTTCATCCACAGAGCCTAGCATTGCTGATGACTTTTTATAATAGCAATTATGTAGATGGTGGGAATGGCTAAAGGGTTGGGTTTTTTTAAGTTTTGGCCTATTATTTTGTATGTTCTGTAGTATTATGAGATCTGCCTCAGTTCTATAGCTCACACTGATCAAAGTCATTACTGACTTTTATGTGCTTCTACCATGGTTGGCAAGGCTTTCTTTTTTAAAAATTCCTTTCCACTCTAGCAGTAAAATAATGCATGTCCTGAGGCCCAAAATTCAGCAAAGCATTGAAAAATATTTTAAGTCTATGTCTATTCAACAATGCAATATAGCACACGCTTAAATTTCAAAAGGAAAGATTCTAATGCTATGTTGTCAGTGGATTTCTCTTTTTCTGTTCACTTCATAGAGAACTATACTTGCTGTCTACAGGTATTTCTCTTAGGGTATCAGTTCTCCACTCAAAATTTTCAGTTATGGTACTCACTCTCTTGCTCTTTTTATTTTTAAAGATAAAAATGTCGGTCCAAAACTCATTTGACTGGTCCTTCTCCAGGTTTTCATAAGGCACTGTGATTTTATGTGGGCAATCAGGACTAGCCTAAGAGAAGGATGGCATTTTTTGATGTGATGTCTCATTTTGTTATTTTAAATAGTTGGCTGTTTTGGTTTTTGCTTTGGCATTTGGACTCTCATTTACTCAGTGCTGATATCTTTAGAATGTTACACTAACAATTAAAGCCCAGAGACTGAAAGGTCAGAGCCTGCAGTATGGGGTGGCAGCCAGCTCCCCAGGATCAGCACTGCAGAAAGAAGCTGATGTGCACCAGCAACCGACTACTGCACTGTACTGCTGCTTCTGTATTAGGCAGCTGGCTCCTGGCTCCTGCCCCACTCCCACAGAGTCAGCTGCCACCCCATGCTACAGGCTCTGATACAGACCCAGCAGCACAGAATGTTATCTGGCTTCCTGTGAATGGGGCAGGAGCCTGCACGTAACCATTCATGGTAACTAATAAACACAGGCTTATCAAGAACTCCTCCTAAATCAGCAGTGGGCAGAAGCCTCTCAGCAAGCCGGATCCAGCCCGCCTAGGGCTTTGATCCGGCCCATGAGGCAGACCCAGGCCCCACCCCCTAGCGCAGGGGTCGGCAACCTGTGGTACACATGCCACAGCAGCACGGGGGAAGGAGCTCAGCCCTGCCCCTCCTCCCCCACGTAGCTGCTGAAGAGCGCTCCTTCCTCCCTGCAGCAGGTTAGGCTGCAGTGGGAGGAGGCAGCGCTGGGGCTGAAGCTCCTCAGTGGTGCCTCGGTATATACGGATACAGATACACTCCTTCTTAGGGGAGGGTCTCTTTTTTGAAAGTTGAAATACGATAACCCTGATAGTAAGTATACCCAGTGAAATATTATTATTAGTTAGCTACTTGATTATATTGCAGGAGTGCCAAGAGCTTACCAGCCAAACATCAGAGCCTCTTTTGTGCTAAATAATGTGCACCTACTTCAAGCCCATTTCTCTCAACTCCTATTCAGTACCTTATCCCCATTAATGCCTCCAGTGGAAAAGTCATATATCTTGGGCCAACTGGACAATAATACAAGCAGCTTGGAATCTTGAAAACAATATAGTGTGTTCAGAACAGAGGAAAGACATCGAATAAATTACAAAATGATCACCTCATAGCAGAGGCTTTTGATTTTCAGCAAAGCTTTGCTTAAAACATGAATAAGCCAAGTAAAGAATGGCAATTTGTTAGTTTATCAAGTAATAAAACAATTTTGACACTCTAGTCACACACATTTATATATGAATATTTTCAAACAAATCTATATATCATATTGTTCATTATTTTTGTTTAAGAACTAGTTTGCCAGGATTTAGAACCAGAAATACCGACTGAATTTTGCTCTCAATGCAAGGGCATGGCACCTTCCCTCTGATGATTTGCCTTAATATAGGATGCAAGTTAATAGCTCAGTTTGTAGTTTTAGAGAAGTGTACACGTTCTGAACATTTCCTAGTTTTCTGAATATTAAACTGTTCATGCCCATACTAATAATGGAGATACAATTATGAGTTGATCTACTCTGTCTCTGAGTTCCTCTCTACCATTCTGAATGTATATATAAAAATGGCTGTGAGCAGTGCTTTTTTTATGATGGTACTGCCTGGTACGCAGTACCGGCACCTCCAGTTAGAGCTTACCTGGAAAGAATGGAGCATACCAGCACCTCTGTACACAAATGTCTGACAGTCGGCTGGGCCACGTGTCTTAAAGGGGCTACATCTCTTAAAAGGACAATGCCAGCCCCACCCTGGCTTTTTTTTTTTTCTCAACAACTTTTCCCCTGGAGTACCGGCACCTTTTTTTTTTTTACAAAAAAAGCACTGGCTGTGAGACTAATGAAATTGGCCAGCATAGAGAACATCAGATGGAATCTGTTGAGCATGCTCACTATGTTTGGTGACCACTAGTCCAAGGGAGAGAGCTCCTGGAGTCTGCCCAACAGCAAGATAGTTGCTGAACAGCTGCAGAGAAACTCAAAGGAAACAAGAAGCAGAAGTTAAATGTTGACTAAGGGCATGATGCTCTAAATCAGATGCACAAAGGTGCAGACCTTGGCCTTCAGCAAGATAAGATGCTAACTGGGGAAATTCTTTTACTGCTAAAGAGGTAATGAATCATTTATATGTAACCCTTCTGTCAGGTAGGCCTGGCAGCAGCCAGGGCCGGGTTCAATATCTAGGGGTCCATCTCACACAGAACCGGCTCGAGCCCCCACCCAGTAACCTGGGAAATTCACACACCCCTGAGTGCCTCTGAGAGGCAATGCTTCCCCACTCGCAAGCATAGAGTCTGAGTGTAGGAAAGAAACATTTAATGAAACAGAGAGAGAAGTCATACAGCATTAACTTGGGAAAATACCACAAACAGAGTTCATAGCCCAAACATGAGCTAAGCCCCCAGCCAAGAATCACCCGAAGTCCCAAAGTCCAACCCCCCAAAAGTCTCTCTCTGTCCCTGGTCAGTGCCACCCAGAGTCCAAAAGTCCACCTGCAGGGTTTTACCTCCCAACCTAGGTAGCAATGGGGGAGGAGGGGTAGATAGGAGCACCTTACGTGGTCCAAGGCCAATGGCCCCACCTCTCCATAGGGTTCTGCTGCAGTCTTTAACACGAGCCACTCCGTCCCACTCCACCGGATGCTCCGCTGGTTGCCTGCCGCCGCTCCTACCAGCCGCACTGTGCCGTGGTTGCCTGCCACCGCTCCCACCAGCCACTGTGCTGGCCGCTGCCGCTTCCGCTGGCTGCAATGGGTCTGGCTCCCAGCCAAACCAGTGATTTCAGCTCTTAGTGATTTCAACTCTTTAGCCACCACCTAGACTGGCAAAGGATTCCAGCTTCCACTGACTAGCAAAAAGACTCCTCATGGGCTATGTCTACACTGCCATGTGCGAGCTGTGCTTTTGCGCAAGAGCTCCCATGGCAGTGTGGATGTCCTCTTGAGCAAGAAAGCTTTGATGGCCATTTTAGCCATAGGGCTTTCTTGCGCAAGAAATCCCTGCCCAGTATCCACACTGCCCTCTTGCACAAGAGGGCTTACACCTGATAAAAAAGAGTGTCGCTCTTGCACAAGAAGCCCTCTCTTACCACGCCGTACTGTAAATTTCCTTGCGCAAGAGCGGGCGGGCAGTGTGGACACTGTGCAGATTCTTGTGCAAGAATGTCTGTACTTGTGCAAGAAGCTGCGAGTATAGACATAGCCGTGGGCTGCGTCTAGACTGGCAAGATTTTGCACAAAAGCATCCATGCCAGTGTAGACGCTCTCTTGCGCAAGAAAGTGCCAATGGCCATTTTAGCCAGCAGGCTTTCTTGCACAAGAAATTAACGTTGCTGTCTACACTGGCCCTCTTGCGCAAGAATACTTGCACAGGAGGGCTTATCCCTGAGCAGGAGCATCAGAGTATTTGCGCAAGAAGCACTGATTTTGTACAGTACAAGGTCAGTGTTCTTGCTCAAATACTCGCCGCCAGTCTAGACAGGCAGCAAAATCTTGCCAATCTAGATGCAGCCATAGAATCTGCTTTAGGTCTGTCCTTAAAACAAAGGGGGAAAGGAGTAGGTTGGGCCAGTCTTACAGCTCATACCTGGCAGGTGTGCCACAGGTTAACTCAAACCCTTTAACCCTTCCCCCAGCTCAGTTTACTCAACTCTGGAAGGGGGGAGGCTTGTTCCCCAGAGACCTCTTACAATGATGGTGTCTCTCTGGCAAGCACTGGTGTCATGTTTTACAGTTCCCACATTTAGGGGTAGCATGATTTGCGACCCCACAACAGCCCCAAATTATTTACAATACACCACATTCCATTCCAACACTGATCCTCCATCAGCTCTGGCTGAATTGGATTTACATAACCACACCTCGTATTCCCTCCGTAAATACAGAATAAGCTGTATTTACATATCAACAGTTAACAGTTAATTATCTTGCAGAGCTAAA
>JANRFK010004149.1:85455465-85473068 GCA_030068395.1 Apalone spinifera
ATTTGCATAGCTTTGGCGCAAAAGCGCGCCAATGTAGACGTAGCCTACGAGTTTAGGTTGAAGTTAGCTGCGTTAGGTTGATTTTTTTTTAAATAAGGAATGAGTCTACACCACCAAGCCTCTTCCACTGACTTGAAGGGCTTTTAAAATTTACTTCTGTACTCGACCTTGATGAGAGGAATAGCACTAAATTTGACCTTCCATGGCTGACTCTGGGATAGCAGACACAGCACTGTTAAGATGTTCTTGGACTCTGGGAGATGTCTTACAGTGCCTCAATGTGACTGCTCTAGCCAGCACTTTCAACTCTACTGCACTCCCAGGTACACAGGAAAAGCCTCAGAATTTTGAATTTCATTTCCTGTTTGGCCAGCATGGCAAGCCCAGTAGCACAACTGAGCACAGATGCTCAGGGTCACAAACGAGTTCCAGCACGGAATGTGCAGGAGATCCTGGATCTGCCTACTGTGTGTGAGGAGGAATCTGTGCAGGCAGAACTCTAAAGCAGCAGAAGAAATGCTGATATCTATGCAAAAATTGCACAGGCCATGGTGGGAAAAGGATACAGCAGGGTTACTCGGCTATGCTGTGTAAAAATAAAGGAGCTCAGGCAAGTATACCAGAAGACAAAGGAGGCAAACAGTTGGTCTGGGTCAGCCCCTCAGACATCCCACTTCTACGAGCAGCTGCATGGGATTCTAGGGGGGACTCAACCACTGTCACAAAGTTATCCATGAGTACCTCCCAAGCAACTGTTCAGGCAGCCTCAGGTAACAATGAAGAGGACACTGTTGAGGAGGAGGAGAATGCTCAGCAGGGAAGCAAAGGATCTGATTTCATCAACAGCTAGGACCTTTCTCTAACTTTGGAATCAATCCCCTCAGCCAGGACCTATTGATTCCAGACCCTGATGGTGGGGAGAGCACTTCTGGTGAGTTCACATTTGTAATCATGCTAAGGTGGTTAAATGTAACTGGGCTTAATCTTTTTGAGCAATCGAGGTGTAGTGACGGCCAGTCCACCTACACAGAGAGGGCTTCCTGGAGACGGCGCATATCTTTACATAGCTCTTTAATCCTTCTCACAGGTTTCTGGGGAGGACTCCAGTCCCACCGTCACACAGCCCTGTGGGGGGGAGAAGCCTTCAAAGGGGGTGGCTCCTGGAGTTTTTGTGGAGGGGGGCAGAAAGGGGGAATCCCAAGGGCTCAGGCACCCGCTTTGATTCTGTTTTCTATCTTTGTTTGTCTCCTTCTGCAAGTGGTGAGGACCATAAACTACAACCTGCTGTGCACGGTCATCTGCCTGGGAGACTTGGACCCCATCATGGCTAGATTTGCCACTCTGAGCTTCCCCAACTGCAGGGGGGTGATAGAACCCACATCCCCATCCGGGCCCCAGAACACCATGCCGCCCAGTATATCAACTCAAAGGGCTATTTTTCCATGGTCCTGGTCGACCACTGCAGACAATTCTCTGACATTTTCGTTGGGTGGTCGGGGAGGGCGCACGACACCCGTGTATTCAGAAACTCCAGCCTCTACCAGAAACTGGAGGCTGGCATTTTCTTCTCCAAGCGCAACTTCAGGGTCGGGGACGTGGAGATGACACTGTGCATTGTGGGGAACGCGGCTTACCCCCTCATGCCATGGCTGATGAAGCCCTACACCAGCCACCTGCACCCAAGCAGGGAATGTTTCAATGCCCGTCAGGGCAGGGGCTGTATCCAGGCTGAATGCGCCTTTGGGCATTTGAAGGCATGGTTCAGGTGCTTTTTGACCCGCCCCGATGAGGGGGAGCACAACATCCCCAAGGTGGTCTCCGCATGTTGTGTCCTCCACAACATTGTGGAGAGGAAAGGGGAGGCCTTCCTACCGGGGTGGGGGGCAGAGGATGGCCAGGAGGAGAGCGCCTTTGAGTACCTGCACACAGCTGCCATCAGCCAGGTCCATCAAGTGGGGGTGCGTATTCTGGAAGCCCTGAGGGAGAGTTTCTCTGAAGGACCCCCGTAACTCTTCCCAGGGCCTCCCCACTATGGGCTTGTGCCTTGCCCCTCTATGCCTTCCTCCACAATAACTCCTCCCTGGCCCCCTTCCCTGTACAGTCAATAAAAACAACAATTTTGTGTTTTAACAAAAAAGTCTTTGTATTTTTCTTAATATAAGTAAGGGGGGAGGGGAGGTCTGAGAACCTTGGAGGGGGGAAGAGAGGCTCAGAGCTGGGGCTGAGAGTGGCATATGGTGCAGCTGGAAGTTCCACCTTGGGTCCAGGGACCTAGGTGACCTTAGGAGTGTCCAGGGAGAACAGGGGGATAGGCAGGAGGGGGGACTGCGGTGGGGTTAGGCATGGCAGGGTGGGGGTGGGGGCAAGCATGGGAGGGGGGCCAAGGACAGGAGGCAGGTTGGCCCAGTTGCGGTCCTGCTGCAGCAGCTCGTTCCACATCTGGCCCACCATTGTGCATTGTTGCGGACCTTCTGGGCCAGTGGCTGCTGTATGTCTCTGAGGATGGACATGTGCTCCCTCATAAGATCCTCATGGACCCTGTGGCGGGTCAGACAGCTGGCTCGACTGGTGGTGATTGCCCCACAGTCACGACTGGTCTAGCTCAGAAGAATAAAGAGAGGTGCTCGGTCATCCCTGGAGACGCTGTCCCAGAGGCCTTGACCTCATCAGCGAGCTGAAAGCAGCAGTCCTCGGGCCAGAGGACGGTGATGTCCCAGGAGCAAGTTTCATGTGTGGTCTGGACAGCGGGTCCTGTCTCACAGGGGCACAGAGGACCATGCTTCCTACCCCCTCCCCGGTCCCACAGATAAGCAGGCAAGGGAAGTGTCTGGCCACATTGGGATCCCAGGGGCAGAAGAGGGGCCTCGAACAGCCTGGGCCTCCATCAGGGCCGCATACATACCTGAGCCTGGCAGCGCTGTCCCTGGGCACGTGTGGAGCCTCGAGCATGTAGGCATGTTCGTGTGCTGCACACCAGAGTCTGTGTGCGGCATGTGTATGCCCTTATCCTAGCCTCCTTCCAGTGGTGTCTGGTGGTGAGAGGGCGTCCCCGTCCCGGGGATCAGAAGTGCAGACTGGCGCTGCACATGCATCCACATGCACAGACTGCAGCGTGAGGGCTGGCCAACCAACAACCACACCACAGCCCCTCAGCGTCCCTCCCCCACCCCCCGTGTGTGTGTGAAAAACTATGAGGATTCACCTGATGATCCCTCCCCAGCCTCAGAGGATGCCTGCGAGACATCCAGGCCCTGGGGTACTGGCTCCAACATGAGAGTCGTCACGGTGCTGGCCGTCTCTTCCTCCTCCTCCAGCTCCTCGTCCTCTTCCTCCTCCTGGCTGGGACCACCAGTTGGGTGATGACGGGTGTCTTCAGCCCTGAGTCCACCACTAGAATGGGGAAGGGGCTGCACTGCCCCCCAGGATGCGGTACAGTTCTGGGTAGTAAGGGCAGGAGTGGGGTCCTGTCCCGGAGTGAGAGCTGAACTCCCTTGCCCTGGCGTAGCCCTGGTGGAGCTCTTTTACTTTGCTCCGCACCTGTTCCAGACTGTGGTCATAGCCCTTTGTGGCTAGGCTGTCGGCCATCCGGCCCTAGATGTCCACAATGCGCCATCTGGAGCAGTGATCCAGGAGGGTCTCCTCCTTGCCCCATACCTCCAGGAGGGCCAGGATCTCCGCCTCAGACAGGGATGGTGCACACCTCTTGTGGCCCCTGGCAGTCTCCTTTGAGCCCTATGCACGCTCCCTGTGAGGGCCAGTGGGCTCTTGGGGGGCTTGAGACTGGGACATAGTGCCAGATGTGTGACTGTGGCAGCCGCACAGTGAGTTGCAGTTCCCAGGCTTCCTGCCACAAGCCCTGTCCCGGGTGTCCGTGGTTCTAAGAGCTGCTGGGAGACAGGAACTATAGAGTTGTGATGAGTATTGATGGAGTGGCCAGCAGGGCACCTGTGTTATTTCCCGGAGGCCTCTTTTTTCAGCAGAACTCCCTCTTCAGTGTCCATACATGCCTTTTTCCAAAAAATCTTTTTGGAAAAAGCATTACTCCTCGTAGAATGAGGTTTACTGCCGTCAGAAAAAGCTCTCCATTATTTCAACTTTTTATTGAAATAACACTTATTGCAGTGTGGAGCAAGTACTGTTTTTCCGGAATAACAGCTGTTATTCCAGAAAAACGCTGCAGTGTAGACGTACCCCCAGTGTGCAAATAATTGGTTTTTTTCTCTGGATTTTCAAGGCTATCATCCAAAACCTGATTATTTGGTTCTTTCTTCTAATTCAGTTTTTCTTCCTGCAAGTATTTTGTATAGATTTGTATGAATCACATTTGCTTAGAATGAGATATTTGTGATTGCCTTAGTTAACAGCTTATTTAAGGAGGTAGTCTTTCCCCCAGTCACAACATATTTATTTTGTAGGTGCTCACTAGAGGACTTTTGAGTACATATGTCCATTATTAGTATATTTCCATTCAGAGGAAGCTATTGATTATTTTTTTCCATACCCATCTTGAAATCAGAGGTCAAAATCAGTCTTCTAATGGGCTTTAAGTCATGATCTGGGAGTCATTTCTAGAATCACTCAATATCCATAAATACTTTAATTTATTTTCTTTGTGGGAATTTTTAATTAGATTCTAGCCAGGATACTTACACAGAGTGCAGAATCAGGTACCTACGTGTCACATTTAAACTTGGAGCACATTTGTGTTTTGAGTTATAGACTCCTGGCATAACAATTCTAACATGCCACTACACTAAAAGCATTTACCGTATTCCTATTGGAATTCAATGCAAAAGTTATCATATTGACATAAGATTTTACATATTGCACCAATTATGGAAATGCTGTGGCTATAGCTGCACATGCACAGCTAAGAAAACATACAGTTTGATTTACATGCAAATTTGTTCTTGCACAAAAATTGGTGCATTTATTTGTTTGCTTTTTGCTGTATTGCTTGCATAATGTGGGAGAATTTCCTTTTCAGATTACTGGGTCAGTATATAAATGTGAGACAGTGGGTGTCACATTGCATTGTTACTTGGTATCTTTTGCTAATGACACAATCTCCTAGTTACCTCTAATTTGTGATGCTGAATGATACCTGATACTGTATATATGCAGCATGTTATGTCTCCAGCACTGCATTTGTCATATCAAATTACTTTTTACTTTACTATTTAATTATTTAAGCAGTAAGTATACAAATGTTATGATTTCTGATGTTTCTGCTGTATGGGTATTTTCCCCTTTCATGCTTGATAGTTATTGTGTTATGTGCTAGTTTTGTACAGCTCCTAGCATAATAGGACCTTGATTGTGATTGAAATGCCTTGCTTTCATAACAATACATGTTAATGCTTTTCACACCAAACAAATGCAGAATGGAGAATAACTGGCTTGTCAGCAGCATTGCTGAAAAGGATCTAAGAGTTGTGGTGAATCACAACCTCAGTTGATGCAATGCTCTTGTAAAAACCAACCAACCAACCTGCAAACGTAATTTTAGGTTACATTAGCAGAAGCAAGTCATGGGAGGTGACAGTGACACTCTACGAGTCTACGTGTTGCTGGTTAGGTCTCAGCTGGAGTACTATGTCCAATTTTGGTCACCAGTATGAAGAAAGAGTGTGGCGAAACTGGAAAGAATCTAGACGCAAGAAACAAATTATGTAATTTGTATGTGGACAGTAATATGATGTTTTGAAAGTAATTGGGGCTTCATGGTTGTTGTTTCACCTTGTAATGACCTTCAAAAGCATAGCTTATGGGTTGCTGTGATGAAATTCTCCGAAGTTAATAAAATATAATTGTGTACATATGGAATGCTTTATTTGTAAAAAAAATCATGTAATAGACAGACTAGCGGCTAACAAAAAGCGCAAAACCCAGCAAAACCCTTGCATGTGAGGAAACATAATGCATAACAGTGCAGAACACTCAGTCTCTGCTCACTGCTACTCAATAACTGTAACTCCTGGTTGTTTGCACTCTCCCTCTCCCCCACCCCCCTTTGGACCTAGTGCATTTCACACTCACAGGCAGGGATGTCATGTGGGGGGCATAAAGCAACACACTGTGGGTGGGAGGGACAAGGGGCCGGTCATCTGCCAACGGGGAGACTAGCAGGGGGGCCTAGCACTGACAGCAAGGGTCCAGCTCCCCGCACTCACCCCAGCTCACTCTGACATGTGGTTTTGAAGAGGAGCAAGAGTCAAACCTGGACTCACTGGCTCCACTTCCCCTGCTGCTGCTGGTGAGCAGTGTTCCCTGTAAGCAGAAAACTTGGTCAGCCACCCAGGAGAAATTCAGATGCAGATCAGCTGACTAGCAGACCACTCACAGCCACCCAAATCCATTCGCATTTGTTTCTAATGGTGGTTCACATATGCACTTTCCTTGGTGCACATAAAATTTTCCACACATGGATGGAGAAAATTTGAGCGCACACTGCTGGTGAATGCAGGCTGGTCAAATTTCTGTTGCCCGCACGAGTCCCAAGCCCCACTAGTCTCCTTACCACATCACGTGGGGGTTGAGGAAGAGCTGGGGTGGGGCAGAGAAAAGGTTGGGAAGAGGCAGGGTGAGGGCAAAGCAGGGGAAGGGATGTGGCCCAAGGTGGAAAGGGGTTGTCCTAGCCCTTCCTTTAGCTGGGGGGGAGGGGAACCACACGGTCGATGGCCCACTAGGACTCTCCTCACTAGTCTCCCCTGTTCATTGGCTACTGCTCAACTGGAAGATGGCAGGGTCTATGTTTGACGATCCTAGCTACTGTTCATTCCACGTGATGTGGATCTCTCCAAGTCCATATTGTCCAAACAATACATAGGCAGCAGGATGTGATAGCAAGGAGGGGACTTGGGGCAGGGGAATGGGACTGAAGTGTAACATCTTAGTGCCACAAGTGCTAACATCCTTTCAAACAGTGCTTTTTGTTGCACTCTATCTTCTTCCTCACTTCCTCGACCTTCATTCCTGCTTCAGAACCTGCATAGTCTGTTTCTTTATGCTGTCCAGCCTTGCTCCATCTCCCCATACCCATATGTCTTACATCTCTGGTATTTCAGCTGCTGATTGACCACTTGCTAGATTGTACCTCTAAATTCATCTTGGACTCACTTGGTCCTTGCCCACTGCATCAGTTTGCACACCAAGGTTCTGGTAGCCTGTATGTGCCCTGCAGCCATGGAAGGGCCTGCCAAAGCAAATGGAAAAAACACATGATTGTCTGAGCATGGGTGTGTGTGTGTGGGGGGGGGAGAGAATAGCATACAAAAAGAGGGACTATGGCAAGTCAAGGTCAAAAGATCCCATTTATCACTGGGCTTTATTTCTGCTCTTGTTTACAAGTTTCCTGGCTCAGACAGCTCTGAGAGCTCTACTCAGCAACCAGACTGCAGGCATCAGAGTACGATCCACTTTACAAGTTTGATTTTAAATTATTTCTAAATCCTCACCATCTTCCCCTGGGATTGTGTGTGTTGTCAGCTACTTGTTATGTTGGCTTAGTGACCTTTTAGTGAGTGCAACCACCAGTGAATAGTATAGTTCTATTGCTTCCTGACTGTCAGTATGATCTGTTCCAAGCTACTGGAGGCCAACTACCCCTCACTGCTGAGGGTTTTAAACATTTGGGCTGTGTCTAGACTGGCATGATTTTGCGGAAATACTTTTAACGGAAACGTTTTTCCATTAAAAGTATTTCTGCAAAAGAGCATCTAGATTGCCACGGATGCTTTTGCGCAAAAGCACTTTTTGCGGAAAAGCGTCCGTGCCAGTCTAGACGCGCTTTTGCGCAAGAAAGCCCCGATCGCCGTTTTAGCCATCGGGGCTTTTTTGCCCAAAACAAATCTCAGCTGTCTACACTGGCCCTTTTGCCCAAACGGGAGCAGCATAGTATTTCCGCAAGAAGCACTGATTTCATACAGTAGGAAGTCAGTGCTTTTGCGGAAATTCAAGTGGCCAGTGTAGACAGCTGGCAAGTTTTTGCGCAAAAGCACACAGCCTTGGTGACTGTTCAGCACAGATCTGAATGGAGGGAGGTTGTGCCCTACAGAGGCAGAGCTAATAAGTGTGCTCCACCCCAAAATATGATCACCTGCATTTCCTCCTCTGTAAGAAATACACAAACACATCCAGTCAGGACAGAAAAGTCAGTGGGGAAAATCATAAGATGTTGCTTTAGATTGAGGGGTAGCTTTCTTGAACTATATACATCCAGGAACTGAGCCCAATCCCCCCTTGGTCCAGGATGGATTCATAACACAGGAGCCATGAATTACATACACTCCTGCCCCCAGGGATAGTTTTGGCTTATAATATGGGACACATAATACATAAATCCCCTTTGAACTCATATTAGAGAACCAATGCTCTACATCTGCCCCCACCTGCACTGCACCTTTTGGTGTACCCTGAGAGGTGACTTGGGGTGGTCTGGCATGGCTGTTTTATGTGGTATGTCTAGCACATAAGACTCTTTACTGCCCTACCCAACCATTTTTGTAATATACTGAGATTATCTAGTAAAAATTTCATGGTTCATACTTCTTTAACTTCAGTTTTAAGTTCTTGGCATCTATCTTGAATTCCATGTGTTTGGGGAGTGAAAAAGTAGGGCACTGGCACGAATTCTGCCATTACAGAATTATTGTATCCCTTGGGAGACAATCGTTTTACAGGGCCATGAGCCAAAAATCCCTCCCAGTCATATATTAACAAATAAGGATCCAAACCCATACCTCCCTCTGGTGCTGCTGCAGGCTGCTCCCTGAGACTGCATCCCAAATATGGATCCCAGGAGATACTGTACTCCCTGAGCCTGCATCCTCAAACATCCCAAATATGGTCCCAGGAGATACAGTAGTTGCTCCAGTGACATAGACTCTGCAGGGACTGGTGCAAAAACCAGCATCACTTCCCTAGATTCTGATTGTCCTCTGGTGGTTCCTCTGACTTGGGAAGTATAAGAATGCTGTACCTGCTCAGCAGATTGTCATGCCCCACTGCTTGTCTCAGTGCTCACTGAAGTCTCCAGAGACCAGTCAAATTGCTCATAAAAGAAGCAAATAGAAGGTGGGGCCATTACCACGCCTAAGCTTGCAATAACTGCATTTATTTATTAGTAATAAATAAATAAATAAACTGCATTTATTTATTAGTTCCCTAAATAGAAGAACTAGAGGACACCAAATGAAATTAATGGGTAGCAGGTTTAAAACTAATAAAAGAAAGTTGTTCTTCACACAGCGTGTAGTCAACCTGTGGAACTCCTTGCCAGAGGAGGCTGTGAAGGCTAGGACTAAAATAGAGTTTAAAGAGAAGCTAGATAATTTCATGGAGGTTAGGTCCATAAAAGGCTATTAGCCAGGGGATGAAATGGTGTCCTTGGCCTCTGTTTGTCAGAGGCTGGAGAGGGATGGCAGGAGACAGATCGCTTGATCATTGTCTTCGGTCCACCCCCTCTGGGGCACCTGGTGCTGGCCACTGTCGGCAGACAGGATACAGGGCTAGATGGACCTTTGGTCTGACCCGGTACGGCCGTTCTTATGTTCTTATGTAAGCCATGTGACTTACTCTCTGCAGTGATCAGCAGTCCAGGGGGTCCCAAGGCCATGTGTTGTTTTGAAGTTTCTTTGTACATGGGATCATTTCTTGCACTCATAGAAAATAGATGTGTCTTGCACACCCTAAACCAGAGATTTAGTAGCATTCAGCTGTGTTCATCTGGCCAGCTAGTAGCCTGCTTGATGTACGGCTTCTTCCTATAGAAGACTGTTAAATGTGTTTGCAGGTGAGTGATCAGCATGGAAAAGAAGGAGCTGCTGAGCAACTTCATTTGAACTGTATTTGAACCAAGTGGGATTCCTTCCGCTTTCTGAGAAATGAGAGGGAAGCTTCAGAGTAGACGGACTCAGAAACACAGGCCTGGGGGATTGTGGGACAGCATTAGTTCAATCTCAGCACATGAGTCTTGAGCCCAGAGTTGAGGTGCATCCATGAGGCAAAAGGATATGGCTTGGACCTGAATCCCAATAGCTCATCTGCATATCACACCCCTGGGTGGTCCTAGGAACCAGGTCCTGAAGGCTTTTTGGCCGAAGTCAGAATGATTTGTGTGCGGACACTGTTGGGGCTTAAGCTTAAACATGAGTTTGAGCCAGATTTACAATACAGAGTTGGGTTGCCAACTTTCTAATTTCTGAAAATGAGACACTTTGCCCCCATCTCTTCCCTCCAGGCCCTGCCCCCACTCTTTCTTCTGACCCTCTCTCCTGTTGCTCACTGCTCTCTCTCTTCAACTCTAGCCTGAGCAGCCCCAAGGGACGTACAAATCCCAGCTCCAGCAGGCTGCGTGGGAGTGCAGGTAAGAAAAGCTCTGCAGCTGCATGGAAGCAGCAAGTCAGCGCCTCTGACAAGCTATAACATGGCCCTCCTGTATGGCAGCCTCTCACCTCCCTCTGCACTGCCTGCCCAGCAGCTCCCTTCCCCATCTGCTCAAGCCTTCTGCCCCAAAGCTGCATGGCTGGAGGAAGCACTGGCTGGCAGGGCAGCTCACATTCCTTCCATCCCGGGGAACATTCCATGTCCCTCTGGGAGCCCCTTACCATGGACCCTGCCCTCTGCCAAAGCTCTGCAAACCACGCTCCTCAAAGGGTTCACCTAAGCCAATGTGTACCTGCTGCTGCACGAACCACTGTTTCAGGGTTAGATGTCAGGCTGCCACTCTTCCCCGATCCATCCCCTGCCCACAGTAACCAGATTTCTGGTATCTGGTCAGCAGAGCTGTCCCATTCATAGGACCATTCAGGGCGGCCATCCTGGGCCCACTGCTTTGGGGGGCCCCGCAGCAGCTGCCTCAACCGTCATAGGACAGTCCCCGATATTACTGTTATCCATGGAGCCCATGACAGGTTGGGATATTACCTGGAAAGGAGTCTGGGGCCAGCACCAGGGATCGAGACTCCCCCACCCCACACACACACACTCAGCACAGTAACCCAAAGCTGCGGGAAGTGGAGTGACCCAGCAGCCTGCCCCATGGCTCATCTTCCAGCCTGGTTGTTCCACTTGTTATGCTTATAAGCACATGGGATCTTTTTCAGGAGGAAAAGGCAATATGCCACGTTTATTGCAAATACAGCATAGAAATCTGCATGTGGATTCTCTCTCTCTTTCACACACACACACACACACACACACACACATACGTGCGTGCGTGCATGTTCTGTACCTAGTGTCATAGATACCTGTGTTATTGGTGCTTATGCCAGTCTAGTGGCCAAGTAGACTGAGCATGAGGAAGGAGCTGAGTTCTGTCGGCTACAGTCCAATGCTCCAAAGTTGTCTTCACAGGACTAACCCAAAGCTACATGGCTACACATCCCTGAATCTGACTGACACCTGAGTTCAAACCTCCTTGTTAATCATGCTGACCATCTGGTGCTGGTGTCTTCTGTGTTTTGTTTTCTCAGATTTACATAAGCCTCAATTATACTAGGGATGTTAAAATATGTTTATTTTGGTAAATGTGTAACCACAGAAGTTACACATTTACATGTGGGGAAGCAGGCGGGAGACGGTATGTGTGGGGAGCTGACTTTTAAGCAGGCTCCCCATGAGCACCGGCTCCCACCTCCCGCCTCCTCCCGCCATGCTGCTGCCTCTGATACAGAGGCAGCCAGGGGAGGAGGGGGAGCTGCGTGTAACAATTTACATGTGTACACTATCACACCCCTAACTTACACAAAGGACAGTTCCTTTCAGAGAAAGCAATTTGTCTTACAAAGGACCAGGCAGAACTTCTTACAAAGTTACAAAGTTTAAAAGACAATTTTAAATAATTTTTACTAACTTATAATATATACTACAAAATCTATTTCAGTATCTAGCCACTGCTAGAAAACAAAACTTATAAAATAAAATCTATATAACAACATAAAACAAAGACATAAAATAAAGGTTACGACTATGTGTCAGGCCTACACACTTCACCGACCCAGACGGCAGATGGGCAGTATGGCAGGCTCCTGGGTCACTCCACTTCCTGTGGCTCCTGCTGTTGCAGTGAGTTCAAGAGGGCCTGACCCCTGCTGTTGTCCCATGTCAGGACCCCGTAATTTCCTGGATCACATCTTTCAGAGGAGGGGGCTTCAAAGAAGGGGAGCAATGTGCGTGGGAGGCAGAGCAGTAGTGGGGCACTGAGCAAGAGGTGGAGTAGGGGGTGGATTGGGGGCAGGGCGGGAGCAGAGCAGGGGAGGAAATAGGTGGGAGCAAGGCCTGGGGCAGGGGGGAGTTTCCCAGGCTCCCTAGGGACAGCCCTGCTGGTCAGTACATCTGACTAGATGCTGTCAGGTCCCCTTTTCAATCAGTCCTGCCGTCAAAAAAACCAGACACCTGTCAACCCTAATGCAATATAGTCATACCCAGTAAGGAGGACTGTGGAGAACAGTTCCTACTCCTCTATCTTCCTAGACCTCTCTCGCCTTTCTGGCTGGTGAAGTCCAGACTCACTAAAAGCAAAAAAGAAGTGAGAGCAAAAGGAGGAGCTTCTGCTAGGCTAGGTATTTCTGAAGTTCCCACCCTTTCCCACCAGTAGGTGGCACAGCAACTGCACTTGATGAAGGATGAAGTGTCCCATATAAGATTCTCATATCCACCTCCTCTCTTAAGAAATATCAGCCCTCATAGGCTATGTCTACACAGCAACATTATTTCGAAGTAACTAGCATTATTTCAAAATAACACAGTTTACGTTTACACAACCAGCAGTTATTTTGACATAATGTCGAAATACTGTCAAGCTAGAGGACTTCTTACTCTGACTCCTGTAGCCCTCATTGTATGAGAAGTAAGGGAAGTTGGAGGAAGAGTGCTCTATTTCGAAATAAGTGCTGTGTAGACAGCACCAAAATTCGAAATAAGCTATTTCGTAATAAGCTACGCAATTGACGTTGCTCAGTTTGCGTAGCTTATTTTGAGTTAAGCCCTGCTGTGTAGATGCACTCATAAGGGAGAGAAGAAAGGGGAGAAGCTTCTGCTTTCTCTCTATTCTCTCCAGTTAGAGACAGGGAGAAGATGTACACAGACACTCTTCAGCCTGTTCCTCCTCCCCTCTAGGAGAGAGACAAATAAATAGTATCTTAACTGTTTCTGCATACAGTCCCTTTAGAAATGCTTTTAAATCTTCCCACATGCAGGAAATTGCAGCAGGTTTAAAAACTGTGTAAGGATAAAACCCTGTCCCCTCCCTATTAATTTTACATTAATACAAATAGTCTGTCGTGTGATCAGACTCATCTAAACGCAGAAAGAAAAGTCAAAAGCTCTACGGGTACCCCACCAGCTCTGCACCCACATGCATTTGTTTGGAAGGCTACAGACCCGCTTACAGACAAAAACCTCTCGTATGTACATATACTTGTTCAGATTTTCTTTCCCTTTAGAGCCTAACAGTTAACTAACTGGAGTTGAAGGTTGTTTTCTATTAGGAGAAGAAAATGACAAATATTTGTTTTTGATGCATCTTGCTTATTTACAAACAAGTAAATCAAATTTAAATCAAAGCAAGCTACATGCCTTATTTTAACTATGATTTAAATCAGTAAGCAAGAAACTTTAATTTAAAGAATCGGTTTTTAATTATGGGGTTTGGCATTTGTATTTTATTTTCCGAAAGAGAGGCTGTCTCATTAGTTGGTATCCATTAAAACATATAACTTGCAATTAATACAGGGGTTTGCAACTAAACATGTTTACTTGTGACTAAATTTGGGGTTTCTTTATGCTAAACTGGAGGATACATTATATCTATAAACATTTATTTAAGCAATTATATAGCTTAATTTAAATTTTATTCTGAATATTTATTTTTACAATTTTATTATGTTAGAAAATAGTAAATGATCCATTTTGATTTACTAGATTACTATCAGGATTTTTCTTGTGATTTGCATCAAGCTCTATATGGATAGAAATTAAAATTAAATTAAAAGGTGAAAAGAGGATTTTAATTTATTATCATTTATTATTAATTATTCAATACAACTGCTTTAAAAGTACAGGATACATAAGAATAAAATTATTGAAACATGTTTTGCATGTACAGTTTTGTTAAACAGTTAATGTAGTGTGATTAGTGAATGAACAGTCTCTGGTGACTATATGCTTCAAGAATTTAGAACTGGTAGATTCCATCTTTTCACAAGTACAATCAGATGCTGGAATGGTAATGAATGATGACATGCAAGAACAAGGGGTTTGCATTATAGATATTTGAGGGGAAACTGCCATAACTTCACTTGGACTAAGAGGATCAAGGAGTGAAGAGTGGAGAACGTCACGTACATGCAAAATGACTGAAGGATGAAAAAAGCTTAAAAAACCCAGCAAAGCAGGTGACACAAGAAGAACTATGCACACTGCAATGGGAATATGTAGAGAAAGACAGAGACGTTTTGTTTTAGCTTGACAAACTTGAGGGAAACTGAAGATGCCTCAGTGAGACTTCACTCCAGTTAGCAAGCTTAATTGTGGTTTCAATGGTACTGTGGTATCATAAAAACAAGAAAAGGCACAAGCACATTGTGAACAATGGAAACAGAACAAAAAGAAAGATGGCACGAACATTTTAATGTAGTACTCAACCAACCAGAGTTTAACAGTTCCAATCAATGGATATGAAGAATAATAAAATGTCAGGGCTAGAAATTTAAGAAACAGATACAGAAAAAACAATTAAATGATTAAAAATGACAAACCACCCGGTCAAGATAAGATCACTGCTGAAATGCTTAAAGTAGGCGAATACATATGAAATACATAAACTCTCTCATATAGTTGGGAGAAAGAATTCTACCCAGAGGAATGGAAGAAAGGTGACATCTTTAAATTACCGAAGAAAGGAAACTAACTAGTGTGCAACAATTACTATTCCCAGTACTTGGAAAAGTATTCTGTAGCATGCTATTGGACAGAATCAAACTGGTTATAGATTGAAAAACTCCATAGTATGCAAATAGGCTTTGGGCCAAAAAGCCTGTGAATACAGCACATCTTTAACCTGAGGCAATTAATTTGGAAAGAGAAGATTAGTCTTATGCTTTATAGATCTTACCAAAGCTTTCAACTGCAATCAAAGAGTCACTCTGAAAAACTGCTTACCCTATGGCTTTCTGGCTGAGATGTGGTATGAAGTTTCAAATGCTGTATAAAGACAAAGGGGAGAGGCCAATTGGTTTGATATAGTCATTGTTGTTCGATGTGGATCCATTTTATTGCTGCTTCCCTTTTATGATGCAAAAAGCAACATCAAAGGAAGATACAGGTCTGATGTAGAGCAGAGGAAAATGGTGAAGATCTCAACTTTTCAGATTACATCATTCTATTGGACACAGATGAAGATACTATGAAAAAGTTTACTACCACTGTCAAAACCTCCAAATTAAAATTAAAAATGAGCCAGATGAAAATGAAAGTAATGATTATTGAAAGAAGGTCAATAAAGATGGTGTATATGTTATCAATAGTAAATAATATGGTAGGTTTAATGCACTTAGATATCTTGGCTGCATAATTAGTGCTAAGAGCTAGGGAGATAAAAGCAGGAACAGGAAAGGCAAGTGGACTCTTTTTCAAGACTGGCAAAATCTTGACCAAGAAGGAGATTCACACAAGAACTAAAACCAAGATTATATAATGCTACTGTAATACTTGCATTGCTATATGCTTCTGAAAATTTGGAAAATGCTAGACATCCACAAAAATGAAACGATGTATTCTATCAAAGATGCTTGCAAAGAATACTTGGAGCCCACTGGTAGAATAAAGTAATAAACTAACATTGGTGTGTTACAAAGACCTGGCCAGCAGTAGAAACAGTGATTAGAAAAAGAACGGCTATACTGGGTCAGACCAAAGGTCCATCTAGTCCAGTATCCTGTTCTCTAACAGTGGCCAATGCCAGGTGCTTCAGAAGGAACGAATAGAACAAATAATAATTAAGTGATCCCTCCCCTATCACCCATTCCTGGCTTCTGACAAACAGAGGCTAGGTACACCATTTCTATCCTTTCTAATAGCCATTGATGGATCTATCCTCCATGAGAAAGAAAGAGAACAGATAACTTACTAGACAACTATTCAGAAAGATGTCACTGTCATAGAAGCAGACTGTAATGGAGCACATTAGACAGATGGAGGTGGAAAGGATAAGGTTGCCTCTTATGTCATAAGCCATAAGAGAAACTAATAATAAAATAAATAAATGTATCACATAGTTGTTATTTATAGGTTGGAAGAAGAAAACAAGTTTTTCTGCTTTTCCAACTCCCAGTTGGTTTCTTAATATTTAACGAACTAATTATTGACCTGAACTAGATGAATACTGTCATAAAAACATTCTTTCTGCACTGCAGAAGAGGGTACTGCTATCAAAAGCTGGATTAGCATTAAAGAAAATGCTGATTCCAAGTAGTTAGCTTGTGGCTTTCACCAATTCCTTAGTTTTACTTTCTTTAAAACTTGCCAGCAAACATGTACTTTTAAGCATGCTTTATTTAATTTAAATTAATTTAACAGATTATAGAAAAATTAGGCCTTATTTGATAGGCTCTAAATTAACTCAAACAAGATTTAGATGTAATTGTGGATAGATCCTAACGTACAACGGCAGTTAAATAAGCAAAGAAGATGGTCACAGTTTTAAGGGTAACTGCACCTGTATTCTGTAGAACATCAAAGACACCCACTTAAGGTTTCCATCTCCCAGATGTCACTTCTCCTGGGTGGAGACCCACATCTCTCTCCCTCCTCACCCAGATTTTAAGGTGACACAGTTCTCAACCTTACATTGTGCTATCCCCAGCAAGCCAGTCTGCCCTGTACCAGTGCTTTCCTTTCTGTCTGAGCACTATGCACTAGGGATGTTAGATATTGGGTAACTGAATAGTTGACTAATTGCAAAAATTCTTATCTGTGTGGGGTCTGAGCTCCCTGCAGACAGAGGCTGCACTGCCTCAACAGAGCTGCTTCTGCCCGTGGGGAGCTCAGGCCTGCTATAGACAGAGGCTGCTTCGCTGCAGCCTAACTTGACCCTGCCCAGCACTGATGCCTCTGAGAGAGGCAGTAGCGCAGGAGAGGGGCAGGTGGCACAAAGGCAGCAAGGGGACAGCAAGGCTTACTGGTTAATCATATACTCAACTACACACATCAACATCTCTACTATGCACAGTGTGTTGTCAACAGTTACAACTTACCACATAGCTCCTCCTGATCAAGCACATTTATTTTGAGAGTAAATGCATCACAGGGAAAAATATAATCTATTATATACTTGAGAGAGTTTGTTTGTCTATTTGTTCAAGAACTCTTTCTATATGGTAAGAGCAAGGACCACCAAATTCAGTATACAGCTACCTCTGCTTATAACTTAAAGCAAGGTAAGGGTTTTGTTATGCCAGGAAAATGGGATGTGCCTGGAATGGGATTGCTTCTCATAAAACCATACAGAAAAGAGAAAGAATCACAGGCAGGTGAAAGGGACTGGCTGGGCTGCCCTGTCTGGGACTGCTCCAGCCCTGAGCTTCCCACCCACAGGTAACCTT
>JANRFK010004149.1:85473078-85487394 GCA_030068395.1 Apalone spinifera
AGGGGTCTGAAGAGCCCCTCTCCCCAGTTCACACCGGGACATTGCTGGTTGTTCCCCTTTGTCAGGGAGTGAGGGTAAGTGCAGTTGCTGCATTCCTCACTCAGGCTAGGGAGCACAGGGACAGGTGAACGTGAATCTGCCCCAGCCAGGGAACATGCACCCTTGGTGTAGCTGCAGCAGCCAGGGAGAGGCATTTCTCACCTGGCCCTAACCTGCTGCAGTGAGAGAGAGGGCTGAGGTTGTCCTCTCTACCTGGGGCAGCCTGCATATTGAACCTCTCCTCCCCAATCCCACTCTAGAACAATAATTTAAATTAAGAGAACAAAAATTATTTGAGTTTAAGACCTGAGCAACACTGGGTAAATCTTCTAGTAGAAAGATTAGGTCTGTCAATTAACATGCATTACTGCCTGTGATTAACGCAGAGCACAATTTATGCATTAATTTTTTAAATGCATTAATCACAGGCATTTCCGCAGTGATGCCCCTTTGAAATGCCACCAGAGCATTTCAAAGAGGCAGCGCAAGAGGGGCCTGGTATCAGCTGGAGACCCCAGCTGACCTCGGACTCTAGGCAGCACTGCCTCTTTGAAATGCCACTGCATTTCAAGGGAGCAGCTCCTGGGGTCAGCTATGCGGCACTGCCCCCTGAAGGCCAATGTAGCCCAGGATCAGCTGGGAACTCCAGTTGATCCCGGGCTCCCATGGCACTGCCCCTTTGATACGCCAGGGCAGCACTTCAAAGGGGCAGCACTGCATGGAGCTGGCATCAGCTGGGGAGTGTAGCTGATCCTGGGCTCCCGCAGAGCTGCTGCTGCCCCTTTGAAACACCGCGGCGGCAGCATTTCCAAGGGGCAGTGCTGCATGGAGTCGGAGTCAGCTGGGGATTCCAGCTGATCCCGGGATCCATGCCATACTGCCCCTTTGAAATGTCACTGCTGCATTTCAAAGGGGCAGCGCAAGCAGAGCCTGGAATCAGCTGGGGATTCCAAATGATCCCAGGCTTCCACAGCACTGCCCCTTTGAAATGCTACCGCAGCATTTCAAAGGGGCAGCGCATGTGATTAATCACGCGATTAATCATGATTTATTTTTTTAATTGCTTGACAGTCCTAATACTAAATATATCAAGAGTCGCCCATCAGTCTTTCAGGGCCCTAATACGTCTCATTGTATATAGTTCCTGTAGGAGCTGTAGTAACCCTCCCCATCATTTAGAACACAATCATATATAAACCATTCATAAATTTAATAAATGGTCCCCCAAAATACTGCATGGGGTTGCAATATTGGTCACAAAGATGTTGTTTTATGAGATATTGAATAATGCTGAAACTATTATAACGGAGGAGATATGATATACAGCATTATCAATAGTATACCAAGAAGGTTTATCACAAATGCATATTTACTCTCTCTTACAATGCAAGAAAGTGATGCTAATGAAAGTAAAAGGTAACACATTTAAAACGACACCGTCAATTTTTAAAAGTGACTAATTATCATGAGTACCTCGATGTTTGGGTGCCCAATTTAAGACACTTTAAAGGAATCTGATATTCAAAGAAGATATGTTCTTCATCACTTCCTGAACACTAGGCTCCCCTTAAGGAGTCTTCCAGTCAGATACCCAAAATCCCTAGTCATTTTGAAAATTCAGGCCAATAAAAGGAGTCATCATTATATGCAAGAAATACTTAAGCTATGGAACTCAAGATACTGAGGTGAACTCAAGAGCTTGGTGGGAATCACAACAGTATTAGATATCTCTGTAGTTAATAATTGTATCATTTGCAGATATACTTGCTAGGATAAATATATACAGGAATAGGAGATATAAAGCCTCATCATTTAGAACAAAAGCCTACCACTATTCTGCTTGGAGTTAGGAAGAAACCCTAGAGGTATATTATCGCTTGATTCTGATTATGCAGGTTTTACACTTTCCTCTAAAGTATCTGGTACTGTTCACCTGCAGAGGTAGGATACTAGCAGAGGTCCATTTTTATGCGCTGCTATCGCAATTTCTGTAGTTCAGCCTCATAACATTTTCTATTTATTCTGTGGTTTTTCTCAAGATACGTATTGAAGGTACTGCCCTCAGGTCATATAGCAAAAATCATTGTCATTGGGAGAGGTACGTAGAGAATAAATGCAGTATACATACCCAAGAATTCCTACAATTAAATGACAGCTTCACATTTTTAGTATATAGTATTCAGACCCTGGAGAGACTCTTGCAACTCCCTTTAGTGCTCAGAAAGATGAGTCAGACTTCCTCTTCTGAAGGAAGATTACTATAATGCTAGGCCTTAAGGGCTGTGGCTGCTATGCTCTCAATATGCAGAGAGATTTTGATCAGTTAACCTGGGATCTTGCAGATCCACTTGCTATAATCTTCCCCCAGACTTACTGCAAACCCTTTTGCACCATGCAGGGCTCGGTGCAAGCAGTGTGGTGAGCACACAGCATGTTTCCGTCATATGTTCCTTATAACTGGCCATTGTACCACCATTCTGCTGCCTTATTGTCCCTCATTCACTTACAGATCCTCATCCACTAAGAAGTTATTCAGTGAAAGCAAAGAGGATTTGACTCTTGTGTCACTGTTCACTTGTTTCTTGGTTAGCATTTTTATAAACATGGTAACTGCAAACTAATGCCTATCAATTGCCAACATATACATAAGCCAGGGACCCTAAAACATTTTATTACATTTTAAATCCATTTCAGTTTACTAAAAAATGATTTTTCTGAAATATGTGTTTTTATTAAAAATAGGATTGTAGAATTTAAATTTAAAACTTGTCCATCTTTATTTTAATTTTGTTTGCAAGGTAAGAGAAACATATTTTCAAAAATCCACTGAGATGCAGGGACTATTTTTTTTGTCTGTCAAAAAAATTGCTGAACAAATCAGCACAAGAAAATATATTTTTAAAATTGTGAAACAATGAGAATTATTTTATTCAAAATCTAGAAGTCACTGTCTTGATCATTAAATTTTAATTTTCAGAGCTTGTGATGAGCACAGCTTAATTAAGACTATCAACATGTATGAGCAACTGCACATGTGAGCACAACATAATTTTCAAAATATATGCCAACAAGTGCTGGAAAGAGAATCACACATAAAGCTGGCAGGGGAAAGAGGATATGGACCCGAGACACTATTCTTCTCCATTATAGCTAATTTTAAATGGGGTGGAAATGGGGCAAAATGCAGCTAAAACATCAAGGATGGATGAAAGCTAGGATCCATATCATGTATCAGTTCATAATGTGCCATTGCTCTGGAATGGTTTGACTTAAGGTCTAGTAGTACAAATATACAGGGGGCTTGCAGTTTGGCAAAATCACACAATGGATAACCTCAAAGTTACACCTACAGAAATAAAAAGTAAAACAGATTCATCTATTTAAATTTTGGAATACTGGGTTCCTAGAAGCAAGGGAAGGAACCTACCCATTTTATTTAGTATAATGATTGTTAAAATCTCCCCTCCCCCATTGTTCTTCAGCTCAACATATGAACTCCTTGGCATGAAAAGTTATAAGGAACGCCTTGAAGACCTTGGGAAACTTTTATTCCCCAAATTTACATTGCCATCTGAAGGGAGAAAGGTTCCGCCTCTTTCCCCTCCTGGGAATTATTATTATTTCACTCTTAAACTATTTGCAAAGTCACCTCTTCCTGGAATAGCATGAAGGTTTATAACAAAATGGATTTTAAAAAAGGAACGAAAAGTAAATACAAAAATATGTTACCCTCCCCAGCCCTGCCCTATAGGACAAATAAAAAAAGAGTGTTCCTTGCGGCCATTTGGTGTGCAAAAGTACTTGTTCCTCCCTCTACTACTGCTATTGGGTGGTGGTGCTCGTCTTTGTGTGAAAGCCTGTTCAGTGGGTTTGAAGGTTTATTGCCCTGGGATTTTCCTTTCTGTCTGTAACATACAGTATTCCTCTGTCTCGTGGGTTGGAGAGAGGGAGCGAGAGGGAAGGTCCGCCATATTTCTGCCTTACCACGCCCGGGGAACTGAGCCATTGAAAAGTCAGGCTAGTTGGATACATATTGTGCATGCACCACAGCTCCTGCTTCCCTCACATTACCCCCTCTCGCTTCCTCACAGAAAGGGAAAGGCAGGAACACGAAGAACCGCTCTGCAACAGCTGCTTTGCAAGCCAGAAGCAAATAGCTCCCCTCCGCCCCCCCTTCAGCCTCAAAGAAAGCCGGGAAGAAAAGTCCACTTGCAAGAAAAACCTTAAGCAAAGCAAACTCCAAGAGATTTCGAAGAGGCAACAAGCAAAAACCACCTCCTGGAGGATCTGGTCTTCAAGTCAGGGAGGGGAGAAGAGAAACAAGAAAATGTGCGTGTGGAGGGGGGGAGGGGTTAGTCGCGATTAGCATTTCAGTAGGGGGCTGGTTGCTTGGGAGGGAGCTGAGGGGGGATTTCAGCGGGTGTCATTTACAAGGGACTGTGGTGACCGCAGGCGGCAGGGAGGGAAAAGAGGGGGCGTTGGGTGCTGGGCTGCTCCTCTCTGCTGGGCACTGCTGCTCCGGTGGATGTTTCCCCGTTGTTTGGTGCATGATTTAGAGAAGAGGAGGAGTTGGAACCAGAGGGTGTCAGAGGCAGGAGATAGTGGGGTTGCGCTGTTGCTGCTGCCGCTGCCGCCGCCGCCGGTGGGGGCCCTTTCTCTGCCTCTCCTCGCTGGGTGTAGCATCTAGCGCTCTCCCGGCGTTGGCTGGGCTGTCCCCGGGTGGGGGCTCGCAGGCAGAGGGCGCGTGCCTCCCTCGCTCCGCGGTGCGGGGTGTGAGTGTGTGTGAGTGTGTGTTTTCGGGGGGTGGGGGTTGTGTCTGAACCAGTTAGGAAGAATGACTCTGGAGTCCATCATGGCGTGCTGCCTGAGCGAGGAAGCCAAGGAAGCCAGGCGTATCAACGATGAGATCGAGAGGCAGCTCCGCCGGGACAAGCGGGACGCCCGCCGGGAGCTCAAGCTGCTGCTGCTGGGTAAGTCCGGGCAGGCGCCGCCTTCACCCCAACCCGGCAGCTGCCCTGGTGCTGCGCCGCCCCTGCTGCTCACACACACACAAGGTGCCAGTGGGCAATGGGGGGTGCAGCTTTGCCCGTGCATGTAGGCACCTATGCAGTCGATATGCCGGTGTGTGGATTCCGAGTGTATATTGTATCCGCGCATTGATCAGTCTTAAGGGAAAGGGAGTCTGGTTATGGGTGCAGGGGAAGGGAGGGAGGACACGATTTACACTCAGTTTCCCTGCTTTCGCTCCGCGGGGGCTTCCAATCTGCATGATTCTGTTTATTCGGACGCTGGTGATAGTGGTGGGGATACATTTGTTTGTGTGTGTATGCGCGCCCAGATGGCTATAATACACGGTGTTACATGGTGTATATTTGGTGGCATGTTTTGCAAATGAAAATGTAGCTGGGTAAATAAATGATTCTGGTTCCTAAAGGCAATTTGATGTGGAATGGACACTGGCCTTCCAAAAATGGAGCGGGGAGAGGACTTGGTGGGTGATAGAGAGATGAAAAGAGAACATAAATGGCAAATACATTTGGGGGTGGGTGTAAGGGAAAATTGCAAGGCAGCAGCTAAATGAAAGGACTCACAGGCGGAGTTGCTTTGCAGATTGATGGTGGCAAGCTTTAATGTCTGCATTGTTCTGAGAGCCTTCCGAACAGGGTGGCTGATTGCTTCATTAAATAAAAATCACACTAAAACATGGAAACGGAGATGAAGGGTTACATTCAGATTATAGGCTAATTTTTTTACAATAACAGCACCACCATACAAAGACCATGAAACTGAATAATAACCTACAGTATGTTAAAGACTGACAGGATCTTGAGTATCTTCGGAATCCACCCACTGGATAAGAAATACAATTTACCATATACAACAGAATTTCCTCTGAATTTCAGCAGTTACTGTAATATAATCACGGTTATTGTACAGAACCTAGTGTGTCCCTATTTGACTTTGTATCGGTTAAAATAATACTTTTGAATTAGAAATAATAACGAAATCTTATGACCAAATAATTGTAATACACAGTTATCATGGTAGATGTAGTTAATGCTTTGGACTAACAGTGCCTAAAAATGTCTGCACAAGAGCTTGATGTGCTTGTATGTGGGGTTATAAAACTGAATACATCACATGCAAAAGATGTGTATTGTCTGCTTTAGTGCAAATGTACTATCTTGTTTTATACATAAAGATTGTTATTGATATGGATTTAAATATGTTAAAGCTGGTTCAAAATATGCAAACATGAGAATGACTTTGTACGTCCATATTCTTTTAAATTAATTTGCAGTTTTCCTTCACTAATACATTTTCTCTTCGGAACTTGGAATAATGGGTGTGGAGCAATGATCAGGAGAGAGATAAAAATTGCTTTGCGTATTTGATTTTGGCCTACTTTTCCACATTGTGATTATTTTAGAGTTCAAGACAAGATGTGAATTACAAATTATATAGCTTGCATTTGCTTTAGTTTATGGACACTGACTTAACAGATTCAAGAAGTATTTTTTATCCTATTTGGCTTGTCGTACAAGTCTACATGATTTCTGCATTTTCCTTATTTCTGGCAATAATGCTACAGGATTTTGCCCAAGGTTCTAGGAAAGTGTGAAGTTTATTAGGGGTGTTTTCTGTGTGCTCTCAGAATGGGCACCAGGGAACTTTAATATATTTATTTATATAATTTCAAAGATTTAGGCCCCAATACTGTTGTCAGTTATGCACATGCTTAACTTAATGAATGAGTAGTGTCATTGATTTCAGTGGAGTCCATTCACTTGTAAAGTTAAGTAAGTGTATAACTCATGGCAGACTTAGTGCCTAATTTTGGCATTGCTTTAGGTCAAGTGAAAGGTGGGTGGTTTCAGTGCAAGTAGATGGGTCAGGAGAGCTCTTAATTTATAGAACTATTGAGAGAACTTAGGGCTTTTCTATGTAGGCACAACAGTGCAAATCTTCAATGCTGAAGTGCTGCATTAGTGTAACGTGAGTTTGCATTGGTGTGGTTTATTTGCAACTGAGAGAAGTGACCCTGATGCAATACTTGTTTTATACAAAGTAACCCATCTCCAGTGCTCATATGCACAACTGTAACAATCCTACTCCAGAAATTCCTATTGTATACAAGCTGTCACTATTCTACTTTCAAAAGAGTATACTCTAATCAAAGGAGATTGTCAACTTAAAAATTATGCTCATGACTGTTAATGATGTATACTGGTGTCATAATTAACACCTATGGTTCTGATTCTACAAGGAGCTCTGTCAAGGCAAACTCCACTTGAAGTCACTGGGTCTCAGGGCAGGGACAGAGATTTGCCTGCACAGAGCTGCTTGCAGGACCCAAATATAAAATTAGTGTACTGAAATAATTTGGAGAGGAGGATATTTTTCAGTTGGCTTGTGTATTTGACAACAGTTTGCGTTTAGTCACTCCCACTGCTATAGTCTGTTCTTCAGTTTTCCCTGTTGTTTGTGTCGGTCTTTTGTACAACAAGGTGCAAGAGACATTTTTAAAAATAAGAAAAATCATTGTAAAGTCATAAAACTGGTGAGCTTCAGAGAGGAGCAATATCTGAAAGTACATCTGTGACCCAGCATGAATTTAGTTAGCTGGATATCCACTTATCATGGGTGTGGCCAAGTTTCCCATGGTCCCATAACATTTGTGTACAGCCTTGGCTCTCGGTGTTTTCAGTCCCAGTAAGCAGTAGAAGTGTTGGTAATGCTGCTAGACAATATTGACCTCCCCTGGTTTGGCACTGGTCAGGTCCCAAGGGTGCTGAGCTAGAGAGATTCAACCTATAGTACTTCATTTTATTTTATGTAGGCTTTGAGTAAAATTGTCAAAAGCTTCTTAGATTCACCCTAAGTCATTTAAGCTTCAGTTCCATTTCTAAAAGTACCCTGGCAATTAGGAGTCTAAGTGGATTAGTTACTTTTGAAAATGGCACTTGTGCTCCTGAGTAGCCTAGCATGAAATTTTCTAAAGTGCCTTTTTTCTGTAAGTATTTCTTCATATAAAATGGTATGAATTTCTGTAATAGGTATTGTGCTCACCAGAAACTGTCAGAACAGCCCATTGCTTTGACTTCGTTTCTGTCTTATGAACACACACACACAGAGTAGATGTGTGATCTATTTTTTTTCTGGTTGTATACATGTAATTTTCTAAGCATAAAAATTCATATGTATAGTATGAATTAAACATTTTTCTGGGTCATGGTTAGAAAGAGAAGCATATTTTTCTATATTTTGTTGAGATCAAATAGTTTCTTTGATCTCAACTGCGTGATATACAGTTACTGCAGCATGTTCGCCTTATTTTGTATAGCCATATTTGTATATAATGTGTACTAGTGATTATACATTTAATTTTCTTTTAGCTCAATGAGTTTCAAATGTTGTAGCTTGTTTTGCAAACTTGTATTGCAATTCATGGTGAGATTAGTTTTGAAAGAGGGCCTTAAAAGCAAATGCTTTAAATGACTAAAAATTAAAATGTCAGTTCCAGACACTAAATTGCACATCATCCTTCTTCTGAGAGCTGTTTTTAAAATTAGGTAAAACATTTCTTATTGCAGTTTTTGAAACAGCAAGCTTTCAGAATTGAAGATTGAAATGTATTATTAAAAGGAAAAAACAATATAACCTAGTTAATACAAGTTGGCAGTAACATTTAGGACATGTTGGATCAAATTGAGTTTTCTGATTTATTTGGTTTTAATCTGTTGTGTTTCCCAAATGCTTTCTGGATTTCATTCTTGTTGAACATTTTGTAAAACTCTGTAACTGTTCTCCAGAATTTAAGTTAATAGTCATCTATTCTTTGCTCTTGGTTGTAAAAACACTTGTTGTTATGGGCTGAGCAGAAGGAATTATGTTTGATATCAACATATTGGAAACTAACTATAAAATATTTTGTGTTTATCTTGTAAGTATTAAGTAAGTGCCATGTGCTGTGATTGTTCTTTATGTAACACTGCCCTTATCAAAAGTGGAAGTTCTCTTTGGGGAAGGCAGTCATACATGGGCCTAAAGTTGATCCTGGTCGTAAGCCTCCACTATTAATCACATTTTGCCCTTATATATACATAAGGACAACTATCATTTTCTTCAATGGGAAATTCCTTACATATCTGAGAACCACATTTTGCCCTTCCTTAACTCTGAAAATTGGCTAAGTTAAATGTTTGAGGGACTCATTGTTTTAACTTACACCTTCTGGTATTGTCGCCCTGAAACATGGTTCAGGGTGACAGGTTTAGATGTTCTCTGCATTTGACATAGAAGGTCTCTAAAGTGAAGTGAGGTCTCATAAATACAGGTACTTTTAGCAAAACACTTGCATTCTTCATATGTTATCAACTGAAATGTGGAAATTAAACTAGTTGAGTGAGTATAAATTGCAGCCAACCTTATCTGGAAAAACATTTTTGAACCTCCTCAGATGACTATCCAACCGCAGATCTGTCTGGTAACATGCATTTTGATACATACATCAGTTAAATTAGAGATCCAAATAGAAAAATCTAGGACTTGGAGATAATGAAGATGTTTGACCTTCACTAAAGTGTCCGAGGAGGAGGAGGTGAGTCCCTTAAACGAAGAATGGATTACACCAGTGTATGGCAAGCATTGTCATCTCTCACAGATACAATCTGGATCCCTTATTTTTTATGTAATTTAACTGCTGCATTTGGTTTATTGAAATAGAAACATGACAGTATTGCAGTTTCTTACACAAAACAATGCAGTAAATAGCAGTCACGTGTGTTGTATCACTGAGAGATACTTTAGAATCTGAATAGTTTTACATATGAGACTTGGGAAAAATCGTACATAATTTCTTGTTTCAATATAAATTGGTCTACCTATTTAAATCTTTCAGCCTCAGCCACACATGGTTTATTTTTCATAATATACTTATTTCAGTGACTAAGATGCTCAGAAACAAACTGTGCCCAAATTCCAAGTTTGACAAGCTGGCCAGAATAAGAAAAGCAATAGAAAGAAATTCTTAAATAGACATATTATATATATTTGTGGTCATTGGTATGGATTAGAAATAGTAGGTTCTGGGTGACCAGAAATATAGAGGAAAGAAATTTCTCTCCATTTAAGAGTCCTGTTTAAAAAAAAATATATATATATATATAAAAGTTAATTATAGGATATTATTTAAGTGGCTGTGGTGATCATCATAGATCACATATAGGAGCTTTTATCTTCAAAAGAGTAGCATTTGGCACAAAGTATTCAATTTCATTGTGAAGAGGTATGCTTTGCCGGTATTTCTATAATGTTCCTGTAGTGTGAGTATTAGATCAGAATAATCCTTATTGTGATGTGCACACAGCACCCCACATTTTGAAGTTGATGCATCTCTCTAACTCTTTTCCTCAGTTTTCCTAACTGAAAAGTAGGGATGGTTGATAGTAAATCATCAAGTAGTTTAATACTAGGTAATGATTTTCAAGTGTGTTCAACACGAAAGGCTTTGTATGCAGTAAACACGACATATTGATAGAAGTATGTTTTTAAAATGAGTTAAAATCAATTTCAAATACTATAGTTACTCCTGAGATCCCTGCCAAATTTATATGGTTTTACAATCCCATTTTATCTTCAATTATTTCTTACATTCCTGTTACTTGAAAGGCCCATATAAACAAGAGAAACTGACTGTTCATGTAAATAGCTATATTGATTCTACAAAGTTGCCATCAAATGCAGAAAGAGTTTAAAAAACCAAAACCAACAACACTCAATAGAAAAAATAGGAAAAAAAAATTGTATTTAGTCTTTGTTAGTGTTAGGTGTGACTTGTTACAAGTAACATTTTGAGACAGAAGTGTGATTTTGGTTTTGTATTTAAGGTGGTGCCTCTTAAATTCCTGCTGGACATTTGCATATTTATCTCATTCAGATTACTTCAAAATGTGTTTTGCACTTAAAAGGAAAAAATACTTTAATATTCATCAGGATGTGTCTTACAAGTAGACGTGGTAGACTGCTCCTATTTTGGACACATTATTTGTATTAATATTGTATTATGGATGCAGAGCTGTATTCATGGGCATAAATATGACTATCCCTTTCAAGGAATATATGTCATATATGCTAAGAGAGCACAATTTTGCTGGTGTTACTTTAAAATGAATGTTATTAATTTTGAATGGACTACCAAGAAAGCTCTGGTTTACCAGGATACTGTGCTTAATTTTTCTCTGTTACAATGATCTGATTCCCATTCAAATCAATGGAAGTTGGCTTAGGTCCTAAATGAACATGCAAGTCCCACTGACATAATTTTATTTACACGTCAGGAGGCCAAAAGACTCCTAAATGCACATTTTGCATTAAAGAACATAAACCGTGTTAGAAAGGCAAGGAAGATAAGGGAATATCTTTTACTGAACCAACTTCTGTGGGTGAAGGAAATCTTTTGTTCTTATGCAGAGCTCTTTTTCCAGACTGGGAAAGGTAAGCTGAGCAAACCGATTGTTTAATGTAAGTAATTAACACACATTATAAGAGATCATTCAAAAGTGAAGTAGCCAGTTAACACCTCTGCAGCCATAAGCCAAAAATGGGGGGAGCTAGCGGGTTACAGATTGTTGTAATGAGCCGTGTCCAGCGTCTGTTAAATTTCATGATTTTTAGCCTCTTTGAAGAGGGGGAATAGACCAGCTATTGAGGGGAACTTTCCTGGGATCTATATTACCCTGGTGAAATGGGCTAGTGACAGGATTTGAATCCTTGCTTTCCCTTCCTTTACCCAGAGGTTTCCCAGACCTTAAGGGTTGCTCTTTCACTTTCCACTGTGGCAGAGTCCTCGTAAGGCCAGCAAGGCTGGGCCCTGGATTCCTTGTTGGGGCCACTTCAGGCAGGGGCTAGTGCGACCTCCATACTGGATGCTTCCCTGACTCATTGATCGGTACCAACAGTTCAAAGTAAATACAATTTGTTAAACAGCAATCAATTTAAAAAATAAAAACAATAAGGAAAAAATGGGAAAGGTTAAAGGAAACACGTAACCGCACTCTGTGGCATAAGGACATCACAAACAGCAATCTTTGGAATGTAAGGGAAATTCGCAGTCTCTTCCTCACCATCCAGACCACCTTCTTATGCTCTGGTTGTGCTGCACAGGATGCTGTAGGTCTGATATTTGTTCTGGAGGTGGCTCCATTTCTTCAGGCTCTAGGTGGCAGGATCTTTCTTCCCAGTCTCAGCCCCTCCCTCTGGCCCATTCAAGTGTAGCCTGCAAGACCTCTTGGCTAGTGGCATCTCCCTGTGCTACGTCATGTGCCCAGAGTTTCCCCTCACTCATACCGAGTTCAGGACTGCTCCAGCCCCAGTTCCACTTTGCCTCAGGGCGGATGCTGCTCTGCCTCCAGCCCTTTTGGGCTGCTTCTCTGACCCCTCTGGTTTTGGTTGCTGCAGCTCTGCTCCCAGTCCAGGTTCGCTCTCTGTCCTCCTTCTGTGGCTCTGCTCCAAGTGGAACCTCTCTAGTCTGGCACCATTGGGACCTGACTGGTGCCAAAGCAGAGAATTTGCTGGGTCATGGGAGGTCAGTATTGCTTAGCGGCATTACCAACACTTCCACTGCTTATTGGGCAGTAAATTGAGGAGTAAATTAGAGCTAAATCACAGCACAGAACACTCAGAGCCAGGACTGGAGGCTGCAAACAAACTTTATGAGAGTGTGGGAAACTTGGTCACACCCATAATAAGTGGATATTTGCCTAACTACAATCATGCCGGGCCACAGATGTTACCGGACCAGAGAGTTCCAGACTAGAAAAGGTTCAAGCTGTACCAGAATTGCTCTGCTCCCTGGACTGCTTTTCTCATTCTGTCTGGCATGGCTTTGTGTCCCGGCTCAGCTTGGCCCCCTGCTCTCTCCTTAGCTTAGCCCCACACTGTCTAACCCAGGGAATTCTAGCTGCCAAGGAGGATGCACCCTGCCCCTTCCCATGCTTCATTACCCGTCCTGACCTGGATCATTGGCCTCTCTCGGTTGAGACTGACAGTCCCGAGGAACAGGTTCCTGATTTCCCACCCTTCCCCTGTCTCTTGCTACTGGGCGTTGGCTAACCACAAACTCTACTGAGTCTTAATAAAGGGCCAACAGTTACAGTGAAGTTATTAATTTAAGCTCGCAGGCTCATCTTTTGATGGGGTTGTGTAGCCTTCCTTTGAGGATGACCGTTGAGAGGTCTTGCCTCTTGCACCCATAGAAGTTGGTGTAATAAAAGATATTATTTCTTCTCACTTTGGGTCTATGATATCTTGGGGCTTACATGGCTACAACAATGCTGCAGTTAACAACGTTAACTTGGGGGTGAGCGAGAAGAAAGACTGTTCTGTGTTGCTACAGGACATTTAGGAATGCTACAATTTTTTGGAACTAACGGTCCCACCCTCTTAGGCTCCCTCTGATTATTTTTGTTGGTGGATGATGGCAATGGCAGTTTCACAGGGGAAAGCTATTATTTCTTTTGGAGCAAAGTGCAAAATGAATCCCAGGAAAGTGTGAAATAGCATTATAAGGTAAATGTGTGATTACTGGTAATTAACTCTGTTACAATAACTGAATACTATAAAGATGGAGTGTTTTTTCTTGCCCTGCTTAGTGGAATAACACTAAGAAAAGATCTATTCTCACACTTCAACACTATTGTGTGTGAACAGCTGTTACTAATAAAATTATGGGAAGTTTTTCAACATCCACCTTTTTATTTGCTGTTTTAATATCTATAAAAAGTCTGGCTGGCAAAGGCTAACAGCAAGAGAACAGTATCCAGTCCAGGAGAGAACATTAATGTAGGCTGTCCGTGGGTAACTATGTGTGCATGCTCTAGCATCCCAACGGGTTGTTCATAATTGACTGATCAATCCTGATGGAGTCTCCCAGTCGATCGCAGTTGGCACTTGCCAGGTTTCCTGGCTGCCTTGGCCCCATGCCACTGGCCCATTACCAGGAGTGGTGATTATGGCCCCTTTGTCTGGAGGGGGAGCAGTTTTGGCACATTGCTCATGCCTGAAAGAACTGCCCCCTGGGAAGCTGTGGCCAATGGGAGCTGGTGCTGGCAGAGAGAGGCAGCATGTGGTGCCGCATGCCTCCCACCCCTGGGCCACAGGGGTCTTTTGGCTCCTCCTGGGTGTGGTGTGTAGAGCCCTGTGCAGATACAAAAGTGTACTAGTGGATAGTGATAGAAATGTAGCCGTGTTAGTCTGGTGTAGCTGAAACAAAAAACA
>JANRFK010004149.1:85489653-85516471 GCA_030068395.1 Apalone spinifera
TCCCTTTTAGCACAGACCTCAGATAGCCTCAGGCAGCAGCCCCATAGAGTAAATCCTGACCAGGTGCCCTTCTGGAACTGGTTCCAGCCAGCCTTAAATGCGATTCAGAGTCCACTCAGTGTGGATGTGCTATTTTGAAATAGCAAAATGCTATTTTGAAATGCATTTTGTGTGTAGATGCGTTATTTCGAAATAAGCTATTTCAAAATAACACTGTAGTGTAGACATACCCAAAGTGATCTTGGGTAGAAAAAGGTTGGACCTCTGCTCTAAGGACTGTATTAATCACAATGCAAAGAAGTGAACTCCATTAATATATGGGGGCCCAGGACTCAATATTTAAATTTCAGTTACAAATACACCTGTCGTATCAGAAAAGGGTTGAAAATAATTCTTACTGGGGAAATTCCAAGAACAGAATGAATAGTGTTTCAAGTTAAATCTTAAAAGATTCAACATTAATATTTAACGTTATAGTTGCAGATTTGTTTCCACAGTAAGTAATATTATATGGAGACACTGAGCTAAAGGGGTTAATTGTCCATAGATTTGTCATTTGTGGGTTTGTAAAGGGCTGGTTGCATATAAGAATCAGGCTGTTGAGCTTGCACATTTCCTATTAAGTTATTTTGTGTTTGATAGCAATTCCTCATCTCGGCCTTCTAATAAAGGGTATACACATCCAGATATACAACGTATATATGTTTGTATATGTTTATGTAAACTAAACCAGTAAAATAGCCTGAAATGATTGAAAACACTAATCATTCATATCAGTAAAGTGGAAAGGCAGAAGATAAAGAAGGCTTTTAGTGTGCCAGCTGCAGTGAAGAACTGTGCTGTTACAGATTCTGTGAATGAATGGGTATCCAAGTATAGTTCTGGGCACTGATTGGCTGGATAGACCTTTTTTAGTTGGGTCACAGTCATGCACCAACTTCCAATGAAACACAGCTGAGTTTTCCTCACCAAACAAAAAGACTAGGCACATTTGGCATTTGTGTAATCCCATCAAGTATTTCTAACTTGGAAAATGAACTAGGAGTTGCTTTCAATGCATGCATACATATATTTTCTTCAGTAATAAAATTTATAATGATAATTAATGGAACCTACTCCAAAAGCAATTAGCTCTCTGAGTCTGCATTAGTAGACTGTTGGTCTGCCACCATTCTCATGCCTCACAAGGTGCCTGAGACATGCATCAGTTGCTTAGTAATAGACAGCCTTTAGTGTCTTCGTGCTGTATAAGGTACAAATTGAGGTACGGGGCAGCATAGAAAATCTCTGGCTGAAAACTTAGCACTGGTTTGGGTGAGAATGTATAAGTGAATTGAAGAAAGCTGCTTTTCTTCCTTTTCCTGTATTTCATCTGTCAAGGCTGTTCCCCACTCTGGCACTCCAAGTGCAGAAGGTGGGGGCCCACAAGAGACCTTAAAATGTCTTGCCTCTGTAAGATTCTGCTTTAAAGCTCCCCAAGGACACAGATTCCCTGGCCTTCAGAGGTAGCTGCTACCACCAAGTAAAAAACCCCTTTCATCTTGAACCCAGGAAGAGGCACTTGGCACTTCTTCCAGAGGGGTACCCCAAGCTCTTCTAACACAAGAGAGCTTAAATAAAAAAAGAAAACAAACCACAATCTCTGATAGATGATCTCTCAATCTTAGGCATGCATACACAGACCTCTTATTACCTTCCAGGACACAAGAATCAACCATCTTAAAAAGGTGATTTTTTTGTTAAACAAAATAAAAAGATATACCTGATGAAACATACTTGGTTGCTAGATGTGTTAAAGCAACTGAGAAAAGAACAATTTAAAAACACAGAGAAAATTCCATCCCTGGGATCAGGAGTGTATGGGGGAGGGAGGGGACACATGGATTTAGCACAGAGAAAGTTAACCAAGCAACAAAACAAAGAAAATAACCTGATCACATCTAAATAGAAATTTCCCTATCTACTTATGATTTGTGCTTCAAGGTCTAGTCCATTTCCATGCCCAGTATTCTTTGTAGGCATGGTAGTTCTGCCTGATTCATTTCATCTTGTTCCCTCATCTCCTGGTTTAAAACTCACATAAAGAAAAACAGTAGGCAGGTATATCTTCCAATTCAAATCTCAATACCTTCTCCCATTGGTTCTCCTGGCTCCCTGCCAACACCCTCTAGCTACCTAAGTTTAACCTGAAAAAAACAACGAATAGTCTGGTAGCACTTTATAGACTAACAAAACATGTAGTTGGTATCATGAGCTTTCGTGGGCACAGCCCACTTCTTTAGATGACCAGAGTGCTCGCTTACAGACAACCCCCCAACCTGAAATGTATTCTTTCCAATAACTATGCTACACAGCTACATCATAAACATTCAGGAACCCATCCCTACTATCAACCACGGTGCCAACTCTGCCCACATATCTATAAAAGCAAACTCATTACTGGAGCCAAACTCATTACTAGAGGCTCATTTACAGGGCTTGACAAATAATGTAATCTACTTGCCCGTGGCGAGTAGATTACAACCCAGAAGAGCCGGCGTAGAGCGATCTGTGCACGCACAGAGTGCAGAACCGTGCAGCTGGCGAGCCCTGCTCATTTAACTGCACATCCAGTAATTTAATGTATGCCAGCAACGCTCCACTGCAATATATATTGGACAGACTGGATAGTCCCTACGTGAAAGAATTAATGGACACAAATCAGATATCCGTAAACTTAAGGGAACATACAAAAGCCTGTGGGGCACACTTTTAATCTCCCTCAGCATGCATTAACAGATCTTCAAGTGGCTGTTTTGTTACAAACCAATTACAGGAGCCAAATACACAGGGAAGGACTGGAGCGTCAGCTCATTTGCAAGTTCATTTCTCACACCTCTGGATTAAACAAAGATACTGGATGGTTAGGTCATTACCTACCTATCAGACAATGAAGGTGACAAAGGTTCTTTGTCTTTGAAGAATTTCATGGTACCATCTAGATGTTTCATCAGTCTTTTAAGTGTTTCCTGACTCTTTGTTTGCTAATTAATGGTTCTTATTTGCCCCCTTTGATTATCTAGTCTTTAGGTGCTTATAGACTATTTGTTTTCCTTACTGCTTTCCAGCTCAGCTTTCCCTTGATATATTTTTACCCACTGCCTTTTCTTGTCTCCCTCCCCCCAAATTTTCCCTTCTTCCACCCTCTCTCCCATCTCCCCTATTTATTTTGGTCCTAGACATCCAACAATCCGGTCATCTGAAGAAGTGGGCTATGCCCACCAAAGCTCATGATACCATCTATATGTTTTGTTAGTCTGGTAGCACTTTATAGACTATTTATTGTTGGTTTTTTTTAGTTTACCTGTACAGACTAACTCGGCTACCCCCTGAAACTTAAGTTTAACCTTTCAGTCACTAAATGCTGGGATGTTCAGAAAAGGCCAGCACTCTTCCTATCCATCACACCATCATAAGAAAAATATTGAAATCTCCAATTTATAATCTTAAAAGTAATTTTCTTGCTCTGTAAAGGAATGCCTAGAGCTCTTCCAGCCTGCATTTCTGGGTAAGCAGGTGTCAGCCAGGAACTCAGACAAAAGGTTTCCTTAATGGAATACTAACTTATAAGACTAGAAAAACTCAAACATATAAAAGATGAAAAAGATGTAATAATTCCTTGTTTGTTTTATTTTTTAGGAACCTATTATGCTTGGAAAACTGGGCATTAAATGTTGGACACTTTTGCACAAACATATATTACTCTGATATTGAATTTATTAAGCACTTCAGAGTTGCCACTTACACTATTGATTAGCTCAAAATGCACTGAAGGACAGTGCTTTCTCTTTTGCACCATAAATATAATTAGTTTGATGTTGTTGCTGGTGTGAAAGCTGAAAACTAATGTGTCTAATAGTCCAAATGGATACTGCTAATGAATGCTGAAAACATTTATAAAGGAATAGTCCAACTATCTTATATCACAAACTGTACTTGCATAATTTAATTGTTACAAAGCAATGTTTAATGGATTGTTATGCGAGGGGCTGAAATCATACACTTAAGTTTGTAGTGCAAATCTTTTGAAGATGTGTTGCAGGAAAGGCCATTAATTACAACCACAGAGTTTAAAATAAAATAAATAGAAAGCAACAGTAAAACTTAGCTGATCCTTTAAGTTCACTGAGAGAAATCAATATGGATGCTTATAATGCTGTCCACTTCTACTAAGGATGTAAGAGTGTACCTGTGTAAGTGGGTAACCAATCATGCTTATCGGTACCCAAACTGCTACATGGCTACATGTCTGCTTCTGCTCCGCTGCCCACTCCCCCCCGCTCCTCTGTGTGCAAACGTGTAACTGCTGAAATTTTCAGCGGTTACATGTTTACCTAAATAAACATATTTTACATCCCTAAATAGGATTGAGTGGACATGTAGGCTCGAAAGTTTTACATTATTTTGTATTTGAGTGCAGTTGATAAAATAATAATTTTACAGTTGTAAGATGCACTTTATTGTGAGAGAGATTATTCCACATTATTGAGGTGAATGGAAAAATACAATTTTTCTATCTTTCTTACAGTTCAATTATTTATAATCAAAATAAAAATAATATAAAGTGAATACTGTATGCCTTCTATCTGTCTTGTAATTGAAATCAATATATTTGAAAACACAGAAGAACATGCAACATATTTATTATGAATTTAAATTGGTATTCTATTGTTTAACAGTGGGATGAAAACTACACTTAATCACACCTTTTTTTTTAAATCTCGTGATTAATTGCAGTATATTTTTTAAATCATTTGACAGTCTTACCTGAAACTAAAACCAGATATGCAACGTGTTCTGAATTTACCAACATCTAATTTTACTGTATTCCCAATGATAAATGCCAAGCTCTATAGTATTTGTCAAGGCAGTTAGTGAATATACCTTATTGTCTTAAGAAGAACCTGTCTTCCTAAATGAGAAGCTTTTCTCTAAACACTAGTGTTACTGTGAGTTAAGTTCTCTTTTGGATATCATTATAGTAAAGGTTTCATTTAAAAAATCCATTTTAAGATATTACTGTTTTCAGGTAATCTTTTGTCTGAAGTTTTCTGTATATATGCAGATATTTTCTTTTGGACTATGTAATATTCCATATAATAGAACAGATGCAGAATTTTAAATAAAAAACATGGCTTTTTATCCTCCATGTTGTTCTGTTCATTCTTTATACATAAAACTAATTGGAAAAAATAGTTATACAGTCTCTGCTGTGTACAGTATCTAAACAAGGAGGTGTTTTTTTTCTTAATATTTGCTTACATAGTACTCAAAACATATACCCCGCTTTACAAAACATATAAGAAAGTCATATTTCCTGGTTAGAAGAGCTTACAGGCAATGTGGATTTTAATTGCCTTTGCTTTACATTTTATATGTATAAAATACTTCTATATTGGAGCAAATGTGTTACTCATAGGAGTTACACTTAGCTGGACGCCCCAGAACCCTCCCCTCCCCGGCTAATTAGAATATTGCTGTGTTGTATTTGTTTTGCTTTGACAGGTTGATCTTAGTTGATACCACTAGCACCGTGTTTCTCAAACTGTGGGTCCCGACCCCGTGGGGGGTCGCGAGCAACTTACAGGGGAGTCGCGGTATCACAAAGTTTGAGAACCCCTGCACTAGCACAATGCACTGGAATAAAGATGGATGAGATTGCAGCCTAAAATGTAGCTAGGTAGGGGTTATGGGTAAAAATTTCAACCTGTCAGAGCAAGTCCAATGGATGTTACATTAAAAATGCTAGGTGACACTGGACTGCAGGATCTTAGCAACTCTGAAAGTTCTTGTGCAGGCAACACAGCTGGAACAATTTCTAGAAAGTCTGCTGATGGGGAACAACTTAGTTAATGCTTAAAAATAAAATGTGCACCAAGTTACAGAACATAGTCATGAATTTTCAGTCCCAGGACAAGTACAAATATCAGTTCTTATCCTGCAAGCTACTGTACTCATGCACCTGTATGAAGGCCCATTGTCTTCAATGGAATTTTATACACACACAGGGTCTGCCTACTTAGCAGGCATCTGGTTTTTGCCCGGAATGCTGGGTCTAAAATGTACCCTGGCAGGTGCAGTTAGCAGGCCTGTCAACAGTGCTAAAAGTCCATTTGGCAGTGCAGTGGGGCTACAGCAAGCTCCCTGCCTGCTCTGGCTCTTTGCAGCTCCCAGAAGTGGCCAACATGTCCAGCTCCTAGGCCCAGAGGTGCCACGCGGCTCCATGCACTGAGAATCACAGTCAGTAGGAGCTATAGGGATGGGACGTGTGGCTGTGAGCAGCACACAGATTCCCTTGGCCTCTCCACCTAGGAGCTAGCCATGTCAGCTGCTTCTGGGAGCTGCCTAGGCGCCAGCTGGCTAGAGCCATCTGCCCCCTCTCCCTGTACTCCAACCCCCAGCCCTGAGCCTCATGCATCCCAAATTCTCTAGCCCTGCCCCAGCACCCAAAGCCCCTCCTGCACTCTGAACCTCTTGGCCCTAGCCTGTAGTCCCCTCTTATACTCCAAACTCCTCATTTCTGGCCCTATCCAGGAGCTTGCATCTATAGCTCATCCCATCCTGTACCTCAACCCCCTGTCCCAGCCCAGTGAGAGTGGGAGATAGTGAGCAAAGCACAAAGAGGGGTATGGAGTAAGCGGGGGTGGGGCAAAGGTTTTGTCTGATTAGGAAGTTGGCAACCTTAGGTTTGCCTATGTGAAACAGTTTGCAGGATCAAGGCCATAAAGAGGAAAATGATGCTTATCTAAATTGGGATATGCAGGAAAATTCATCTGAATGATCTTTGAGAATGGATTACTTAAAACCCTCAAATGCCTAGTAGATGTTCTTTTTCAGAATTCAAGTGGCCATAATTTGGCATAGTTTATTTTACTATGCAAGTGCCTTAAAATGTATTCAGGCTATTCTTAGTTCTAAATAAGTGTATCCACACAACGGATAATGTGGGTTTAACTAATCTACTTTGAATATTAATTCATATTAACTTTTCTGAGTGCCCCCAGGTAAACAAGTCATGAAGGGCATTTACAATGGTTATGTAATGAGTGGGCGTTAGACCATCCTATCATGTTTCCTTATTTATCCTTCCATGCTGAACAAATGACACTTTCATTTTCTTGTGTTCTGATTCTGAGGAGAGAAAATATGAAGTGGCAGAAATAGACCATCTCTTTGCTGCATCTGCCTGCCCTAGTTCCTTGCCTTCAGGAGTTTAAAAAAAAATACAAACATGCCCTGGCTTGAAACCTCCATTTGCAGGGAATTGCATGAGGGCAGTAAGTCTTGGGCTCGATGTGATAGCGGTGGCTATGTTAAATGTCCATATTGTCATTGTCTGTGTGACTATTTAGCTTGCCAGCAGACAGCATAGTATCCGTTCACAAAAATGGTTTAAGGCAATCTGGGACTGTAGGTACATTATGATATGGGAGGGCCACCTTATGTATCTAGAATGCTGGTCACACCTCTCATGCTTTCTGTGATACCGACTCATTGTATGTTGTGACCTTTACAGTCTGCTGTGGCACGCCTTCTTTTCTGCAGTTATAAAAATTCAGACGAATGGGGTGATTCTTTTGAAACTTGTGAGTAAATTTAGATCAAATTTTTGAAATGTGGGTGCCAGTAGTTATCCTTCTGTATCCAAATTGAAGCACTGAAATGAATGAACTGATTTTTCAGAAGTGCTGAATACTAGCGATGTTAGTGGCTAGTCGGTAAACTGTTTAACAAATACGTGATTGCTTATCAGTTAACTGCAACACCCTCACTCCCAGCTCGCCAGTCCAGGTTCTAAATGAAGATCATGCAGGGGAGTGCCTGCTACCTCTGCTGCTGCCTTTGATACAGCACAGAGCGGCAGGCAGGAGCTAGTTTAAAAGCTGGTTCAGAGGCAGCAACATGGGGTGGCAGGGGGCTCTCCGTGAGTAGAGCTCGGAGTGTACTGTCTGACAGCCCTGCCCTGTGTGGTAACCACAAAGAATTGTTGCAGTTACACAATTACTAATATAAATTATTTCTAACATCCCCACTGAACACCTGTATGCTCACTGGTTCATGGGATGACCTGTGTGGAGCTCTTTTCGTGATCAGTGCCTGTGTGAGTATTTCATTGATGGGAACCAATCCATTGTGTCCTATGAAAAAATATGAACCCAAGTTGCCAGAAATGAAAACTCCATACCCAACATGCCTCATAGTTCCTCAGCGGTTAACTGTTCAGGTATCTTGTTATGCTGCTAGACATTTTTCCCCTTGCCTCTTTTTCAAATCTTGTTTACTGTTTCCAGTAGTTTCCCCTGCCCTCCACATTTCATTGCAGGAACCTAGTGCTGAAAAACTAGATGACTCTGTAAGTATTTTTCTTGACTCTTCTTGCTGCTTCCAGTAATGGATGTTAGTGGAATCAGCCATTTATCTCCGTTCTTTTCTTCTCTGTAAAAATCAATAAAAGAGAAGTTGTGGGGGAGGGAAAGAGGGAAATACATTTAGGTGTTGGGTTATCCCTCTTCAAGCATAACTTATCTAATCAGCACAAAAGAACTTTTCCCGCCAAACCAATATTCCAGTCTCCATTTTCCAGCTAGCTTCAAATATAAGTGGACTATATAAGCTATGATGATGTGTCTTTGTGGGGTTTTTTCCCTGCTGAAGAAACTGTCAAAAAGTTCAAAATGGCCAAGTAGGAAAGATGGAAAATATCCTAAATGCTAATAATCTGTATCCCCTTTCCACACATGTGTAGTGAACTTATTAGTTCCCTCCTTGAACTCCACCTTTTGTTTTTCATAACCTTCATTCTTAGATAAAGTACTCTTGAATATTTTAAGCTCTTCTTCCCTTATAAAAATGCAAGGAGGCAGTCTGAAGAGGGATTTTAAAAAATATTGTAGGGAGTATTACAGTGGCTAAATATTTTTCCCTTTTTGCCACTCTGTCTACCTGTGTCTCTGCTGCCTTATTGAATGAATCCTTCTGTGTGGCCTCTTTCTAGAGTCCCAAGTTGGTCAGGACCTTTCTCGCTCTTTCGTGATCTGGAGAGTAAAACTGAAGAGATCAAATACATAGGAAACCTACTTCAAAGCAAAACAGGAAATATTTATTTCCTTTACAATTTCCACTCAAGCCATGGGGAAAGATGATAATCCCTATAAGCTTTTTAGAAGTGGAAGATCTCTCTGGCAATTGGTAATACAAATGCAGCACTGTAAGCCTTTCAGAATTATCTTATTCCTTATTTCCAACAGTAGACTAGATAGACTTTTTTCCTAGGAAAATAACCATTATAGTTTGGGAAAATATTGTTATATAGATATCACCTAGGAGTATTTCTTCTTATGCTAAACTATTTGTAACAAGAAAAATAATGGGCTTGATTGTGTATTCATTCATTCAGATATATCACCATAATTCATAACTCCATTGACTTTAATGGAGTTACACTTAGGTAAAAATGCTATTAATGACTAGGCCCCATTCCTGTTGCTTTTCTGCTAAGCTAGCAGCAGCATAGTCCACAAGTACCACCATTTTCCAGGCAAAATTATTATATGAGCGGATCTAGGATCTTATTTCACTTGCTTTATACTGTTGGATCAATTTTTAATTTATCAGGAAGCAGATATGTTTAATCCACTTGTCTGTGAACTAGCTAGGGATGTGAACTAGGGATGTAAGCAACTAGTGATGTGACTAGTCACTTTTTTCTCTCCTCCCCCACGCTGCCTCTATCAGAGAAGCAGCAAGTGGGTGAGCAGGAGCTGGTTCTGTGGGGAGTCAGTTTAAAAGGCAGGGCTCTTGCTTCAATTCAGAGGTGGAGGTGTCCTTATAGACTAATCAAATAGTCGATGGAAATCCCATTGACTGTTCGATTCGTTAATCTAAATTTAACATGCCCAAAGTAAACCATGATTACCTTTAATTGCACTAGCAGATTCTACTCCCGATCTGTGCAAAATCTACACTAAACCATGGATTTCCTGGATCAGTATAGCCTCAAGCTTAAGCACTATTTCTGTGTGGAAGGCGGACATATTGCCTCTGGATATGATGGTTGTGATTGTTGGTGGTGCTCTCAGTAATAAGGAGGAATTGATGGTGCTGCTGATGTCTTTATGATCTTGTGGTTTATTTTAATCTGGATGAGATTGGGAAGAGATCATTGGTTGATGAGCATTAGTTTAGCACCTTGTGTTGAACTAGACTCTAGAGATTGTTGTTCAGTTGATAGTGACCAAGATAAGTTAATATCTGAGTGTCAGCTGTGAACCATGAAAAGGCTGACCTGGTTCAGTTTTTGGCCAAATGGCTGATTATAGAGATGTTTACTCCTGAAATAACGAGAAGTCATGGGGCACCTTAGAGACTAACAAAAATATATAGGATCATGAGCTTTTGTGGGTAAGACCCACTTCATCAGATGAGTTGGAGTGGAAATAACAGAATCCAAGATGTATATAAAAGCAAAAAAACTCCCTGTCAATTGTAAGATCCGTGTTAGTGAATCTAATTAAGTGGGCTGGATGTATCTGATTCATAGCTTTTGATGTGAAAATGCAGATGTCAAAGGCAGTGGAAATTGGTTTGTAGTGCGTTAAGCAGTTAATGTTTTTATTCAAGCGCAGGATAACCGTGTCAAATTTGTAGATGAATTCCAGTTCTGCGTTCTCTCGCTGTAATTGGGTGGTGAAATTCTTTTCTAGAAGAATGGCTATTTTTAAATCCACGATTGAGTGACCAGGTAGGTTACAGTATTCTATTACAGATTTATATGTATTTTGCATCCATTTATCCTTTGTTGCAGAGACTGTCTTGTTTGGTCAATATACATGGCCGAAGGGCATTGTTGGCATTTTATACCATATATCACATCAAAGGATGTTCAGTTGTACCAGCTTACAAGGTTTTTTTTGGTTAGTCTCTAAGGGTGCATCTACACAGCACCTTAAACTCGAAATATTATTTCAATATTATTTCAATTCTATTTCAAAATAGCTTATTTTGAAATTTGGCATGTCTACACAACACCAAATTTTGAAATAATGCACTATATCGAGACATTGCTTAACTCTAGTGGAATGAGGGTTACAGGGATGCCGAAATAGCATGCCTGTCATCTTGAAAAATATTTTGAAATAACAGGCCACTTGTTAAGACATTTCGAAATAATAGGCCACCTCTGGTATCCCGAAATAGCCATGCAGTGTAGATGTACCCTAAAATGCCACAGGAATTCTCATTGTGTTTAAGGTTACAGACTAACACTAAATCCCTCTGAGAATTCTTGAAATAGTTCATTGTGCCTACGCAAAGCATTTCTTCTATCTTTTGTAGAGATCTTGGGAGACCCAAAATGTCTTAGTACTGTCTTACATTTACTAGTATAAAAAATTCTCAAAGCAAAGTATATATGTGGGACTTTCAATCCATAATTGGAGAAGCACTTTAGCAAAACTTAAGTATAAAGAAATAAATAGTTTCCTATATATCAGTATGTTTTTATATATAAAATACCAAAAAAGACTATGGTACTGGTATTGTATATAAACCTTTCCGGTAGTTATAGTTTGTTTCTTTTTTAAGTCTAACAGGCCAAAAGTTGGGTGCGTGAAATTGCAGAAGGCACAGTAGCGCAGAACAAGAAAGAAACCAGGAGAAGTCTAGAAGAGAATGCACATTTAATTAAACTGCAGTAATTTGATAGGGAACAAAGAAAAAGGTTTACAGGAGCTCACCTTGTAAAACTGGAGACTCCACCACTCCTGTTTCCTGTTTAGTCACAGCATTGTGGAATTGTGCTGAAAGGACCAGCTTACCTGATGCAGTTATAATACTAATTCTTCCTATGTAAACCAGCTTTCACTTCAAAATCATTTCAGTTAGGTTGTAAGATTTGTTCTAAATTATTGCAGTCATTCCAATAGTTGGAATGCATGTGAAATGAGCACTTTTACATACGGACATGAAAGGTCCTGTTCTTGACTCCTCTTTACACTTCTTTTATATCGCTAAAATTGATGGATATTCATTCCCCATGATCTATTGTAGGAGCTTATAACACCCCATTCCCCCCATGACTGTAGTATCTGATTGCTTCACCATATTTCATGTATTTATCTTCCCACTTACACCCATGAGAGAGTGCAGTGCTATTATCCACAGTTTACAGATGGGGAACTTAAGGTACTAAGAGACTAAATGACTTGTATAGGAACATCCAGGATATTTGTGGAAGAGCAGGATTTGAGCCCTCATCCAGGCTGGTGTTGTAACTAATATACCATCCCTGTTTACAGTAGTGAGAGGAGAATCTGGCCCAAATTTCCTTATTAGCATTTCAGGTGCTTGAACTGTTTCTGTAACTACTCAGGGTGAAATCCTGGCCCCACTAAAGTCAATGGAAAAATCCCCATTAACTTTAATTAGGCCAAGTCTCTAGTAGAGAAAAAACTTTAATTGCAACTTGGAGAAGCCTAGTTACCAGGTAGGAAATCTATCTTCTCATCACAGCTATAATGACGGACTTGTTTCAGTAGTATACTTGCTGTTTCCTTATCTTCTGGCTCATGTGCATTGCACATACTCCCAGAAACCTAATCCTAAACTTTGGGATCTGCAGTGGGCAACTGCTGGGCTACCAAACCTGATTCAGTAAGGAATTCCTAATTTCATGAATAAGTAGATGTATTAAAATATTTGCAGAATAAATTTATTCTAAGAGAAGGGAACTACTCTGATGTGTCACACAAAAATAATTTATTTTTAAAAGTAATATGAATTAACTCACATTTTCCAAGGACTTTAATGATTTGTAATATATTTCTAAATAAGACAGGAGAGATTTCAGAAGTCTGAACGAGAGCAAATGTAGTGCCACTATATAAAGGAGAATGAGGACAATCTGGGGAATTACACACCAGTCAGTTTAACTTGCTCATCACCTATTAAACCATCTTGTTAGTCTTTAAAGTGCTACACAGTCCCGTTTTTTGGAAAGATAATGGAGCAAATAATCAAGCAATCAGTTTGTAAACACCTAGAAGATAGTAAGGTGAGAAGTAAAAGTCAACATGAATTTGTTAGGAACAAATCATGTCAAACCAACCTAATAGCTTTCTTTGGCAGGGTAACAAGCCTTGTTTATGGAGGGAGGTGGTGGTGGGGGGAGGGGAGATACTTTTGTATGTAGTATATTTTGATTTTTAGATGTAGTGTATCTTGATTTTACTAAGGCTGTTTTGTAGATATCTCACATGACCTTCTCATAAACAAACCAGGGAAATATAGACTGATGGAGCTACCATAATAAGGTGGATGAATAATTGACTGAAAAAACATTCCCAAAGAGTAGTTATCAGTGGATCACAGTCAAGCTGAAAGGGCATATTGAGTGCAGGGCAGGTGATAGACTTGCTGGGTCCTTGGGCAAGATAGGAGGGCGTTTCTGCACCTTCAGAAGGGGCAGAGTACAGTAGCAGTCTGGAGGAACAATTAATTGCACATACACAAAACAGGAAATGACTGTGTAGAAGGAGTACTGCAGAAGGGATCTGGGGGTCATAGTGGATCACAAGCTAAATATTAGTCAATATGTAACACTATAGCAGGGGGGTGGGGAGGAAGCAAACATCATTCTGGGATATATCTGCAGAAGTGTTGTAAGCAAGACACAAGAAATAATTCTTCCGCTTTACTCTGTGCTGATAATGCCTTAAATAGAGTACTGTGCCCAGTTGTGAATGCCACATTTCAGGAAAAAATGTGGGGAAATTGAAGAAGTCCAGAGAAGAGCAACAAAAATAATTGAAGGTCTAGAAGACATGAATTGTGAAGAAAGATTACCCCCTCCCAAAAAAAAGGCTCTGTTTTGACTGGAGAAGTCTGAGGGGGAATACAAGTTTCAAGTCCCTAAAAGATTGTTACAGGGAGGAGGATGAAAAATTGTCATCTTAACCTCTGAGAGCAGAACAAGAAGCAGAGAAAATAAAGGAAGGAAATAGACATGAACTTAAATACTTTAGCTTTTGTTGCTGGGAACCTTAATGGGTATCAGACAAACTAAGGAGAATTAGTTTGTTTCAGCCATATTTTTTTCTCTCCTGTCTGATAGGTATCAAGCATATTTCCCAACCCTTGCCAAAGGTCAGACTTTTACTGTATTAGAAGCCAGATTTTGCTTTTCAAAGCAAATGCCTGCCGGGAACCATCTGAAGAAACGCTTGATCATTATTTGTATTGTTTTATGAAAGAAATATGTTAAAACCTGACTTGAGCCAGCAACTGGAACAAAGTTTAACAACAGGGGAATCAAAGAAGTTCTTAGCTTCTTGTTTTTTATCCATTCAGCCTGTGAAAGGTAATTTACACTGGAATACATATATAGCACTTTGCGTCTTCAGAGTGATTTATAACCACCAATTAATCAATCATGTAATCATCCCTATGAAACACATAATTATTGATTATTATTCCCATAATTTTGTAAAAAGTTACATTTTTACCAACATTTTAAAAAGTAAGAATATAACATAAGGCCAGCCATCCTGGGTCAGGCCAGTATCCTAATTAGACCATTCATCTAGCCCAGTATTCCTGTCTTCCAACAAGTGGCCATTGCCAGGTGCTTCAGAGGGAATGAACAGAACAGGCATTCATCAGGCGATCCATCTCATGTTGTCTGCTCTCAGCTTCTGGCATAAAGAGGCCAGGGACACTCAAGCATCCCTGCCCATCCTGGCTAATAGTCACTGATAGACCTATCCTCCATAAACTTATCTAGTTCTTTTTTAACCCTTGTTATCGTTTTGTCCATCACAGCATCCTGTAACAAAAAATTCCACAGGTTGACTGTGTGTTGTATGAAGAAATACTTTTGCTTGTTTTAAATGTGCCGTTTATTAATTTCATTGGGTAACCCCCTAATTCTTGTGTTTGTGTGAAGGAGTAAAAAAATGTCAAGATTTCTGTCAGACCCCTCAGCTGTCTCTTTTTCCAAGCTGAAAAGTCCTAGTCTTTTTAATCTCTCATGTGAAACTGTTCATAACCCTAAATAATTTTGTTGCCTTTTTCTAAGTCCAATATATCTTTTTTTTTTTTAATTTTGCACACAAAGTATTCAAGGTGTGGTGTAATATGGATTTATATAGTGGCATTACGATATTTTCTGTCTTAACAGTCCCTTTCCTAAGCGGAGTATACTTTTGGGTTCCTTGGTATTTGAATGTACAATGCTCAACAGGTACTTGCTTTTGGAAGCACTGAGCACCTTTATTTCTCATGGGTTGTCAGTGGACTTGCATGTACGCTGCACCTCAGAAATCAAGTACTAGCTTTCTCATAGTGGGCATCCAAAATGAAAATTTAGTCCAAGTTGTTTGTCCAATACCACATACAGAGTTAGTAGCAGGACCAGAATTAGACTTGAATATTCCTGCTATCCCATTCTCTATCCATTAGACCTTTCTGATAATACACTACATAAATTAGCTAGAGTTGTGGAAGATCTTTTTTGTAATTTTCTTAGGTATTAAAAATACATTATTGGAAAAATGAGACTTCTCTTGTGAAATTGTGGTATACTAAGATTTGGACTGCCCTTGTAATGAAAAAGCTTTCAAACCAACTATGTATATAAGAGAAGTGCCTAATAGAGAATAGGTATCTAGAAATTTGGGCACTTTTTAAAGTATATTTAGAGGAGGGTTCCCCATCCTGCACACTGAATCTTTAGCCAGGTTCTTGATTAACCTGATCGTTGTAATTTACTTCCTTGTGTAGTAGATTACCATTTTATGACAACTTTGCTTTAATAAAAAATATTTCTTTCAGAAATAATAGATCATTTATTTCTCTCCAAATCATATATATAGTAGCCCAGTGTCTGAGAGTCTGTAACACTGAAATGCTGGCTGTTCCTTCTGGGCGGTGCTGTTCCCTGAAATGCTGGCTGTTCCCTCTGGGCGGCGCTATTGCCTCCCTGGCTGTTCTCTCTGGGCGGTGCTGTTGCCTGAGTCACATTCTTCGCCTTCCGCCGTGGCGCTCGGCTGACTTCTGCGCCGGTCAGCCGGGCCGCCGCAGGGGAGCCCAAACGGCCGCTTGCTCCTCTGCATTGGCCTGGCTGACCGGCGCAGAAGTCAGCCAAGCGCCACGGTGCGAGGTGAAGGGGCGCCAGGCGGTGACGTACACAGCCAGGGGGTGGGGCCTGGATGAGCGTGCATCCACGACAGAGACAGAGGAGAGCGGAGAGAGAATGAGAGGTAGGAGGGGGAGAAGAGAAATAGAGAGACGGAGAGAGGCAGAAGGCGGAGGAGAGAGAGAGAAAGAGACACGGAGCGAGAGACCGGAGGCTCAAGAGAGAGGACCAACATGTAGGAGAGACCTGAAAATCCTGTCTTATGACGGGCTAATTGGCTAGTCTTAAGAATAACACACAATCTTTATTTGCACATTAGTGTCAGGATGACAGGCAAGTTAAGAGCTTTTGACATCACTGATCTAGCAGGTGGGGAAAGATCTGGCCCTTTAAAAGTTATTTTATATTTAAAATACTTTTTTAGCATTTAAATTGTATTTTGACTATCCTATGCCAGTGCTAGGTTTTCACAACCCAATATAAGTGCCCTCTAACTCTACTAATGGTCAATACAAACATGTGCATACTGAACTTCTACTAGGTTCTTCAGGGGATAGTCGAGTTAGTCTGTACAGGATATACTTAAAAAACAACAAATGGTCTATAAAGTGGTATCAGACCATTTGTTGTTTTTTAAGTTTCTACCAGGTTGGCGGCCAACCTGTTTTGTCAGTTAAATCCAAAGTGTAAACTTGAGCGGCTTTGTCCAGAATCTGGACTCTCTAGAGATTTTATTTCTTTATCTACAACCGTAGCTACTTTCTCTCTATACACCTTGATCATATAAAATGACTGTGTGTTTGGGACAGTGGAACTTGAAGGTAGCCTGCAAAGTACACAGAGAGAAAAATAAATGGGGTTGTGATTTTTATTTTGTTCTAGAGGGTTTTTTTGGATTCCGTAGAATGCATTAAGAAAGTGTTCTCTTCAATTTTTTTTTCACATTAAAATTCAGTTATTGCCTGCCATGTTTTCTCTGGAAGATTCTGTAGATAACTGAAGAATTATTCAATTTATGATCCTACCTGAGTGAGAGTTTTATTTCAATAGTTTACAATTCTTTGACTTCTGTTTGTTTTTGTTAACTGGTGTAATTCAAACATTTGAATAAACAGTTATAGGAAATCTTTGTTCAAGTTTCAGTAGTTTCCTGCATTTCAGTTAGTGGCTGCAAGGATTGTTATACTGCAGCCACGAGTCCTCTAAGTGGATTGAGTAACAACACAGGAAAGACAAATAGATGTTCCCGATATGGTTAAAAAGTGCAGCAAAAGAAAAGCAATACAATGCTGTTACAGAGGCAGCAAGGGAGGAGGGAAATGCAAGTAGTCCCAGTATGCCTATGCTTCTCAGTTAATCAACTAGTCGACTACTCATTCACATCCCTAATATACAGTGCTTTACCAGATGCACAACAGAAAGCTTTGAATTAACACACCTACACAGACATCTCATGTGTTACATCACTGCTTTTTCTAGTTAGGATGATTGATGTTGGAGTCCTAACCAACTTACTGCTATGATAATTATAGTTGTGTCCCATACTGTTCAGTGTTTGTTGAATACACTTAGTAATGCTGTATCTAATCTCCTGTAGTTCACTCAAAAGGCAGATGCATTTCAGCAACGAGTGAAGTGATCTCAGTTTGTTTATGTAACACGCTTTGTGCTTAAGAGTGCTGTATAGTGCAAGACCGGTATTTCCATAAAAAGAAATAAGGAGCTCTTCAAGGAGATAGAGGTAATTGTATTCCATCAGTGTTTAAATTATGAAACAATCCTGGGTAGCCGTTTACCCTTTTTAAGGCTGTGTGTGTGTGTACACAATGTCAACCTAAAATTCAAGACTATAACAATAAAATAAGTCACATTTTGAAGAGCCATGGTATTAGAAAACTTGCTTGACCTTCCAAAGTTCATCAAATAGTTATAGAGCCTTAAAAATCAATTACGCTTAAGATGCAAATGTTTACTTAAATGTAAGTTGCAATACAGAATGGAGTGCAAGCTATTTAATCAATATTTTATCCAGGATTGTTGTTGCACTTACTGTGGCTTCTACGGCATGTTACTGAAGACAGTTATTGCACGTCCTACTGATCTGTAAACTGGGAAAATGTATAGTAATGGAACTCCATTAGGCAGAATTGCAAAGAAATTCAAAAGGCACTGTGCGAAGATATAATTCAAATAAGCTAAGTACTTTTTTTGTTTTGTTCAGAAAGACAATCCTTGTCATTTGGTTTATGCAAGGAAAATGGTCTTGTCAAAACAATAAGAGACAAACAATCAGATAATATATAATTTTATAAACTGAAATGAGAAAATAAGTGCATTTGAAAAAATCCCTATATTTTAGAATTTTGATGAACATTTCAGGAAGGTTTGGTATAAAGATGAGATTAAAAAAAACAGCCCAACAAAATGGTGAATGAGTTAAATATAAATAGGCTTTTATTTTGGTGCAGGAAATTACTTTCAGAATTCTAATGTTCTTTCGTTCGTTTGTTCTTTCGTTCGTTCTTTCTTTCTTTCAATGAAGGATGGCTGTAAGAATGAAGCATGTGATTCTAGAATGATAAAGAATTGAGGGGTAATATAAAGTATCAACATATACAAGGAGGGATGTCAAGGAGTAGTTGACTAGATGATTAACTGATAAGTGTACGCTTATCAGTTAATCTTGTCAACTCTTTGTATTCACCCCCTTGCTGCCTCTGTATCCAGTAGCAGCCCCTGTCCGCAGGGGGTCTGAGCTTCCCAAGGACAGCAGCTGTTCTGCATCTCCTGTAGCAGCCTATGTCTGTCATGAGCCTGGGCCTGCCATGGGCAGAGGATGCTTTGCAGTAGCAGCCTCTGTCCATGGGGACCCAAGCTCCCCACAGACAGAAGCTGCTTCACATTCCACAGAGCAACCTCTGTCCATGGAGAGCTTGGACTCCCTCATGGACAGAGCTGCTGCCACCCCATGCTGCTGCCTCTGTATCAGAGGCAGCAGCACAAGGTGGCAGGCAGCTGGTCCACAAGGGGAGCTGGTTTTAAAATTGGCTCCCCTCGCGAACCAGCTCCCCCTGCTGACTAGCTCCACCTGCCATCCCACAGCTCCCCCTGTCACCCCACGCTGCTCTCTCTGATACAGAGGCAGCAGCATGGAGTGCCAAGGGACTCCCCGGGAGGGGGATGGGGAGCTCACTGACTGCTGGTCGCAACCCCGGGGACTATTGAATCCTCATGTAACCGCAAAGATTTCTTAAGTGCCTAAATTGTTTTTAAAATGGGACTTAAGGTTCTAAATCATACAGGATAAAAACCTGTCTAAAGTATCCAATTATTTTTATTCCTTGTCTGTTAGAGAATACCTCTAAAATTAGTAAAGTATAAATTTTTAAAAAAAATTTCCTCCTGGCTATGTCTACGCTACCAGGTTATTTTGAAATAAGTTATTTCAAAGTAATAACTCCCAAAATAACTGTTTTGAAATAAGCTTAGTCCTCTTCACTAGCAGGAGTTATTATTTAGAAATAACAAGCCCATTATTTTGAAATAAGACGCTTGGTAGTGTGGCACTCACCTTGTTATGGCACTCACCTTGAGGCTAGCGTTGTTTGGCCTGGATGATCAGACAGGACTTGTGAGAAATCCTGCAGTACTTGCTGTAGTTGGCCTTGTTGCTTGACGATCAAGTCTCTCCCCACCTGTGGGGTTAAGGGGTTATCCCTTTCCCCTCCCCAAGGCCCCAGCTCGGTTTCTGGGGGGCAGGGATTAATTAATAGCCCCTTGTGGACCTTCCATTTTTTCAAGAGGTTGACATGGTATATCTGTGGTGTTCGTGGTTTCCCAGGCAGACGCACCTCATAATCAACCTCACCTACATGCCGGACCACCTCGAATGGTCCCTGCCACTTGGCCATTAACTTGGAGTCCCAGGTGGGCACGAGAAGGAGTACCCTGTCTCCTGGTTCGAAAACCCTTAGCCTCTATTGTAGCACCAAGACTGTTTGTCTTGGGCCGTAAGTAGATTTGCTTTGGCGAACTCACCCAGGGCTTTCAGTCTTTCCTGCAATTGAAGTAAATACTAGATGGATCCCTGGACTCGGGACTCCTGTTCCTCCCAAGTTTCTTTGACTACATCCAATATACCTCAGGGTTGTCGCCCGTACAGTAGTTCGAAAGGCGAAAACCCTGTGGATGATTGGGGGACCTTCCGAACTGCAAATAATAAGGCGGGCAATAGCCTATTCCAGACCCGTGGGTCCTCCTCTACGAACCGGCATAACATGCTTTTGAGGGTCTTATTAAATCGTTCCACGAGACCATCTGTTTGCGGATGATAGACTTGACGTCTTTAGGGTTGTGACTTGTGACAGTCAGCAGAGTTCTGCCATTAATCAGGGTGTTACTTTTGTGCCCTGATCGGTTACGATTTCATGCAGATCCCTACGCACGAAAATATTTTTACTAGTTCGGCTGCGAGAGTAAGGGTTGTGGTGTTTCTGAGTGGCACTGCTTCTGGGTACCGAGTCACATAATCTATCAGGATGAGGATATACTGATGGCCGGACCTCGTCCATTCCAGGGGGCCGACTAAGTCCAGGGCCACCCTGTCAAAGGGGACAACTATCATTGGGAGGGGAATCAAGGGGCACGTTTTTAGAGCAGGCTCTCTGGCATTTAGGACACGAGTTGCAGAACTCCTTGAGTTCGCGGTATATCCCTGGCCAATAGAACCTCTGCACCAGGCATTGGAGCATCTTCTCACTCCTCAAGTGGCCCGCCCAGGGGTTGGCGATAGAGTTGCACCAACTCTAGCACCTTCCTGCGATACCGGCCCAGGACCAAGAGCTGCCGTACTTCCCCTTGTCCGTTGGGGTCCCCCGTAACCCGATATAAGCGATCTATGCATATCTCGAAGCAGGGGCCTGCCGCTCGCCATCCCTCCGGGCCTGGTATTTCCTCGGACTCCGTCGCTTCTTCCCAGTCTTTACCCAATGTCTGGTCCTCTCTTTGCTCACGTACAAAGTCCCCCGTCCACTCGTCCACTTCTGGAAGGGCCGATGGTCCTCCCCCCAGGTCAGGTTTCCTAGGTACCTGGTGCTCTGCGCCAGTGATTTCAGGAGGGGAGAGGGCTCCGCCCTGGGCCCCACCAGCTCCCTGTCTGCATCCCCCAGCACCCTTTGGGTGTGTTTCCGGCTCTACTCCTGCATCAGGTGGGGGAAACCTTTTCAGTCTCTTCCCAACAAAACCAGGTAGGCCAGTTTGGGGGCCACCATGACATAACACCACCCTTCTTCCTGTCTGTCGGCTGTCAGAACTTAAGCCGTGGGGTAGGGCTGCACATCCCCGTGCACACATTGCATAAATAAGGGTGAACTAACAGGTCCCCCTTCTTGCAGTAGGTCGGCCCTAACAATCGTCTGACCGCAGCCAGAGCCCACCAGGGCTTCTACTGGTACCCCCTCTACCTCGACCATCTTGAGGATCCTCCATCCCCCCAATGGTTCCCGTTCTGCATCTGCGGACAATACCTTCTTGAATGTGCAGTCCATCCTTGCTAAATGTAGTGGCAGGGGCGGCGTTGCCTCTGGTCCCAGCTTGCCCATCGGGCTCGTCCTCCCCAGTCTGGGTCATCCTGCTGTGATGTACTGGTGACTCCACTGTTCGTGTAGTTCAACCAGCGCCCACAGTAGGTGGCGTTGTTGCTCCTGATGTTGTGCCAACATCTATAGCAGCTAAGTCTGCTGCTCCTGTTGCTGCTGCCGCCTCTCGGCTTCCGTGAGCCGTTCTAGCCGTTGGGATGGCTCCATGCTCCAGAGCTTCCGGCCAAGGAAAAACCCCCCAGAGATCGTGATTTCATTTCTTTTTTTTCTGCTCGGGCCTTCCTACAGACCTCTCAGTCCAGGGGTCGGTGGGGTACCCACATTCTTCACCACGTGTGAGAGGGTGATCCCTTGACGTGGCCTCAGATGTGGCCGGGCCAAGCTCCTGGGGTTCCTTCTCTTGGTTTATTCTAGCCCTATCGGTGCTGTGTCCCCGGCATCAGGCAACCAATAGCTCTGTCGGGGCCCCTTATTAGATGGGCATAGTGACAACCCTCCACCCTTGCCCCAGCAAGGGTCCTCCGTCTAGTCCCTCGTATGGCTATTTGTCTCTCTCTCTCTCTCTCTCTCTCTCTCTCTGGAGAGCCACCTCCCGTAGCCCGGCTCCTGCACCGGCCGGTGTGAGACAGGGTCTCGCCTATTGTTCCCCTGCGGGGTAGGGGGACCCAGGCCCACCCTCACTCACGGGTCCCAGCCCAGAGTCCTAAGGACAGGATCAGCATGGTCCCTGCCTGGCTGGCAGGGGATCCTTCTCTCAACTCACCAGCCCACAGGCTTTAGCACAGCCCTGCCCTGGGCCACTTCCTACCCCTCCTGCTCCTCACTTACAGCCATACTGGGGCTATGGGTCCATCCTCTGTGCTCCTCGGATCTGTCCCCCCCCATCTCCGGTCCGCTCTCCTCCCTGCTCGGAGATGGTATGCTTTTCATCCTTCTGCCATCTCCGACCCTGCCCCTTGCGTAGTGTGGGGCGCCATCGGTGTGGGCGGCCCCACCTTCTATGTTGGGCGGGCTGCTGCGCCCTCGTTCAACCCTGCCTCTTCCCAGCTGCGCTGCAACTGCCAAGCAGGTGGCACAATAGGTCTGGCGCATCTCCCGCCGGGTGTATCAGGTTGCGGCGGGTTCTGAGGCCGCCCAGAACACCGGCGCCCCGTCATACCAGAATTAGTTTTTATTGAATCTGGCCTGAATTGAAACTCAAAGCTACATAGCTATAGAGATTTTACACATGTATGGTGTTGATACTGTATTGCTAGTATTTAAGCTATGAATTAGTCGGATAATCCACTTTCTTTATACAAATACAGTATGAGTTTTTTGTGTTTATATATAAAATGAACTTTTCACTCAACCTGATTTTAAGTGATTTTTAAAAATATGTTCTATTAAAGTAGAAAAAAAACTTCTCATTATTTTTTGGCTTTCTGAATTACTCTTCATGAAGTACTGCCATTTGTCACAATAAGGTCAAACGATGTGATATATGAAACAAATTCAAGTCTCTAAAAATCCCACTGTGCAAACACACTTATTGGACTATTTTAAAATGTTATTGTCTAAGTATCGGACGAACTTAAGAAGAAAATGTATTTATAATCTTTAAGAACAGAATGTACAGTACAGAAAGCCAGTCAGGATGACAGGAAGGGAAATTTGATCATCTGAATTTAGACTTGATTCTTGGGGTAGGATTTTCCATAGTGCTTAATGTTGGACTAAGTGATAACACTCATTTTGACTTCAGTGGGAGCAGTGTTAGTCCTCCATTGGGCATTTTACACCACAGTGTCAAAACAGCCAGGATCCTGGTTTAGTACAACATTTTACTGTGATGCTCTTCCAATATGAGGGGGGGAGGAGAATTCAATCTTGATTCTTGTTGGGATACGTATTGTGAGTCACTGAATAATATTCTTCTAAACAGTTACAAATACAGGGCCTAATTTTGAGTCTCTTATGTCTGTGTCTTATTATATGACTCTTCATCTGAATAAGGGATTATAGGCTCAGCCCCCGTGCTTCCAGCAAATAATATAGGGGTGCAGCATAATATAACATTTTTATTTTTCATTTTAAGACAGGTAAAATATGTTGTACTTTCTGTGTAACGAATGTATCAGGAGACATGACTACATCTGATTAAAGAGAGGTGATAGTTATGCTGATTATGCATACGTGACTCAACAGTCTCCATGTATTTATCTGGGAGAGACTATTGGTTAATTTCTAGTTGACCTGTAGATGTTTACCAGCAACATGGGTGTGTTGGAATGAGATTAGAGCAGCTGGCATTTTTGCTGCCTTTGTTGCGTGCCAGGTAAGGGCCAGTGAGTAGGCTCTAAAAGCCTGACTGTCAGCCAGAGGGGAAAAAAGGAGTTCACAATTATCAGCACATTGGACTGGGTTGATACTTCCTCCTCCTTCTGGGAGCAGAAAACATTAAGGAGCTTGCCATACGTGCTGATATCAGTGTGACATCCTAATTCTTGTTCAGACCCTTCTTGTGCTGCACTGTTATGGCAACCCAGTGACTACTTTACACTCAAAGACAGTGGGAGGCAACTCATCTCCTGTTTACTATTGATTGATTTCTGTAGCACTATAAATAGACAAGGTGATCTATAAGAAACAACAAAGAAAAGCAGTTGTGATTTTTTTTTAAATTTTTTTTTTAAGCTGTGCAGGGAACTTAGTCACCTATTTAAAAAAAAAAAGATGAGTGGAAGGTTTGTGGTTAAGTCTCCTCTATTACACTGAAATCTCAGCCCATGCCTTTGCCCTGTGAATATTTCAATTTAAAACCTCAATCCTGCAGCTGAATCCATTTGTTCTGCACAGAACTCCATTACTTCTAGTTTCATATGGTGCAAATATGCATCCATGCAGATCCAAATGCAGAATAAGGGCCCAAATGAAGACTAGTTATCTGAAAAGTGTGGTCAGTCAGTGGAGGAGGTGGTTTGTTTAAATCTGTATCAGAAAGCCACATAGAAATTTCCCCAAGTCTCTAGGCATAAGTTCTTCAGTGAAGCCGAGAAAGTAGCTTTATGGGTAGTACCTTTTCTTTTATCAATATATTTCTTTGTTAAGGGTGTGAAGAAATTGACTTTGATAACAGATTAATGAAGGCCACATTAGTGAAGTACTAATACAGAGGTAGCAGGGGAAGTATGAGTAGTGGACTAGATTAATCGATAAGTCTAGGCTTATTGGTTAATTGTCAGTGTCGACTACTCATTGACATCCCTACTTCTTTTAGGGGCAGGCTTGTTGTACACTGATTCTGCAGGCCCTTAAAAGGGACAGGCCACCCTGCTATACATTTTGTTAATTTATGTAAATCTGGCCAAATATCATGTGATGGAAGTAAAGTAAGGAAAAAAACAAACAAAACCCCAAGTGATTTATAAAGTAATATCAGACCTAGAAATCCTAATCTCTTTTTAGCAATTGGGAGCACGCACATGTGTTTGAGTGTGTGAAGGAAAAACAGATCTATAACTAGTTGGATCATTTCAGAATTTCAGTGACAAATGAAGGGGTGAGAATGGCAAGCACTTTAAAGAATTTTATCTTCATTCTCAGATCCATTATAGAATGAAGGTAGAAGAAAAACCAGATTGATATGTAATGATTGGTTTAAAAAACAAAACAAAAACAATCTTTAAGATATCAACCATCATAACAGTCTTTAAGATGCTCCATGGGAGGTGAAGCAGCCTCTGTCCACAAGGAGCTTGGACCCCTTGCGGACGGAGCAGCCTCTGTCCATGGCCAGCCTGGGCCGTTGTGGTCAGAGGTTGCTTCGTGGCAGCCCTCTCCTGCCCCCTCCACTCCTCAGCAGAATCTGTGTGTGGGGAGATTGGATACCCTGTGGACAGGGGCTGCTGCCACTCTGCGCTGCTACCTCTGCATCAGAAGCAGCAGCGCGGGGCAGCAGTCTAGTCGGTCTGCGAGAGGAACTGTTTTTTAAACTGGCAGACTGGCTCCCTCCTGGCACCCTGTGCTCCTGCTTCTGATACAGAGACATGGTGGCAGGAGATTCCCTGGGAGTGGGGCCAGAGCACACTGGTTTCTGGCCCCGCCCCCAGGGACTATAGAGTGGTTGATTGACTGCTAAGAATTCATGCAGTTAGTTGACTAATCTATTACCCACTATATAACATCCCTAATAAGTCTAGCAGACAGCTGTTGGGAAGCAGCTGATTCAGCTAAGCAATAGCTAATGATGTCCTCTGATTCCCTGCTGTAAGATAGAAGTAAGGACCCAGTTCTACAAAAGGAGGGCTAGGTAAGAGAAACATTTCTTTAGGCAGCAGTGAAAGTGTACAGGGCCTACCTGCCCCATTGCTGCCTTCTCCTTCTGCTGTTTAGAGAAATGCTGCCTCTATGGCCCCCACAAAGCTAAGGGATGGCTGAAACCCGGAGCAGTTAGGGAGGGGGGATCGTACAGTATCAATCCAAGTCAGGACTACCACTTTTGTTTTCCATATTTCTTGCATATGTGTGGCAGGAAAATAAAGATCCGGTGTACAAGGCTAAAACAGAAATGGGCATTTGCTGACTATGTCCCCAGCTTGTGGACCAACCTACCAGAATATACTATAGTAAAGGCCAAATAAAAACTATTCCCCATCTCTGGAAAGTAGACCCATGGCCAGTTGTTAAAACAAAACAAACTCTTCTTCAGCAGTTAATCTTCTAAGTTTTGATCTCAACAGTCATGGGAGAATTCTGTATTACTTCGTGTTTAAACAGATAAAGAGGAACTGGTAAAAGAACTAAAAACTGATGTCGTTTAGGTACAACTAGTCATTGCTTGATCACACTTACAATGTGCAAACAGACTTAAGACCAGAACAATAAAATGTACTTTAAAAAGTGATTTAAAAGGACCTTAGGTTGAAGCTAAGCAAATTCAGACCAGAAAGAAACATATATTTTCAAAGGTAAAGATAGTTAGCCTTTGGAACAATTCACCAAGGTTTGTGGTGGATTCTCCGTTATAAGCAACTTTTAAATCATTATTGGGAGTTTTTCTGAGACATAT
>JANRFK010004149.1:85516571-85544528 GCA_030068395.1 Apalone spinifera
CGCCAAAAGAAACCCGTCTAGACTGTGGGGGATTTTTTTTCTAAATTTTTTTTTCCGAAAAAGCGCTTGGACGTGATAATGCAAATGAAGTGCGAGATTTGTAAATCCGCGCTTCATTTGAATTTTGGATCTGCTTCATTTGCATTCCTCTTTCAAGAAAGGAATGCAGTCTAGACATAGCCTATGTCTGACTGCTGTCCAGAGGAGTCACTTATCAAATTAATGTTTATTTCCTTGTAGTAAAAAGTTCTTCTTAAAATAAAAAAAAAGATAAATTAATCTCGATTGTCAGTACACATTTCAGCTTTTCTCTGGGGTCAGTGCATTACCACTGTTTTTTTTTTTTTCTTTGAGAGGTGTTGGAGGAAAGATTGTTAGCTAATCTTCTGCAATGAGTATGTCTGTTTTTAAATAGACTATCTATTGTGTGTATCTCATGCTATTAAGACACAAAGGATGCATATGTTTTATTCTGGGTTCAGTTTGTAGGTTGTGAGGGGGTAAAAGCCTCTATTTTTTTACTTTTATTTTTGTAACTGGAGTTAAGGACACATAGTGCTTTGGGTTGGTGTCCCCTTTTGTAGGGAAGTCAATGTCCCCAAGGTGAAATCCTAATTCCACCAAAGTCAATGGGATGTTCGTCATTAACTCCAATTGGGTCATGATTTAATGCCACTAATGCAGAGGTTTATGGGTGGCAGGTAACTAAGATGTGAGCATCCAGTGAACAGGAGTTCATTTCAAGTGAGAGCACAGCTAGGCGCTGACCATAATATAGGGAATTTGGATGTTATTTTTAATGGGTAAAAACAATGTCATGTGTCGTAGCAGTACAGTTTTATTAACGAAAGCTGGTGAGATGTGAATAAAAGAGAGAGTGACTGTAACTGAAGAAACTCTAATTTAGTCATGTCTGAATATTTCACCCTTTAGGATCACAGCACATGGGTATATTTTTCCCTCCTTCCTGGATTAAACTGAAAGGTTGATGAGTAACACGTCCTATCCATAATTTATGTTCTGTTCCAATTGACATTTTTTTCTGAGAAATGTTATGACACCTCGTATCTTTACTGAATACTGATAGAAATCCATTTCTTGAACATTTATTCATGGATTCATTCTTTGGCTATTGTGATGCTGCAATATATGTGTAATTCAAAAATGTGAAAATAAAAAGCATTTGAGTAATTAGGCATGAATAGAAGTAGAGATGCAAATAAATTTGTACTTTAAGAATAACAGCGAGGTTGCCCAGGGTGTAAAAGGCTCCCTGATAACTGTAATGATAAACAGTCACACCCTCTTAAGATAGTATGTGTCCTAGTAACATCAATTTAATTTGAATGGAAACATAGTCAGAAACAATTTTCAGCCCAGCCATTGGACCACCTCAGTTAAGCAGGCCAACAGAATGGAGGTAGCTGTGAACTTGCCAGTTTGATTAGGAAGGATAAGTGACTTCTCCCTGCTTAGCAAGGAAAGGCAATGCTGTGCTGAGCTGGCAAAAACTATCTCGGAAGAAAAATAACAGTAAAATCTTAGTACATCCTTTCTTTAATATAGGATGATTTCATGAAAAAACCATGCAACAGAATGTGTTGTATGCAAGTTGCGAGACACTTCAGCCAAGAATGTGCATCCATTTATTTCTGATATCTACTAGTCCTGTGTTTATAATGATCCGCAAAATAGGGGTTTTTTTTTATAGAGTGGTAAAAGAATCTTGAATTTTTAAAAATATTTTATTTTCACAAGACATTATCAGAACTTCAGGAAATAATTCAGAGTATTTCAGAAAACATGTAGATGGCATCAAAATGCCTGAAATGTTACAGTGCATATTGCTAGCAAAAGTGTCCTCTCAGAACCCTGCAACTCAGTTCTTTTATTCTATTTTTTCCTCAATAAAAAGCAGAGCTTTTTTCTGGATAATCTAATTATAAAATTTTAATTAAAAACTTGTTCTCTAGTCACATTACCCTTGACCTAATTTTTTTAACTAGCAGAGTGCATTTTGTATATTTGTAGATTTAAAGTATCTGACACCATATGAGTACATATAAAATATACATAAGAAATAAATACATTTCAGTGTGCATTCATTAATGCTTTGCATTTTTTTTTTATTATTAGCTGTGTTGTTCACATGGCCAAAATTAGACTAATGCTTTTTCTAACCTAAGAGTATGGTAGTTTATCTGTTGTGCTCCCAAATCTTCAAGAAAATTAGATACCATGCTGGCTGGTTCCCATGAATCTTCTGACAGAACCTGGTTGACTTTCTTGATGGCCGGGCCAAGGGGAGCTGGCTGGCCTCACTCCATATCTGCCCTGGCTGCTGGGATCATGCAAGCTGGTTGGTTGACTCCTCTGCAGTGCAATTGGTCAGCTAGAACCATCTTCATGGATTGCCCCAAAGGCCTGTTACAACTTCAGAGTTTAAAAATCCAGGGGGATAAGAAAACAAATAGCTTAATGACTCTCAAGGGAAATGGCAGTTAAAAAAGCATTCTTGGTTTAAGGACAATATGCCTTAGGCTGCAGGAAATATGCCACAATATCTGGAACTGTGTTTCCCTCTGGGCGGATTTATAATGCTGTTGCCCTTGGAACCAGTGCAGGTTTGCTTGTGTGTCCAAATATGTGTGTGAGAGATAAAACTGTAAGGGCCATTACAAATTTAGGACCTTGTTGACCACTGGAAATTCTACCTTTGTGCCCCGTGTTGTTTTAATGAAAGTAAAAACAACACAGTGTATGGCTCAACTCCCCCTCCCCTCCCATCTCACAGTGTCACAACCTCATGAGTCCTTTGGTTGAACTCAAAGTGAATAGGGCTGCACAGGTTTATTGGAGGAGTATTATATTAGACCTACCTCCAGCTCTGGCCTTTTGCCCTATTAGTATTGTTGCTTACGGTGTTGTTGCATGCTGATCCCATAAAATAAAAGCTATTGACCGCCCCCACTTTTTTTTTCTCTATGGTTGCTTGTCATTCCTGTTTACCCGCCAGCGAAAATTTGCACCTTGTACAATCTCTTTTGCTAAGGGAGAGTTGGATTAAATGTGTGTACTAGAAGTCAGTTGCAGCAAATATCTCTCATGAGCCAATTGACGACGGAGGAAGGGGCCTCACCTCTGCAGATTCAGATATTTTAGTTTTAGTGACTGGCAATCATACCCTCTGTCATCTTGGTATGCCCATAAATCCCTCCTTTTTCACTCCCACAGTGACTAGGAAGCTCTGTGCAACTAATTTTCTTTCCTATTGATTTTTCTCTGGAAGGGGTGATTTTTTTAAAAAGTCTGTCGTAGTGCTTAGGAAACTTTTTTTGTGGGGGATTTTCCTAGGTGACCTAGATATAATTCACCTTTAACAATGAACCCAGTGTTATGAGGTTGAGCCAAATTATTGTGAGGCTGGGTAGAAGGAGTGTCAGAGCACACACACAAGAGAGAGATCCTTCAGTGGAGGGGAAATGAGCAGCCCAGAGAACAGGCAAATCTAGATATTTAGGCAAGAAATGTTGTTGGCATAGCGGTTGCGTGCTGGTTCAGTTTACTTGAGGAAGGAAACACTAATATGTACAGGTTGAGCCTCTCTAGTTCAGCATTTTCGGAATCTGACCGGTGCCAAACTAGAAATTTGCCAGACCACAGGAGGTCAATATTGTCTAACAGCATAATCAACACTTCCATTGCTTTCTGGGCTCTTAGAAGACATTTAGGTGTACATTAGAACTAAATAACAGCCCAAAACACTGAGAGCCAGGACTGGTGACTATAAACAGACTTTTTGAGACCATGGGAAACTTGGCCATCCATGACAGGTAAACATCCAGCTAACTAAAATCATGCTAGATCACGGATGTTGCTGGTCCAGAGAATGCCAGACTAGAGAGGTTCAACCTGAAGAAGATACCTTTAAAAGACAGAGTGGTAGGAGAGTGGAATGTGGAAGGAAGAAAAAAAAGATCTGATGTGAGACTTTATATTTCATTTGTGCTTTAAAGACCATGTCATATTATTGATTCTTTTGAAGTAGAATTCTCCCTTGACACCAGTGAGAACATGGTTTAAAACTGATGTCTTTTCATGGCCTTTAAGAATTCTTATGTTGAAAATTATCCCATGTTGTTGGCTGAAAAAAACCTTGTTTTTAGAGTCTAACCCTTATTTAGTAAAGAGGTCACGATTATCCGTGTAGGCACAGAAAGCTTACATCGGGGTGGAGAACCTCAGGCCCGGGGGCCCCCATCTCACCTGGATCTGGCCCATGAGGCTCAGGGCTTCCCCTCTTCCCCCCCAGCATTGGGGCACCTGCACGGGCACTTCAGTCCCTCCCTCCCCCCATCACACTGTGGGGCTGGAGCACACAAAATCTACTAGTCTGGGCCCCCCTAGACTCAGGTGTGCAAGGGCAATGTGGGGAGTGCCTGCCTTCTTCTCAGTTGAGGGCCATATTTTTTTGTGTTGTTTTTGTTTTGCTTCTCACGTATGTGTGGCTCCTGACTGATTTTTTTTCTGTGGGTCAGCGACTCCTGATCCCAAAAAGGTTCCTCACCCAGGCCTATGTGCTTAATCTATATTTGTGAAATTTGAATAAAGTAGCATAAATTAATTTTGTCAATAAGTGTTTCTATTCCAAGACTTGACAAGCACACTCATCTACTCATGCTAGGTTTAGCAAAAATCTTTTTAATTTAATAAAATGTAACATGTTGATATCGAGCCCGTTGTCTCGGTAGGCAATAGGGATGTAAAATCCTGTTTAAAAAGTTAACAGGTTAAACGGCCTGCTGTGACGCGAAGCAGTGTGCCCTGCTGAGTGCCGTTTAATCAGTTACCTCAGTAAACAGTCTGGTAAGGCTTATGCTTATTGGGTAACCTGCTAACCCTTTACATACCTAGTAGGCACATTGATAGTCTTGCAGAACAATTTGTGTCTAAGCAGTTGGAAGAAGGGGTCATCTCCTTCCATGTAAGAAACATGGAATGTAAGAAACTGTGGCACCTGATAGACATTTGTCTGAATTACTTTTTTCTATCCAGGACAGAATTAATAATGTTAAATTTCATCTGATTTTCAGACACAAAGAAGTGGCTATCAGTTCCTTAGCTTATTAATACCAAAGATTTATGTTTGTTTTTCTATTTGAAATTTGTTTTCCAATAGTTAAAAAAAATAGTCATTTAATAACAAAATGCATCTCAGTTCCTTATTTGCTTTGGGCTTCACTGTAGTTCTACTTTTCTAATAGTGTTAGAAGCAAGGTTGGATGTGATGAGACATGATGTATCTGCTAGTTCTGGTTCTACAAAGTCATGCTGTGCAGCTGGACATAGTGTACAGCTCTGTAGCTAACAGTATAGCTATGGAAGGATTAGTTTGTCCATTTGTAATTTAGTCCAAGGTAAGGCACTGCCCTGGAGCAGCCTGGGAGAGAAACAAGCCTGTGGACTCCTCACCTGCCCATTGCTCTGGTAGGATGTAGTCTGGTAGGAAGTAGTCTGTCTCTGTTGTAGCATACATTTCCCAACACGTTGACATAGCTACTCTGCTCAGCAAATGGGCTAGGGGAAAGAAGAACTGGATTCAAGTCTCTATCCCACTCTTCTTTAGAAGGGTGACACATAGCAGCTCTGTGGAGCTTTCTATTTCCACACATCCCCAAACTTAAGAAGCAGCAGCCTGGTGCACTGGCTCATGAGATTAAGGAGTCTCCTTTTATATCCCTTCTACTGCCTTGTATTCGTGTGCAGTACAGCGTCCTAAATGATCAGGCAGAGGAATGAGTTAGAGCTGTTAGAAGAATCTGTTAGAACAATCACAGTGATCTGAATTTGAATCCTTATTACCTTCCAGAACTGAAATTGAAGGATTTTTTAAAATTTAATTTTGCATAAATCAATATAAGATATGTGAGGATGGGCATCATTATTCAGTATGGACGAATGTCCTTTTTAAAAACAAATAAAAAACCAAACTATGTTTTCAGATTCTGTAAGTTTTAAGTTAGATTTCTAAGAAGGAATGCTTTGCTAATACTTTGGAATATCTAGGATCAGCATAGAATTAAGATTAATATCTTTTGTGGGAGCAGTGGTCAAGCAAAGAAAAACTACACAGAAGGCAGAGCTAATGTAGTACTTTGTCTTTTTACTTAATAATTTATAGTGATATTCAATAGCCTCCAAGTTGCTTCTGGATATAGCTGTCCCCCGATTTTTATTTTAAATAAATGTATACTTTTGCTGTTTTTACTATAATAACTCAGTTTCAAAAATATATTTAAAAAATGCTTGCAGTGCAGGTGAAACAGTGTCTAAGTGCTATATATTATACTACTGTCAATACATGGATAAAAGTCTCTTGAAACGAATGGAAGGCGTAAAGGTAATGTCCTCATGTAAATTTTAAAAGCACAACACATTTGGAATATTACAACTGTATCTTCAATTGAGGGTGTGGCCTTAATGATTTCAAGTTCCAGTTAGCTTTTCCAATTGCTAGCAAAAATGTTACCTAACATGCCAGTGTTATCAGCATTTATAAAGTATGAACATGTATATCCAATACAGCATATTTCACAAGTAACTATCATTGTTAAAGTTAATTCAGAAAATGTCTTGATATTAAAAAGTGATAGATCTAAATTACAGTGCTTTACAATGTATTGAGTTCATAAAAGCACAACACAAGAATTGTAAGGGTTGTAGTTGTGTGGTTTAGTGTGACTTTTTGTCCCTTGGACTTGTTTTTGTAAATCATGATTAGATGTTTGGTGACTCCATACAATTTATATGGCTCTAATCCCTTTCAGATGACTGAAATCTCATTGAGAGAAAGACCTTGAAAATAGAAAAAACCTGAAGCTGTTATTACTTTTCACACACAGACACATGCATGCGCGCGCACATGCATACACACACACACACGCACAGTTGCATAAGGTTGCAAAGTCAAACACTCAAAAGTTAGGAAATGTCGGCATAAAGTATGTCTGTGCAACCCTAGAGCTCTAGACTGGGTTAAATCTGCTCCATCGCTTTCTGCAGATGGCTGTTGTGCATTATGGTGAACATTAGAAGCCGTGAGGAGGTGTTCCATAACTCTGTGGAAGTGAGCTGCGCCATCTTAAGCACTAGGAATTAGAGATGTTAAAATGTGTTTAATTAAGTAAACGTGTAACTGCTGAAAATTTCAAAGGTTACATGCATGCAGCAGTTGGCTCTCCAGCAGATGGTGTGAGTGGGGAGCTGGCTTTTAAGTTGGCTCCCCGCACATACAGGCTCCCGCCTGCCTCTCCCCCCATCCCGCCACTGCTTCTGATACAGAAGCAGCAGCATGGGATGGTAGAAGGCAGCTGTGTATTAGAGGCAGCAGTGTGGGGAAGGAGGCAGCTGTATAGGCACTGGCTTTTAAGTTGCCTTCCAGCACATACCGGGAGCCTGCATGTAACTGTGAAAGTTAACTGATGAGCCCTGGTTCTTCGGTTAACCGTAGACATGGTTACACTTCAGCATCCCTGCTAGGAATTCTGAAGGGATGAATCTGTCAGAGATTGTTATCTGTTAAACTCTAACTTATCTCTCCTAAACATGTGTAAATAGTGATTATTTTCCCCCAAAAATGTATAAAGGCCAAATTTTAGTTGATTTTCAGGATAGCAAAAGGCGCATTCATGATATAAATGCAATCACTGAGTCAAATTTCAGGTCTTTGCTCCAAAGCACGTGGGTACTAGAGCTTTCCAGGGAAAAGGTCACCAGAATTTTTCCAACATTGGAAAACAACGTATTTCTCTCTAGCCTCATTTTCAGAAATATCTGAACCATTTTTTGTGACATTTTCAAAATAAATTAAAAAATGATAATCAGTCTGGGCAGATACCTGGCATGGAAGATTTCAGCCTGAATGCTTAAAGTCTGGCAAAATTATAAGAAACTGAAAACAGAGTATTATAATGTGTAGTGTCAGGCAATCTGTTACCATCCTCATCTGGCATTTGAGATTTCCTAACAAATATCTTAAAGACAAACAGTTTTGAAGAACTTTGCTTTGTGAAGAAGTAATGGTTTCTTGTTTCCTCACTGTACAAATGCAGGGAACATGTTAGGATTTCAAATAATAAAGTTACATGCTTTGTGCATTGCATGACCAAGTAATAGTGATTTGTAGAGTGGCTTGATGTGGAGTATATCAGAAATTGCTAGGAGTACTATAGAATGTTTCTGACAGTCCCTCTAAATAACAGAAAATGAGAGAGATTTGCAAGGAATGTTAAACAATAAACTTCCTCATAAGTAAGAGACCTTACTTGGTCTCTCTTATTTTCCAAAACATAAGCTACTTCTTCGAGTGATATCCCCATGGGTGCCCCACTGTTGGTGTGGGGCTCATCCCGGCACCACGGATCAGAGGCTTTTACAGCAGTGTCCAGTCAGGCTGTGCATGTGCGAGAGGCGCGTGTTGTTCCTGTCCTTGAAGTTAGTGCACACAGCCTGACTCCTCTCAGTTCCTTCTTTGCTGCCCTCGGCTACAGACTGTTCTCCAGTCTCTCTCCTCTTCATGTCAATTCTGTGAAGAAAAAGAGAGAAATGTAGATAGATATTGTACACTTACCTGTTCCTGTTAGTTTTCCTTTTGTTAAACAGTTAATAGTTTTAAAAAAAAGTTATTTTACTTCAGTTTGTATATAGTTAGTCAGAATAACAGTTTACAAACTGCCCCTCCCCCAAAAAAAGAAAGAGAGCTTTTACTCATAAATAAGAGTTACAGCAGCAAGCAATGTAGTCCGCCACCTGACAAAATGCCAGGCTCTCCTAGTTTCAAAAAATGTGAGACATGCCAGGACTCTAAGCCAGCATCTGATGGCCACAGCAAATGTATACACTGTCTGGGAGAGACTCATGTTTCACCAAAATACGTTCATTGTTGCAGTCTGACAGCGGGAGCTCTCAAGGATGGAGAACTCAGAATACTCATGCTTTCATTTGATAAAGCCATAGACTCCCATCTGCATAACTGGGGCAGTAAGGACTCGGATGCGATGTCTGCTCAGGGGAACCTTCCAAGCCCTTCACCGCAAAAAGTGTGTTTAAAAAACTAAGCTCCCATCAGTCCGCTTCCTCCCATCATGAATTAGTAAGGGAGATGAGCCAGGCACCTTGGGCATTGAAAAATCTCAAGCTTACTTACTAACAGGCTCAAAAACGTGCTCTAAATAGCCTGCAAAACCAGCTCGCCAGCCATCAAAAGGGCATCTATTAAGGGCCCCAAATCAACAAAGGCACTGCCGGCACTATCCCCACCACCCCATGGTGCCAGTGCTATCCCCACCACCCGGCGAGTCCTCGGCATGGCTTTCACCTCCAGCGCTGAGAAAAGACAGGGCAAACTCCAACCTCCCTCTCACATTGCAGACTAACCCCAGATCTCCCGAGGTTACAACGGCACCGATGCTGGCATTGGTGGACTCGGCACCACGGCATAAAGCATCAAGCTGCTGCTGTTCCCCAATGTGCAGCAAAATACATGCTCCATTAATAATTGATAGGAGAGTGAGAACCAGATTCCCAGATGAATTCTCGGCACGCACCGCTCCTGCTCCCCGTTATCAATAAGAGGCTGTCTGCCCTCGCCAATCTCACCTACTTTATCGCAACTCAGTGCCTACCAGGGAAATACAAGGAGTGTGTTCTCCTCACAACCCTCATCCCCAAAAAGAGCACATGCATCATGTGAGGCACACCGGCTACAACACTATCAATAGCACCCTGACTGGCAGTACTATCCTGAGCATCCTAGCTGCTGGTCCCCCTATCATCATTGGGCACCATGACACAGCTCCACTACCCTCCCACACTTATGCAGGAATCACTGCCTTCTCCACACTCTGATCCATCGCACTCTCCAACAGAGTGCACGGACCTTGAGGAAGAGCAGAGTGAGGAGGATCTGGCCATCTAACAATCAGATGCACTACCAATGATAACTCGTCTTCTGCAGTTATCCCAGACGATCCCTCACCTAGTGACAACCCAAAACAATTTCAAGATTTATTTAAAAGGGTGGCCATCAGTTCAGGAGGTTGTGCTATCAGAAGTGCAGGAAAAGCAGCATAAGCTTTTAAGGAACTTCTAGCCCTCTACAAAATCCAAAATTGCACTACCTCTAGACGAGGCTATACTTGAAGCAGCAGACGAAGTTTGGCAAACGCCAGCCACAGCTCCCCCAGCCAACAAAAGGGCTGATAGAAAATACTTTGTTCCATCAAAAGGCATGGGCTTTTTATTCTTATCTGAACTCAATTCCTTAGTGGTTGATGCAGCGAATCTAAAAATCCTCAATACAAAACAAATATACAAGACAAAGACCACAAAAGCTTGGACTTGTTTGGGAGGAAAATGTACTCCTCCTCAGTCTTTCAACTTTGCATAGCTAACTATACAGCTCTAATTGACTTAAACAGCTATGCAAAACTAACATAGCTCATGCAACATCTCCCAGTTGATTAGAGACCTTCAAAGTCATCTTTAAAGAAGGGTATACTATATCTTGTCTAGCCCTACAGATGGCCTTTGATGCTGCTAACACTGAGGCGAGAGCTATGGCAACATCCATAGTAGTGAAGTGCTCATCCTGGTTTCAAGCAGCTGGAGTTCCTAATGACCTCCAGGCCAAGGTAGAAGACCTACTATTTGATAAAGACAAATTGTTTGCTTCAAAGACTGATGAAGCTTTGCATTCTAGCAAAGATTCACATACCACCTTGTGCGAATTGGGGATGTGTACTCCCCCCTACTGAAGGAAGTGCTTTACATCCAACAAAGACACAGGGACGCAACCTTTGGCAGACAGCAGCAGCATTGACCATTTGACCAAAGCCACTTCTGATCTCGAAACCGATGGACAAGAGCCCCAGACACACATTTTTCCATGACTCAGGCCTTTAACTGCTTCATCAGGTGCAGAAAATGAGTTATCATTTGCTGGTGTGTCTGATTTGGTTGAGGGTCTGCCTGACCTCCCCTCCACACCAGCGCTAGGTGATTGCAACATCTTCCACCACCGCTTGCACCCTTTTTACAACCAATGGGCAGCAATCACCACAGGTCGGTGAGTTTTTTATAAATCATAAGCTGTGGGTACTCTACTCTATTCCTTTCATATTGATTTCCTCTCCCTTGCCCCCCAACCTCCCCACCTTCTGCCTCCCTTTTCAGCCATCCTTGTCATGAAACCTTGCTCTGCCAAGAAGTCCAACACCATCTCAATATAGGAGCTGTAGAATGTGTCCCCAAACAATAACGAGAGAGGTTTTTCCTCAAATTACTTTCTTACCGAAAAAGGAACAGGGAGTTGGTTGGAGGCCTATCTTAGACCTCTGTCAACTGAACAGATACCTTCACAAGCAGCGTTTCAAAATGGTTACACTTACCACCATTATTCCCACACTGCGCAGAGGGGAGGTTTGCAGCCCTCAAGCTCCAAGATGCATACTTCCATATCATGATACATCCTGCACACAGACATTTTCTATGCTTTACAGTAGCATCAGACAATTTTCAATACAGAGTCCTTCCATTCAGGCTCTCCTCTGCCCACAGAGTCTTCTCCAACACCTGGGAAGTTGCAGCAGCGCATCTCAGATGAAAAGGAATCACAATCTTCCCTTATTTGGACGATTGTCTCATTTGAGGTTCCTCCCAGTAGACCATAAGGGACCTAATCAGATTACCAAGGCCTTCCTTCTAAGGATGTTAAGGACTAGTCGACTGTCCGATAAGCTTATTGGATAGTCAGTCAACAAGTCAACTCCTCCCCCTCCCCCCATTTGCTGCAGATAGAGGCAGCAAAGGGGGGAAAAGAAGGGTTACTTCAAAGCAGCAGCTGCACAGCTGGTCCCGGGATTAGCTGTGCGGTGTTGCCGCTTTGAAATGCGGAGGTGGCATTTAAAGAGGCAGTGCCGCACAGCTGATCCCTGGCTCAGCTGTGTGGTGTTGCTCCTTTGAAACTCCGCCTCAGTTCTGGGGAAATGCTGCGCCAAACCTGCAGATAACTAGGGTGTTTTCAGCTGATCCCGGGTTCTGCTGAAATGCTGGCGGAGCCTGGGATCACCTGGGGAGTCCCCAGCTGATGCCGGTCTCCACATAGCATTTCAAATCGGCAGTGCAGCATGGAGCTCGGGGTCAGCGGGGGACTTTGAGTCCCCACTGACCCCTGGCTCCATGAGGTTGCTTTCACTTTGACTTCCAGCTGGCCCCGGGCTGCATGCAGAGTTCCCATTCTAACGTGTGTCTAACCTGTCTCATGGTGCATATAGCAGTTACCACATATGTTGTACCACATGCCAGACTGCGCTTTCAAAGTTTTCAACACTGGATTGCCTCAGTGTATACACCAGTCAAACACCACATCTGCAGGCACATTTTGCCTCTCCTTCCCTATATGCAGAGGCAATTAGGCTCTGGAATTGGTGTATCCACCACAACATAACCATCATGGCATACCTGGAGTACAAGAATACCATGGCTATACCCTCAGCTGCCACTTTGTTACAGAGCACGAATGGTAACTGCACAGTCAGGAACATTGGGGTCAACCGCAGATAGACCTCTTTGCAACCAGCAAAAATTCCAAATGCCTCCAATACTGCTTGAGAACGGGCTTAGTGCACAACTCCTTGGGAGACAGCCTTTCCTCCTGTCCCTCTGATCCCCAGAACTCTCCGAAAGATATAGACAGACAGGGTCTGTGTAATTCTAATAGCTCCAGCCTGGCCTCAGCAGACATGGTTTCCATGTCTTTATCAACTATCCTATGACCTCCCTGCCTGCTTCCGACCTGCCTGGACCTCCTTTCCCAGAACAAGGGCACGATCCTTCATCCCCAGCCACAAACACTGCACCTGATGGCATGGTACCTATTTGGTTCTTGGAAGCGGAGCAACAGTGCTCGCAACAAGTAAGAACTGTACTACTACATAGTAGAAAACAAACGACACATAAAACTTACCTGTACAAATGGCAATGATTTACACAGTGGTGCACCCAGAAGGGAGTCCAACTATTTATGGCTCTGCTCCACTTCATCCTGGAATATATCATGCACCTGAAACAACAAAATTGATCTCTTTCATCACTCTGAGTTCACCTGGCCGCAATCACTACCTTTCACCTCCCGATAGATGGATTCTCCATATTTGCCCACGCCATCTTTAAGAGGTTTTGGAAGGGCCTACAGAACCTTCACCCACCACGTACACCCATACCTCACATGTGGGATTTAGAGCTGGTGCTCCACTCACTCATAAAACCACCCTTTGAGCCAATGGCAACTTCACCACTTACCTTTTTCAGCATGAAAACGCTGTTCCTGCTGGCAATCACGTCTGCAAGGAAGGTTAGTGAACTTGCAGCTCTCATGGCTGCACCTCCATACACGACCTTGCATAAACATGAAGTTATTCTATGACCCTTTTCTTACCCAGAGTTTGTTCAGAATTTCATATCAATGAACCAATAATCTTTCCCACTTTCTACCCGAAACCACATTGCTCCATGGATGAAGCCATTTTGCACACTCTAGATGTGAGAAGGCCATTGCCTTCTACTTAGACAGGCTGCAGTCTTTTTGGCTTTCACAGACACTGCTCATATCTCTAGCTGAAAGGTTGAAGGGAAAACTACTTTCTTCCTAGCTCATATCAGAATTGATAACATACTGTATTACCACCTGCTACTCACTCCAGAATAGAGCATTGCCAATAACTCCCAAAGCTCGTTCCACCAGAGCGATGGCAACGTCTACAGCTTTCCTCAGGGGAGTGTTGCTTTGTGAAATACATCAAGCTGCCACGTGGTCTTCTTATCTCACACATTCATGAAGCCCTATGCAGTTCCAGCATGCTCGACAACGGACATTGCAGTAGCTACGGCAGTCCTCTCTATGGCTTCTATTAACTAGCCGAACCCCCCTGCCATCTAACTGGGCACTGCTGCACTATCACCAACAGTGGAGCACCCGCTGGGACATAACTCGATAAAGAAAGAGAAGTTATTCACTCTGTGCAGTAACAATGGTTCTTTGAGATGTGTGTCCCTGTGGGTGCTCCACCCCCCTACCCCCCTCCCTGCTTTTTTGGGCATTAACAACTTGCCAGGAGGGCATCAAAGAAGAAACAGAGAGGAGTAGGGCTGTGCGTGCTAAGTTCAAAGGCAGGAACACTATGCACCTCTCAGTTGTGCAGCCCAACGGGAGACTGCTGTAAAAGTCTCTGATCTGTGGCGACGGGACGAGCCCAACACTAACACCCACAGGGACATATATCTTGAACAACCATCATTACTGCACAGAGTGAGTAACTTTTCTTTCTATTGTTGATGATATCGATCCATTCTATAATTTTCTGTGATAACGAAGAAATGTCAACTCACTAAAACATGTAAATACTTACTTTTAAATGCATAAGTAGTGATTGCAGGATGAAGGATATATACCACTAATAATCTTGAAGATTTTGCAGCTAAGATTACAGTTACATTTATCTTCTGTTTTAGTCATCATAATTTTTTTTTGCGTTTTTAAAATTGCTTTTCATGTGAATAAACTGCATATTAAACTGTTTGTAAATTTATCTAGTTTGATTTCATTTGCGTAAACATTATTTTAAGCCCTTTCACCGGTTAGGGTTCCTTAATGGTTCAAACCAGTATACCAAATACAGAATGTTCAAGGGCTATATTTTGTGCCATATTTTAGCTTTGCTGATCTGAAATTACACTCATAGTGAGAGTTATTTCCTTCTCTTGCTCCTCCTCCTCCTCCTCCTCCTTTGCACATAGATTTTAATGGGTTAGTAAAGTTAATGGGAGTTGACAAGCACATTCATGGGTTATTCTACAGTATTTTAAGAAGGTAAAACATCCATTGAAGTTTGCAAGTGAAACTGACATACGGTCTACAGAACCTGAATGGTGAATACATTTCATAGGGATATTTGATCTTTACATGCAGCTCCCACTAATGTCAGTGATTATATGAGCAGATCAGGGGCAGCAAGTGGCTCATATGAATAAATTAAAAGTCTCAGATGGGTAGCTGTATTAGTCTGTAACTTTAAAAACTAGTAGACCTGTAGCACCTAACACACACACACACACACACACACACACACACACACACACACAGAGTATCATGAGCTTTCATGGGCAAAACACTGGGTTTTGCCCACCAAAGCTCATGATACAATCAAAAAATACACACACACATATTAAGGATGTTAAAATACGATTATATGGCTAATCGTATAGTCGATACAATTTGTATCGACTGTTCGATTAGTTGATAAGCGCCTCTGCAGAGCCACAGCAGGAGTAGCTCCAGAGAAGCCGACTCAAGCTGGGACTGAGCAGTCCTGGCTCGTGCCAGTCCTGGCTCGCGCCAAACTGTGGCTCTGCGTTTTAAATGTAGTAAGAGCTTCCAGGCACAGCAATCAGCACAAGCTGGGACTGCTTGGTCCCAGCTTGCGCTGAGTCTAGCAGCCCCTCTGTGCGGTGGACAGCCCTGGCTGCCACAAATGGGCTGTTTCAGCACCAGCCACTGTTCATGGCAGCCAGGGCTGGCCGCGAACAGGGACTGCTTCTTGAGCAGCCCCTGCCCGTGGCCAGCCACGAACTGTGGTTGTTTGGTGGCAACAGCCCCTGTTCACAGGAGGGCCCAGCTCTGGGGCACCTGCGGACAGGGGCTGCTTCGCAGCAACATCTGATATTAGCAATGGGGGAGGAGAGGCAGCACCCCGGAGACGGTGCTGAGGGGAACCAGCTTTTAAGCCGGCTCCCCACAGCACCAGCTCCTGTTCCTCCCTGGCTGCCTCTCATAGAAGCGGTGGGGGCGCCACAGAGAGCACGGTGTGAACAGAGTGTGCTTGAGTTCCCTGTGTTCCCTGCGGGCTCTTATACGTTTCAAAAGCAGAAGTGCCTGCAGTGGCAAGCAGCATGAGCGAGGACTGAAGCAGTCCCCACTCGCGCTGTTTCCCTCGGTATCTCTGCCTCTCCTGCAGAGACGGTGCTGGTGGGAACCGGCTTTACCAGTTCCCCCCAGCATCAGCTTCTGCGCCCTCCCCTTTGCTGCCTCTCTTTATAGAGGCGGGGGAAAGGGGAAGCAGCTAGTCGAGTTGACTAGTATGTTTTTCTGTTCTGTGGTGTCTCACATAATTATTAATTACTATTAATTAATGCACTACCAAAGATGTTCATAGTGCTTTGTAGACAGGTGTAAATGACAGATTTCTCCTCCAAGGATATAGTTTAAATTAGCTTTAAAAACAACAAAGGAAAATAAACAAAGGATTGGGTGGAGAAGATATCAATCTCTCTCTCTCTGCCTAGGTTTTTATACATGCTCATCACCATGGTGACAACCGAACACCTCTGGGAACAAGGATCACACAGTGAAAGATTTATGACTGTGAGTTTACTTAACTGGGTCTGCTGTCTTAAGGCCATATTCTGCTTTTAGATGTGTGTGCACAAATGTAATCGGAAGCAAGCTGTAAGAAGTTTATATTCAAGTTTTCAAAGACAGTATTTAGCCCTTTAGTCTGCCAGAAAAGGGCTCAGCTGTGTATGTTTTGTGTAGCTAATACAAGGGCTTGAAAAATGTTCTAGATGTTTAATATTCAGAGGAAAAAAAGATGGAGGTGTATGTGTTGCGGGGGAAAGAAGACCGCATTGAAAGGGTCTTCACTAATCTACCCCTGTGCTCCAGAACCTCTTAGCTGTGTGAGGGGGAAGAAAAAAGAGATCTCTGATCTAATTTATCTCCAGCTTTCATTTTTTTGGGGTTCACATATCATGTCACTAACTCCAGTGCCTATCTCTGCTGTTGTTTATAGCTTTCCCAAGATGAACCAGCATGATTCTGCACAGCTTCGCTACTGCCAACAGAATTCAGAATAGCATAAAGAAACCCAATTCTTGAGGGTGAAACACACGTTGCAGCACTCTATTTTGTGTGAATGACATTGTTGGTCGGCATGTTCTCACCCACTTGTGTGCATGTTCTAGGTATATCTCCTGGCCTTTCATACCCTCTGAAACCAAGGACCAAGCGTGTTGCACCTAGGAAGTCTTAGGAATCCCCAGAGTTGGCAGAACAAGCCTCTGCCAAAGGAGATGCAAGAAGCAAATGGGGTGGCATACCTCCTCACCATTTTGGAACTGTTCCACTAATATTGGTGGTATGGCAGCTGCATACTTTGGAGCTCCAGGAGTATGAGTGCCTACTATGTGATGTTTCTTATGGGACAGTGCAGCTTTTGCCAATGATGGGCTGTGTCTGTGTGCTTGAGAGTTTAGCCTTTTATTTGAGCCTTAATGACAAAAAAACAGAGCTGGGCTAGTTGATATTAGTTGATATTAGTTTGCAGAGATCTGGAAATTATCCTTGTCTTCATAGCTTCAGAGTAAAAATAATAAAAACAATTTTCTTCTTGCTTTTTAGATAGAAGATAAGGGAAAGAAAGAATTCTCCCTTCCCCTGCTCTTCCCATTTTGTCTAGTAATGGATCATGCAATGGCACAGGCCTGCTGACAGCAATCCTGGGCAGAACAGCCAGTGAGCCCCCAAGCACCCACAGCTGCCGGACAGTCTGCTTGACATTTGGGTGATATTGTGTCAGGGCTGGCTAGTGTCCAGAGAGTTCCCAGCTGTGCTGCTGGGCATGTTTTTCTGGTACAACCAGAGCTTCTGCATGCCCACTGCGTAGAGTTGCCAGCTGTCTGATTGGTTTTGCACAAAGACCCCTTCCACGCCCCTTCCCTGAGGCCAAACCCCTGTTGTGTTCCTTCTCCAAGTCCCTGCTCCCACTCACTCCATTCCCCTCCCCGCCCCTCCTCTCCCTTGCTTGGTTTCTTTCACCGTCACTCACTTTCATCAGGCTAGGGCAGGAGGTGGAGGAGAGGGGTCAGTCTCTGGGGAAGGAGTTTGGGTGCTGGCTCTGGATTAGGCTTCCAAAAGTGACTAGCATGTTCTTCTGGAAGTGGCTTCTAAGCTGGGGGAGGCAAGGAGTTTCAGTTGCCATCGGCCGCATTTCTTAGACAATGGGAACTGCGGAGTCAGTGCTCAAGGTGGGGGCAGAACACAGAGACACCCCCCAGGGGTGCAGGGACTTGCTGCCCATTTCTGGGAATAGTGCAGAGTGAGGGTGGGCACTCAGTCTGCCATAAATATGGTATGCTGCTGGCAGCTGCAGCAACCAGGAGCCTCTTTTAAATTTCTTGGGATCCTGGGCTATTGCCCGTTCCCCTCCCTCCAACTCCATTGGCAGGTCTGCATGAGTCCATAGCAAAAGAGTGTGATTTTGATTAGTTGGAGCAGGTTTATATTTGGTTTTACTAGATTGCCAGTGAAAAGCTTTAATATTTATTTAGGGAGATTCAGAATGCAAACTGTGCTTTTAATGGAGGTCTTTTTTAACAACAGTCAGGTCAGTGTCCTAATTTAGGCATTCTTGTAGCAGTCACTTTTGTGCACCTTCATTGTGTCACAGAATTCAGTAAGATGTGTATTAGTTTTATTTCACTGGATTTAGAAGCTACACTCAAAAGCTAAGCAAAGTTTATTATCTGCTCAAACATAGCCAGATTAAGTGTTGTAAGAGGATTACTTTGCTTCAAAAAGCATTCACAGACTAACTCTATTCAGGAATTTTATTTCAAGAAAGTGAGAAAAATCAGCTGACATGCTTCGATATTCAGGAGTTCATGTTTGTCTATGTAACGGAGAGAGTGTGCAGTAGATTTAACTCGTAAGTATGCGTGATGAATAAAGTTTTTGTAAATCTGGTTTTACAAAGAAAAGTATACGACTGCACTGACTATTCTGTTTTGTTTTTTATGAATATGTTTGTTTAGTTTACATGAATGCTTCAAAATCATTCAGCTGTATATTCTGAAAACAATTCAGAGCAAATTGACTTTGAGGTTTTAAGTTACTTGTTTTTTTGTTGGTTGTGTGTGTGGTGTGGTATGTGTGTGTGTGGTGTTTTGGGGTGTGTGGTGGTGTGTTGTGTGTGGTGTGGTTGTTTTTTTGTTTGGTTGGTTTTTTTTGTGTGCATTCCATGCTGTATTCACAGAATCCTGTGAGCTGTTTCTTTGGAATGAATCTTTGAATATTTGCCAGAGTGTTCTTTTGAGATGAGTCATTCCAATGGAAAATGATGTTTTGTTATCATTCATAATTTATTGATACTCTTCTTAGATATATGTTCATAAATGATTAAACGATACAAAGTAGCTAAACAAAATATTCTGATGACTAGGGAAATTATATGCTTTCTAGTCCAACACAGACAATTGAATTTGAAAACATGGTTTGCAATAAGGAACATATTTTAAATAAGGGTGTTTGGGAAGTTGCTTTAAAGAGATCCCAGGCGGAATAGTGTGGGAACTGTGCCCTGACTTACACACTTCCCTTTCCCTTTGCCTGGCAACTGTGTGCTGTACACGCCCTTCCCAGGCTTTTTGATATCCTTACAGTCCCAGAGGTAACAATTCAGATCTGTCTCCTATCAAAGTAATCATATACTTCTCTGTCTTCATTAGAGCACTTTATAGGTGCTCGCTCCTATTTTTTCAATAAAAGTAAAGAAACAAATATAACTTTTTGGCATGGGACTGGAAGTCAGGAGATCTGGGTTCTGTTCCTGATTGTTCTATAGGCTTCTATTTGACCTTGGATAAAGCACCTAATCTTTTGTGTTTTAGGTCTTGTTTGTGTTTAAAATTTAGATTGATGTTGGTCTGGTGCTTGGGAGAAATCCATGCCCTGTAACACTATAGCTATGCTGACTTAACTCTACTAGTGACACAGCTAGGTTATCGGAAGAATGATACTGCCACTTGGGGAGGTGCTGTTCCTACAGCTTTGGAAAAACCCTTTCTGTTGTTGTAGGCTGTGTCTACACTATGGATTATGCCAGCATAGCTATGGTGCCAAAGCTTTGTAATTACTTTAGTAATACTGGTAGGAAAAAACCTACATAGACTTAAACCAGTGGTATTTGGCAACCCTGCACATGGGCAACAGTAAACAAAATGTCTTATGGGCCATAGGCTGCCCATCACTGCTCTAGCTTGAGTTTTATATACACTGGTAAAATACTCAGTCCTGACTCCAGGCAGAGATCAGTCATCTGTTTCCTTTGTTCTTATATTCAAATTTATATGGCTCAGATAAAATGGTGATGCTCATATAGCAGCTTCTGACTACCCTGACCAGAGCATAAAATGGTACCCTGAATCCCTTCATCTCTACATACTTTGCAAATATGACTTTTTTCATAATACTGTTTGAGAAGTGGAAGAAAGTTATTACATTAAACAGTATGAATCATTGTGCCCAAAGAATTCTTGATATCTGATTGCACCTTCATCTTATGATACTCTTGCTTCTGCATAGCCCCTTGAATATATGTTTTTATATAGGGTTGTTTATATAGTGTGTTTATATAGGGTTGCCAGGTGTCCAGTATTCACCCGGACAGTCCGGTATTTTCAGCTCCTGCCCGGTAAAAAAAATCCAGAGAATACCGGACGCCTACAATGTCTGGTATTTTCTGAATTTTTCCCTGGCCAGGAGGTGAAAATGCCGGGCACCCGGCAACCCTACAAACACTCGGCACCAGGACCCCCCGAGCCCGCCCCTCGGCCCCCAACCCCCCCGAACCCAACCTCCATGCTCACCTGGTTCCCCAAGGCTGCCGGTGCAAAATGGCTGCCAGCCAAAAGACCTAGTGGAAGCAATGCTGTTGCTGTTTTAATGGTGGTGTTTTTTTTGGCTTAAGTCTTTTTATTTATTTTTTTTTTTTTTGCTCAACAACTTTGGTCTCCTCCTCCCTTCTTTGTCCCCCCCCCTCCTTCCACAGAACTTTTTCTCAGTGTTTTTTTTGGGGGGTGGGTGGGAGGGAGAGGTGGGAGTGTTCGGTATTTTTGTTTCAACCATCTGGCAACCCTATCTGCCACCGGGAGAGAGGGGAAAAAAAGGATATGTTGGCCTTTACTCTTTAGCTGGATTTTTACAAGCTGAGAGGCTATAAAATATTCTTTTGGCTTAAGAATATCCTTTAAAACTGCCTTATAATTGCAATAAAGTTTTTTCATTTCATCTTGTCACACTTCTCCATTGCTTCCATAGTTCTTTCCTCATTCAGGTTACTCAATCTCTTTTGTATTTCCACATTTCTCAGTGCATTAATTAGGCAACAATCTACAACAGTGTTTTTCTGAGTGAATTATTAAATGCCTATTCTACAATCTGTAATAATTTTGCAGGTAGAAAATTTGTTGTTGTACTTTCAAGCTGTATTCAGTCCATGTGGGATACTGGAAACCACTTGGTCACTTTCTCATCCTTCCCTTCCAGAATATAGTGTTATCTTCTCATGACTGGCTCTATGTCAAAACAAGCTGCTACAGTTTTTTGATTCATAATCAGCTTCTGGGAATGGTGACTGACTGTTTAATTAGAATAATACCATAATATATTCCTAGAGTGGTCTTTTTTCTTGGAGAATCCCTTTCTTATCATTTTTCACATATATCATTATAAAGCCTCACCCAACAAAATCATAACATTTTTGTTGAGAAAAGGTAAAATTTAAGAAACTTATGCAGATTGTGGAGCATAGCTTAACCTATTCAGTAAGAAGATATTTTTGATCTGGTAGTTTAGAAAAAGTTATCTGAGGAATGGGCAACACTCAATTATGATTTCACTTTGAAAATGTTTTTCTCGTTGTCAGTTAGAAACAATTTTAAGGCGAGCACAAGAGTGTGTGCCTTCTTTTCCTTTCAGTTACTGTATACCAAGGTTTAGGTATGGCAAAAGAGAAGCTATGTAGTTTGTGACAGTGGACAATAAATCTCCTCTTACTAGCAAGGCTCCCTAATCTTTAAGTCTTTTTCAAGTGATAAAACCAAGTTTTCATTAGCTAAAACAAAGGGGAGGAGGTTGAGAGCTGTTTGTCAAGAGTGGAAGGTGAGGGTTGGGGGCAGAAAACGGGGGGATGCTCAAATGGAAATTTTTATCTGAACTAATTTTTAATTCCGCCCTCCGTCGGATTCTTATTGGTATAAACATAGTACCACTTTGTTTCCAATTGTTCATCTATACCAGTGTAAGGAGTAAAGCAGCAAATTGGGCTTGATATTTGCATATGCTATGGTCAATCAAAAATCTTATGCTCTTGATAAGAGTTGCCAGAGGAAAGCACACGTGTGGACCTGTTTTCCTGCCTAGAGGCTTGGGTTTTGTATAGAAACAGGATGAACGGGGGAGGGCCAGTGTCCTGTTCTTCTGCAATTGCAAACCAGTAGTGAAGGATATACTGGCTTAGACTCATTTCCTGCTAAGACTTAAATAATGCTTAATTTTTCTCATTGTGAGTTCAGTACAGTTGAAATTACTGGGTTTTCTCACAGTGTGTATAACTGAACATGTGCGTGAATTTTTGTAGATTCAGGACCTTGATCTAATAACCATTCACTGCAAAATCTTCAAATCCCTGCCAAGCTATCCTTGAGCAGGAGGAAATCTTTTCAACAGCATATTTGAGATTCGTTTTGATGGTTTGCATGTCAGCATGTGGTCTTTAAGAGGAGAGAATCTGCCACACTTATACAAGTTGAGTAGCATTGTGTTCCACACACAGTCCTACTGAAGTCAATGCAGCTACTCTGGGAGTTAGTACTGCTCATTGTGAGTAAAGGGTGGTGAACTTTGGCTCTAAATTACGTGATAAATTTCAAATTAGGTTTTCCTACAATGATATTTTAAAATTGGGCCCTTCCAATCATGTTGAAAGGAAGGGTGATAAAGGTCATTCTGAGCTGAAAAGTATGTCGTGCACTCTTCTTTATATCTTCTTTTCATTTGTCAGATGTCTGTAAATACATTAAACATTTTGTTTATCCAATTTCAGTTGACTTGTCCTGCAAACTTTCACTGTTGGGGTTAGCGCTTACTCCTGCAAGTAGTACATTCACCTAACTACTGCTCCCAGAAGGGAGTGTTTTGTAGGAGTGCGTCCTGAATTGGTTTCTCTCCTAATATTCAGATGATCAGAGTTTTACTATAATTATTGTCATTCACTTTCATGAGAATTTTTACAATGTGTAGCATGTACCCCAAATTCCTAATCGCATCACAGAGGACTTTCTCTTAAAACAAGTATAAATGTACAGTTCAAAAGATGTAATAGAAAATGAACAATATTTATCACTCAGATAAAGCTTTATTTTTGTCCATATGTGTTCAAAATGCTTATTGCATTAGTTCTGGATACACAGTTGGTTTTTTAAAAAAATATGAAAATAGAATAAGAATCCACAATAGAAAAGCTTTCTCAACAGAGCCATCTCAGTACAAATCATCTAGTAAAACACCACCATATCTCAGTTGGCAACTTCTACCCTTCCCCTCTGTAAGGGCCTGATGTAAACGTCATTGAAGTTCATGGAAAGACTCCCATTTATTTCACTTATATTTTGGATCAGGCTCTAAAAACCAGGAAAATGGAAGAGTTTTGTAGCATATGCTGAAGGTCGGCAAACTCTGGGCTTTATCCCTTATGGAAAATGGTTTGCCATGAGCCCTGTTCATTCAAGCACTTCAGGTGATGTCGCATGGCATGGTAAATGGCGTGGTAAAAATGAGGACAGAGGTGGCATTTCAGAGACAGGTCCCAAGTCGTGTAGAGCTTTTTATGTCAAAAATAATCCCTTTAAACTTCTGAAATTGTTCACATTTTTGAGCACTGGTGTAGTGTCCTCACTTAATAACTGAGCAGACACATTCCTCACTAAACTGAATCACTGACTGGTCTTGAGGTATAGCCTTTGTTTATATTACGTTTTTGCTAGTCTAACGAAGTGGAACTAGAAGGCACATCTAACAAGAAGGAGACCTGCTTGAGTGGAAAGTATCAACGTTGCATGCATAGATGAAAGAAACCAATTTTTGTCACATCTGCTTCCTTAGCATCTATTAGGAACCCAGCAGCCAAAAGAACATTTAAATTTCAGAAATCAGTAGTAAAAACCATCCAGTGTTAGGGGAGGATGGTGTATCCTGTATAGAAATTAGCAAAGTCTGTGGGTTCATGAAAGTTCTGGGCTGAATCTTGATGTGTTTGTGTTTGCTAGGCAGGAAAATGAGAAACTAATTCAGCTGACTTCGTTCTGGAGAGTATGACTGTCAAATCCTGATGAGGATGCATAGCTATGACCCTGTGTCTATTGTTGCACTGAATACTGTATAACCAGTGGGTAAAATTGCCATGGTGGAGATGAGTTTCTGGACTAGTGGACTGGTAAAGTGCTTCACGTAGGCATAGAAGTCACTAATCACTATTAACATAGTGGCTTTGATTGTAGCTTTCAGTTCCAGAAGGAAGCTCCTGGGATATCTGGAGGCTTGTCCAGGATGTCTGTAGATCACTAGAGTCCCTCTGCTAGAATTGTCTCAAGAAAGATAATTGTTTCCCTTCCCTTCCCCTCCATCCCTGCATTGTGCATTAGATGGACAGGAAAACATAACTTTGCTGAAATGGTCTTTAGGAAGATTGCTCACCTCCTGAAACTTGCTCCAGCTTTTCCCACTTTTAAAACACCTAAACCTTTAAAAAATTCCACTTATTTTGTAACACTGTATATTACTCTTTCTGCCCCATTCCCAATTATCCTATTTCTTTCCAATTATAGGCCGTTGTGTTTCTGCAGGTTTCAAAAATTATATTGTAGAAGTCAGCTTCTTAAATGAAAAATACTACAGGAGTGTTCTCCGTTAGATGTGAGCAAGGGTCAAGTGGGGGGAAAGATGGTGGTACCACTCTCTAGGTTCCACCCACAGAAGGCACCATTCACGGGACATGGGCAGATGCTCAAAATATGATCATGGGGCTCTCTGAGCTCTATTAGGCTTCTTGAAATGAGCTACTTCTCCATGGGGCTTGAATGTGTCCACAGGCTCTATTAGGTCCTTAGGCTTGGATCCTTCTTGATTGGGGGGGCACAAAAGGGTAGGGCCGTCTCTCAAATGCACCAGAAGGAGATCTCTCTCTCCATAAATGGTGGGTATCTGATTCTTCCTCTCGCTTTTATTTTTACATGATGGATTTAAATAATAAACAAAATGTGATGTTTAAGTTATTAGTCATAGGACATTTGAATTAATGGGACACTTAGAGCTATTGCTGTCTTCGGATTTCTCTCTTCATTGGTGACATTTGGGGCACAATTCTGATGGACAATACTCAATTTTAAAATGAAAACTAAGATTCTGGAGAGGGTAGCAGCTTCAGAGAGGTGCAGGTTCAGTGTGTGGTTATGTACTGATGAGGGGTGTTAAAATTGTGTAATATAGTAATCGTGTAGCCACTAACAAATTTTAGTGGTTACACATGCACGGGCTCGGCAGTATAAAGCTAGGCCTAGATTTATACTGCAGAGGATGCAGTGAAGCATACCTGGAAGGCTCCCAGGGGAGGAGGCTTCGTTGCCACAGTGAAGCGGGCTTCCCGATATCCGCAGAGTTGATCTGAGAACATAAGCTAATGCTTATTGGTTAATCGGTTAATAGATTAAACTCTAATATCCCTAGTACTTATTAGGGATGTAAGAGACTAGTGGACTTGACTAGTTGCTTCCTCCCCTCCCCTTGTTGCCTCTATCAGAGAGAGGCAATAAGAGGGAGGAGAGCAGGAGTTGGTGCTGTAGGGAACCGGTAAAGCTGGTTCCCCCCAGCACCATCTCTGCGGGGGACAGGGGAGTCAGAGGCACAGTGGGAAATGGCGTGAGCGGGGATTGTGTCAGTCCCTGCTTGCACCAGTTCCCACTGCCGGTACTTCTGTTTTTGAAATGTACAAGAGCCCCGTAGCTTGCCCCACTTGCCCCGTGCTCTCTCCCCATCCCTGCTTGCCCTGTGCTCTCTGTGGCACCCCTGTTGCTGCCTCTATAAGGGTATGTCTACACTAGCCCCCTAGATCGATCTAGGGAGGCTAATGAGCGCGACCAAAATTGCAATTGAAGTGCGGGATTTAAATATCCCGCGCTTGATTTGCATGTTCCCGGCCGGTCGCCATTTTAGAAATTGACTAGCCCTAAGTAACTGCTCGCGTCTACATGCAGCAGTGAAACGGGATTCCGAAATAAAGCCCTAACTAGAATTAGCTGGTAAACTTCATTGCAGGAGAACCAGTGCTGGGGGAGCCAGCTTAAAACCCGGTTCCCCCAGCACCATCTCCGAGGTACCACCTGCCCCCCTCTCCCCCCGCTGCCTCTATCAGAGGCAGTGGGGGTGGGGGGATAGGGGATGCTGTTGTGAAGCAGCCCCTGCCATAGGAGTCCCAGCGGGGAGCTGAGCCTTCCTGTGGACAGGAGCTGTTGCTGCCAAGTAACCTGTTTGCGGTGGCCAGGGCTGCTCAGGCAGCAGCCCCTGTCTGCTGCCAGCCCTGGCTGCCATGAACAGGGGCTGGTGCCGAAGCAGTCTCTGTTCACAGAAGCCAGGATTGCCCACTGTGATAAGGGCTGGCTGCTGCGAACAGGGGCTGTTGGACTCAGCATGAGCCGGGACTGAACAGTTCCAGCTCGCTCTGATCGCTGTGCCTCTGCATTTAAAATTCAGAGCTGCAGCGCAGATGGCTATAGGGCTGGCACAAACCAGGACTGCTCAGTCCCAGCTCGAGTCAGCTCCTCTGGAGCTACCCCTGCTGCAGCTCTGCAGAGGCGCTTATTGACTAGTCATATTGACTATATACATATTGCCTGTGATTAGCCAGTTAATCACATTTTAGCAACCTTAATACTGATGGAGTCCTGCATGTGAACAGAGATTAGGCTCTGGAGGACTGACAGAGAGCTTGACACAGTTAAATTAAAGCTGCAAAGGGGATAGCTACCATGGACTCTGTGCTAGGAAGCTATGCTGTGCCATATTCCTCCCCTCTTCCCCAACACAGCCCTGCCGTCCGTTATGTCTGGCCTCAGGCAGTGGTGGTTATGGCAGCAGTAAGTGCAGGAAGCACCACCAATTTTGTGCTCATCAACTTTCCTTCCACGCAGGGCAATTTTCCAGTTCCTGTAAGACTGTTTGTGATACAAAGTCAATTCGGCTGAGTTGAGAATCCAGCCCTATACTAGTACTAAGTTTTACTATAATTTATTACATTGATAAGTACAAATTCAGGCTTCTAAGACTAAATTAAATTTTGTAATTTGCTTGGTAGTAAATAAGGGAAAGGTAGGAAACTATGGGAAGGCACAGTGCGCATGAATTTTGGTCAGTGTACCAGTCTTCTCATAATGCTAAGTATTTATCCTAAAGGCCCAGTGTGACGGGCCAACTCCATCCCGCACTCGGGGGGGGGCGCGGCTTTAGCCCCCCCGCGTGACCTCGGCGGCACACGGCAGCGGAGCCCCCCGCGGGGGCGCCGCAACCTCCGCGGGCGCCGCGATTCGGAGCCCGGTGGTGCTCGACCCCGCCGGCAAGGCGGCGCGCGCCGGAGAGAGTACCAGCCGGCACGCGGCCACGCCCCCTGCGTCACTGCGGGGGGGGGGGGGTGGAGGTGGACACGCCGTCGCCGCAACCGCTGCCGGCTGCGTCGGCCCCGGCGGGCCATTCAAAAGCCGGCACAGAGCCGGCGTTAGAGGGGAGACGCGGAGTCGGCAACCCCTCCCATCCCGGCTGCAAAACAGGCGTGGGACGGCAGAGAGGGACGACGGAGGCAGACCGGCCCCGACAGCTACGGAGGAGGTAAACGGCTGGACGCCTTCCGCGGGTCGGACCGGCAGGGAGAAGGCTAGGAAGAAGCCTGGGGCAGGGCCATTTTGGCACCCGTGGGCTGGCGCGTTACGGGGTGGGACCCCGTCAGCCGGGTAAGGGTTAGC
>JANRFK010004149.1:85546848-85576837 GCA_030068395.1 Apalone spinifera
GTAAGCGGCCGGACGCCCTCCGCGGGTCGGACCGGCAGGGAGGAGGCTAGGAAGGAGCCTGGGGCAGGGCCATTTTGGCGCCCGTGGGCTGGCGCGTTACGGGGTGGGACCCCGTCAGCCGGGTAAGGGTTAGCAACCCCGAACCCTTAGGGCCCCGGGCTGGGACCCGGTGAAGAGGGAGGGCCCGGGTCCCCCTAGCCCCCATTTCCCTCCCACACCGCTTGAAGGAAACTGAACGGCACCCAGACTAGCCAATGGACGGCGGGCTCGCAGGGCCGTGACCCCTCCGGGGGAGGGTCACGTGCTCGCGCCCAGACTATAAACTGTCATACCCAGGGTAAGAAATCGGGGGTTGAAATTAATGCTGTAATAAAAATAGGTGTAAATCCCTTGCTACACCTGGAATTAATGCTATACTTGATTATGTAACTTGGGTTAGCTAAGCCTAGCAATTCACTGTTTTCAATTTCTCTTGTTTTGTTCCAATAACTCTTCACGTACATTGTTCCCAATGATTTTAGTTTTTGGAGAAAAATCCAAACAAACGCTACAGGGATACAAATATCACATATGTGTATCAGCATTATTTTATCAAATTTTCCTTTCTTATTAACAAGGATCTTTTACAAAAGGATCTGGCCTCTCATTAAAAAAATGCCATACTAGTAGGTTTCCCTTTTGTAGTGTCTCTTGTCATCGCAGTGTAAGATATCTCTTTTCTTTTTCCTGGATCATAGCAGTCCAGGAGAAATCATTAACAGCAATAGTGTGTAAATCCCCATACAATGTGCTAAAAAAGGGGCTTTTTTGTTTCATAATTCTCTTCCTGGAATCACATAGTTGAGTCATGTATTGTTGTGTCCTCTGTGTAACAGATTTACAGTGATTTTTGCTCTTTCCTAGGGGCACCTTAATATTCCTGTCAGAATTCTGTGGATTTCCATTTTTACCCCATTACATGCACCCATCTGACACCTCTGTGCCTGTATTGCAGTCACTGCCTTTCCAGCCACAAAAGACTAAGCAGACTATATTCTCCTCAAAGCTCATTAAAGCTGCACCTCGAATGGCCAAAGATTAGCTGTCTGGCCTTCTTCTTGAGGGCGCTCTGATTATTTGGGAAATGAGAAGGAGAATTGGAGACAGCCCAGGTATCCCTCATGAGCAGGGAAAGCTAGTTTTGTACATATCAGCAAAGCTAGTTTTGTACATATATTGTACATTCGTATACTGTCTGATTCTATTCTCTTTGAATCCCACTCTACAGTTGGGGCATTGAAGCAGAAAGAGATTGAATGTATTGTTCAGGGACACATGAGAAGCCTGTGGCAGAGCTGAAAACAAAGTCCCCCTCTAGTGCCTTAACCATAAAATGATCGGTTTTTGAGTTCAATGAATGTGTTATAGAATTGTCATGATGTGCTATGAGATGAGACTTCAGCCCAGCATCACCCAATTAAGGACCTCTCTGGGAGATGGTGCATGTGTAGCTTCACAAAGCTAGGCAGCGTATAAACCCTTAGACCCTTCTGAGTAGTTATATATTTGAATACCTGCATACTGTCACTTCCATTACCTCACTTTGAAATTGTTTCACCTGAAATACTATCTTGTGTAACATAGTGAAAATTGCTTTCGTTGTCAGCAAACTGAACACAATTTGTTTCCAGCTTTATTGTTTTTTTCGCTATCCAAACCCTCAACAGAGGAAAAAAGAAAATCATCACTGTTCAAAACAAGCAAAATAATAATATTGCAAATATATGTATCCCTCCACCTGTCTTTATGTTTAGGTTACTGTCTAGTCAGTCTGAAGGAAGGTAATTTTTCTTCTAGCTTAGCTCTACCTTTACCAGACGTGTCAATTGCTTTGTTTTTTATAAAACATTTAGTTAGGTCGATTCAGGTGTTTTCACAATGCATTTGCTTCTAGCAGAATTGTGGAATAAGAACTAACAAATGCTAATGAGCATGTAATTATCGATTAAATGAAATGGTGTGTGCCTTGCAGCATTGGCCATAGGTAGACATTTGAACTATACTGTCATGTAAATGGTACAAAAAGCTGTTAGGAATTTTGTGGAGTTTTTTAAAATTACATTGGTATGGTATTTTATTTCTCCCTCGCCCCCATAAAGCCAAGTGTCTTAGTCACCAGGAATCCACTCTACAAGCCTCAGAGGGAGCGACGGAGAGAAATTCTAATTAGATTTCTTTACAAATTACCTCAAACAGTTTTTCATTTTATCATAATTCTGTGATTTTTAGGTCTAATGTTTCATAAACTGCCCTCTAAGCAATGTGTTTCCTCTTTAGAAACTATTTCCAAAAGTATTAAAACTCTCTTTCTCTGAATCTTGGGTCACAAAATGTTGAACCATAAATGTATTGCTGGTCTAGGTCTGTTACCCATCCTTTGGCCTGGCCCAGAGTAAAGTTTTTAAAATTTTGGTTGAACCTGTTTGCCTATCCCTAATTTTTTTTCCAAGTAGTGAGTTCTGGTTGGTATTGGAAATGTAGGTCTTAGCCTACAATTGATAGTGAATGGGTGCCGTGGTCCACTCCTGAAGATGATCATGCAGAACTGGAGTCGTAGTGGAGAATGGGTTGACTTGTTTGTTTCACTTCAAACCTTGTTTTTATATTGAGATTTTTTTCATGGCTGTAGAAACGCGTGTGCTTACTGAGGGCTCAGAAATGAAGTCCATGTTCATCGCTATTCTTGAGGTTGTGGAAGGAGGGAAACTTTTGCATTAGTAATTTGTTCTTTCATTGCAAGGACAACAGTTATGAGAACATGTGAGAGCTGTATTAGTGTGAACCATGCTTCTTTTTTTTTTTAAATCAATTACTGCTGTTGAAAAATGTAGCTGAAAAAAAAATGCTTTTTTCTGAATATTTTCTATCTTAAGTCTCCATGGCCTTGACTAAAGAAAGGCAAAGGATGGGACAACAATATGCCATTTTTCTTGCATATATAATTTTTATACAAATAATATATATATATATATATATATTATTATAAAGCTTTGTTTCTTTAAGGAAACAGTGCAGGGTATAGAAGAACCACACAGATAACTATATATATAGTTATGTTTCTATAAATATTGTTTTTTGAGTGTCTGTGTTTAGTTCATTGCAAAAAAATAGTGATGCCAAAAGTCCCTTGGCACAGCTGTAGCTCAGATTATGACATAGCACTCAGTATGAAAACTACTATTCAGTCTCCTGTATTTGATTCCTAAGCCACTGGCAATATAGGGAAGCATTCCAGAACTTGTGTGTTATCCAGGGACTCACGCTTCTTCCTGGTGGTAGGAGCAACAGTTTTGATAGAAAATAAAATATTTGTTTTGAGATTTCTAAGAGCGACTTTTAGTTAGTTGAGTTTGGTCTTAGGTTTGATCATATGCATTAAACCTTTCTTAGTGTCATTACATATTTTCATTGTAGCTTTTACATAAGCCACATTTTAGCTGATTATAGTATTTAATAGTGTAAAGTGTTCTAGTTTTAATACTGTAAAGTATTTCATGTTGCACTAGTCTAAAAGAAAGAGGTTAGGAAAAATATAAGATTTGTTCCATAATGATCAATACAATATGTCTCTTGCCTGAAATGTCTGTGCTAGAATTACATCTGCAAATGGTTTTCATTAACTGACTTTTTTTTCCCCTCCTCTAAATTCTAAGTAGTGACCTTTCACTCGTTGGGGATGAAATTGGTGCAGAGGCAGCACATTCAGTCCTTTAGAAGAATACTTAAAATCCTCCAAATAAAAATCTCGTCGTCTTTTCTCTGGATAGCTGGATAGTTAGTGGTAGCCATGACAAAGGGCGTGACGGGGTAAGAGGAAAGAAGGGTGTATTTCCTCATTTTTCTCCTTGAGGAAATGATCATCATACGTCCCAGATGCTTTAATAAAAAAGACTTGTGTCTTTGCAAACTATATTATTTGTTTTTGTGTGACACTTCACTAGTGTATTTGGAGCAGTACAAACAGAAGCTTGATTCTCTTTCATGTGAACTGATTTTACTGATTTACCTAATTTCTTCAGTAGAATTAAACCTAATTTACGCAGATATGAGAAAAGAATTGGAGGTAGGGTCCTAGTTCCAAGAATTTACAGTCAAGAACTATTTAAGGTGCATTTCACCCTCAGATAGCATTCTAAGTGTACATGGTTGTTGGAACAGTCCAGTTCTAGGACCACGCATAAAGATGAAGAACCATTTCATCTGATGCACCTAAACTAGGTAGTTCCCATAATCTCCAATCTGTTAATAAAAGGAAGGTGTGAGCTTCCCATTGCTTCAAAATAAAGTGAGGACAGGTACAGAGAAGAAACTGCAGAAAAAGAGAAAACCTAAGCTGAGGTTTCTTTATGTTTCTTAAAGTAATATTGAAGGCAAATACCAGGAATGGGGTGACTTTGTTGTACTGTCCTGAACATGTGCTGTTGATGGCCTCTCTGCCTGTCCCCAGTAGTACTTTACAAATGTGTAAAGTAAATGCAACAACTGCCCCAAAATACATAATCAAACTCTTATAACAAAAAAACTCTTTTCCATATAAAAGAGATCTTAACATATTTTACTAGGAAACATCTACCTGAATTCTTGAACCCTGTTTGTGGTGAATACATTAGGAATTTTTGTTCATGTAATTCTCCCACACATAGAGGAAATAAACACCATTTGTATCCTTAAAAAGATTCCACCAGTGAGGAGTTTTCCTCTACTCTGTTCAATGCATCAGACAAAACCTGGTAAAAATCTCTCAAATACATCTTTTCCCACGTCCATTGAAAATATAAATAAAAGAATTGGCTTTAAATTCTTTTTCAACAGCTGTTTTTATTGCTGGGTTAAATAATTTCTAGCAATTATGTTTAAAGACTTTGCTTCCACTTCAAAAGCAATGCACAGTAATATACAGGAACAGAAAAAAACATGCTGGTATGTCCACTGCTTTGTGAAAGTCACTGGGGCCTTGATACTTCAAACATTTACACATGTGTTTAAGTTTAAACACTTTAGTAGTTTCACTGGCTTCAGTAAGATATTCATGAGTAATAGTTATTTGAAGTAGCAGTTAAAAATGTGTCAATTTAAATATCTCTCCCCCCCTCAAAAAAAAAAATTCACATTGACAGTGTAACCTCAACTCTTGCTTTTTTCTCTTCCTTTTGGAGCAAAGTAAAAAAGGGGGGAACAGATGAAAAAAATCCTTGAAAAGCAGCTGCCATTTTTCTCCAGTACCTAATCTTGTCATCATTTTAAAAAAATCTTATACAAGACTATACATAAAAGTTAAGCATTTAAAGACAAAACCTTCCAAAACAAGAGTGCAGTTTAAGTCCTGTACATCTTAAGGCCAATCTTGTTTTCAAGTTTTACCTCAGAAATCAGTAAGCTATATGTGCTATATGAGTTTGAATTTTCTTGCACCAACAGGAGCTTGGGTGCTGTGTGAGGTAGCCTCCTAGCACTAAAGTATAATGGGGATCAAAGATATATTTACGCTCCTAGGCTGTGTCTACACTGGGCCACTTATTCCGGAAAATCAGCCGCTTTTCCAGAATACGCTGCGAACTGTCTACACTGGCCCCTTGAATTTCCGGAAAAGCACTGACGATCTACTGTAAGAAATCAGCTGCTTTTCCGGAAAAACTATGCTGTTCCCGCTCGGGCAAAAGTCCTTTTTCTGGAAAACTGTTCCAGAAAAGGGCCAGTGTAGACAGCACAGTAGTGTTTTCTGCAAAAAAGCCCCAATCGCGAAAATGACGATCGGGGCTTTTTTGCGGAAAAGCATGTCTACATTGGCCACGGACGCTTTTCCGGAAAAAGGGCTTTTCCGGAAAAGCATCCTGCCAATGTAGACGCTCTTTTTCCGGAAATACTTATAACGGAAAACTGTTCCATTCTAAGCATTTCCGGAAAATCATGCCAGTGTAGACGTAGCCCTAAAGTTTTAAAATTATCTCTCATTTTCTGTATATATTAAAATATGGCCTGTAAGTGGCACACATTTTGTTTAATGATTATTCTAGAATCAGTAGACTATAGTACTCCTGCTAGTACAAGTTCAGAAATTGCATACATATGTTTGTATGGATTCTAGTCATGTGGAATGAGAAACTGCAGAGAGAGAGAGAGAGAGAGAGAGAGAGAGCATGTGCGCACTCATACTCTTCATTTTAATAATCTAACTCATAAACGCCATGGTGTTTCTCTCCCCTCTCTCTGTTGCTATCTCTTTGTAAGCAACAAGTAGTTCTGTAACACCTTAGAGACTAACAAATATAATGGGATCATGAGCTTTTGTGGGTAAAACCCACTTCATCAGACTTCCAACACTCCGGTCATCTGAAGAAGTGGGCTGTGCCCACGAAAGGTCATGATACCATCTATATGTTTTGTTAGTCTTTAAAATGCTACCAGACCATTTGTTGTTTTGTAAGTTTTTCCTGTTACAGACTAACTCGGCTGCCCCTCTGAAACTTTTGAGTAGTCAATGGGCACTGCCATTTTCAGATTTAACCCTTATTAAACAGCCAACTCTATTTAAAAAGCATGCATTGTAAAGCTGCATTCAAATGTGTATTTGGTAAAAAAATATATATTTTTTAATTGAACCATCAGATTGAAATGGACAGTGTTGTTTGGGCAAAACAAATTCTTATGGGAGCTCAGGCTCTGGTGCCTGAAAATATTAGGATGCAAGAAAATCTGGCTTTCTATCTTTGAGTGTCCTGAGAGAAGCCTGAGGCTCATTGCCCTTCACAAGTCCAACATAGTTGGGTTTGCTGACCTTTCTAATACTCTGCAAGGCCTGTCAATTCCAACAAAGGTTATCTTGAAGGGATTTATGCTTATTTATGTGGAGCATATTATTGTGCAACTTTTAAAACCTTTTTTTTTTTCAAAATATTGTGTTCAAGTAAGAGTGTTTTGGTTTAATGTATTACTACAAATTGAAAGAGATAAAAGTAAATGTAGAAAAGAGGAGAATGTGTGAGGACACCAGTAATGGAGATAAGGGGGAACAGACTGCAGAAGAGATGAAAGAAGCAATGTGGAAGCAGAGGAGTTGGATGGCATGTTACCCACAACTCTAGGTGCCTCTCTAGAAGGAAGGGGAGAGAGAACTCCATTAAGTCAAACTTGCTGTTTAATGTGCAATAGAATTTTAAGGAAAATTTGTTTATTGTTCTTGGTGTGAGGAGCTATGGCCTTTTCAGTGATAGCAGTGTTCTTCCAAAAGTTTCCTGTATGATCTTGGGGAAGTCACTTCATTTCTCCTGGGCTTTGTTTCCCCATTTGTAAAATAAAAATAATTATACTTCCTTACCCCAGAGAAGTGTTGTGAGAGTAATTTAATTAGTGTTTGAAGTGCTTGGATGCCACAATAATAAACATGGAAAAGTCTGTGCATTTTTAAAAACACACTTGTATAGAAAGTTTTATTTGCCTCTGTTAATAAGAGTAAATAATACCCTGTCCTTCCTATGCAGTTTACAATTTTTCTTTCTTAACTGTTGGGCTAGTAAGAGTATTAACATGCTTGCTTGGGCTACATCTGCCAGAGTTAAAGGTGAGGATAAAATGTTTTGATTTTTTTTTTATTCTGAAGTACCTTTTGAGACAAGTAAAAATAGCTTTTATTGACTCACCTGATGTGCTCAGCCAATCACAAAGAAAAATATCACATGACATTTCCTACATTACCATTCCCAGTAAATACAGCTCAGATTTGAAATGCACCAGTACTCAAACTATCCAGATAAAACAATGTTTTGTTCTTGTTATCTCTGGCTAATATGTGTATCATGAATTCCAAACAAATTGAAATGAATTAATAAGTGAATACTTGTTTAAAAAATTAGAATCAAATTTAAAGTTTTGCAGAGCCCTAATTGTTAATGCATTTTCAGTGTTTTTTCCTTATGGAGAGGGTATCCATCTATACTACTGCCCATCACCATAATATCTTGAGTCTTACCCCATTTGAAATCACCCTGCCATTCTTGTGCAGTTTACATATGATAAACAGTTTGTACTAGTTTAAATACCTGTAAATATACTAAAAAGGTCATTGGTAGATTTGTCATAGAGCCACAGGATTGGTGCTACACCCCCAGCTTTATAACATCTCTTGGAGAAAACCCTTTGATCCAGGCTTTTAAGAGGTCTCACTCTTCCTCCAGTGTAGACCATGCAGCCTTGCCATCTTCCTGAGACTGAATCTCTGGGTGTCAACATCCATGCTTCACTCTGTGGCTATGCAGACACACTGCAGGCTTCTTGCGCAAGCACTGTTTTGCGCAAGAGTTCTTGCGCAAAAATTCTTGCACAAGAGCGCGTCTACACTTCCATGTGCTATTGCACACGAGCGTCCATGGCAGTGTGGGCACTCTCTTGTGCAAGAAAGCTCTGATGGCCATTTTAGCCATATGGAGTTCTTACACAAGAAACTCCTGTTGCTCATCCACACTGCCGTCTTGCACAAGAGCTCTTGCGCAAGAGGGCTTATCCTCGTGGGGAGAGGAATAACTCTTGCGCAAGAAGCCCTCTATTCTGACGCTTTACTGTAAATTTACTTGCGCAAGAACGCTCATGCAGTGTAGACGCTCCGCAAGTTTTTGGGCAAGAACGGCTGTTCTTGCGCAAGAAGCCAGCAGTGTAGACGTAGCCTCTGAGTAGTGTTCAGCAAGGCTAACTGAGACACTCTCCTGGTTAGAAACTTGCACACTCTGGGGATTAATGCACCTCATCAAGCATTTACAGTGACACTCCGCCAGCGTTTTCAAAATGTAGGCATTATTGGTCAGTTGGAACACAGCATTGGATGCTCTTAGGTTTTCCTAGAGAAATGAAGGTTAAAGAATCTTCTGTTAGCGCAGAGCGATCCACCAATCCAAGCTGTAGTAAACTCTATTTCCAGTAGCTCTGCTTCTCTCTCTTTCTGACTTCAATTGTTAGTCAGGTTTCCAGGTAAGAGAGCTCTCACACTTCTTCCACAGCCAGTTTATCCCTCGTCTCATAACTTCCAGTCCTTAGTTCTCAAGCTGGGGTCTCTGTTTCGCTTCTCTGCGTCACTCTGTGAGTTATAGGAGCATCATCTCTCTGGATGCCTTGTTGAATTGAATTGGTTTTAACCAATTTCTTAATGACTAATCATTCCACCTGGACAGAGCACCAGTAGTTGATGTTCTAGAGATTTCGGTGTAACATGTTTTAGTTGGCAATATTTTGGAATCCTTCTAAATCAGTGGTTCTCAAAGTGTGAGCTGTGGACCACTAGTGGTCCCCAACCATCCCACAGGTGAGCTATGGGCTTGGGGCCTGAATTCCCTCAACAGAGAGCCTACACTAGTGCTCCAGCCCCACTCCAGCTTCCCACTGCAGAGGGAGAGGGATGAGCCTCGTGGGCCAGATCCGACTTGTGGGGCGAGGAGGAGGTTCTGCACACTGCTGCTTCCCCTCCCATGGCTGGGGAACCAGCAGCACAGGAAACTGCTCAGCTAGAAGTTTCCCCCGCTACTCCCATTATCCAAAATCCCAGCCAATAGGAGCAGCGGGGGGTGGTGCCTGGGAGCTGTGGGAGGCAGAGAACCAGGTAAGCATCCCCCATCTTCCATATACCCAGATCCCGCACTCTCAGCCCGCTCCTGCACCCAGCCTCCCATCCAGACCCCTCTACCCTCAGCCCATTCCTGCATAAGAACGGCTATACTGGGTCAGACCAAGGATCTACCTAGCCTAGTATCCTGTTTGCTGACAGTGGCCAATATCAGGTGCCCCGGAGGGAGGGAACACAATAGGTAATCATCATGTGATGCCTCTCCTGTTATCCATTTTCAGGCAAACAGAGGCTATGGACACCATTCCTACTTATTACCCTGGCTAACTATTGATGGACCTAACCTCCATGAATCTATCTAGGTCTTTTTTGAACCCTGTTAAAATCCTAGTTGTCATCATACATCCTGGCCAGACTCCCGGCCCTCTCCCAACCTGCTCCTGCACCCAAACACCCTTCTAGACCCCTTCACTCTCAGCCTGCTGCTGCACCTTACCTCCTGGCCAGACCCCGCACCCCCATGCCCTCCTGCATCCATTTTGTCATCATGGGTGGTTGGCTGGTAGTCCATGCAAAGGTCTGTGTTGAGTTGGGTGGGCCTCAGGCCAAAAGTTTGAGAACCACTGTTCTAAACTATGCTTTTACTTACTTTGGTCCTGAAAAGGCAACTTTTAATCAAGTATTACTTTAGTTGTTCCTGGATGTCTTCACTGTTTGGATGTAGGATTGGCCTTTGTTAGTGTTGTCTGCGATTAAAAGTGATTTCTATTTATTAGTGGTTGAGTGCTGACAGTGTGCGTAGTTCTTTACAGAATAAGTTGCTAAGTTCATGCAACAATTTCATGTGTTCTTTGAGTATTTTGGTTTGACAGTGTGTCCTTATTGAATGTCTTGCAGGTACTGGAGAAAGTGGCAAAAGCACATTCATCAAACAGATGAGAATCATCCATGGATCAGGATACTCTGATGAAGACAAAAGGGGGTTCACAAAACTTGTGTATCAGAATATATTTACAGCAATGAAAGCTATGATCAGAGCTATGGATACACTCAAAATCCCATACAAGTATGATCACAATAAGGTGAGATTTCTGTTTAAATAGGCAGCTTAATGCTTTCCATTTTTATTTATTAGAGTGTACTTGAAGGGCTTTTAAATTCGTAAAGTTGCTTCCTGGCATTTAAGTTATGCTTTACTTAACGTTTGGATGGAAGTGTCTTGCAGACAGCAGATTATATTGAAAGTTGATGCATAGGACTACATCCTGATTCCTGTCTCTCTTCATTTTGCCTGCCTCTGGCAGTACAAGGGAACAGAGAGCTGCCTTTAGCAAGGTATCCAGAGTCTCCTAATATAGCTAGTGTTTTTGGGCTCTGGGTATGGTGTTAAGAGCAGAGTGGAGTTTCTCAGGTGCCAAGATACTCAAACCCACCTTCCTTCCATTCTTCCATCCTCCATCCTGTGCAGAGCATGGGTCAGCCAGACCAGGGAATCGGTCCAATGATATTTAAAATATTGCAAAAAAAAAAAAGGCTTTATAAATAGGGCAAAATTGTGATACATTGGTTTGCATCTGTTGCTTTCAAATGTAGGTTTCAATACTGCATATATTTTTAGAAACTCAAACTAAAATCGAAAAAATGGGAACGAGTGCATCAGTACTATTAGGTCATGCTTATTAATGCAAATTGATAAGCAAACAAATTGAGGCTGATGACATCGCTGAAACTCTCACCATTTGTGCTTTATGTGAGATGGGAAAATCTATTTAAGCGTTTGTCAGGTTTTCTATAGCTAAACCTGAATTCTTTCTGACCTTTTTTGTATTTACTTTTTTTGAAAGAAAAAGATATTATAATATTTTTAAGCACTTCAGTGAAAGACAGTAAACACTGGGTATTAATCTGAACTTAGGAGAGGTTTTCGTGGATAGAAACCATGGTTGGAGAGGAGGACTGACACACACAAGCTGGGGGTCAAATATATGCATGCAGCTGACACTGACTGCTGTGGGAGTTGCACATCTGTATTTTAGAATTTGACTCTTGGAATCTAATCCTGATTTTGCTACTGGCTCACTATTTAACAATGAGCAAGTTTCTTTTGCAGTGAAGAGGGATTTTTTTTTGGTAGAGAATAAAATTGAGATAATATTTGCTTACCTTTTCATAGATTTTTAAAGTATTATTTTAAGCTGTAAATACTGGTTTAAGCAATTCTTTCTTTAAAAACAAAAAGCCTGACTTTTATCTAATAGCATCTCTTTGTAACTCCTGGGAATGCTGAAAAACCATTGGCTACATCTACACTGGCGAATTCTCACGCAAAAACTCTTTTGCGGAAGAGTTCTTCTGCAAAAACTCTTCCAGAAGAGAGCGTCTACACTGGCATGTGCTTTTGCGCAACAGATGTTCTTTTGCGCAAGAGCATCCATGCCAGTGTAGACATTCTCTTGCGCAAGAAAGCTCTGATGGTCCTTTTAACCATAGGGCTTTCTTGTGCAAGAAATTCATGTTGCCTGTCTACACTGGCCTCATGTTGCCTGTCTACTGGCCTCTTGCGCAAGAACAATTGTGCAAAAGGGCGTATTCCTGAGTGGGAGTGTCAGAGTTCTGGCGCAAGAAGCCCTGATTTCATACATTAGAACGTCAGTTTACTTGCGCAAGAACATGTGGCCAGTGTAGACAGGCAGCAAGATTTTGCGCAAGAGTGGCCGCTTTTGCATAAGATCCCACCAGTGTAGACACAGCCTGCATGTTTTGCTGCTATAGCAAAGAATCAAAAGAGATTCTGTAATATCCAAAATCTTCTAGGGGTTTTGTTATCAAACTCTCACCTTTCAGTGATAGTTTCTTTCTTGCAATGTTGGCTAGAAATGGTACTAATGATTTGATTATTTTTTTCTCGGAAATGTGTGCAATCCTGTGATTTAGTTACTCTGTTTATTTAAACATTGCTGTACAAAAGTGAAAGTGAACTCTTGCCAGTCACTAAGATTTTTTTTTTTTGTAATATTTGTTGTTTAAGTATCCAAAACATCAAAGAGCAAGGAGATCCACAGACCTAAAAGTCTAACTAGAAACAACCGGATTTAATAAGCTAGTGTTGCAGCATGTTGACGTATATGAGGATTCATTGTTAAAGGTGAACTGGAGATACAACACCCAAAACATCATTGACTTCAGTAATAGGGATATTGAGCTATTATTAGCTAAAAAGTAGCCTTCCTTTTTCTTTGAGATCCCCTAACGTCATGCCAGCTGGTTCTAGCTCTGCTGTAATGTCCCAACAAGCATTATGCCTGTTAGTCTATAAGGTGCCACAGGACTCATCGTTGCTTTTGCAGATTCAAACTAACACAGCTACCCCTCTGATACTTAAGCATTATGCTGTGATGGTGTAATGGCAAAAGAATTCTGTTGAGCATGGGGTTGGGCTTTAGGAAGATCAGCAGATCTTATTTTCAAAATCTATTTCAAAATATTATTTGGATAATTCTAGAAGAAGTCTTTGAGCAACTGTACAAAATCATAGAAGGCATGATTTATCTGATCTCCATGATCTGGCTTCGTGCTTTACAAGTTACAGAATTATAGGGCTGAAAGTGACCTCAAGAGGTCATCGAATTCAACCCTCTGCCCAAAGCAGGACCAACCCTAAGTCTCTGGCAGCTGTGACATATAACATGATGTCCATTGAGGTATCATAACAGAATTAGAGCTAATAAATGTTACTTTTAAGAAACTGAAATGAAAAGCATGTTTGCTTTTAAGAGTTAATTGCTACATTTCAGACCATTCATTATATATTTAAGTAGGTACAGTTGTGAATTACCTCAGCTTTTGACCCACGTTTTAAAATGTTGGACTATTCCATGCAGTGTGTATTTTTTTTCTTGAAAAGACTAAACAGCTTTAGTATTAATTGTTATACAATATATACACATTATATATTTCATGTTGCTGTTATTCCACAGTGCACTCAAATCAGATATGCAGGATTAAAGTAAAACATGCTTTTAAATAGTTCAGACTGTTTAATTTGGATGTGGTGTGGTTTGCTAGTGTAGACGAGATCAAACTGTATTTAATCAGAATTTGGAAACTGATTTATGGTAAATCAGAATCTCATCTTTAGCTAGTTTTTTTTTCTTGTATGAGTTTAGTTGCCTGAATAAGTTATGTCTGATGAGTATAATGAAAAGCCCAACAAAGATTGTGCATTCATGATTATTGAACATTCTCTTCTGTAAAATCTGGGTATCTTTAAGGGCCAGATTATGGTACTCTTAATCTCTCTAAATAGTGACAAGTGGCCTCATGGACTTTGATGGAGCTATGTCTGAAGTAAGGCACTACACACCATGAATAAGAAAATATGGATCTGATCCTAAATTCCTAGGGACTGTACAATATTTCCTTAAGGATCCCCTTCATATGAAAATATAAGTTGCACTATAGTTGTTTCAAATCATGCCTAATATTAAATAACATGAACTACAAAATGTAAATGTGGTAGATCAAGGTCACTTTAAAACAATGAACTCAGCTCATACTCCACTGTTAGTCTACTGAAAACAAACTCATTACCCTTGCATCCTAAAAAACACAGGAAGGGCACTTCCTATTAACTTGAATCTCATATCAGGAAATCCTATCTCTGGAGAATTTTTTGAAGTTTGAGTAACAGCCTATTTTTAGCTCACCACTTGTTTTTCCCCCTCTGTTTTGTGGTCGTGCTTAAAGATGTGAGAATAGAATGGCCCTTGTTCATTAGATGTTAGAGACTGAGGGTTGGAGGTAGAGGGCAGACCAGGGGTATTTTTTGTCTTTGAGTTTTGTTTTGTTTTGTTTTGTTCCAGAAGCTCAACATCTGGGGATGTTTTGGACTTAGGCTGCTCCTTCAATTTCAGGTGATGCTAGTGAGGGGGAAAAGCTTGCTTTCTTCTCTCTGCAGTGTCCAGCTAAATAGGCATTTGGGACCTAGTTATGAATATCTTGACTTCTGTGACTTCTAGACTGGATAACTATAATTAGGGCCCTACCAAATTCATAGTCATGCAAAAGGTGTCATGGGCCGTGAAATCTGGCCTTTTTGTGTGCTTTTATCGTATACTATACAGATTTTCTGGAAGACCAGTATTTCTCAAATTAAGGTCCTGTCTCAAAAGTGAGTTGCGGGGACATTGCAAGGTTATTTTAGGAGGGTCATGGTATTACAGCCTTTACTTCTGCTCTGCCTTCAGAGATGGGCAACTAGAGAATGGTGGCTGTAATAGTGTCCAGCTCTGAAGGCAGTGCCCTGCCAGGAGTCGTGCAAAAGTAAGGGTGGCAGTGCTGTATCCATGTTGCCCTTCCTTCTGTACTATTGCTTTCAGAGCAGGGTGGCCACAGCTGGCGGCTGCTAACTCAGTTCTGTAGGCAGCAGCACAGAAATAAGGGTGACAATGCCATACCATGCCATCCTTCTGTGCTGCTGCTTGCAGTGGTTCTGCCTTGAGAGCTGGATCCTGGCCAGCAGCCAGTTCTTTCCAGCTGCCCAGTTCTGAAGGCAATGCTGCTGCCAATAGCTGCACAGAAGTACAGGTAGCGGTGCCACTGCCCCCATACAATAAACATGTGCCCCCCCAACTCCTTTTTGGGGGAGGACCCCTACAATTACAGTACCATGAAATTTCAGATTTAAACATCTAAAATAATGAAATTTACTATTTTAAAAATCCAGTGACTCTGAAATTGACCAAAATGGACTGTGAATTTTATAGAGCCCTAACTATAATGTGTTCTGTGTGGGTCACTTGGAAGAGGCAGCTAATGTAGAATATGACTGCCTACTTATTAAGCAGTGTTTGTCACAGAATACATATTAGGTCATTTCTTCAGGAACCGAATAGACTTCCTGTTCACTTAACTGATACAATTAAAGATACTGACTCTGATCTGTAAAGCCCTATATTGCAAAGGTCTTGGCTATTTGTAAAACATTGTAATGATGGTGGGAGTCAGCTGAGGACCTCAAGCAAAGTATCTAGAATGAAATGTCAGATTGTGGTAGGAGTGTCTGTCGTGCAAGACTTTGATGCCAGAATTCTTTCCCCCTGCTACTCTGACAAAATTTGAGTGTTTTTGAGGTTTACGGTATTGGGTGAGGCTTGTTTCTTCACTCAGGATGTTGCGTGACATGGAGAGTGGTGACTTAAGGGTTGGCATTTAGTTTGGTTTTGGAGAAGGCTTATTGTTTTCCCTTTTATATCTTGAAACTAAAAGTTGAAGTAATTGTGGAGGTTCTAAAAACTGGAACAAGTAAAAATGTCTGTACAGTTGTACTTATTTTAGAAATTAAAGATAAGCCTGAGTTTCAAATGCAAAAATGCATAGGCAGTTACCAGGATTACATACAGAAATAAGGTTTTACATGTATATATGGCTTATAAGAACTCTAAATGGTGACATGTGGCTGAAAATTTTGAACTACAATAGTAATATTGGTATACGCATCTAGGGACATTCAAGTTCACTCAGAATGTAGGCCTGTCTTTCAGAAATTTGGCCCTGTGTGTCTATGATCCTGTCAATAGTGCAGTCAGCTACAAGGTTCAGCATAGCATTAATAGCCTTTATTCTCACCTTTAACTTTTTCTCCGGCCAGGTCTACACCAGCGGGCAATACGAACCAAGGTACACAGTTCCAGCTATGTGAATAACGTAGCTGGAGTCAACATATCTTCATTTGAGTTTCAGTGGCATCTCCACTGCCGAGGGTCAACGGGAGAAGCTCTCCTGTCAACTTCCCTTATTCTTCTCGACCCGATGGGTCTATCATGCAGCACCGATCTTCCAGTAAGCATAGACCAGGCCTCGGAGTCTGTGCTTGTAGTAAAGGATTGGAAGTCATTGCTTCAGAGATACTAGTCTGGAGCCTTTCTTTCTATTGTGTATTTTCTACATGTAACCAGTGATAGAGGCATGGGGTGGGAATGAGTATGTCAGTATGGCTGTTTTATTTTTCCTTCCCACTCAAAACAAAAGGCTCAAGTCACTACACTGGAGGTATGCGGGTCTCAAAAGACAATTTATTATTTCTCCCTAACAGACAGGCACAAGAGAGGCAGTATACTAGTTCTGGATTGGAGGCTGATGTGCACAGATGCATAGGAAAAAAGTCCACATGAGCCTAACTTGCCAAACTGTCGTAATGAAGTGTTCAGTTTTAGTAATAGGCCGCAAGCAATGGTTGATTCAAAGAGGCTGAGGAGACAATAATGAGAGCAGGCTTTGCTAGCAGAGCAAGGAGTTTGTTCTAGGGATGTAAAAGGTTAAGCAGGAAGAGTCTGGGGAACTACTTTTAGAAAAATGATTCCTGTGGTATTTAAATAATGTATTGAAGATAGAGATGTGAAAGTGTAACCGTGTACGCAGTGAATGGATGAGCCTGGGCTCATTAGTTAACATTCACAGTTACACACAGGCTCCTGGTACATGCAGGAAGCAGGCTTAAAATCTAGGTACCAGCTCCTGGGGAGCCAAATGCTACCTGCATGAAACTGTAGCACTTACACATTTATTTAATTAAATGCATTTTAACATCCCTAATGGGAGAACAGCCTATCAACATAGAACAAGTTGTAAAGTTGAACTCAGAGCAGATGGAGAGACCCAAACTGTGCCATCTGCATGCTGATCTTCAGAGTCACAAACCTGAGAGATTGAGGTAGGATCTTAAAAGTAGGATTTAGAAAAGAAGGCTACTATCAGCATTCATTAATATTCAGCATATTTTCTTAGTGGTCTCAGAAATCTACCTCAAGGCACACGAAAATGAAGGCATTTGTCCAATAAAGAGAAAGTTTACGAAGATAATAAAATGGTTCTACACTCTCTTTACATCTGGATGCAATTTATGGGCAAGGAATAGGTTTTGCAGGAGCCAGCAACTATGAAAAACTGCAGAACAAGATTTAAATTACGATCACACTTAACAGCATGGGGTGCAGACGAGGAACCATGGACTGTACTCATAGCAGATTCACAGCGGTCGTATTCTGCTGTCAGATGAATGTTAGCTCTCAGTAACCTCTTAACCTCTCTGTCCACCTGAGAGGCAGCAGTGAAAAACTTCAGAGTGTCTTCAAACAGACACACAAAACCCCACAACCGTCTGAAACACTTGCTTCTCCAGCAGCAGCACAGGGAGCGCAGTGCTCAGGGCTGATGTTGTCCACAGCAGCCTGAAACCCCCTCTTCACAACACGAACACTTGGCTTTACGCTTGCTCATTGACTGATTAATTAATTCTAACCACAACTGAGTCCTTTGTCATTTCCATATTCCATTTGCTGCAGGACTTGACCCCACACTGCACTCCTGCTCTCCTCTTTGAACACTGTTTTCCTTCTGCCTAAGCTTCATTCCTCTCACTCACAGCTTCCTTCTTTCTTCCATTCTTCTTTCTTCCACTGTGTCCTCATCCACTCCTTACCATTTCCTTCTCTCTCACATCTACCTAAGCCAAGTTTAAAAAGATAATTGTATTTCTTTACAATGAATACAGGGCCTTATGTTTAATACTAAGCACTTGCATAAGTTCTTTGCTAAAATGGGGCCTTAATTTCACTTTGACACACATCGCCATTTGTAAAATCTGAATAATGTTTCCTTTCCTCCACTCTTTCTCTTTTTATTAGGGCTGTCAAGTGACTTAAAAAATTAATCTCGATTAATTTCACGATTAAAAAATTTAATCGTGTTTAATCGCGTGTGCTGCCCCTTTGAAATGCTGCGGTGGCATTTTGAATGGGCAACACTGCGGAAGCGTGGGATTAGCTGGAGTCCTCAGCTGACCACAGGCTCAGTGCAGCTGCCCCTTTGAAATGCAGCGGCAGCGTTTCAAAGGGGCAGCATCGCAGGAGCCCGAGATCAGCTGGACTTCCCAGCTGACCCCGGCTCTGTGCAGTGTTGCTCCTTGGAAATGCTGTAGCAGCACTCCAGCTGATCCGCAGCTCTGCCTTGCGCTGCCCCTTTGAAGTGCTGCCCCAGCACCTCAAAGGGGCAGCGCATTAGGAGCCTGGGATCAGCTGGAGTACCCAGCTGATTCCCAGCTCCGCGTTGCACTGCCCCTTTGAAATGCTGCTCTGGTGCTTCAAAGGGGCAGCACTGCATGGAGCCCAGGGTCAGCTGGGAACTCCAGCTGATCGCAGGCTCCTAATGCGCTGCCCTTTTGAGGTGCCAGAGTGGCACTTCAAAGGGATAGCGCAGCATTAATGTCTGCAAGTAACGCATTCAAAAAATTAAAGTGTTAATCCTTCCCTGCGTTAATCGCAGGCGTTAACGCACATCAATTGACAGCCCAACTTTTTATTTATATTGGAAACTCTTTAGAAAAGGAACTGCCTCTTACTACTTATTTGTACTATGTCTAGCACAGGGGATTCCTATCTGAGGGTTTGTCTACACAGCAAATTTATTTTGGGATACCAGAGGTAAACTGAAATAGCTACCTCCGTCATTTTGAAATATAGTGGACGCACTATTTCGCCATCCCTGTAAACCTCATTCTGTGAGGAGTAAGGGATGGCTTGAAATAGCACTTTATTTTAAAATAAATGACAAAATAACTTATTTTAAAATAGACTCGAAATAAGCTATACAATTTGCATAGCACAAATTGCTAATCTTTTTTCGAGTTTCGGGTGCTGTGTAGATGCACCCTGAGTTGTAGGTTGTGTCATAATACTAATAATAATGAAAAAGACCCCCTAAATAAAAGTGGGCAGATTTTCAGAAATCTGGAGCACTCAGAGCTCCCATTACACTCAGTGGTAGTGACTAAATTTTGGCCTTTCTTTTTTATTCCATTTGCAGGACAACATTGCTCCAGTCTCAGAACTTGGGTCAGGTTCTGCATAATATCTACATTCATCTAAGCATATTGTGTATTTTTTAATGTCATACACAAATAAGGGGATGGCTCTGTGCTCTAGGAATATCAGTACAATTTTGCTGCAAGACTTCTAATTGAGTCTCATTATGCATACTGCAGTGTGCTTCTGTTTATCAATTTAGAAATTAATAAAAAGGAAGATTTAAAGAAAACCTTCCGTAAGATGAATACATGAATGTATGTTTTTTTCAATAGCATCTTTGCTTATACACATTAATTTGCACATTGTAAACAGCCACCAATTTTGTTTTATTACAAGCACACTTACACAAAAAAATTTCTCTTCTTGGTGAAATTGCAATTAGTAAAACAGACACCATTTTAGGCCTCAATTCTGCAAAGACTTATAAGCATGCTGAGCATTTAGATAGCTTTCCCCCTCCCCCCCAAATGTAACAGAACTACTCTTGTGCTTAAAGTTAATCATGTTTATAAGTCTTGATAGGATCAGAGTCTTAATTATAAAATATGTATGCCATAATGTGTATTGCAGAAAGACATTTTAGTTGTAATTCTAAACGTTTTCAATGTTAGTAACTCCCTTTGTTGTTCAATACAACATTTTCCTCTTTCATTTAGCATTTAAAAATAATCTCTTGTTCGCTTTAAAAATTATAATTTATAAATAAAGGACTATACTTAGGCAAGAAGAAATTAGTATGTACAGAAGGACACAGCTGGCTGGGGAGTGATGTCTGTTTTCTATCTTTCCTGTGCCGTATTTTATTTCAACTGCTAGTGTGAAAAGCGGGAGGTGGTGATTGCTTGTTTGAGGATCTCTGTATGATTTGTCCTGCTGTGAGAAAACATAATGCCAAAATCCCTAGTTTCCTCCCTAACTCTCCTCTTATCTAAATCTTCCTTCTGATGTGTGTGGCACATCATTCTGTTTAAATAATCATAATATATGTCTGCTCGCATAATCACACAATCATGCAAGCACTCTGACAGAGATATGGACAAAATGGGAAGGATCATCAGGCCATTATTGTATCAAGCCTGTGCTCAGGAATTTCTGTGCCAGAGAGAGAGCCATGGGAGGGCCTGGTGGCTGCCCCACCTTCACAATCTGGCCCCACCCCCAGCCTCGCTTTTGGGGAAGGGTGGGGAGGAGAAACAGTACCAGTCATCCCCTAGTCGGCCGGAGCATGGGGGGTAGGAGGCTGGCGGAAGGCACCATCACAGTCTCACGCTTACTTGGCGGACCAGGGGGGAGTGTGTTCGTACTTTTCGCACCCTCCCTTCCCTGCATATGGGCCTGTGTATGTAATGAGATCTTGGGATTTTTTTATCTGACAAATGATGTTTTGTAGACTACATCTAATGCTGAAGTATTGCTTTATTTGCCCCAAAATAGACCGATTGATTAACAGTAATACCACCCAATTATTTTATTAGTTAATTGAGTCTTAATTGTTCAGATGATAATTTTGAACATAACTTTGGACCCAAATGAGAGATGCAAGTGACTAGTTGACAAGCATAGGCTTATCAGGTAGTTGAGTTGACTAGTCATCCCCCCACCTTGCTGCCTCTGTATCAGCAGGAAAGTGTGTGAGTAGGGACTGAAGCGTCCCCGCTCGTGCTGGTCCGACTGCTGTGCCTCTGTCTTTTAAATGTAGCTCTTGCTACATTTAAAAGGCAGAGGTGGTGCAGCGCAGGGAACCCTGGGCAAGCAGGGATGTGTCAAAGGCAGAGGCGGCACAGGGGCAGTCTGGGTCAATTGGGGACTCTAGCTGCGAGTGGCTCTTGCTACATTTTAAAGGCAGAGGCACAGATGGGATAGCAAGCGCCCCGCCCCACCCCTTATCAACTCATCAAGTAGCTCTTTAATCAAAATTTAATATCCCTAGTCCAAATAAATATTTCATTGATTTTCTTTGTTCTTGAAATTAGATATTTCTAAAAGGGTTCAAAGACATTGTTCTAGTTCTATATAACAATTGTGCAATGGCAGCCCTTAGAGTACTTTATTTCTACTATTAAACAGGACTTGCTTGAGTGATAAATTAAAACAAGATATATTGGAATGTGTTAAGAAATCGTCAGCATTTGTTTGGAGATTTTGGATGCCCCTTTCTCTATTCACTCTTTTCACTTCCTTTGTGGTAAAAGTTGTAACAGCTTTGAGATGTGAAAACTTCCTCTTACTATACAGTTCTGTTTTGGTTGAGAAAAATGGTTAACCCTGAGCAACTGAGATTTGGAAAAAAAATTGAAGTTACTTTCTCAGGTTTGGTGTGTGTGTGTGAGAGAGAGAGCGAGAGAGAGGGGGGGGGCATACTAGGGATATATCGAATGCTGGGTCTGGATGTGTGCATTGAATGATCCTGATTCTTCACTGTAAGATCTATAGCAGGGGTTAGCAATCTTTTCAAACCAAAGAGCCAAACTACATCAAAATTCAGAAAAAATGGTCAACAAGGAACCATGTGTGGGAGTGCAGGAGTGTTATGGCATGGGGCAGAGGATGTGGGAGTGCAGCAGTCTGGGTTAGTGAAGGACTCATGGAAGGGGATTTGGGTGTATGATGGGCTTAGGGCACAAAAGGTGAAGGCAGGTAGGGTAAGTAACTGGTGGCTCTTCCAGTGGTCTAGTGGCTAAGGGCTCAACCTCCAGATCCTGGGGTTGTGGGTTTGAGTCCCTGCCTCAGGAGCAGGTGGTCAGCCACCATCAGTTTTCCCAGGGCTGGGAGCTACCATATTCTGGAGCTGGGGCACAATACAGCACCAGAGCAAGCTGCCCAGCTACAGTCAGCTTACCAAGGGCTCAGGTTGGCAATAGCTGAAGATAAAGTGTTGGGTCTATCAGTGGCCTAATGAATAAGGCATCAGCCTCCAGAGCTGTGGGTGCAAGTACCTTTCCCCACTCCAGGAGCACAGCCAGGTACCCACCATCATCCAGGTACCCATAGCTTGACCAGGGCTAGCACCAGCCGGAGGTGGGGTCACTCCTCCTAAAGGCTCTAGTGGAAAATAGCCTTTTCTCCTGTTCAGAATGTTTACCTACCAAACTGAGTCCCAAGCAAGGGAACCCCAGACTCATGAACAGTTTCATATTTTATTCTAGCCAAGTGCCTAGGACACGTGCTTGAAGATTAGGGCTTTGGGATATTAACATTTTATGTCCATTTTTCACTCTGGCATTCACTTTGCACAAGTGTCTCCATAAGGTGAGAGGCATGAATGAATAAGGCCCAGTATGTTGATGGTGAAAGAGAGAGATTTCTCAAAGGATAATAAAGGCATAACACTGCTGGTAGAGAAGTATGAGACCATAAGATAACGTTTGCAGACTGCTTAATGATACATATAAACCTTGTAAACTAATTAACAGACTACATGAAAGTAAGACACGTGTGTAAGTGTTTGATGTACAGGGGCCTTATTTGCACCTTCTTACGAAGATTAATTCTGTAGCCAAAGCATCAGTGTTTAAAATCTGGGGATATTTTCTCTATACAGAACAGACTGAATTTCTGTTGTCTCCCTATATATAGCGTGTGTCCACGTCTGTGTGTGCATTACAAATTCAGGGTCCCAGATCCTCAGCTTCAGCTGAGGAGTTCTTGTTTTATCTCTCAGCAGTACTGCTTATAGACTGCTGGCTTCCTGTGTCCTAAGGGATTAATACATTAGTTTTGGATCACTGGAGTACAAAGGAGCTATGGTTGCGTCTACTTTCTCGCTACCTTCTAAACACAGCCTACGTGCCAGCACTAAGAGTAGGGAGGTAGTATGGCAATCAAGGCAGCTATGCACCACTAGAGGATCACCCCATGCTGGGACAATCCCTCTGATACCTGCCATGCTGCATTATAGGTATGTTGATGTTTGTGCATCATTGCTTATAAGCAAATACGGCATACATGTTGAGATCAGAATAGGCTTCAGTGATTTTTAAATTTTCTTCTCTTTTTATTAGCTTTATTCCTTTTTAAAAAACATGATGTCACTGTGCTTCTCTGAGAGATGGTGCCACCTCATCCTTGGAAGGACATTGCTCTAGTCTAGCTAAAGACTTGTGTGTGTTAGCTGTACCATTTGTAAAGCAATGGGAAAAAAGAGGTCATGTTGGCAGTTCCTCTAATAAAAAAGAGTTTTTAGAGCAAAGTTTAAAGTATGTTTTGCTTTTTGCTTATTTTATGTGTGTTTTTTCACACTGCACTATTTTGAAGTGGTTCTGTGGTTCAGTTTATCATATGCTGCTCATTCTACTTAGTGAGGTGCCTGCAGTTGGAGAAATATGGTAGCATCAATTATGCAAGGCTCCTTCAAGGATCATTTGAACAGAAGTCTGCTGAATACTAAATAGACACTTAATAGCTTTTACACTGGCAGGGTTCATTTAGTAATCTCTCAGAATCAACAACTCATAATTGTACAGAAGCAGGGCTTGTGCTGGTATTTTAATAAGTGCTCTGACAAGTATACATTAGTCTGGAAGTACCATTGAATTTTGCTTATATGTTAAGGAAGTGCCACTCTACCTTTCTAGGGACTTTTAAAAAATGTTTTAAAAGAGCCTCATGGTCCGTTCCCTGTTACTTATTACAGTAGTAACAGGGTTATTCCATGTTATTTTGATATATATTTCTGTATCCAAACAGAGACATCCTGCTTTAATCTGTCATTTAACAATGAAATCGCTGAGGCCAGAGGATCTACTTGTCAGCTTTCTGAAAAGCCTGCTTGCTTTCTTAAAGGCACATGCAGTAGGGATGAAAATTCCAGTTTAATTAGTTAACCTGTTAAACATAATGTTTAACCTGTTAACTGCTTAAACAGGGCAGGAGGAGGCTGATCCCCGGAGGTTCGACTACTGTGGGCAGGAGCCACTTCAGGCCAGAATGGCCACTGGTTAACTATTGACAGGCCTAATATGAAGCAATAAAAAAAAAAGAAGATAATCAAACAGACATGGCTGGGAAGGGAGGGAATTTAACATAACAAAACCACAGTTATATTCAGATAAGTGGTTTTCTTTTTAAAGCCTATTATGTCATTTTTGTGTGTTTCCTGATTTCACCGTGAATGTTTTCTTGTCGTTTTATTTAAACTGAAGCTTTTTAGTCAAAAAGGTCAAAACATTTCATTCTAATCCTTGTACACAAAAAAGGCATTTTTTTCAAAACTGGAAACATTTGCAAAAAAGCTTATGCATTTTTACAGTAAAAAATTATAGAATTTTACAATTTACTTTTGAAATTACAAATTTACAGAATTTTGGAGGAGGGTTTTCCCTCCTTCTCCCCCCCACCCTGCCCTTTTCCCCCCTACTCTGGAGCTTTTTCAAGCTGTCTCAAACCTTTGAAAAGTTATGAATAGCAAAAGATAAAGATTCTTTCAAAAGAAAGAAGAGAGTGCAAACAATCCTGGATATAATTTTGTCTGTTGCATTCAGTGGATAAATAAATGCATTAATTACAGAGAAAATTTTCAAAAAAAAATATTTTAGGAAAAATGCAATGACCAAAATAATTTTGCAATGGAAAAATTAAAAAACCCTAAAAGAGCAAAATTTTGTTTTTGACCAGTACTGCTGGTTGGTAAGAAGCTTTCAGACATCAACTTGGTGTGCTTCTTTTTATAGAGGAGATTCCATGGTGATAAATAGGCATACCACAAACATTGGATTGTGATGTCATTAAAAGATTCAGTCAAGGAGAGGGGTTTCCCTGTGATATGTTGAAAAACACGTTGTGGAGTCTTTACTGAGTATATGGGAAGTTTGTGGGATATGACATAAGGGAATCATTGTGATCTGAAGGAGGGAGTGCTTAGAACAGTGATTCCCAAACTTTTTCTCATAGAGGAACCCCCAAAATAATTTTTCATGTCCTGAGGAACCCCTATATGAAAACATTTGCTTGGCCACAAAAAGTTGATAGCGGGGATTGCAATTCAATTCCTGCTAAATTATTGTCAAGAAAATTTATTTGTAAAGAGCTGTTATATATATGTCAGCTTACATTGTAAGAAAAATATTTTTTTTTATGTATTCCACGATTTCTCGCGGAACCCCTGACAATGGTCTGCGGAACCCCAGGTTCCGTGGAACCCTGGTTGGGAATACCTGGCTTAGAAAGTAGCCAACAAGTGTATAGGACATTTCTCTAAGAGTGTGCAGACGTGCTCACAGGGGAATGGTTTAAGGCCGCGTTTCTCAAACTGTCGCGAGCAACTTACAGGGGGGTCACGGTATCAAAAAGTTTGAGAACCCCTGATTTAAGGAATGCAGATGGGAATGCATCTACAAAAATCTACAAATGAAGAGATAATGAACATGAGTGATGGGGAGTCTTCTACAGCAGAAATAATCACAGATTATGTAAGGGGTCTCATCAGGAAAATACATAGTGTGTGCAAGGATTGCATCAGGGAGCCTGTAAAAGGAGGCTCACAGGGAGCACATCTGGCAAGAAGAAGGCTAGCACAATGCCATGAAAGGAAATGTAGGAACATAGCGTTTCTCTTTTAATGCGTGTAATGACATTTCATTGGCTATAGTTTGCTCGCCACAAATGAACTGAACCCTAATTCTTCTTCTCTGAACACTACAGAACTTTTAGGAGCACTTTACCAAACTGAGCCCCTAAGCTTTTTGAGCTTTACCCATCACCAATTCTAACGGCACCAGCTGGAGATACAAAGATGATAAAACCAAAACAGAAAAAAATCCAATACCCTTTTATTTGTTTAATTCTACAAAGTCTCATAAAAAAGAACCCCCTTCCTTTTTAGCATGGAGACACATACAGATAAAATTGTGCTCAACTGGCAAAGACATAGACGGTACAACAACTGATGAGGGCTATATATCTCATGTCCTGCTTGTGTGATAAACTATGACATTGCATGTCTGCCCTCGCCTTAGCAGAGTACAGTCAAACATTGCAAAATATTTTAACCAGCAACTCCCTCTTCCAAAAATTAATACAATTGTTTCCTCCTCTCCATATTTAAAGATGCAAATTTCGAAAGGGTAAATAACCATCTCATGAATCAGTAACTATCTTGCTATATCGTTTTTCTTTTCTGATTCCAACTGTGTGTATATTTTGACTAGTATGTCACTGGGCACTTTCTGTTTGTCCCTTTTTGGACACACTTCATCTTTTGTGGACTTCCTGTAGCATTTCCTGTGTGCTGCACTTTCATGATACTGTGTGAATCAGCAAAGTGGGTAGTGTTTTTTCCCATCTGACAAATAAAACTGCAACAGGACTATGTAAATAAAAGTCTCCACTCTAACCCACAACAGAACACGATATCCTTCATTTGGAGGAAGATACACTTTTGTGATCTACTAGGTTGTTTCTGTTTCTAATACCTGTAATCTAATACAGTAGAACAGACTATGGGGAGGCAGCCTTTTGTGGCTGCATCCCAAACAGATGTTGTAAGCTTCTGGCTATCTTAAAAGCAACACCATCTTCAAAATTCTTAGTAATAAAATAGAATGAAATTGTAGCTGTTAAGAAATTATTAGTATAATTTTTATTGTGTCCTGTACCACTGCACTAAAGTATACGGAAATTAGATTTTATGATCTGCCCTCCCTCAGGAAAGAAATTAAAATTAGTTTCTTCTCATGAAAATATCTCAGTGAAAGAAGATTTAAAGAAATACATTTGGGAGATGGTTTGGAGCGAACGTTAAGAGTTTGACAAATGGAGCTTGACAATTGACACATATAGGCTGAAATGTTGAGAACCTACTTTTGTTCATTAGTGCTTCTTTAGTCTTTAGATGGGCTAATTAAATCATTATAGTTTGAACATGACATAATTATTTTGCAGAAAGGTGCCAAGTAAGCTTTCCCCCATCTTTTTTTTTTTTTTTAAAGTAGTGATCATTCTGGACTTAGGCCATGTCTCCACTTGTGGGAAAGTCGACACTGTGGTGATAGATCTTCTGGTATTTGATTTAGCAGGTCTAGTAAAAGCCTACCATGTTGAACACTGAGGGCGCCCCCAGAGGCACCAGTACTCTTACTCCTCATAAGGAGTAAGGGAAGTTGATGGGAGTGTTTCTCCCATCGACTGCCCGCTGTGATAAATCGACTCCAGCTACATTTTTTTTATGTTGCTGGAATTGCAAACCTTAAGCTGATCTTCCCCCATCGTGTATACTTGGATCCCTTTGATGGATTCAGTCTCTGATCTGTCACCTGTAATATCCTGCATCATTGATCAGATGCAATTACCTTTTGTTAGAAAGAGTCATACAGCGAATAAACAAGAAGTGCTTGGAACAGGAAGAAAATCACAGTCAAAAACAGTGTGGCAGTCCTATCATATAGATGGTGATTGTCAAAGCCTGATGGGGAGCCCAACAGCAGAGAACTTGAAATCAGTCACATGGATCTAAATTTCCAGTGATTTACCTCTTTACATTTGTGTAAAGAGATGACGGTGGTTGTAAAATCAGGCTACCATTCTGATTTCAGCCCCACGTCGCTGACATTAACTGTACAAGATGCGAAGCAGAGGAGAAAGAGACCATATATATTAAAAATAAGAACCATGGCATTCAAGCAAGAAAACAACTGCACTGCCATGGTGTGAGGTCAGCAACCAGAAGCGAGTAGTTTTAGAAACATTCATAGAATAGTGAAGAAAAGAAATACTTGTGGAGATTAGCTCCATTTAGAGAAGCTGCCAGAGTTTCTTATGATGATGAGCAAAAATGTTATGCATATTTTTACCACACCATTCTTTTGTATCAGCAACTCAATTTGAGAAGTACTTTATAGGCTAGGATGCATTTAACCAATCACCTGCCACATTGTGATCATTTGGGGGTCACCTGGAGCAATCGGGGGTTCCATCACCAACCTGTTCTGTAACTGTAGGTGCTTCATGCTGTGCTGCTTTGGCTCACAGCCCGGACGCCAGTAGCCCGCCCACAAGCAGAAAGGTCTCACCTTAGCTTCCACCAGCCTAGTTACTCTTTACAGAGTGATGCCTTTTCGTTCTTGAGTCTCTCCAGAGCCACTCTGATTTTTCCTTCTGGTTTGTCACCCTGAAGGCGTGAAACCAGCCCTCCAGTTATGAGTTCACTTTGGGGGATGCACGCCATACTGTTTGCATACGAGGGACCTGTTGGAAGTAAATAGAAGTTTGTAAAGGATGAAATGGCAAACATACAGTTTATACAGAAAGCCAATATAGGGAGGCAACTTCAGGCTTTACACTTCTATATTAATACATTTCTTTTTCTAATATAAGCTGTCTATTGTCTCTGAATGGTTTACTAACATACCTCCTGCTGTAGAGGAAATCCAGTGGTTCACAGGCAGCTTTCTGCTTAAAAGGTTTTGTCGGTTTCCGGATGAAGACTTCAGCTTTAACCCTCCTTTTAAAAGGGCTTTTAAAAATTATTTTTGACTTGTGATTACAAAATTCTGGCTGGGATGTCTCAGTGTTGTATTCACTGTAATGGTACAGAGTTGAGTCCTTGATTTCCTAACTTTAGTTGCACATTTTAGCCTCACTTTCCTCCCTGCAAGCTGGGAAAATTTCCTACCTCGATAGGAATGCTAGGAGAATTAATTGGTTCAAGTCTGTAAAGCACTATTGAAAATATTAAGTGCTGTACATTTGATAGGTTTTGTTGTTCCTGTTTTTTACTTTTTTAAATAAGAAAACCAGGGAAATTCAGTGTAAAAACCTTATATTAGTTCCTGGAAGAAAATGTCTATACATTGAGAAAAAGCAGGATGGACAGGTTCCTTTTTTGCAGCTTCTTGTTCTTTGTTTTCTATTCTGTTCTTGATGTATTTTAACGTAATGAAGGTGTTACTGCGGAATAGCAGAAAATATGGTGGAGGCTACCCTAAGCTGGTAGAGTGGCACCCAGAAGGTTATTTCTAGCTAATGTAGAGTAGCCGTGAGACTGTTCAAAATTGTACTGTGGCCAAAACATCCTACAGACGTTCTCAGCGTCAGGGCAGTAAAAAGGTATCAGACCTTTATTTCCATCCTAAGGTCTGTGCTGAATGTAGCTTAGTTGAACCCCTCAGTTTGGCCATAAGAATGATCTAAAATGGATTAAAGATGTACACAGCTGCTTAGGGCTAATGTTCCTTCGAATCTTTTCCACCTCTGTCTGATTTTTTTTTCCACCCACGTGCTGCATAAATTCTTTATGTGTATTGAGGCATGTGCAAATGGGCAGCACTAGTAGAAACACAAAACCTAGCTGTGGGAGTTTTGCTAATTTGCTGGGCAGCATTTGAATTGCTCCTGAATGGCCACACAAGTGCACAGCTTACAGAGAACGCTGCTTAGGACCTCTCTGGCTTTGGTCTCATGTCTCCCAGGTTACAAAGAGTTACAGAAAACATGAGTCCCTCAAAACCGGACTCCTTTGCCTTCAGTTTTTGTATATATAGTTTACACTAGACAATTAGCCCGTCATAAGATGGGATTTTCAGGTCTCTCCTCCATGTCAGTCTTC
>JANRFK010004149.1:85576937-85602744 GCA_030068395.1 Apalone spinifera
GGGAACAGCCAGCATTTCAGCGTTACAGACTCTCAGACATTGGGCTACTATATAGTTTACATGTTTGCTTTTAGATGTTAGTGATTACTCAAGATTAGGGTTTCTCAAAGTGGTCCGTGAAACCACTTTGAGAAACCTGTTAACTGGCTGCTCCTGTGTGTTTACTTACAGGCGCCACGGCCACGGAGCCTCGGGGTTCCCATTAGCTCCAGTTCACTATTTGCTGCCAAGAGGAACTGCAGGAAGTGGCATGAGTCGGGCTGGAGCCAATGGGAGCCGCAAGGCTCCGTGGCTGTGGCGCTAGTAAGTAAACAAACAAGCCAGTTAACAAGTTTTTCAAAGTAGTTTCATGGACCACTTTGAAAAACACTGCTCAGGCTGACACACAAAACTAGATATTTCCCTGATAATCAGGAAATAGTTTTCCCCTGCTATTAGAATAAGCAACTATCATTCTAACATTGGTGTATGTCAGAACTGTTTTTAATTTTTTACATCAGTTGTTGCCTATTGAATATATACAGAGAAATAGACTCTAGCTTCTCCTTTTTATCCAAGAGCAGAATGTGGCCACAAGACTAAGGCTGATGTCTCTTTTTTAAAGAGATCTCATAATTTTCACTCAATAGTGACATTGCACAGATACGCTGTTACCTGTTCCTAATGCTCTTTTCTCCATTCACTGTCTTAAAGCAACACATTGTCAGGTAATATATGAAATATGGAAAATTATTTGTTTTTTAAATTTGTGGGAAAATATTTGTAGTAACCTTCCATTCATGTGATGAAATGAATGCTATCTCATTAGGCACTGTCTCTTAGTATTTAAAAGGAAAATCTCTGCTAAAATGTTTGTCAGTATTCAGAAGCTTTTTTTAAAGTAGGTTATTAAGTTGTACTATTCTTTTCAAGGAAAAGCTTTCACTTGTTCCTTTTGATGTCAACATTTTTATGCCTGAGTCTGGTTTTGACAAGGTGTGCATATCTGAAGTGCTCGTTCCATTTTTAAGTTGGAGATCTTCTCTAGTTTTCTATTTAAAGTTAGCAAAGCAAAGTCCTTTGATAGGCTCTCCAGTAATTAGGAGTTGTTTGTACCTTGTGGCAGTTGTGCTCAGTCATTTTATAACAAATACATGTTGATGGTTTTTCTCCCTCTAACTCCTTCGCCTCTTCTGCCTCCTCACACCCAAAGTGCCTTTAAACCTTTTAGAATAATTCTTTGAATTATATGATTACGAAAAATAGTGTTTGTGGGCTAAAAAGGACTCAAATGTAGCTGTTGGAGTGTTGGAGGGGGAGTTAAAAATCCTTTCCCTTGTTTCACAGTTCCTTTAATAAAATGGTAGTTATCACAAGAGGATTTGTGCTTGACTGATGGAATGCAGTGAGTTTATTCAGGACGGGCGCTCTCTCTCTCTCTCTCTCTCTCTCTCTCTTATCCTCCCTGCTTCATTAAACCATTTTTACCTCATCTCATGACAGAAAAAGACTGACTCTGCTGGTCAGTGTGTTCCCTGCCCAACACTTTGGCCCCACCACTTTGTTAGTGTGGTACATGTACAGCATATGCCACTGTTTCATGTGACTCGCATACATTTGTATGACTGTACTATTTGTAATCTGCAGTCCATAGGTCAGTCAAGTTTGATGTGTTGACAGGGTGGGGTCTGCAGAACTAGAATAGTCAGCTTCTTGCAGAGAAAACCACTAACTCAGGAATCAATTAAGATCTATTTTATGATTACCCCCAGGTGCTAGTGAAAATGGTGCTTGGGGTTTTTTTATTTGTTTGTTTTGTTTTTCCCCTTGCGCTTGCAGGTAAGGTTAGTAGCGAGTTACTTCAGTTACAGAAGTTTTCATGTAACTGAAACTGAAATTATTCTAAAGATGCTAAGGCCCTGTCCTGTCCTCACTATGAGGCGACAGGTCCATTAATATAATTGGTTTCTCTAAGGACAGTGTAACATCCCAACACAACCCGTTATGTGGAAATATTCTTTTTGTATAACAACAGACCATGAGTATGTCTACACTGCACGGCTATTTCGGGATACCAGAGGTATCCCACATTTACACAAGCCACCTGTTATTTTGAAATGTTTTTCAAAATAACGGGCACGCTATTTCACCATCCTGATAAACTTCATTGCATGACAGATATGGGATGGCTCAAAATAGCACATTATTTTGAATTTTGGCACTGCGTAGATGTGCCACTTTTCAAAATAAGCTATTTCAAAATAGATTTGAAATAAAATACTCAATTTGCTTCCTGAGTAGATAGTTTCAGGAATCCTAAAAACTTTCATTACTGGTGGAATTGATTCCAGTGGTTTCAGCCCCTGCTCAGACCTGGGGCTGGATTTGGCCCATCAGTATTTCAGGCTGTCAGCAAAGAGGTATGTGACTTAATTTATGATGGGCTGTTGCTGGAACTCATGCTGATGAGCCATGGCTCACATGAATATAGGATTACTCAGATGCGTAATGGCTCATCAGCATGAATGAGGGATCTGTAATCATGCTTGAGGTATTTGGAAAACTTAAGGGACAGGCCCAAAACTGATTCCTTCCATTCAAAAATTTAAATTAAAAAAAAAAAAACAACACAGTGGCCTTCTGCTTATTCTGGGAGTGAGGAGCAAATCTCGACTTTCCAAGATGTCTATTGAGCAGTATTAAAATCCCATCTCTGGAACACTTCAAAAAAACCCAAGATGCTGGGCATGTTGATTTGTGGATTGCAACATGATCTCCCTCATGGCTTAACTCTTCTAATCTTGCTGGTGATTATAATTGACAGGCGTTGTGCTCTATTATTGCTTGTGAGAGCAGACTGTTTTAGTGCTGCTAATGAGAGAGCTTTTATTTTATTTTTTTTAAAGCTCCAGGGGCCATTCTGGCAGTAGCAGGCTGGTAAGGCTGCCTCCTAAGTACTAGGCAGATGGGTTGAAACTGTAGTGAAGAACAGAATTATCAGACTCCACAGATGATATGTTGGGAAAGAGGCAATATGTCTTTTCTAAAGGGAAATCATGCCTCACCAGTCTACTAGAATTCTTTTGAGGAGGGTTCACAAGCACGCAGACCAGGGTAACCCACTGGATATATTGTACTTTGACTTTCAGAAAGCCTTGACAAGATCCCACTGCAAAGGCTCTTAAGTTAGGATTCATCAAATAAGAGAAAGTCCTCTCATGGTTCAAGTACTTGGATAAAAGTAGGGCAAAAAGGTTTAGAGGACTGTGGTGTCCAACACAATAGCCACAGCCACATGTGGCTATTTGGCTGGTTGAGTGCGGCTAGTTTGCTATAGTAGTAGCCACGCTAGTGTTTAAACAGGTTTAGAGTAAATGGCTAGTTTTCAGAATGGAGAAAAGTGTATAGTGGGGTTTCCTATACTTGTGCTATTCAGCATATTCATAAGTGTTCTGAAAAAGGGGATGAACTGTGAGATGGCAAAACTTCAGCTGATACTAAGCACTATCCGTTACGTCCAAAGCAGACTGAAGAGTTGCAAAAAGATCTCATGAAACTGGGTGAATGGGCAATCAAATGGCAGATGAAGTTCAGTGTTAAGTGCAAAGTAATGCACATTGGAAATAATTAATTCCAATAATACATACAAAGTGATGGGTTCTGAAATGGCTTTTAACACTCATGGAAGAGATCTTGAAGTCATTGTGAATGGTTCTCTGAAAAAATCTGCTCAATGTGCAACGGGTGTCAAAAAAAGCTAACAGAATGCTAGGAACCATTAGGAAAGGGAAAGATAATACAGATAAGACACAAAACATAATGCCACTACATAAATCCAGGAAAACCTGTACCTTGAATATTGCCCCATGTCAAAAATACAGGTTGCAATTCTAAGAGGTACAGAGAAGGGCAACAAAAATGATTAGGGATATGGAACAGCTTATGTATGAGGAGAGATTAAAAAGAACAGTTCAAATTAGAAAAGGGATGACTGAGGGAGGATATGATAAAAAATACAATCATCAAATGTTGTGGAGAAAATGAATAAGGAAGTGTTATGTACCCTTAGATAAAATACAAGAACCAGGGATCACCCAATGAAGTCAGTAAATAACAGGTTCAAAACAAACATAAGGAAGTACTTCTTTACAGAGTGTAGTCAACCCATGGAACTTGTTGCCATGGATGTTGTGTAGGCTATAAGTATAACTGGGTTAAAAAAAGAATCAGAGAAGTTCATAGAGGACTGTGGTCAATCAGTCGTATTAGGCAAGATGATCAGGGATGCAATCCTGAGCACTGGGTGATCCTAAATCTCTTGACTACCAGAAGCTGGGATTGGATGGCAGGCCATTAAAAGTTGAATTTTGTTTACATTAGTGAACATTTCATTTGGGAAAGTGGAGAAGAGGGAAAAGAACAACAGGAAACAAATTAAAAATAAATTGAAATTCACTTAGCAGTGAATGATCATACTACTTTTGTTTGCCTCATTGTATTTAATAGTATTTTTGTCAGGAAGAAATTGTATAGTCTGGTCTGCCCTCGACTCACTCACACTCTCTTGCTCACTCTCTGCACTACTTGTAAGAGCAAAAATAAGCAGCTGAAAACAGGAAGATATTGAACTAATTATTTTTGTCCCTGCTTCCAAAGAAGTAATTGCTAAAACTTTTTTTTTTTTTTAAAGTCTCTATACGGAGGTAGTAATGTTGCACCTTCTCACCTAGGGAGTTCCAGAGCTGGGTGTCTTCTTTCCTGTCCCGTTAGTAAGCAGACTTTTAGGCTACACCTATACTATTTTGAAATCCTGAAATAGCTATTCTGTGTCTTAAGAGCAAGTCTGTTATATCGAAATGTAACAGGCCCACTATCCCAATGTCCCTGTAAACCTCATTGCAGGAGGAATAAGGGACATTTGGGAATAGCACTTTATTTTGAAATAAGATCTAAGTAAGCTACACAGTTTGCATAGTGCAAATTGCTAAGCTTATTTCGAGGTAAGGGTGCTGTTTAAGACATACCCTAAGTGTCCAGTCAGTACATCTGTCACCTTGTGCTGAAGCGGCAGCTCCCTTGGCAGCATGTATGCACTGGCTCAGGAAGTCCCTTTGGGGAGCATGGTTTGCAGGGACGCTATGAGGGGCCCATAGCCTATGAGGGGCCCATGGCAAGTGGGATTAGGGACTCCCAGCAGGTGTGGAACATTCCTCAAGAGGGACGGAATATGAGCTACCTGCCTGCCAGCAGCACTTCCACCAGCAAAACTCCAGGGCAGGGAAGACTTAAGCAGACGGGAAAGGGGGATGTTGAACAGGTAGTATAGTGGGAGACCAGAGGCTACTTTCCAGGAGGGCCACACAAGACCATTCTTAGGATTTATGGAGCCCTAGAGAGAGAGTGCTATTAAACAGTGCTATTAAACACCCTATGCTTGATGGCGTGAGGGAAGGATGATTTTTTTAGATAAATGTTTTTTATCATCTTCAGCAATGTGGGTGAACATGTGGCTGTTTGGCCAGTTGAGTGTGGCTAATTCGCTATAGCAGTAGCCACTATAATGGCTACCAGCGTTCCCTCTAAGGTATGTGTCTGTTCAGGCACGCACCAAGAATTTAAGGCCCATCCACCTCCTCAGAGCCACGCAGTGGCTGTTCAGCTGTTCCGGGTTGGGGTCATGTGTCGGGCGGCTGCCCTGCCCCAGGAGCAGCTGGGCAGCCACCACGCAGCCCTGGCCATAGCTTCAGCCCTTCCCCAGGGATGGAGCTGCGGGCTGCGTGGCGGGCGGTGGTTTCCCCAGCGGCTGGAGCTGCGTCACAGGCGGCTGCTCTTCCAGTGTCCTCAGCTTGGGCCAGAGCTGGAGACGCGTTGCAGGTGTCTGGCAGCTGCTCCTCTGGTAGCCATGTCTGAGGCCATAGCTGCATTGTGGGAGGCCGGCGGCTGCTCCTTTAGTGGCCCCAGCTGGTACTGGAACCAGAGTCCCATTGCAGGCGGCTGCTCCTCCGGTGGCTCTGGCCAGGACCAGAGCTGGAGCCGCATCACAGGTAGCCAGCAGCTGCTCTGGCAGTGGGGACCGGCACTGTGTGGAGGCACTGCTTTCATTATACCTAGGGGAGGTGCCACAAACAAAAAGCATGAGCACCACCTCTCTGAGTCCTGTAAGGCAAAAGGCATGATGCAGACATGTATTTTAAACAACCCCACAGTCACAGTAAGGTAGCCATTTCTTTTAATTTGTGCCAAAGGAAAATACTCTAGTCCCTCTTCATCTTGCACAAAAGAAAATCTTGGGAGAGTTTGTTTATAGCATGACCATGATACGTTGAATTGCAGTTAAATGAAACATTTGGCTAAACAGAGTGAATGTATGCCCCGGAAGATGGTGCTTTGCTGACTTGTGCTTCAGAACTGTCCTCTCAGAAAAGACAACCCAAAAAGTGGCTGACTGAAGAAATTATGCCAAGTTTCACTTATATCTTCTGCTGTTTGTGGGAACTGTAATGCATTGTACTTGTAGATATATTTTTTCAGCATCTATCCATAAGTGTAAGCAGTTTAACCTTTTTAAAACCATCTTGTAACAATATAAAATCTTAAAAAATACTTGCTAACTGAACCTGACTATGCAATAATATCCATCTGTATCATCACACTGTATGTATCGTATCCTTCAGGTCTCCTCTTTGACCTGTTCCCCCAATGTCAGTGAAAAAAAATGGGCTTAGTGGCATGCTCGGATGGTAACAATTTCAAGCTCTGGTAAACTTAGGTGGGGGAGTGACTTGGTGGAGGACATCCCTTGATCAGCATCTTACCTTTCAAATCAAGCAAGCTTTGACTTGAACACATGTGCTTATTCTTCTTTGTCATACCTACTACCTGAGCTACTACTGCTACCGCTAGTTTGGATCTAATAAGACTCTGAAAAGGCAAACTTGTGTTGCAAATGGTGGACATGCTCATTCTGTCAGGGATCCTGTATAACTCTCACTATTGCATTTTGGTGCTTCTCCCTGCTGACCGACATCACTTGTTTCTTGTCTGCTTTGAGTGTGCCAGCTAGCCTTCAACTAGTCCCTTTTTCAGAGATATCAGGTCATCCATTCCCCTATAGCAGCCTGAAAAGAGAAGAAAGTGATGTGGAGCTCTGTATTGTTGTCATACTAAATATATCACAGCCCTGTTTTCTCACTAGCCTTCCAGTGACCTGATTGTCAGTCTTTCTATTCAAATGTACCAGTAGGTTGTTGGGGGGGGATCACTTATTGAGAGTTCTTGGAGCAAATGAGCAGTTGCTCAAAATGACTGAGTGGGATCTGTAAGAAAGGAACCAAGCCAGTGGCTCATCCAGTCTTCCTGTGATTTGCAGATGCTTGCAAAATCTTGTGATCACTAGTTATAAAAGGTTCCTGTGAATTTATAGGAATCAGCAACAATATCCATAGTGTTGCGTAGCAGCACAGCACAGGTCTTTAAGAAAAACAGCTTATTTTTCAAATTTTGCAGGAATGTGTGTGTGTATCGGGTTGGGAGGGTGATGTCTTTTTGCCTTATCTGTAACTGATGGCACGATATAGTGGCATTTAGGGTCAGCCATAATAATAAGAATGCTTGGGTGAAAGATTCTGATTTAACAGCTTTTTTCAATTCTTTATGAATGACAGTATATAGCTGGAGTTGGCATATGCCTGTTAAATAGTTTAATTACCAAGTGAACGGCTCTTTCATAGGTTTAGTGTTCTTCTAATAGGTCTGGCAGGCACTTTTAAGTTAAATAAAACCTCTTCAGAAGCAATGAAGCCACAGAACAGGGCTTGTCAGAGGTGGGTGAGCTGTTAACCCAGGAGTTGTGTGGGGAGAGCAGTGAGCATGAAGTAAGAGGGGAAAGTAGCAAGCAGGGGGCAGGCCTTGGGGAAAAGAGGCAGAACAATGGTGGGGCACTAGGGGGAAAAGGTGGTGCATGGGCTGGGGAGAGGGCAAGAAACAGGGTAATGGGAGTCAACTTTTCAGACATTAGAAATTGGCCACCTAACAGAGAATATAACACCCATGCCATCTATTTGAGGCTTAGATACTATGAAGATGGACACTGGGCAATCTAACTGGCATTACCTACCTAAATTTATCTCTCTAATGCCTAGTCCTATTTATACCACTACTCTGTAGTTCCATGGCCCTTTTTTTCTATTTAACTCACAGCTTTTGCATTCGTTGTTAGCTAAATAGTAATTTTCCATAGTCATTGAATTAAGCCTCTGTAAAGTAATCTCAGTAAATCAGGTGGAGACTATTATTTTCAATGCAAATTATTTGGTTCCTGAGGCTTAAAATAAATGGTGAGTCAAGATAACCAGTGATTGAATTAAGTGGGAGGGAAAGTCATTTTCTGGTCATTTGGCCATGATACGTTGTTGGTAGCGGCACGCTTTTCACTGGGTCTTTCATCCTCCAGTGCTTGCTGCTTTCTTTGCAGCCGATCCACTTTATAAAGCCTTGAAACTTTTTCCAGGCACCTGTATTTAAACCTACTGGCTGGAAATAGGTTTAAAGAAATAGGAATTGTAGTCTTATTCTTGTGTCTTTAAAATCCTGAGGAGACACCCAGGTGAGAAATTTGGCACTTCAGATGCCTCCAGCTGCTAGGAGGGGCAGAGGCTGGAGTGTATTTATTCATTCAGTCACAGTATCACCCACTATTTTCTAGGCTGGAATTTCTACTCCAGTAATTTTTGGCATGCTATAGAAAGGGATCTATTCTTTATATTAGCCTCTGACTGTTAGGTTGAGTGACAAATGGTGAAGTTCCAGGCCTGTCAAGCAGAAGGAAGAGAAAAAGAGCCTTCTTTACCGTCTCAAGCCTCCTGGCTTTTATAAATGTGCGTGCGTGCGTGCGGGCGGGCGTGCGTGCGTGGAAAACTCAGATATTCTACCTTTTGTCCTGGTTGCTGGAAGAGGGGAAGAATCTCTGATTCTCTATCCCTCTCCTAGTTGCCAAGTGGGGGAAAGTGGGTCTCCATAATTTTTCTGGGCTTTCTGCTCTTTCAGAACCTCTTATTTTGGGCTTTTTCTTCTCCTAGAATAACTGTAGCATATATGTCTACTGCTTTCACAAGCACTGGCAGTAGTGTAAAATTCACATCATTCTTCTGTTTCACTCCTGCTTCTGAGGTTGTGAACTGCCACTATAAAATTGACTATTATAGAGTTGTAAATTTCTCTTTGGTACTGTTGACAACCTATGAGGAGCTGCCACAGGCAACTGAGCTTTCTGGCTATAAAACTCACAGACAGTACTGGGTCACCTTATATTTGAGGCACTCTGGTTATCTTTGCAAACTTAAAAGGTGAACATAAACAAGGTATTTAAAATAAACATTACATTCTGCATAAAACATGCCTTAAAATTGAATCATAACTGTCATCCATTCTTTGAAAAAACCCAAACCTGTTTGTCACTCTCTCTCTCTGAGGCAGTGGCTGTAACAATTGATCAAGCCTGCGTAGTTTGTCAGTTAGGAGTATATTGTTGGGACTGATCTGAACTTGTTGGGAGAAGGCCTTTGAGAAAAGATGACTTTTAGAACTTGTCCACACCAGAAAGTGAGGTCAATATAAGTACATCACTCAGAGATATGAAAAGTCTATACCTCTGAGCGATGCAGTTAAACCAACATTACCTGCAATATGGTCCTCCCATCGAATTGGCTACCACCTCTGATTACACAAGCCATGCGCTGTCATTGTGCAAGTTCTTGGTTATTAGTACTAAGTTATGGCTACTTTGTACACCGAGGAGGGAGCCTTCCTGCAGCCTTTCAAGTAGCAAAAGATAATTTCACCCCAGATTTACAGATGTAAAGGGTTAACTGGTTACCTGATAAGCATCACCCTTATTATTGGGTGAGGCTAACTAGTTAACCGGCAGCCTGGCCAACCCAGAGCAGCTCCTCCACCCATGGTGCGGTGGGACCCCAGCTGGAGCAGCCCCGCCTCCCACTGAGGGACAAGCTAGAGGAGCCGCCCGCCCACTGTGAGCTAGCTGTACCCTGGTTAAATGATTAAAATTATGTAATTTAACTGGTTAACATTTTTAAGGGGTATTTGCATCCCAATCTAATTTGCTACAAAAGGTAAATAAACATAATCAGGCTGGGTCTAGATTAGGGATGTGAAAGGTTAACAGTTAACGGGTGATGCTCACTGGTTCCAGTTAACTGTTAATAAGTGGAGGCTAGAGCAGCAGGGCTGGAGTGACCCCACCCCGCCTGCGCCCCCTTTAATTGATTAACCAGTTAAACAATAATGTTTAACAGTTTAACCAATTAAATGGAATTTTACATCCCTAGTCTATATTTAAAACATAGCTAAAAGTGAACCACAGGACACAAATATTATTTTAAATTTACAAAAACTTCTTGGTAGACCACTTCTCGAAAACCCCAGTGTGGGGAGAGGGGGGGAATGGATGAGGTTTGGGTTTTCACTTTTTCACTCCATTCATACATTCCCTTAATTGACACCTAAGTCTTATGTTTTAAGATAAAATTGGTTTCTGAACATCTTAATAGTTGTGTCTAGATAAGAGGCTTCAACTATAACATTTTTGGTGGAAAGGAAGGACAAGATATTTACCCCCAGATTTATCATTTGGTACTTCTTCTATACCACTGGTTGCTAAAACTATATGTCATGAAAGCATTGAATAAAATTATTAATTTTCCCCACCTGAGAAACAGTAGAACGGAGAGAATAAACAAAATTTATAACAAAGTGAAATTGTTACACAAATCTAATGCAAATTTCCTTCTTGAGCCTGTTAGTCTGCTTCCTGAATCAAGAGCATCATCTGACTAAATACAAAGGCGATGTAACTAATCCTCTCTAACAGTAATATTAAAAAGCATCTGAAATACTAGTATATCAAATATATGGATTCTTCCTCATGCCAAGGTGCATTATAGTCCACTATAAATTGAACTTTGCTTTCAAACTGCTCAGAACAGCTGTGCAGCATTACAATAATGGCTTTTTTAATCTTCATGAAGATTTTGTGAGTACAAGGAGATTTAAGATTAGATTGTCATCTAGAAGATTGTGGAATCATATCTCACAGGAAGCCCCATTAGTTGTCGAGTTCCAAATGACTCTACTCAAACCATTGGAACACACAATGTAAGCAACAATTCTGCACATGTAGGGAGATGGACTAGATAAATGCTTCTCAACCTTTCCCTGATGACCCAATCCCACAATCCTTTGCAGCTGCACATTTCTGGTTTGGTAGCTAATAATAGTAAATGCATCCTGATATTATGCTGGATGCATATATTATGTAGATATTGGTTTTAGATGTAGTGCATACAAAATGGAGGCTGCAGGGTAGGATATTTTAACCATTGTTCTCTACCATGCATAGCTATGGAGATGGGACTGCTCCTGCATACTGTGGAGCCAGATGAACTGTGCTGAACAGAGGAGGTTGTGAGGTTTAGGCATCAGTTCCACAGCATTTATTGCAATGAAGGAGCAGGGCAGGAGCAGAGGAGAAAAGAGGAATGGCAGTGGGGCAGAGCAGAATCTGCTTGAAGGAAGGTGATGATGATTTGTATTATAGCAACCTCTGCCTCCATTCCTGTATCCCTCTCATTCCTATCACCCCCCATTTCTGCACCACCCATCCCCACATACACCCTATTCTCATTCCTCCCTCCCTACGCACACCCTGCCCTCTCCCTTGAATGCGTTGAGCTGCCTGCCCCTCCCCACAAGGAGTACCACCATGCCGGGCAGCACAGTTCTGGCCACCCTAGCAGGAGTCAGAGCCTGCCCCCAGCTCAGCCTTTTTGCACAGACCTGTTGGGGCAGCTTTGCTCTGTGGTGAGTCCAGGGAGCGGGAACACAGAACGGTCACCCCGGAGAGCTGGAGAAGCACCTGAGGTGCAAGATCAGCCCAACTCGCAGTGGGCCTGGGAGAGTGTGCCTGAGCCCGGGCCACAGAGAGCCAAGTCACGTGGCAGGTGCATGGGCCGGCAGGCTGGGGGTGGGCCCAGGGGTAGACAGACCCTGCTCCAGGGGGGCATGCGGAGATGGAACTCCTAGGAGAGTGCGCTGACCCAGGTCGCTTGTGGGGAGACCTGCAGCGTGGGTCCCAAGCACAGTGGCGGGGCAGCATGGAGAAAAACTGCAGCAGGCATGTGGGCTGGGTAGTCTGGAGGTAGGCTCCAGAGGCAGTCAGACGTTGCTCCAAGGAGTGTGCGGGGATGGAGCCACTGCCCCTCCCCCCCACATTTCACAGGGCGGTCACGTGGTCAGGGCCTCTGGGGATGCAGAGTGATGTGATGCGTCTTGCGCAAGAGCCTCTTCCGCGAAAATGGTGGCTCGTTAGCTATGCAAATGAGGCTCGGCGATATTCCACGCTGAGCCTTATTTGCATAGCTCTGGCGCAAGATCGCGCCATTCTAGACACAGCCAAAGTATAACCACAGCACAAGCACTGCATCTCCCAGTGCTCTGTAAACCACATCCACAAGGAGAGGGATTAGCCACCACTCCCAGAACTATATCTTGATTCACACTGATGCTTTACAGCACAATAACTTGCTGTGTTCAGGGGGTGGGGAGTTCACACCCTGAGCCAGAAAACTTACAGCTTTGTAAAACACCAGTATAGACTTTGCCTCGGACTAAAGTCTGCTCTCAAAGTCCAGTGGCGGTTAGTTTTGTTTATTAGTTGAAAAGGGGAGAGATGGATAGGGAGAGATAGCCAGGGGGTTTGCCTGTCTCTAACCTTTTGAAATGCCTTTTTCTGAGAGTTAAAAGTTCATTCAGACAATAAAGCAATTTACAATCTGGAGGTGAAAGAGGATGAATGCTGCCACTTGTCATCTCTGCTAAAATGCAGATTTTCCTTATCTCCCTCCGATCTCAGGATACAAAATTTTGTGTCCATGCAGTGCTCTAAAAATCAGCTTTGATTTCAATGGAGTTATACTGATTTCCACAACTGAGGATCTGGCCCTTTATGTAGCCATTCAATAATGTAAAAGTAATCTATCTTTTTATTTTTGAAAATTGTTGCTTAGGTTCAAAATATTTTCCATTTTTTTCTTGTTCCTATGGAGTATATTTTGTGGCATATGACATTATAGTATTTTTTTCCAGACAATAAGGGGTACAGTAATGTATGGAAATTGTGAGGTGCTTATTCTATTAAATCTGTGTCTCAGCGATTGAAGTACCTCATTTAAGAAGTAACATAATGAAATATAACTCATGATTGCACAAAAACTTGTGTTTTGTGATGGTACAATATGTAAAGTAAGGTTCATTTTGATTTTGCAGTTTATTGTGTAGCTTTTTGGACCCAATCCTACAAACATTTCCTACTAAATGTACTACCTGTAAGAGTGAGCTGTACAATAGTATAAAAGTGTTTTCTGAAGAACAGAGTATAGTATTAAATGATAAAGCTTAGAGTTCTAAACCATTCCTCAACTCATGCAATAGTGTAGGTGTTTCACAACAGTTTATGATCTTATTTATAATATATATGGCCATAAAAGCAAAGTTAAATAGCAAATACAACTATTGAGTGCCAATAGTCACTACATTTTCTTCGTCTGTCATTATAAACTACACAATAAATGCAGACGTAGTATGAGGAGACGGGGTTGGTCTGAACTTTATTGTCTTTTTTAAATTAAAAATAGATTTAAAAAAAATTACGTTCTCAAGACCTGTTATGAATGCCATTTGTACTCTGTTCACTAGGCTGTGACAGAAAGAGGGACCTGCATTCAAACCATACCTCTTCTAAGAATCTTTGCATTTTTTAATAAAATAATTTAAAATCATGTACCTCTACTGTAGCCACTCATATACATGAAAATATTTAATTCTACATTTCATGTGTCCCAGCTTATCAAAATAGCAAAACTCCATTTGAGATGAACTTCCGGCAGACCAGGGGGAATAGCCATGAATGAGCCTGAGTGGGCCAGGGCCCACTCAGTTTTGTCCAGCCCACCCCTCGTCAGTCTGTTTAGTGCTCCAGCCAGGAAGCAGGCAGGGCTGGGGCTTCCCTCCCTCTGCCCCCCGCTCCAGCTGGGGAATGGGGCCCGAGTTTCTCATATTCCGCTCTGGTAGGAGCAATGGGGAATGGGGCCGAGGCATGGGGGCGTATCTTGCTCAGCCCAGGTGCTCCGGCTGAGAGTAGGGCTAGAGTTAAACCCCCTCCAGTCTGTCATGCTTCTCCCTGCCCCCCCCCCCCCATTCTTAACCATCCACCCAAAGTTGGGGCCCACCCAAATGAGCTTTTCTGGCTATGCCATTGTTGCAGATTTTTCATAATAAGCAAATATTTAGATTCATTAATGTAATAAAGAAATGCATGGTACTGGTTTCTGTTCTGTTCATTGGGGAAGCAGCTGAACCATTTTTTTTTTTAAATTGCAAATAAAGTATTTGTGAGATTGGTGTTTTATATCAAGCTTTTAGCCGTTTTCAGGTTTTGATAGGTTACAGAGTTCTTGAGAAGAGGGCAGGGACAGAAATGCGTGTGATAAGGTAACTGAGCAATGACCTATTGTCTTTGCAAACCAGGACCAGAATCTTCAACTAGAAAGAAAATGGAAATGCTATTGTAAGTTTTTTTTCATTCAAATGTTACTGTAATTGAAATATCAGAAATCTATAAAAGGGAGAGTAAAACAGGCAAGGTTGTTCACTTTTAAAAAACAAGTTTGGGAATTTGGACTTAAATAAAAAGTTGCATAGTTTATAAAATAAGTAACCTAATTACAAACCTCAAAAATGACTATATTGCCATTTCAGCATGTATCATATTAGATACTTTTTCTTTAAAAACAAGGAAGTGGACATTTCAGTGGTTTATAAAAGTCTCTCTTGAATTGTTAATCTCATTAGCATTTGATTTGGAGGTTTCCATTTTAATTCCAGTATTTTGACTGATTGTGTACGTCCATGATAATGCCAGTTGCTCTGAGATGTTGTGTTGTTTGTGCTATTGAATCAAAGAAAGCCTCGGTCACCCTGGCCTTATCTTCTTTCATGTTATCATTGTAACTTCTCCAGCTGTATGGATTTTCTGTTGTCCTCTTAGCAAAATAGGGGCTGAGCAGCGGCAGATATAGGGCAGGGCGAGCCCCGGGCCCCGTGCTGCAATAGGCCCTGTGTCGAGCGGGGCCCAAACGGCCGCTTGAGCCGCTTGCTCCCACGTGGCGTCCTGGCTGAGCGGCGCAGAATTTTGTTTAAGAATGATTTACAATATAATTAAAATAAAAATTATCCAACTAAATTAAGTTTCTATCAAATTTACCCAATTCACATTTAATATGAAAATAGTGTTCAATTTGCGTATTTGATGCCTTTTTAAATTTTTTTTCTGCAAAGGGGGGCCCTGTGAAATTGTGCTGCCCTGGGCCCCGCAAAACTCTCATCCACCCCTGGAGCTGAGGCATATTGTGCTTTTGCAAGTCTCCTCTAGCAAGGCTTTTCCAGCAAAGGCTTTCACTGTTGATTATGCTGTCAGAGGCTAGTCTAACTGAGGGCTGAATTTAGTTCACTGAGTGATATATCTAAATGACACAATTTTTGCTTTTTAACTCATGTTATTTCACACCAATTTACTTATTCCAAGAAGCAGACATACAAGCCACATTGAAAACTGGAGTAGTCCGGTAGGTCCACAGGAAGCCACCATTTATCCCAGAAAGCTTCTTCAACTTCCCATTCCTGGGCAAAATTCTGAACAAGTGGTGTCTACCAAGTGCCAGTAATATGTGACCCCTGCTGATATCCTAGATCTCTCTCAATCAAACCACTAGGGCAGGAGTTCTCAAACTTTGTGATACCACGACCCCCTAAAATGCTAAATGAATGTGTGACCCCCACCCTCACTGCCCTGGGTCGCTTCCTTCTCCCGTCTCACCAGACTCCTTGCCCTCCTGGGGTTCCTTCAAGGTGTTTACGGTCCTCAACGCCCTTCCCCCCTCCAGGCTCCTTCCCCCCATCTCTTTCTCCTCTGTGCTTCTTTTCTGCTCAGTGTCCCTTTGGTTCCCTCTCCTCTCCTCTCCTCTCCTCTGGCCCCCACGTGCCCTTATTTACCTCCGGGTCCTCTGCCCTGACCCAATCGCCCAGCCCGCTGCCAGAGGGACCCCACCATCTCCCAGCTGGTGAAGCGTTCGGTCACCCAGCAACCATGTCCCGGCCGGCCCCTCGCGCGTCTGCTCCTGCGCTGGCGCCAGCGTCACTCTCCTGCTGCATTACCTCCTCCTGCAGCTGAGCTGCACTCCTGGAGATCCGCGGCCCTGGCCATGCTGCATGGCTTGCCGGCGGCTGCCTTCTGCCGCTCTTTGAGGCCCGGGGGAGAGGGGTCACAAGTGAAAAACTGAAACCAGCTGCGACCCCCCCTCTAAGTTGCTCGCGACCCCCCTGGGGGTTGCAACCCACAGTTTGAGAAACTCTGCATTAGGGCATATCAGTTAGGACATAGCACAGACTAGAGCCAGCCTCTGGTACGTCTAAATGAGGAACTCTGCATAACCATGGAGACAGGACGGATCTTCACACTGATACTACTGCGTCTTCCTGCCGTTTTCAGCACAGTAGACCACAAGATTATGGATTTTCTAGTCCTCTTCCTTGCCAGTTGAAGATTCTGGTCCTGATTTTCAAGGATATCAATAGGTCATTGCTCAGCTACATTAGCACATGCATTTCTGTCCCTGAACCACCAACACAACTATGCTCCTTTGGCACAATACAATACACAAAGCCCAGAACAAATCATGAGAGAGCAGGAGAGAGAGCCTATGGAGCAAGTTTCCAGAGAAGGTCACACCAGTCTGTGATCTGATTATCTTTAGGGCACACTGCAAGATCTATCTTTTTAATAGAGGTTTTCCCTCATTACCAGAAGAGGTGGAAGGAAGGAGTGTGTGAAAGAAGGATATTGCAAGCTGAACTTTTTATAACCAGGGGATGGAGCTAATTAGAGGCTTATTGAGGTTCTCTGAGGCCTCACTATGAAAATATAATTTAACTTGAAAATATTTAGATTCTATGGTCATAAGTGCTATAGAAGCTAGACAGATTTAAAACTTACACTAAAATATGTAAGCAATCTAGTTTGTTTAAAAATAAATTATAAAATTGTGCTGGATGCATTTCTTTATTGCATTGCTCACATGCTTAGCAAGAGGAGACAGAAGTGCATCTATTAATATATACCCTATGGTACTCTGCATCAGCAATAACCTAATTCCATGTAAAAGAAATAATCAGCAAGGATAATTGGAGAAATCCTAGCAACTACTGGAGTCCAGCTAGGATATAAACCAGTCCATCTGATGTACTAGAAAGAAATTAAATGTGGTTATACCACACATCCTGTTTCTCCAGAACTACAGAATAGATGTATGCAGCTTTGGAATCCTACAATGCCTGTGAGTCAGTAAAAATTCCCGTGCTGCCAAAGTATGAGCTCAGTTGGAAGGTTTGTTCCTTATGCTCAGAGAAGAAGGTGGTTATTCCCAAATAAGTCTTTTTTTGTGATAATTATGTATCCAGGATTATAAAAGTTTTCTGGCTTCAAAGCCATATTAAAGAACAAAATCAGTTTACCAACATGAAAGTAAAAGAAAATGTAAATGTTTGTCTTTTGAACTGAACTTGAACAAATAGTAAAGGAAGAGTGCTTGGAATTCAGCACTGCTGTAGTTAGTGGGGCTTTGATTTTCATCCATAATTAGTAGGGGTCAGGGGTTATCAATCAAGCTGTAAGCCCTCTTCTAGAAAGATTCCCAGCAAACGCTGAATATTAATGGAAGCTGAATATGTGAATTCCCATGCTTAATACAAAATGTAAAAGAGAGAAATGTGAGCGCTAATAGAAGGCAAAATGGCCTTAAGAGGTTGACTTAAAGAAAATATAATATAGCATTGAACAGGAATTTGTTGCTGATGAATAACATACAAGTATATTAGCAGTGTTCAGTGCTGACCTATGCACCAGCGAGTTACTGGTAATTGTTTTTCCTGGTAGCTTTCACTTTCGATGGCTAGTCTCATAGCTTTGCTTTGCTTCAGAAGATTTCTGTCTGGCTCCAGTAAGCAGAAATCTGTCTTGCTGCAGCAGCCTGTCATTACATTAATACAGTTATGTACATTTCCTTGGATATTTTTTCATGCACAGCTTTTGTTTTTATCAGCCCTCTATTTCTGAATAATATTTTAAGAAATGCCTCTCTAGGCTAAAAATGGTATAGCCAGCTACAATGTGATCTCCTCTGAATGCACGATCATTAATTTCAGTCTTGATTTACAAGCATGACATTGCTGTGTGGAAGCACTGAGTATGTTTAAATTATAGATTGGATATTGATTCTAATTCCTCGATGCTATGTGAAATTGTGGCAAAGTCCTTAAAAAGAAGGGATTGTAATGGAAACTTCATAATTCAGAAAGAAATCTAAGGATGTTTCTTAATCCTCTTCCTCTCTAAGCTATAAATATGTCTGTTTTCATCAATTAATAAATAGACTACAACAGCATTTAGTTTTTGGCTTATGCCACTGTTGTAATCAATTTGTTTGGCATCTCTGGAAGAATTCTAGAATATATTTAGAGGCATGATATAGCTAATATGGTTCCTTTATGAAGGGACTGTAAATGCTGTTTTCTCACGAAGCTTTGTGTTTTCATTTTCTTACAGGAATTTTGTAAATGTTCATGTTTTAAAATTGAGACAGTCGTGCACAATGTACTGTTTCTGACATTTATTCCACGTATCAAAAGTTGGTCCTCTGCCTTCCCTTATGTCAATTCTCTGTTGTTTTCACACTGCATATTATAATTTTCTCAAATCAAGCCTTTGCTTGTAGAAGTCTCAGAGGGGTAACCGTGTTAGTCTGTATCTGTAAAAACAACGAGAAGTCCTATGGCACCTTAGAGACTACATTTATTAGGGCATACGCTTTTGTGGGTAAAACCCACTTCACTTGTAGAGTCACTGTTACTATATAGACTTTGAAGTGAATAAAACAACCCCCATGTTTCATTCAAAGAAATGGTGCTTATGGCAGGTTATATCCCTGATGTGTGATTTTTGAAAATGAAAAATTTCAGACTTGTACAGACATGACCCAGTTCAGCACATTTCAGTTTTTGAAACAATGCACATTATTTAATATGAACACACAGGATGAAAACCACTTTGTAACCGGTAGGATGAGTAACACATAGTATCTTGACCTTAATTCAATTTCCATTTCAATAATAGTAAAAGGATTCTGGCCTATGATGGAATTCCAGGTGTTAGTTGTTTTCTCCAATCCTGTTTGTTCCTAGAATGTAAAGGCTTTATAAGCACACAGACAAAAAAACTGGAAAGTAGGGGACTTGGGTTGAAATCCTTGTTCTACTGAAATCAGTGGAAGTTTTGCCATTGGCTCCAAAGGAGCCTGCAGTTCACACCTGTGCTGTTTATTGATTTTGCTAGAGATTTGCTGTATGGTTATTGGCAAGTCACATTGCCTCAGTTTCTCTCACTGTAAAATGGGGATGATACTTAATCACTTCTATCAAATGTTTAGAAATCAGCAGGTGAAAAAAATGATGAATGGAGTTGGTATGTTTTTATTTTTATTAGAATTTTCTGACCATTTAGAAAGTTCATCATTCTACCTCTGTACGTGGTCTGACAACGCTGCTTTCCTGAGAAGAGGAACGAAGAGTTGGGAAAAAATATTAAACCAATAAAACTTGTGCTGAGTTGCTTCAGTATGTGCTGGCCAAAAATACATTTTTCGTTAAAATAATCACACTCCTTTTTAGAGGGGTTATGCTTGAGAACTTGTTACAATTTTGACTGTTTACTTAAGAAAGAAAGAAATCATGCATACTTTTAAGGACAAGTAGAAAGCTTCCTCGTAGGATGGATTAATTTAAATTACCAAGAGAAAATCATTTATTTAAATCAAGTTTCCCAATGATACTTCACATATTTCTTAAACAGTGGTGCAAATCTGATCAGTAAAACATGTTAATTTACAATTTAGTAGAGTGTTTTACAATATCTAGAAGGATATACATTGTGTATTTTTTTTTTAGATAACTTGATTTTTATTAACTTGGGAAATAGTACATAATACTCATTCCCTGTGTCAAACTGCAGATGCAGCAGCAGTACATTAGGAATGCTGCTAAAAGTACCAAAGGGTGACTCTTAAATTGATGCAGATAAACAGTCAAAGTCTCTTAAGCTTAAATGGGATCCTGAAAAAAAAGTTCAGAAATTATTTTGAATAGTTGTTGTTCTCTGTTATTTTCACTCTATTATTCAGTTAATCATTTACATTTTTCATCAAGGATGCAGATCCAATTCCAAATTACCCGAAAAGATAAGATTGGCTTCACTTAGAGTGCATCTACACTGCATCCTTAGCTCGGAATAAGATACGTAATTTGAGCTATGCAAATTGCATATCTTATTTTAATCTAATTTTGAAATAGCTTATTTTGAAATTTGGCGCTATCTACACAGCGCCAAATTTCGAAATAAACCGCTATTCCAAAATGTCCCTTAACCCTTGTGGAACAAGGGTTATAGGGACATTGGAATAGCGAGCCTGTTGTTTGAAATCCATTTCGAAATAACGGATGTGCTCAAAAGATGCAGAATAGCTATTTCAGGATACCTGAAGTATTCCAAAATAGTGCCTCAGTCTAGACATACCCTTACAGTGCACTTAATTTTGGAGTAATGCCCAATGAGTTCAGTAGCATTTCTGCTTTTGAGAAAACAAGTTCTCTTAGGAAAGTTGAGTTATGCTGAAGTAAAATAGGGAATAGATTTATGGTAAAATAGGGAATAGACTTATGGTTTGTGGCCATGGTGATCCAAAATAAGAGGCATGTATTATATAATATAAAATAAGGAAATGACACTCAGTGGCAGCTGGCAACTCTAGATTTCTCTTACTACAGCTTTCTGTACCATGTACTTTGGTGATAGATTTTAAACCTAGTTAACTAACCAAATCATAAGTATTAGTTGAGCTAAACTTTTTTTAAGCACCATTGCACACAACAAACAGCTTGGGAATTTACTTGTTAACTCACACTTATACTAAAAGGGATAGAGAGAACCTTGAAGAATGATGCATTGCAAAGTGAATTATTTAATATATTTACCAGTGGATCCACATTGTCCTTCAGACATATCCACATCATTTTCTTCCAATAAGCTGTTTTCCTTGTTTCATTCTTTCAAGTAGGCCCTGAATCTCCTTTTTGCACTGCTTACATTTGACATGTTTTCCTTTTTTACTCAATGAAAGAATTTCTTCAAAATATTCCCAGATAGGGTGTCTCTCTTGTCCAGAGGCCCATGAGAATTTTCCAGTGGCAAGAGTGTAGGGGAATATATGTGTGCTGAATAATGTTTTCCCTTTTTTCTTTCCCATTCACACCACTGTTTCTTTCTACTCTGCTTAAGTCCTTTCCTATATATTGTCTTTGTCTTTAAGATGGTGACTTAACTAACTCTTCTGCCTTGTTTGGCACACATATTCTGGCATATTTCAGGGTTATTTTCATTTTGTCATCTTTGCATGTAAGGTTTCTCTTGAAATATCAAGTGAGACAATATTCTTGTGGGCATTATTGTTGCTCTTTTAGTTTGCACCAGTGTCTAATGACACTACAGTTTGTGCTGTTGTGGATCCTTAACAGCTAACTTTGTGCAAGTATATTGATTAAAGGATCTAGTTACAAGTTAGGAAATGCTTTTGTATGGTAGACTGTTCACAAATCAAGTTGTATGGGAAAGTGAGCATGAGGATATCAGTGGGTGGGAACCAGGAGTCCTGACTGATATTTCTGTGACCTCAGGCAAGTCATTTAAGCATTCTGTGTCAAAGTGCCTATCTGTATAACTGGAATAATAATACTTTTACTGCTTGATATGAGTATTGAGGCTTAATGTTTGTAAAAGTACATTGAATTCCCTGGATAAAAGGGACTATTTAATAGAAAAGGAAGTATTCACTAATCCCCACAGTATGGATTCAGCAATAGGCAGTAGCTCTGGCTGATGTAAAACTGTACAACATCTTTAGGCAATGCAAGAACAACAACAAAGCACACACTGGTGATTTTGTGGGTTCGTCCTCGAAGGTCACTTCTAATATCAGGATAAATGCAGTGTTTCTGAAAATGAGCTGGGCTCATCAGAACTATTCCTCCTTCTAATATCAGGATAAATGCAGTGTTTCTGAAAATGAGCTGGGCTCATCAGAACTATTCCTCCTGGGGCCACTATTGTATGAATAGATACAGGTTATTTTTAAAAGGGCAAGTTTCTGTTTCTGAAATGGATTTTAGTAGTAGTGTAAAATCCAATAGTGTTTTTACTGCTGTGTGGAATGTTTGTTTCCTTTGTAGATCTGCTTACATTCTTATGGCTAAACAAATGCTATCTTTTATCTTGTACGCTAATGAGAGAAAAGCACTAGCTTGTGGCTCAATTATTTATATTTATCTGTGCATAAAGTAATATTTAGTAATCTATTCTGTACTAGTTAATGAAATTCTCTCTCAATAATTCTGAAGTATGCACAAATAATAACTTTTAAATAAATGACAATCAGCTGTGTTGTATAAACACTAAATGAGCTCCTGCAATAAATTTGTTGTCTTATTCCTGATAACGTATTTGCATTCAAGTCTATTTATTAGCTGTCCTTTCATGAATACAGAAGCTATTCCACAATTGTATGTCCTAAAAATTACAGGCAAGAAACATAGATTATGCAACATTAAGGTTACAATTGGAATAAAAGTCAGGAAATAAAAAAACATTAAGGTTCCCATAGTAACTAGCTCTAGCCCATTACTATAAATGTATTAATACATTTAATAGTCCCACTAGTAATCTTATTTGTATCTTGTTTGGAAAGGGGAGGCCTATCTTGTACTGTATTTTCTCAGAACATTGAGCACATTTGTGCATGTTGTAAATTAAATAACAAAAGCAAGAAACAAAAATTTAGCCGGTTGAGTTGCTATTAATGTAGGGACTGTCACATTTGCATTTTTTGAGTCCTATTTAAATTTGTAACCTTAAGTTTGTATTGAGGGGCTCTGCCTTTAATTTTCCAGAAAAAAATGCAGAAAGATGACTGAAACGGAAAGAAAAGAAGAAAAGTTAGAAGGAAACCTTCCTCTCATTCATTCATTCTCCCTCCATGTCTCAGCTCTCTTCCCATTGCCTTGTCTTAAGTTATTTTCCTTTAGCTAGAATTTTTCTTTGTCAGGCTAACTCAGTATACTTCAGAGTTGGTTACAGTGTAGTTCAGAGTTAACTGCAGTGATTTTACAGTGCATCGCATGTTTAAAAAGGAAGTGCAGCCCATGAAGACTGCAGGTTTCAACATGCAATAATCTATCTTGATTCAAGAAGACACCTTTAGTCTCTCATTTCCAAGATGGCGAGGGGCAGCCACAGTCTGCTCTATTTAACACAAATTACAGGTGACCCCCAGGTTCATGTCTAGTTGCTACTGTTACACTTGGATAAGTATTTCCGGTTTCCCCAGTGTACTTATTCTGCTAGTTGCTTGTTCTGACAACTTTATTTAATCATCTGAGAGGGAAAGACCAGCATTAGTCTGGCCAAAACCATTTCTAGAAAGTGAAAGACTTGCAAGTGTCATCCATCTCTAATCTGCCTTGAGGGTATGACCTACAGCAGTGTACCTGGTAAGCAGTCAGGTTCTAAGTTGCTACTAAGCACATGATTTGAACTTTTAACATTTTTCAATTGCAGATACAGGAAATAGACTTTTCCATCTTTAACTTCAGAGAGAGGAAAAGAGAGCGAGATTTGTACAGTTGATATTAGGGTTATCAAGGATAGAAAATTCGTATAAGTATATCAGTAGACTGTATTTCATGGATATGTTGAATGAATATGCACAATTTTCTATTGTCCATCATGGCTCTGAGGAAAAATGAGGAATTAAATATTCCACTGAAATAATGTTCTAGGAACTTGAAGGAGTTTGTAGCAGCTTTTCTCCTAGACCTAAACTACATGCCCTTCTTTTTTCCTTACTTTTTCTCATACTGCTAATTCTCAAGACAATACTACCCCTGGATCTAATTTTTAAAGAAATTATTTTCCCTTCTACCTCTTCCTCCTTGTTGCCATCAAGTTTTTCATGGGACATGGAACAGGAGAATACGTTCAGTAGCAGAACTCATTTTTATATTACTGAAAGTTGATTTGTTATTAATTAAGGCCTCTGGGTTTTACAATATACTTGGAAAAAATGGTCCCAGGGCATTTTTCCACAAATGAAGCCTGTAACCAGGCAACATGACCTTCTGAGCTACTTACTTAGCTGATGGCTGTGTATATGTGCTGGCTGCACTTCCTATTTGGCTCTGGTGAGCAAAGCCAAAAAAAGAGGAGGAAAACAAAACACCCTGTCCCTTTGCAAGACTCTTGGAGGAGTTAACAACTCTGCATCTTCCTATTCTCAATTCTGACTCCCATAATCTTCCACCTCTCTGCAGGGGTCCTGCAGACTACAGGTATTATCCCTGACTACTCTGCAAAAGAGAGAACACCACCAGATTTCCTCAGCTGCTTGGATGTAAAGGCAAACACATTTTCTCTCAAACAGCTTTACTTCTAAAGGGTGGGGGGAACCCCTTTATTTATCACTCTGGAGTTAAATCTCATCTGTTTGTTGGATTGGTGGCACAAGAAGCATGGGTCTCAAGGCAGCTCCATTGAAACGGTCAAGCAAAGAGATGAGTAGAGGTTAAATGGATCTAAAGCATCTTATCTGGTTGTTGATATTTTTCCTGAGTCTCAGATTCTGCTCAGGTGGCAGTCAGGTTCATGGGAGCACTCTGTGGACACCATATCAGTATTGCAAACCCAAGCATTCAAAAATCTTCAATTTGACTGAAAAATCATGAGATTTTAAAAAATGTTTGGGATTCTTTTGATTTGCTCTCTGCTCAGACTTTTATGAGTTACATTTTTCAAGCATTTCTCCACAACCATGATGATTGGAAATTTACATTTTTAAATGAAAGATGCTTCTGTCCTAATCTCATGATTCCAGGAGTCAGGGTTTTAAGAAGAACACTAAATATTGTGAGACTCGAAATAAAATTGCAAGAGATGGCTATAATACTGTCATCCTCGTGAGCCTGACTGCCAGGCAGTTGGCATATGTGGAGACAGAGCCAGCGTTTGCAGGTCAGCTAAGCCCACAATTCCTGACTCCACCTCCTTACTTCCCATGCTTCTTTTAATGACACAGAAATCTAGAGGGGGGAAAAAAAGTAAGCTTCTAGTACTTTTTTCCTTGCTTGAAAAACCTGAAAATGGAACTTCTCCAAGCTGAACACTCAGGTTGAAAGCTTGTCTGGTAGTGGCAAACTTACTATGTGCCTGCTCCCAGGGAGAAAGTATGATTTAGGATTGCCAGGTGTCTAGTTTTTGACTGGAATACCTGGTCACAAAGGGTCCCTGACAGCTCTGGTCAGCTCCGCTGTCTGAGCCATTTAAAGTCCAGTCAGTACTGCAGCAGGGCTAAAGCCAGGTTGCTTCCTTGCCCTAGGTTCACATGACTCCCAGTCTTCATGTCCAGTTTCCAGACTCAGGGGTGACCACAGGGACCCCGGTTTCCAATGGCTGGGAACCACAGGCAGTGGGAACTGCAGGAGTGGCACCTGTGGGCACAAGTAGTGCACAGATTTCCTCCCCCCCCCCCCCCCCCCCCCCCCC
>JANRFK010004149.1:85602891-85629310 GCA_030068395.1 Apalone spinifera
CCCCCCCCCCCCCCCCCCCCCCCCCCCCCCAGCCTGCACGCCACCCCTCTGTCTCAGCCTTAAGCCTCCTCAAGCCAAGATGTTACACTTAGAGAAGTAGAACTAGCATGATCTTATTTGGGGGATAAGTTAATTGTGAATGCAGAATTCATTTACAGCCCATAGCTACTAAAATTATCCACCACACATACACGCATTCATTCTCACAGTTCTATGGATGGGATATAATTACCGGCCTCAGTTGCTTATTCTAGTCCACTGGCCAAGTGGCCTAGATATGAGGAGCTGGTCATGTCAGTGTGCACTGATGGAGAATGATGGTAGAACCGAAAAATCCAGTTCTATAGTTTTGCACCATTTTAGTTCATAGAGCCTTTCCTGTCCCACTGTCCCATGGTACTGTACGACTATGAGTCATCAGTTAACAGCAGATGTGACTTTGATCTTCTTTTCCTGATGGGGCTTTTGTCCCTCTCCCTCTCCCTTTCCCTCTTCCTCTCTCTCTCTTGTGGGGCTCATTCAGATTGTTCTTCTGCCATCAAGGTGCTGTTGGCAGTTGGTTACTGAGACAGGCTGGTGTGGGAGACTGATTCCATTGCGCGCACACCCACATTCACACATCTAAATGAGGTTACAGACACACACCTAACTTTAACCAGACGTACGGCAGCACAAAGTTTAAGATAGGGTTTTAGTTACAATATATAAATTCTTCAAAAACATTTCTTAACAGACTACTAACAGATTCATCCAAAAGTGGTTAACACTGCTTCATTTCTATTAATAAAAAAAATTAGTCCACAACTCATGAGGTAAGATGTTATGTTGGTAGATATCATTCATTAAAAGGGTGATTTCATCCTTCCGCCCTACAAAATTTGTTTGGTTTTGTGTGATTAGAAAATTGGCAATCCTACTTTAAAACAGTATGTAGCCTCTGTGGTTGCATAGTGCGGCAAACCCAGACAGTTTCTGCAGAGTAGCAGTCACAGAAATGTAGTTTGAAGGAGCCTTGTCCAAAGAGCTCTTGTTTTTCAGATATTTTTTTCCTCTGTCATATTTAGGCCACATGTTGATTCTTCAGAACAGACACTGGTTTTTGCATTTTAAACTGAAAAGAGAATGACTTACGAATAGCATAAGATTTTCTAAGCCTGTCTTCTATCATGGAGTACTATTACATTTCATTTTTGTTTTAAAATTGTTTGATTTTTACTGGGGCATGCCTTGCACTTCGTAAAAGTTAAATAAGATTGATAGTCCAAATTATTTTTATCGGAAAATTCTGCCCCCTTCATTCTAGTTGTGAGAATCCTCAAATGCAGCAGTATTGGTGCAGCTCAGTTGCATGCAAGGTAAAATGGTTGTTCTTCCTACCTGGGAGCTTAGCTCTGTAAAGATATCTTTGTCGTGTTGTTCAAGGGAAAATTTTGGGGTAGAAAGGCAAGAGGAGCAGGGGCTGGATCTCAAGTCTGTGGTAGCAGCTGTAAGGAATCATGGAGAATCCCAGTTCACCTCTTGCTGAGGTGCAGAATTTGAGTTCTGATTTGCTCAATAAGAGTTTCCAACTACTATCTATTTCAGAGAGTTTGTCTGTCTGTTTAAGAAGTCCTAAACCAGGGGTGGGCAAGAGGCTGCTAGCAGGGTGGATGTGGGCTGTCAAGCCATTGAATCTGGCCCACGGCTGCCTTGCTGGGACCCTTAACCACAGCACAGTGGCAGCCACTTTAAATGTGGCTGCTCTATTCAGGGAGCGAGGAGGGAGGCTCTATCCCACCCCTCAGCAAAATCTCTCTGCTCCCATTGGCCAATTTCCAACCAATAGCAGTTGAGATATTTTGCTGGTGGCAGGGTCACCAGTGAAGCCTCCCCCACCCCCACGCTCCTTCACCCTGCCCAGAGCAGAGCCACGTGGAGCAGCTTGGGACTGCAGCCTTCAGGTTCCTGTAGGGCTGCTGACCGGCAGCTGTCTAGGTGAGTGCCTCCCAGCCAGAGCCTGCCTGTTGTACCCCACCCCCATTTCCCCCCCTCCTCAACTACCTGCCCCAGGACACCACCCAAACTCTCTGTACCCTTTCCCCCAGGTCACAACTCCCTCCCAGACCTTGTACCTTCCTATACCGTCCCGCCATGCCAGAACCCTCTCCAGCACCCTGCACCCCATTCCCATGCCCCAACTCATCAAACAAACCCTCTGTACCCTCTTCACCCAGCTCACAACTCCCTCTCAGACCCTGCACCCCCTCCCCTCTTAAAACCCCTCCCTCAGGTTAGAATCCTTTCCTGCACCCATACCCCCTTCTGGACTCTGCACCCCGAGCCTCTGCCCTAGATTACAACCCCCTACTTCATCCAAACTACTTCTCAGACTCCACACCCCCTCCTGTATCCAGTGTCCTACCCAAACTCTGTTCTGCTCCCAACCTCTGTCCCAGACCCCAAGCCGCCTTGGTAGAAATACGGCCTTTGACCACTTGCCAAAATCTTGGATTGTCCTCCTCCCCCATTAAAAATTATTGCCCACTCCTGTCCTAAATGGTAAGAGCTAGAACCACCAAATTTGGTATCCTGCTTCCTGTTCTCATAACTTAAAGCAAAGTCAGGATTTGGTTGTGCCAGGACAATGGGATGTGCCTGGAATGGGATTGCTTCTCCTAAAACCAAACAGAAAAGAAACAATCACCAAATCAAATGCAATCGTCAGAATTGACATAACTGAATGAATGGTAAGACAGACTCACCAGGCAAGTGAAAAGGGCTGGCTGGGGGTGTGCCACCTCCATCTGGGAGCCAATTCATATGGGAACATTGCTGGCTTCCCCTTGTCAGAGAGCTAGGGAAAAGTGCACAATTGGCTGCGTTCCTCATTCTGGTTAGGGAGCACAGGGAGGGAGATGAACCTGGACTATCTTAACCAGGGGATATGCATCCCACTCCCAGCTGTGTCCACTGGGGCTGCAGTGGCCATGGAGAGGTGCTTCTCACCTGGCCCCAAGCTGCTGCAGTGTGAGAGGGCTGAGGTAGTCCTCTCTCCCTGAGGCAGCCTGCATACTGAATCCTCATCCTCAGCCCCACCCCATAGCAATGATTTAAATGAAGCATGTACATTTTCATTTCATTTTCCAAAAAACAAAAATTGAGGTAAGGATCCCAGGTAAATCTTCTAGTTTTAAAAATAAAATTCAAAAGGAATTGCTCTCCTTTCTCCCTCTATGATCGTACTTAGGTTTTATGTCTTTTTACTTTATGACTTTAACAAACTAAGTATAATAATTACAATAGTGGAAATTTTTCAGTTAGATCCGTCTTGCCAAAATACAACCATGCTATGATTTGCTAAACTTTTTACTTGCACTATAATTACTGTTCTAAATGTACAGACACCTAAATAGTAATGACATGCAAGAATGAAACTGTTTTATCAGAGCCTTCTTCAGTTAGCTGGACTCTGGATAATAAATTCCTTCCAAAGTGGGGGTGGGGGGTAGCAGGAAATTCTATTAGAGCCACCTTCCTTCAGCCAGGAAGAGAACTGGATCACAGTCTATAAACTGAAGTCAGAGAAGGCACCATGGGTTAGTAAAATCACTTCTGAGTAGCTTTAAGACATGTGAGAGTGGTGCTGAACCATGGCTGCACAGGCTCTTCCAGACCATCTGATATACTAATATTATCCCCAATGACTGAATGGAAGGGGGTTATTCTGCCTCTGTTCTGAAAGGGCAATAAGGCTGAGTCTAGCAACTACAAAAGCCCTGAGGGTATGTCTACACAGCAAAGTTATTTCGAAATAACTTTTCTAGCATCTACAGATGCTATTTCTAAATTAATTCGAAATAGCGGAGCGCTTATTTCAAAATTGGTAAACCTCATTCCACGAGGAATAGCACCAATTTTGAAATTGCTATTTCAAAATAAGCATTGTGTAGACGCTTATTTCTAAATAGGGGGCCTCCAGCTCTTCCCAAGGTGCCCTGCTGGCCTCCCTGACCACAAGGCAACTTCTGACCTGATGCCCTGCCGGAACCACTCCGGCTGGCCTTAAATGTGATTCAGCATCCAATCAGTGTGGATGTGCTATTTTGAAATAGCAAAAAGCTATTTTGAAATGCATTTTGTGTGTAGACGCGTTATTTCGAAATAAGATATTTCAAAATAACTATTTCAAAATTAGATATTTTGAAATAACACTGTAGTGTAGACATACCCTTACTCTGTTGTCAGTCCCAGTCTTCACTACCATGTTAAGTGCACCTTGATCTGTTTTATTCATCTGAATAAAACTGTTACCATCAAGCAGCCTCCAGCTTCAGATTACAGTGAGCTCAAAATTACATGACTTGAATGGGGCCTGTAGTGGCAGCTGTCACATACTTGGGCACTGTCACAGACAGTGCTGGAGGATGCTCAAAAGAGGTGTATAGAGCTGCAATCTTCATGAGGGTATTATGACATCAAGCCTGCTTAGAACATAGGTGTTGAGGAAGGCTGAAGAACACTGGGTTGACTGTTTTGATTCTTGTCACCTCTGTCAGCTGCACTATTATCAGGTGGCAGGGAAAAAAAAAATAAATGAGGATATTCCCAGCTGACCCCAGCAACCATTTTCATCAGTACTCGTTCAGTTGTTGCCTCTTTCTTAGTCTTTCCATTATAAGAATGGAAGACCAATGAATTCTGAATTGTGCGTATCTGGAATGCTGCTGTATGACCACTGATCATAGGGGTGCCAAAAGCTTTAGAGATGTGACAGGATTGCCAGGAATAGACAGAAACTGAGTATACAATCAGACCCCCTCAAGTACCTTGGATCAATTTGGGTGGCATGTTATTTGCAAAGAGATAATATCCTTTGGGATTTGCCATGATGATGATGGGTAATAAATGCACCTGCAAGGATAAAGGGAGTTGGGTGTACACAGAACCTCACAGAAGGCATTCAGAATCTTTAAGTTAAGGTTCAGTATAACATATGCTCATATTTTGAGTGTGGAGTTCTGATACTTCATTATTATTAATAAGCCTTTGCATGCTACATTAGCTGCTAATATGTTAGTGTGTATCTTTAACGGTTTTTTCTATCCAATTAGTGTTACTCTCTTATGGTGGATCTATTAATTAAATCAGTGGTTTAACAATATATTAATTAGAGATTTGAAGTACTAAAATGGAGTATTTAAAGGTCATAGTGGTAATTCAGCTTACTGTTAAAGAAAAAAAACTGAAAAAGGTGGTTGAGCATTGTCCTCATACTCTTATCTCAAAGCCTTTTTTCATTTACCCGTATTAATAATCTCTCCAAGAATTGTTTGCAAAAGTTGTGAACTATGAAAATGATGTACCCTAAAAAACTGACCTTGAGTATGAAAAGGTCTGTTTTTGTGATGTATTTGAGCATATTTACTATTTTCAGTGTGTGTGCAATGAATCTCTCTTCATAGAATTTAACAATCGCTAACTCCGCCTTTCCCAGAATTCATAAAGCCTCTGTCTATCAAAGAAAACACATAAACCAGGTAGGAGTTTAAACAATCTGGGCCACATCCTTGGCCTCCTTCCTTCTCTTTTGCATTGCTTCCATGGCACAAAGCAGACTTAAAGCTTGCTGGTCTAGCCCATTCATGACTTTCCCTGTGCAGAGAAATCTTCAAATGGCATATATCAGAGGGGTATATCAAATATATCAAATGGCATATATCAAATGGCATAGTCTTCCTTGTAGCTTTTATGTCATCCCTTCTCAGCTCGGGCATAGCCAGGGAAAAGTAGGGATAGCCAAGACATCTGTCCACCCCAGCAATCCCCAGTTGTGGAACTGCGCTTTGGGTTGACGACATCCGAGGTATGCTAGTGCAGCTGTAATACATAAATAGGCAACAAAGTAAAAAATTACAAGTTCAGTGGTTCCCCATGGGATTCTTTACATTGACTCCATTTGGGTCATAGTCAGTGTACTTTCTGCCCTTTTTCGATATAATCTTTTCCTTTTCTTTCTCCTCCAGATAAATTATATTGCCAATTAATACCCTCCCTTTTGAATTGTGAAGCCTTTGTTTTTTTTTAAATAATCAGAATAAAGATTAAAATAGAAAAGTGGTACATCCTTTCTCCAAGGGTATGTCTAGACTACATCCCTCTGGCGACAGAGAGATGTAAATTAGACATACCGAAATTGCTAATGAAGTGGGGATTTAAATCTCCTGCACTTCATTAGCATAAAAATGGCCGCTGCTTTTTGTCGCCACAGAGCTTTGGTGATGAAAAGCGGCAGTTTAGCCGCAGTTCTGTTACTCACTAAAGCTTTTGGTGACTATGCCTCGTAAAATGAGTATACAGGCTCTATCGCCAAAGGCTTTAGTGAACAATAGAACTGCAGCTAGATTGCTGCTTTTCGTTGCCAAAGCTCCGTGGTGACAAAAAATGGCGGCCATTTTTATGCTAATGAAGTGCAAGAGATTTAAATCCCCGCTTCATTAGCAATTTCGGTATGTCTAATTTACATCCCTCTGGTAACAGATGGATGTAGTCTAGACCTACCCCAAGAGTTAGAATTTAAGATTGTAAAGTATAATTCCAATTCAGATAGTTGGATTTGTATTGTTTTCTCTCTCCAGCAGTATTTATAAACAGATGTGATAGCTATTACTAATTTATTTTAGTCTGACAAAAACAAACAACTTTTTTTTCCCCCTCCGCCCCCCAAAAAGTAACTTTATGTACTTGTCCTATAGATTATCTAGATGATGGAGAAAACATACTTCAGGGCTAAATTGTGAGCTCACTTCTGCCAAAGCAGACTCCATCGACTTTAGTAGGTTTTCATGGGAGTATACACCAGAGCTGAATTTCACCTAGGAATTTCAAAAGTCTGATCATTGCTGTGACCCAGCAAACTTCCAGGATAATTGCTCACAAGGCTTAAGTATTTCAGTGTGAAATCCTTGCTTTTCTAATTATGAGAATTCAGAATTTTCCCAGAAGGACACTAATCTGACTGTCCTTTCATTTTTTTAACCTCTGTTTTTCCCTTTTCTGAAAGCCTCCTCAGTATTTAGCTTAAAGTAAGGACAAACATATTCTGCTTTTTAGTCCTCTACATGCCATACACACTAAAGAATGGAGCAAAAAATTTCCTTTATTTTTTTTTAAAAACATATTTCCACCCCCTTTGTGATGATTGGACATACTGAGACCGTTCAGTAGTATATCTCTCACCTTTCCCTAAAACCTTGGAGAAGAAACTCCTTTTAAACTGTGAAAAATAAGTAACCCTTCCTAAATAAACACTATGTAACCTAATTAGAGCAACACATACAAATATCAAATAAAATAGCCAGCAGAATTCATGTTGTTCTCTCCTCTTTGAAATGTGATCTCAGTTAGGTTAAGCCATGAGTAACCATCAGCTTTATACACACTATGCTATACAGATGGCAGTGTTTTCAAACTGTAGTATATGTAGGACTCTCTTCCCTGATCCCCACTAGCTGATGGTGAAGTTTAGCTCCATGTTTAATGAGACTGGCAGTGACATCAGGCACAAATCCAACAGTCTTTTTTCAGCCCTTACTTAAACACAACTCCCACTTGGCTTCAGTAATTTGGTCCAAGAGAAAGTAATCAGCAATTAAACAGCTTATGTCTACATTGTATAAGATCCCATGTTTGCTTGATCTCGTGTCAAATGTAGCATTCTTCCCTTTCACCTCATTCAACAAAGTTTGAAATAGCCCATTATTAACAACGTAACTGTTTCCAGCATTAGCCTGAAGGGAATAAAGTCAGGCTGCTGTATTTAACACCTTGGGCCACATCCATGGAGGGTTAACTGGTGGGCCTGGCCGGGCTGGAGCGCCCTGCCCCACACACACACCTATTACATGATGCGGTGGGCTCAACTGGGCTGGAAAACCTCCTCCCAGTAGTGTGGCATGGTGGGCCCTGTGAGACCAGCCCCAGGGTGCGGTGTGGTGGACCCAGCTCAGCCAGGCCCCTTGCCCACAGGATTCCAGTTAACCGAGTAAACTTAATGTTTAACGGGTTAACTTTGTAAACAGGATTTTACATCCCTAATCCATGCCTTGTATGACTCCACTCAGAACAAAGTTAAATCGGTGCTAAATATAACCTTGTTTCAGACATTGCTATTCTCTAGTGTAGACATAGGCTGAGACAATAGGGATTTCAGACAATGCTGGTAAGAACTGGATGAGAAGGTTCTTGGTGATAGGATAAAGCTTTGCTCTACATGCCCAGATTGTGGTGGTAGCTAATTTCTGGACACTCCTTTCCATGGAATGATATAACTTTTTTTAAATGGAGTCTCTCAGCAAGAAAGATACAAACACAACCGTTTTAAGTTTGCTGCAATATTTGCAGAGCAAGACTCCCACTGTGGTGATGTAATTTTTTGAAAGGAGCCTCTTGAGCCTCTATTTATTTCTAGAAATACTGTATTACTTTGAGCGTCTTCCTTTCTCATAGCCATTTGTTAGTCAGTAGAGGGCACTCTTTCTTTGAAATAGAGGGAACCATAACTTAAAATCACAAAGAAGTGAAACAATTACTGTATCTGGCATATGAAAAAAAATACTACAATACTTATCTGGGCCCTACCATGCCACACCGTTTGAAAGATATGAAACTTAAAATTTTGCCTGGTGCAGGAATCAGATTAAATATGTACAGTTTTGAAGAGGAAGTGGTATACTGATGTCATAATGATTTTCTTTATCTATTGTCAGTTTCTTTTCCTGTCCTAGCTTACATATGCACTTCACTGCCTAGTGGAGAAACATGAAACCATTGCATTTCTTGTGTGTAGAGATCAGTGGCAATGGGGAATGTCCAGTGTGCCAATGAACTTCCTGGCCATAACCTATGTTTTTTTGGAAATGTGTGTGGCATTTGGTATGTACCCTGGCCCTTTTTATAATCACTCAGACATTGCATGAGCATGCGGAATTTGGACACAGCTGCATGCATGCAAATATATACACATCACCCTTTCTTATGCTGTGATAGTATCAGCAATTAGGCTGTTAAAGCAATAGATTCTTGTTGATAATTATAGTTGCTAATTATATTCTCATTGAAGAGCTCTCAGTAGAAAGAAGATTTGGGTATATGTGTTCAGGCCCAAATAAAAATGTGTAAAATTCAACTACATGGAAGAGATAAGTAATATTAACATCTCAAAAAGCAATAAGCTTACATAGTACTTTACAGGCCTACACTAAAACCCGCCATTAGTCTTTAAGGTACATCTGCCATAGGCTCTGGAAAAGGGTTAGTTAAAAACTACAGAGATTTTTTCCCAATTTCCTGTGGAACAATTGCAGAAAGATGTTCATTTTTTAGTCATTAGTCATTTCCTCCATTCCAGGTTGCCCTTTGAGTAAATGCAGATACAAATTTTACTTGGGTATAATGTTTTTGATGAATTGTTATCCTGATCCCTTTATATTGGCCCCCTGCTACTACAGTTTTCTCTTGGCTTTTTATGGGAGCAAGTGGGGTCTGGGATGGAGGTTGATTGCAGAAGGGAATTCAAGGTAGGAGACTAGGGTGCAGAAGATGATGTAGGATCTGAAAGGGAACTTGGGTGAAGGATGGGATTGTGAACTCAGACAGAGGATTGAGGTTCAGTATCCGAGAGGGGTATAGGTGTAGGAAAGGATTCTGGCCTGGGGGAGGGATGTAGGAGCAGGTGTTGGGTGTAGGAGTTGTGACCGGGGGTGGTGAGGGAGGGTGGGTTCAGAGAGTTTGGGTGATGATCTGGGGCAGGGGATTGAGGTGCAGAGTCTGGGATAGGGTACGTGTGCATGAGAGGATTCAGGCTTGGGGGAGGGGTGTAGAAGGGAGTGCAGGTTCTGGAAGGAAGTAGGGGTATGAGAGGAGGTAGGGTGTCAGAAGCAGACTCCAGCCAGGAGGTGATTACTTAAGCAGCTCTGACCAGCAGCTCTCTTAGGCAGGCTTCCCTTCCTGATTAGTCTGGACTAGAACTTTAGCAGGATTCCAAAAAAACCTAGATAGATTCATGGAGGTTAGGTCCATCAGTGGCTATTAGCCAGGATGGGTAGGAATGGTGTCCCAGCCTCTGTTTGTCTGGAAATGGATGACAGGAGAGGGATCACGTGAGGATTACCTGTTGTGTTCCCTCCCTCTGGGGCATCTGGTATTGGCCACTGTCTGCAGACAGGATACTGGGATAAATGGACCTTCGGTCTGACCCAGTATGGCTGTTCATATGTTCTTATGCCAGCAGCTGCAGACCACTGTGTGGCCATCTGTGTTGTGGGGGGAGGCTTCATGTGCTGCTCTTGCCCCCAGCAAAATATTTTACCTGTTAACTGGAATCTGAGAAGTTGTGCTGCATTTCCTCCTCTTCCCCCCCCCCTCCCCCCCCCACGCTCTCAGCAAAATCTCTCAGGTCCCATTGACTGGTTTCTGGCCAGTAGGAGCTGAGAGATTTTACTGGGGATGGGGGCAGCGCCTGAAGCCTCCACCTCCCTTCTCTGCAGCGCAAAGAGCCACAGAAAGTAGCCAGCCACTTTGAGTGGCACTGTTCCCTGCCACAGGAGGGGGCCATGGGCCAGATTAAAGAGCTCAGTTGGACCAGATCTGGCCCACAGGCTGTATCTTGCTTAGCCCCGCTTGTTTTGTTTTGTTTTTTTGGCGGAGCAGGGGGAAAGTTCCACATGAGGATGATACACTAGCAGGTGGACTCCACTGGAGTGATCTGCTAGCTTTATGGCACTTTTGGATTGTTGAACCAGTGCAAAAGGGCCTGTCCTGTACTACTCCTTTTTGTCCATGTATGTATCCACTGTTTAGCTAACTTGAGTAAAAGAATATGCCTATGCTTATGCCTCTCTGGCCTATCATAAATTTGTATATGCTTATAAAGGAATATCTGTTGGAGAAAACAGGCCTGAAAATAATTCTTTGAAAGACTGCCAACACAGGTGAGTTTTATAACCTCATGATTACAAGTGTGTGTATGTATAGGGCATTTTTTTAAACTTGCATAATAATCTCTGATTATTAGTGTCAGATTGCTATAACTGGAGATTTCTTTCCCAGTACTTCAGCTGCCCATGGACATTTAAGCTAAAACAAAATGTTTCTGTGTCAGCTTTTGCCACTGCAGATGTTTGCAGTCTTCGAAAATGAGTGAAAGAGACTATATCCCTAGGATTTGTGTCTGAGACTCACTGTGGAGGGCTTTATGAGGGTGTAGATTTTCTTACTGGTGAACATGTACAATGGCCGGTGACAGCAAAGGGGGAGCATGGAGGTAAGTTTTAGGTTCTCTAGGATGTTCTGATTATTTAAATCAAGGGTGCCCAACTTATGTTCCACCAGCCTCCTTCAACACAGTATATGAAAGGCCAAGTCATTAGTGTTCTGTCGTCATGTTTACATGATTTTAGTTTGCACAGGAGTGTAAATAGACAATACTACATAGTTTTTCTATGTACGTACAAAACAAGTAGAACATAAAATTATAAATATGGATGACTTTATATTTTATTAAAATACATTTATTTATACTGGGTTTGGCCTACACAAGTTATGTATAGGTTAATGTGGCCTTTCTGTGCAATGAGAGTTGGGCATCACTGGGTTAAAATAGAGCTATTTGAACCAGAAGTCCTAACATTCCCTGCAACTCCTCTTCTCTCCTCCCCTCCCCCCATAAAACCTACAGGGAAGGGCTTGGGAAATATGGGAATTTGGGACTTGGATTCTAATAGAATGTTTTGTTGGTGCCAGCATTGTGAGTTCACTGAATATAACAGTTGGATGAAAAATAATGTCATGAAGATATTGTACTGTGCTTGAACACCAGCTAGCTACTTATAAAAAGAGAGAGTCTTGATCCCAAAACTTTTCTCTTTTTTCTCTTTACTTTTGCTGCCTCAAACCATTTTTTTATTTGGGGGGAAAAAACCCATCCTAAGTGAGTTTTAGGAGACTGACTAAAATCTATCCTGTTAGTGGAACAAGATCAGAACTAATTGTTAAAATTACGTAAGTGCTATGCAATAAATTCTGTAATAAAATAAAAGACCTAAGGAAATTGTTCAACAAGATTAAAATGGGATTTTGTGTAAATGTTGTTTTGGTTTCTAGCAAAAGAAAATGTGTTATGGTAGAAGGTGGAACCACATATTTAACAAAAAATGGATTATCTTGACTAGCTGCAGAGCAGAATGTCCAAGCTATCAGCAAGACAGGAATAAAGAGTTGGAGGTGAATCACTAGTGTAATTGGAAAGGATGCAAACTTTGGCTGTTCTAAAGAGACGATCTAAAAGTCAGGAGTTTAATTTGTCCAACCCTGCCCTCTCCTAAGTTGTTGCTCAGAATGTAAAATAGCAGTTCTGGCCTAAGAGTTTGCAGCGTCCAAGGCAGCAGGCTAACAGTGGGACCTGACTGGTGGATGCTCTGGTTTAACTCAAACCCAGTTGAGGGTTACAGAGTCCAGCACGAGTCACTTGCTGGATATATTCCACCACACTTCTAGATCTAAGAAAAATTTCAACTAGCATCTATTTCAGTGTCAGCTGCCACTGAGCTTTTACTGTTCACTATAGCATCATTATATACTGCTGCAAAACTTCCAGTAGAAGCCCCCAGCATCTGCTAGTACAAACCATCCGAGACCCCTGGCTTGTATTAGAGACCTGACATTTATTTGACAGACCTAGTGTCTATTAAAACATCTGGTCAGTATTCCCAGAGTCTAATAGAGTAAAAGACTCATATTGAAGATAAATGTTTTTGTTTTGAAGTACCAGAGGGGTAGCCGTGTTAGTCTGGATCTGCAAAAGCGATAAGGAGTCCTGTGGCACCTTACAGACTAACAGATGTATTGGAGCATAAGCTTTCGTGGGCAAAGACCCACTTTGTCAGATTTCTTGGGCAAAGACCCACTTCATCGTTATTCTGGCCTGCATATTTATACCTGCCTCTGGAAATTTCCACTATGCATCTGACAAAGTGGGAGCTTATGCTCCAATACATATGTTAATCTATAACATGGGTTCCCAAACTGGGGGGCGTGTGAAGAAATTCCAGAGGGGGCACCAGGCGACCCAGCCACACACACCCCCATCAATCCCACCCCAGGTGTTACTGTTATTTTTTGGGGACGGGGGGCATAAGGGTTTCTCAAATATCAAAAAGGGGGTGTGATGCTGAAAAGTTTGGGAACCACTGGTCTATAAGGTGCCACAGGACTCCTTGTCGTTTTGGAGATTATTGTAAGTTTTTCTGCAGCTTGAGACCATTTGCAATACAATTTACTCCACATGTGAGACCCAGGGGTCTCCTTCCCCTGTTTCTGTCCCTTACATGGGTGATCCCCCCCACCCCCGCCCCCTCATCATGCTACAGGATATGGGGAAGAGGGGGGAATTCTGTCAGCGGAGCAAGGTTTCTCTTCCCCTCCCTCTGACGAAGGCATCCCTCTAGGCAGGGATGATCCCAGACTGGTAATCTCTTCTGCCTGGCCAGGGCATCCCCTCTGTGGGGCAGGCTCCGGGTGTGGGTGGGGGGGGTCTATTGCTAATAGTTGCAAGACAGGCCGATGTCCATCTCTCTCTCCTCTCTTTCATGGGGGCCAGAGCCCTGCGCCTCCCTCTGGTATCTGTGGGAAAAGTTTGTCTCTGTGGTTGGCTGTGCCACGCAGCCGGACAACTCCCAACCAGGGCAGCAAGTGAGCGGCTGGGCGGGCGCTGGGCAGTGCGGGGCCCTGAAGGACCAGGGCCCAAGGCAACTGCCTTGCTCATCTTGACCTAAGGCTGGGCCTGTACAACATCCTCTGTCACAGAGAAGCTTAATGCAGATTTTACACCACCTGCCAGAAAAATACTCAATAATTATACAATTTCAAGGTCAGTGTTACAACTTTCAGCTGTGGTGTTACATTTATTGCAAATAGAAGATATGAAGAGTCTAATTTACAACCCACTGCAGAGGCATATATCATTGGGTTAGTTCAAAAAATTAAGTACCCTCTTTTTGCTGTTAGTATTAAAGACAGCCTAACTGATCTTTGGACTTGTGCCCCTATGTATGTCATTTACCAGCTCTGCCTTCCTACCCCTAATCTCTTTAAAGTAAAGAATCACATAGCAGCTGGTAGACACCAAAGTGAAGACATAGCTTTGGTTTCTTAATAAACACAGATGTATGTTGCCAGAGCAGTCCATTCGAGGCCTTGGATAGTTTCATCTCAGAAGAATTTTAAGAGAAGATTTGTCACAGAAACAAAAATCCAGATCTTATTGGAGCCTATTGGACAGGTTGATCTCATACACGTGGTTCACTGATCCTGGATTCCTGTGGTACTTATACACTCCTACTTATTCCTTTCCCCACATCTTACGTGTCTCTTGGTCAAGTTCCCATTGTGAATTCTCAGCTACTCTCAAAAGTGAGTGCAGAGAATCAAACTTTTTTGAATCTACCTATTATTGAACTAAGCAGAATGATCCTTATATCAGATGCCAGCTGGACATAGTTGAGGTGACAAAAGCAATAAAGAGCTATGTGCCTCTCCGTGTAGGGTTGTGGGATGGTGAATGATTTTTTAAGAAGATGGCCAGTAGCTCTGCCATATGCCTTCCTACATTTCTCACTGCTTCCCAGGACCATACAAAGCCTAGGGAAGAGAGAGTGCAGTGATACTATTTGATGCCTTTCTGGCTATCACTCTCGTGCCTGATTATCTTAGCTATGAACTTTTCAATGCTCTAACTCACAGAAGAGGTCTGCTGCTGCAAACAACCAGAAAAACTTTTGTAGGGTATCAGAAAGATTCAAAATAGATACTTGAATGAGGTGATTGTCAGACTCATGAACCCTAAACAGAGTTAATAAACAGAATGTATTATTTTGGCTAGTGCAAAGGCCATAGTTTACCGCTTAAAAGAATGAAACCTACCCTTCAGTTCTTTCACAAGGGTCTTAATATGGGTGTATAAGAATATGCAAGCAGAAAGGTCTCTGTAACACAGCTTGAAACTCTCTAGTCCAGCATCTTCGGGACCTGACCTGTGCTGAACTTGAGAATTTGCCGAACCACAGGACTTCAATATTGTCTAGCAGCATTATCAACACTTCCACTGCTTACTGGGCTATTAGAAGACATTTAGGGGTAAATTAGAGCTAATTAACAGCACAGAGCATTGAGAGCCAAGACTGGTAGCTATAAACAAACTTTATTGGACCACAGGAAACTTCACCACATTCATGTTCAGTAGACATCTGGCTAACTAAAATCATGCTGGACCACAGATGTTGCCGAACCAGAGAATACCAGACTAGAGAGGCATTCCTGTAAAAGTTAAAGTGAATGTTTAAGAAAAGGAAGTTTTGTCCAGTCTCTACATTGATGCTTCCCTAGGGCTATAACTCTTATTCCATCCCCATAAGGTCTCAGAGCACAAATTTGGAACATCACTCTATTCTTTACATTACTACCCAAACTCAGGATGTTTCATCATAATTCTTAACCATTTAGATAGACCTTCTAATACTATTTCCAGCCAGATGAATGTGGAATATGGGACCTTTCTCAGATGAGACCAGTATTGTACTTTTAATTCAGTTCTCACAATTATCATAGCATTAATTCCCAATGTAAATTCAAGAAATATTTTTACATCTATTAAGCATTAATGTCTAGTCGGTTGGACTATCTCCTGACTGAGAAATCCATTATTCTATACTGAGATCTGTCAAACAATCACAGGCATTCAGTACATAAATTCCCCAGAATGTCTATATATGGTCAGCCAGTTTTTAATCAATGCCATTTTTTATCAGATGTGCTTGCCATACCTTAATTCTCAGGGAACAATAAAGGAGAAGTAATGTCCTAAATATGAGCAATGTAATATACTAAACTAAACTAAATATGAGCCAATAATGTAAGACTCTTGCAGAAAAAGAAAACATTTGAAGATGTATTAGCAGGAGTGCTGTAAGCAAGACATGAGAAGTGATTATTCCATTCTATCCAGCATTGATAAGAGCTCTGCTGGAATACTGTGTCCCATTCTGGGCACCATACTTCAGGACAGATGTGGATAAACCAGAAAAGTCTAGATGAGAACAACAAAAATAATTAAAGGACTAGAAAACATGACATGTAAGCAAAGGTTTAAAAATATTGGGTATGTTTAATCTGGAGAAGAGAAGATTAAGGGGGGATAGAATAGTCTTCAAGGTTGTTATGAAAGGCAGAGTGATAAATTGTTTTTCTTATTCACGGGGGACAGGACAAAAAGCAATGGACTTACATTGCAGCAGTAGAGATTTAGGTTGTACATTAGAAAAACTTCCTAACTGTAAGGGAAGTTAAGCATTGGAACAAATTACCTAGGGAAGCTGTACAATCCCTGTCATTGGAGGTTTTCAAGAACAGGTTAGACAAACACCTCTCGGGATGATCTGGATCAGTGGTTCTCAAACGTCAGTCTGTGGATCTCTGGTGGTTTGTGGCTGCCTTGAAAATGGGCCATAACTCAAAATCAATCCCTCCTTCCTCCACCCACAGTGGGGAGCCCATGCAGGCACTCCAGCCTTACACCCCATGAGGTTGGAGCACCAACACTAGCTTCCTGCTGGGGAGGTGAAGGGAGGAAGAACGCCCTGAACCTCACCGCCACATTCGGCTCACGGGGAGAGCAAACGGCTCCGTGCACTGCTGCACTCCCTCCCCCTGGCTGGGGAAACAGCAGCGCACAGGCATGCTGCCTGAAGGCGTTCCCCACTGCTCCCATTGGCTGGAATCACGACCAATGGGAGCAGGGAGAGACAATGCCTCGGATGCGGTGCTTCAGAGTGGTGTGGGGACACAAAGCCAGGTAAGCAATGCCCTTTCCCCTCATACCCAGACCCTGTACCCCCAAGCTCCTCACTCAGACACACACCCCGACTGAGATCATGCACCCTCAGCCTGTTCCTGCACCCTCCCACTTGGCCAGACACCCTACCATCACCCAGAACCCCCCCCCCCCCCCCCCCCCCCCCCCCCCTCAGCCCACTCTTGCACCCTCTCTACGAGTCAGATCTCAGACCCTCGGTCTCTCCTGCACCCAAACTCCAAGCCAAACCCTCACTACCAGCCCACTCCCATACCCTCCCTCCCACTCAGACCCCCCTAAAAGAGTTTATCTGGCCCCTGCGAAGCCCTGAACCTTGGTCCTCTCTGCTCCCTTTCCCCTCCCCCTCTGTGGGGCTGTAGTGCCAGGGCAGTGAGGTGTCTCAGTTGGGGGCCACATCAGGGAGGGTTGGGTGTTTTTTTTTTTTTTGCAGGGGAGGTTGCCTCTCACTTTAGCATGCCCCCCCCAACTGAATTTTCTGTGAACCAGTGGCCCCCAACCCAAAAACGGTTCCCCATAACAGCCATAAATAAAGACAACGTTGAAACCTTATGCTTTGGACATGAAATAATATTTATCTTTATTTAAAACAATGTTTGATAAACTAAAATGATCATGTTAAAGCCCTTAATCTGTTTAATTATTTTTATTTTGATTAACATTTCCTTTCTTACCAGTTATATAGGCCACTTTATGTTATAGCTCCAGTAGCTTAGTATGAATAATTTAGTGTTTAAGATATTTAGAGATAAGCAAAGGCATTTTGTTCTCATGGTTGGTTGGCTGGTGATCCATGGAAAGGTTTGCGTTGAACGGTGTGGGCCACGGGCCAAACAGTTTGTGAACCACTGATGTAGATAATACTTAGTCATGCCTCAGCCTCCAGGACTGGACTAGATTCTCATTTTAAATGTCCACATTTAAAGGATAGTCCTGCTTGCCACCAATGAGGCACGCTACTGTGAATATGCCAATGTAACTGATCTGTGAACATTAGCACCATGAAGAAGTGGAAAATGAGTGATAAACGTCACAGATCTGGCCTGCCAGATTCTCCAGAATAAAGATGGAAATGGATATACAAAGGTTTGCGTTTATTTTGTTAGGGAGAATTCCCCACATTATGCAGGAGGAGAAATTGTGCTTTTCCTGAAAATAAAATTGAAAAAAATCTGTAACTTATGAAGATAGTATTGAATTATTCTGTCTGTGAAACTCAAAGTAACTTAAAGGTACAGGGCATCACCTGCTTCCAGTGATTGACAGGTTCACTTCTGATCTGTGAGTCTTAATAATATTCCAAAAAGAAAATTTTCAGTTAAGTACAGATACACTTTCTTTATCTGAGGTTTGTGTTTGAGGCCTGTGTCTGTTTCAGACCAACAGGTTTTTTGCAATCCCTGAAAGACCGAGAGCGCATGAAGAAGCCAGTGAGTCTGTGTGCATACTCACATGTAATGTATAAAGTGTATAACTGTGTGTCTGTGTAGGAAATGCCATTTCCACATTCTTGTGAGTTGAGAAATAGGCAGATTAGATACTGTATTTTCTATGAAATAATTATAGACCTCTGTCCACTATATCAGATGTATTTTGTTTTTACAGAAAGACTGAAACCAAATCCATTATGTGTTATGTCAGGGTAAACATCCAAAATCTGACAGCAGAATAAGAGAAGGAGTCCCATAAAGAGCTTGACAGTATTTCTGAGATTGCCAATTTAACAAAAGAATGATCTGTTATTCTTGGGAGTAAGCAGATACAGCATCCTTAGCCTACAGGTCCTCCTGGGAAAGCATTTATGAAAAGATACAGTCCTCTCTTTCTATGATGCGTTTCTTGTTTTGGCAGCCTGACCTGACTTCTTTTGTGCTATGTAATTGTCAGAGGTGTATATTTGGAGAAGCTGCTTAAAGGCTGTTGGTCATTTTTCAAATAATGAGAAATGAGAAAATTAACTGTGTGGCTTAAATTGGTGCATAAATTCTGTGTTTGGTTTTGATGGTGTTTTAGCAAATGATTTGTCAGGCTTCCGCATTAAACCAAATACTCAAAAATAATTGTAATATGCATGTTGATAAATTTGTATTGCTTTGATTTGTTGAGCAACAGTTTGACAGAAATAGCGAACCAATCTGGAGCTGGTATGTGGAAAACATGAAAGCTGGACAATAAGTTACAAAATGATCAGATCCCTTTGTTGACTTGTAATGTGATTGGTGGTAATAATACTAAACCATCCTAGTGCAAGTGAGAGAGGATAGGAGAGGAAAGGGATGGAGTGAGCAGGGTGAGGCCTCGGAAAACCAACTGCTGGATCTCTGGCAGATTTCTCTTAATGGGGACCCTACTGAACAGATGAGTAGAAACTGATGGGGGAGGCGGGAAGAGGAAATAGGGATGTTATGGATTCAGATTAGAATTCAGTGTCAACACCATGACACACACATTTTGCAGTTATCTTGCCAGTCTTTTCAAAGTCTCCCAGTTCCGCCCTTCACACACATTATTGCAAAGATGAACTTTGAACTGATTCCTCTAATATTGTTCAGGGTAGAGCAAAGAAAATATTCTCTTTTATGATGTCTAACTCCATCCTTTGTGAATAAATACCAGAAATGTAATGTAGTTAGTAAAAATAAATATGAACATACACAAGTTACAGAAAGTAAAACTGTTCACATTCTCCTTCATGGAATATTAGACATTTCCTATATGGAGGGGAATATATTGATTCCTTTGTTTATTTGAGAAGAGGGAGGCGTATGGAAGATGTGAATATAACAATGCAATTTATGTACTGGTTAAAATTAAATAGCTCTAGAAATGCTAACATGTATAGTCTATGCCTAGTCAAATAACCAATACTTAACATCCCTAGCGCAAACTTCAGTGATTAATACAGGGTCCTCAGCTTTTGCATATTTTATATATACAATTTAGGCAGCAGTACTAAATGCAGCATTACTGATTTGCCATTATAATAGTGTGAGAAAGGTAAAGCAAATAATTAGAACCAGTGTGAACAGACATCTGGGTTAATTCCCTTTTCACATTAAATGTATGTCACTAAACTCATTTGACTTCAATGGGGTTAGTTCTAATTTAAATGAGAGACAAATCAGGCTTATTGATATCTCTCAAACCATAAATCAGAAGCCAATAAAATGGACTAACTGCAAAGAATTAAAGAAAGAAATGTGTAATGTACAAAAAAGTCCAGCATATAGGTGGGACCTGAACAAATAGCCAAGTTTATAAAAACTATAGATATCTAAGTGATGAGGAGGGATTTCTTTTCAAATGAAACGACTGCAATCAAGATCTGAATATCAGAAGAATAAAAGCCATCATGAGTCTATCCATGCAAAACCAAGAGAAAAAGTCACAACCAGAAAGAGTATTCAGTTTAAAAAAAAAGAAAAATTTAACTTGCAAACCCAGAGTGAGTTCTCTGGTTGGTACAGATTGCTAGCATATATCACAATTTAGATCAGTTTTTCACGTAAAACAAGAAAGTATTACAGGAAAAGCTTCAATAAAGAGTGTAAAGATTTTCTCTGTAAAACTTAATGTATGTGGTTCAAAACCAATCCCTATTGTAAACTGAAAAGGAAATTCTTGTTTATGGCCCCCCTGTTAAAGTCAACAGCAAAACTTCCTATGACTTCAGTAAGCAGGATGGGACCTGATTCAGTAGATTACTTAAGGAGGTGCTTCAGATACCTACTTAAGTCCATCCTGATTCAACAAAGAATCTCACCCAGGAGTCTCAAACCATGGCAAACAGGCCTGGTCAGAGTGATTGACTCTCCATTATTGGCCCCAAACTCCACCCCTTTAAGCCATCACCCCGCCATCTCTCCCCATGCATATAGGTTTGGTGAGGAATGAAAAGGAATCTTGCCGTTTGTTTTTTCATACCACTATCACTCTTATTCTCTTCTCTTTTGAATAAATTGTTCTAACCCTGTGAGTTTCAGTGGTCTGAATCATCAAAATGTCACTATTAATGTCTTTCAAATGTTAGCTCATTCTTAAGGCACCGGTCACCAACCAATAGATCAGGATCTACTGGTAGATCTTGGAGCCTTTGACAGGTGATCTGACAGGTTTGGCCAGGAGACTGTCAAGTGCTGGCTCTTCATCTGCCCTTCTCAGCACTGTTGTGCTGCTCCTGCCCTCTGCCTTGGACTGCCCCTCAACCCTCGGAGCCTCCTGCTTGCTGTGCAGGGCACAGGAAGAAAAAAAGGAGGGGTGCTCATGTCAGGGTGCCCCTCCTCCCATCCTGTATCCCATCTCCACAGAGTTGGAGGCCAGGGACGGCGAGAGTTTGCTGGTTGCTTTTGGGAGTGGTGCAGAACCAGAGTGGGGGTGAGCCTTTCCTAGTCCCCTGCAGCACCACCAGGAAGCCAATTGTGGTAAGCAGTGCCCAGCTGGAACCTGCACCCAGCATTCCAAACCCTGACCCCAGTCCTGAACCTCTTCTGTACCTCAAACCCCTGTCCTAGTCCTGAGTCCCCCTGCACCCAAACTCCCTCCCACAGCCTGCACCCTGAACCCCCTCCTGCACCTCATATCTGTGCCCCAGACTCAGCTCAGAACCCCTACCACACTCCAAGTCCTTTACCCAAGATCAGAGTCCACATCCCCTTCCTCCGCACTCCAGACCTTTGCCCCCAGCCTGATAAAAGTGAGTGAGGATGGGAGAGGGATGGGATGATGGAGTGAGCAGGGATGGGGCCTCTGAGGTGTGTCTAGACTACAGGGGTTTTTTGGGGGAAAAAATGGGCTTTTTTTGAAAAAACTTCCCCTGCATCTAGACTGCTGCCGCGTTCTTTCAAAAGTAAATTGAAAGAACGCAGCAGTTTTTTTTGACTGCAGAAAACCTCGTTTTATGAGGAATAACGCCTTTTTTTTCAAAAATGCTCTTTCGAAAAAAGGCACTATGTAATGCAAACTGTCGTTTTTCGAAAGAGAGCATCCAGACTGCCTGGTTGCTCTCTTTTGAAAAAGCGGCTTGCTTTTTCGAAAGTACTGGTTGTAGTCTAGACGCTCTTTTTTGAAAGAGGCTTTTTCGAAATTATCTTTTGAAAAAGCCTCTTTCAAAAGAGGCTTGCAGTCTAGACATAGCCTGAGAAGGGGTGGAAAGGAGGAGAGGCAAGGGTGTTTGGGTTTGAGGTAGGTCCTGAATTGCAATTAAATTCAAAAAGGTTTAAAAAGGTTGCAGACCACTGTCTTAAGGACAGTAGTTGGAGAACAGTGTTCTCCTAAAACTCAAAGCTGAAATGCATTACTACTGTATGTGTCAGCTTAGGATAAAGAAAGAGGAAAATGAGGTTTTTAGAACAGGGAAACGAGTATCTCCCTTCCTTTAGATAGAATAAATGATTTTGGTGTTTAAAAGGCTGCTTTTTTCTGTGTCTTACTTTTGGTAAGAAAAACCTCACAATTCCCCCCCTTTCTTCCCCACAATCCCAAAATACAAAATTAGCAACACGTGTGTGAGTAACTTTTGCTGATGAGTCTTGGTGTCCAATTCTGCATTTCTTTGTGCATGAAAACTCCTGTTGATTTTAATGGGAGTTCTGAATTCTATCACAAAATTGTTATTTTGACTACTTAACAAAATCATACCTAGACAATCAGTAGATGTCTCAAGTCTTTAGGAATAGAACGACCACTTCAAGAGCTAGTAAAAGTGTATTTGCTGCCAGACATAGAGATAATAGAGGGTCCTGTTACTGAGTAATATGTTTAGGTCCTTTTTATGTATATTCTGTTGCACTGTTGCTGTCTAGCTTATCTGACAACTCTTGGTGATACTTCATACCCAGTTGGACTGGATGAAGGATTTGTTCTAGAAACTTGTCTGTACTGTTATACAAGAGCTATGGTACATATTTAGTAGAATGCTGTCTCTTGTTATTTATTGGCTGTATTTAAAAGACTTCTTTAATTTGTGCCAAATGCCTATTGTAGGAAAAAGATGGATACAATATGCCAGGAAACAGTCCTTGGAGCTTTCAGATCATGGATCCTGATAATATACAATATTGTACGTGTTGCCATAATATTATTGCTATGTAATGACAACCACTATAATTAGTTTAATGGTATCTACACTCTGTAATATCCACAAAACATACATTGTTATTGGAAAAAGTGAAAATAACTTGTTCTATATTAAGCTTATTTTTATATTAACAAGTGAATATTTTATGTATCAAATATGTGCTGAAACACACTGGTATAATTTCTTCTTCCAGATGGTTTGAATTTTCTTCCTCAACTATATGGTTGCCTTTGGACTCTAAAATAAGATATTCTCTTTCTTTTACTTCAGCCTCCTGGATGTTAATGCAGACTGCGAAATAGCTATTTTAGGAATAACTTTGTACTCAGGATACTGTGTAACAGACTATATATATAAAATTTTGCTGGCAGCATGGTACCTATATTTTAAACATTACTTCAACACAGAACAATTTGAAAAAAAATTAAAATATTTAAATTAAATTAAACCTTTTTAATATTTTTATTTGTTTTCCAAACTGAAATCAGAGTGTGTTTTCTGCTTGAATAGAATATATTCTATTCTAGATATCCTAGGAGATTCCTTTCTCCTAGAAATTCTAAGTTAAATGTGTGTGAAAGCAAGAGATATTTCAGAAAACTATAGAAACAATCCTGTGACAATATACTAAGCTAAGTGAGATATTTAAATAAGAGACAGGAACATATCCCCATGCCTAGAATATAAACTACACATGGGAACAGAATTATTTGTGTCTTATGTTATAGCTTGTCCTGATTCCTGGAGCTAAGTTCTAAAGTACAGAACTTTTTGTTGATCATAACTTACAAATCATTCTGCTGGGTGTTTTTTTTTTGTAGTTCCTTGCCAGCATGTTTTAATCATGTTTAAAATGTTGAAATCTATTCTAAAGATCACTTCCAGTAGGCAAGTCCCTTAATAGCGTGCTTTAAAGAATCTCCACAGTTCACAGTCTAATATTGTTTGGCCTGTATTTAAGAGATTATTTTTAGACATCTAATTCATGCTCCTTCCTTTATTGGTAATTTTAACCAGGTTTTGATATGGCATCAAGATCTCCTTTATGGGGGATCTCTTTGAATAGTATAAGGAAACTATTCACTCTCCCTCCCCCCTTTAGTGTCTAAATCTACTTGAATTTGTAAGATAGTTATTATTTTTAAAAAATCTTAATTTTATATACAGCAAGACTGCACTTGAAAAACTGTAAGCTAAAAATGCAAATAGAAACTTGTTTTGAAAATTTGACTAACTGAATATATATTTAAATGTGCAAATTGTAACCGTATATTCGCTAAACTGGACACTTTTATTCTGCAATAAGAGTGCCCACCCAGATGTTTGCATCAGAAGAAATAAAGGTGTGAATTACAATTGATTTAATTCTTTCAGTTTTTATATAGACAACCCTTTAAAGCCTTGTTTTCCTTAGGAAAAAAAATGTTGTTGTTTTTTTTAACCACATGCTCACTCATAGGTGTTTAAATCCAAGTATGGACAAAATACTTATCATTTTAATGGAGATTATCAGTGCAGTTTTAATAGTGTTTACCTTGATCTGATCACATCTGTTAAAACAGTAACTACCTTGTTCCCACTATCATTTTATCACATGTTACCAAGGGTTAACTTACATGTGGCTAAAAAAACAACCACCACATCCAAATCCAATTTTTTTTCTAGTGTGAGTGCATCCTTAGTCACCATTCTTCCTCAGCTCATGCAGCACTGCTCTCTATACCCACTCATTCACCAGTTAATCTCAGGTATCTGTTCTTCCCTACCAGTTCAACATTTCTTCCCTTCCCCATCTCCCAAATCCATTTGTTTGAATGGAGAGTCTTATAAAATGCTCATCTTCATATGCATAAAGATTACTTAATCTGGTCAGGGTCTGTGCCTTAAAGACATTGTCCAAGTAGCATGGGTTCAACTGCTTACTAAATGTATGAAATTAGATGTCTTTGTGCCTGGTTCTAGCAGCATGAAACTAAATATTCTGATCCACATCCAATGAACAGAAATCTGTAGATTAGTGGTGGGCAATAAGTGGCCAGTGGATGGACGTGGTTTACCATGGTTAGCCTCTGGTGGGCCACGGACACGTTATTTACCTGCATGTCTCCAAGTATGGCTGCTCACAGCTCTCATTGGCTGCAGTTCACCATTCCTGACCACTTCCCGCAGCTCTTATTGGCTGGGAATACATGGCCAATCAGAGCTGCAAGCACCCATACCTGCAGGTAAATAAAATGCCTAGCAGCCCACCAGGGGTTAACTCTGGTGAACCACAGCCAGCCCATGGGTCTCTTATTGCCTACCCCTGATGCAGATGAAGACTCTCTCCCTTCTCATTCCCTGGAACCCTCTTGTAGCTCTCTCCTGTAGCCTGTAGTTCTCCCAACTGCTGTGGCACCTTACCCAGCACCCAAGATCTTTCCCTACAATCTAGTATTTCCTCAAGGTATTCGGATATGCCTTCAGCTATCAAGGAAGTATGTTCAGATTCTTTCAAATCCAAACAAAGTGTATTTGTCTAATCTTATATAAATAGAATGAAATAGCCTGTTTGTAAAGATCATTTTTACAGTTTAACCACATTGTGTATGAGGAATCTACAAACACGGAAAATAGAGTGAAAGTTATTGTTTTGTTTGTTTTGAATTAGGCCCATGCACAGTTAGTTCGAGAAGTTGATATAGAGAAGGTGTCAGCATTTGAAAATCCCTACGTAGATGCAATAAAGAGTTTATGGAATGACCCTGGGATTCAAGAGTGTTATGACCGACGACGGGAGTATCAGCTATCGGACTCAACTAAATAGTGAGTATACATGGATGTGGATAATTGGATATTCTTTTTTTCTTTTTAATTTAAAATAAAATTCTAGTTATATTTTAGAGCAGCTTGCAATCTGTGTATTTACATGTACCCACATATAAGCAAGTGTATGCACACGCAACATACATATACACCAGTATGTGTTGTGTAAGTTGAATTACAAAGGTTAAATTTAGAGTGTGGGGGTCTCACTTACTGCTAGTAGTATAGTTTAGTTTTCCTAAAACATGAATCCATTATCATTTGAAAACCAGGAATAAGACTTCTTAATAGAAAACTTTTTATCATTTTAACAATTTTTTTTATTTATTGTATTCGTGCCCTTGAGCTCTTTTGTATATCTCAACCTCTGACATATAGATCAATAACTCTTTTCAGGGCAGAGGCATGGCCTTGGATTCTGTAAAATCTCGAGTATAATGCGCATCTATGTATAATGCACATCTAACTTTTAAAGGTCAAAATTCTTGAATAAACTAAACTCTTATCTATAATGCGCACCCCCATTATACTCGAGATTTTAAGGTATGCATAGGAAGAAAGGGGCTCGCGCCTGCCATTGCGCTCCCTGCCCAGCTGAGCTCACGCCTGCCGCAGGGTCCCCCTGCCCAGCTGAGCTC